>OZ018319.1:66628414-67303414 GCA_963969495.1 Ceratothoa steindachneri
TGAGGCGCAGAGAAGAGTCGCTAGCCCGAAAATTCCGTTTGGTTACACGGGAAGGTTTGGGTGTGTGGATGAAAACCGTGTGGAAAAAAATCAAGGGTTGACGTCCCCAGCACTTGTATGTAATTCAAAAATTGCTTTTTCATTCTCTCCTTTAAATGTAGTATATGCTTAAGTAGTGTCTCTCTTTCAAAGTAATGTTCTCAAATTTTTATTATAAAACAAATTAGTTGTTGTAAACTGCTTTTTTCGAAATACTTCTCTTACACCAACACAACAGTTGCACATTTTCTTCGACTCAAACTAGAGTTTTCTGTTATTTTCACAATATCTAAAAAATCCAAATTTCTTATTTGTGAAATAGCATTGTTGAAGTTTTCTATATATGTTAGGTGCCTTTCTCAAATTAATAATTTGAGATTGCATTAGAGTGTAAATGACTTTGACGTGAGGCTAAATTTGATTGAAAGTTTAAAATAGAATCGCTCTAAAACTTTTCCATTTAGAATTTAGATCATATCTTAAAACAAAAGCCATTAAAGTGTCTTCAGAAACATGCTATCAGCCATGACTGCCACAAATAAAGTTTTTGCGACTTGTTTATTTTTTTATTGAGGCATCCCTGCAACGCGGAGAAAGCACATCACTCTGAATGGTTTAGCAAAACTCCCTTGAATAATATTTTTAATTTTAAATTGTCTTTTTCATGGCCAAAATCTAATTTTGAAACAATAATAATTAATTCCTTATATCAACGTCAATTTGATGATTCAACCGTATCATCATTTGATTGTAAATGAATCTCAAAATTTAATGTTGTCTATTACACTTGACAATATATCAAGATTTTTATTATTGTTTAATAATAGAGATTTTGTAGATTTTTTAATTTTCCTAGATGTTTTTACTGATCCTAAAAGTAATGATTTCTAGGTTTTCCCTTGATTTTTTTTTGAGAAACAAATTGTACAGTCCATTCACCCCTGAATATTCAATACGAGAAAAAATAAAGCATTTTTTATTTCAAAACCAAATTATTTTCGGTACCATTCAGAATTTAAACTACGAATATATTTTGCTTATTATTTTGGGTTTCTATTACAGGGTGATATTTATTTTTATGATTGACAATGATCAAAGGTTGCAATAGCTTGGAATATAAAGTTACTCGTACTTACGTCTAAATAACAAGCTTGCTTCGAAATGTATCCCCCAATCTGAGTTATAAAAGGCTATTTGAAGATATTGGGCTATTTGAATGGCAAATAAATTTATTGAATAGAATATAACAAGGTCAAAAGACCTAAGTCGCGAGCTCTCAATTATTCTGACTTTGATCTCATGACCATATGACCTTTCAACCTACAAAACTATCAATAAGTCCCGGAATAACCTTGGGAGTACCTTATCAATTACATCATTCAAAGGAGAATGTTAAATAGCATAAAGGTTTCAAATTTCCTTAGAATCGGCCGAATAGTTACGATGTTATTGCCAAAAGACCCATTAGAAAGTAAAATGGTTACCACCCAACCGATCGACCTACAGACCGCCATAGCAACTTATAGAGTCTGTTGCGTGCGACTATAAAGCGTCTTAAAATACAGACACTTCGAGAGTCGGAGGGGAAATATTAATGGACCGTGAAACAGAGATGTCAGCGAGTGCCGGGACGAACCCCTCAAGAAGCAAGCCGTGGGGCAAATTTAGAATTCGGCGGATCTTTTATAAATGGTATCTCTGATATTTTTAATTACTCACTATATCTTCACTACATTTTTGTACTTTTAAATATAATCTTTATGTATTATTTATTATCATAAAAGTTTTATTTGACTAAAACCTTTTATTTACGATTTTAAAGTGCTCAAGTTCTATTTAAATCGATACAAAAAATGTGAACTTATAAGTAATTAAAAGGCGTCAGAGACAGGGCCATGGCCAAAATTATGGGGCAGTTATGAAAAGGTGAAGAATATGATTAAAACTCATTTATTTCATACTTGACATAATATAAACATTTTTGCGTATATTCTATCAATTTACTGTACAGCAAATGTCAGTGTAAAGAAAAAAACATAGATCTGATGTGCATTTTATTACGACTATGTAGTTGAGTGCGCTAAATTCGAATTTGATAACGGAAATTCTCATCACGTAACATTTTCTTGTAAATTTGTCGATTTAATAATTATGCAATTGATACCGATTTCGACGATACCATAAATGTGTTTTGCTCCAAAAGTCAGATTAAATGTGTCCATTGTAATTAATTCACGAATATATAATGAATCAGCATGTTTGTTAGCATTATATAATGTATTAACCTACATTTTAGTATTTACTTCTTCGTTTGTAAGACGTCTCAGGTGTGTCACGCTTCAGGTTCCAGCAGTCATCCAGCATAATATGGCTCAATTTTTCCTTATACCTGTTTTCCATTGACGCTATATTTTGATGGAATCTCTCTCAATGTTCATAAATAACATCTCCTGAATTCTCTGGGAAGAATGACAGATGAGAATGAAGAAAGTGTATCTTCAGTGACAGATTGCATCCGAGATCTTGATAGCACTTGATTAGGCTATCCACTCTACGCTCTCGCTGGGCCTCTTTGTGCTTTCCTAGAAGTCCTTTGCATACATCAGCTATAAGTTGATGAATCTGAGGGACTACGAATATGCCTTCTTTAATCTTGACATCGCATATTTTAGGGAAGATCGCTTGGAGGTACTGAGAACATGGCTTGTTATCTTGCACTGCTTTGTTAAATTGCTTTATTAGGCCTATTTTTATATGTAGTGGTTGCAAAATGATTTTCTCCTTTTTAACTAGTGGCTCATTAATTACATTATGCCATCCAAGTGTCATAGTTTTCCGAGGTGACCATTCTGAGCATATACGAGTATTACTGTTCTGATCTGGCCCTTCTGTCCCATTTGTAAAGGAAGGACATAAACTCGGTTTATCCAGTTTGTAGGGCTACTACTTTCAAGTCCGCACAAATTAGCCACTCATGCTCCTTGTAACTTATGCGGTCTAGAATAAAAGCAAGGTTCTCATATGTCTCTCTTAAAATGACTGAGTGAGCAACTGGAAATGAAGGCATGGTGTTCTCAGTGTTCAACAGAACCGCTTTTATGCTCTAAAGGGATGCATCTATAAATATCTTCCACTCATTTGATTTTTAGGTCAGCTCAAGGGCATCGAATAGGCCTCTGATATCATTACAATAAGTCAAGTTGTTTTCAAAAGTGAAGAATTGCTGTAGATCTGCAAAACGCTTCCAAAATACTGTAATTCGAGCGTGTTCATTATACACGTTCATCCAGACGTGAGGCGGGAAGCTTACTCTGTTTCTTAGTAAGTGTTAGATAAACAAACATAGATCATTGAGTCCGCTTGGGTGATGAGGTGTGGTTTCTGGTCAAATTCAAGCTGTGCCACATATAGTGTATCTTGAGATTCTGAATCGTCTGAGTTGCTCGTGTCATCGCTTGGTAGTTCAGGGGACAGCTGTGGTATAGGAATAACACTTGAATGTCGAACTGGGCGAATAGCAGACTGAAGATATGGATACATGATAGATTTCTTGCTTTTCTGTTGCGACCTGCAACAATAAAATCAGACTAAAAATGGATATTACTGGCTGTGATCACTTGCAGAAATAGTGGAAGTACAACAAAGTATGAATTTTGATCTTTTAAATTGATACATCTCTTGAAAATATATGAGAGACCAGGAAAGAAGACACATTGAATACCTACCTTTAATATCTGTTAAGCAGAAGTAGCAATCCGTTGGATGGTCATTTCGCTCTCTCCAAACCATCAGTACGCCAAACATGAGGCTAGGCACTTTGCCTTTCACCCAGGCAGAAAGGAAACTTCTACACCTGACACAACATATGTGAGGTATCCAGCGTTTGTCCTGGTCACCCACTTTACATCCAAAGTACAGCTTATAAAGTTTCTTCGCATATTTAGTCAACTGCCTCTTGTATTGTCTTAATGTAACTGATCCACGAATATAAAGGAAACTGTCTGGCGAATTTTTGCATTTTCTAGGCATTTTAGTTCTGTCTCCTGTAAAGAAAAAACACTGTAGTATGTGAAAAATAATATAATTAGCAATACCAACAAATATTAAATAAAAAAGTAAAAATAGGAAGCATATATAGTAAGTTACAAAATAAGCAAGCGTTAGGTAAGAGTTACCATGGATTTAGACCCATATATCAAAAAAAAAAATATATACTTTCATAAATTCATAGGTTAGGCTGACAAATACCTTACAAACTCCCTGTTAAAATCATATCAAAATCCGTTTATAACTTTTATAGTTGTCAGTTTCGGCCCAATCCTGTTTACATTCAATCCCGTCGCAACAATCAGTGTATTTAGGTGGATTTAGTCATGGCTTGGGGACAGACAGCAAAGAGTTAGTATAGATGGAGTTAAATCTGAGTGGGGGTGTCTTAGCAGTGGAGTTCCGCAAGGATCTGTTTTGGGTTCCTTGCTATTCTTAATTTATATTAATGATCTTGACATAGGTATAAGTAGTGACCTGAGTAAATTTGCTGATGATACTAAGCTAGGTAGGGCCATTAGGGCTGATTCTGATGCTGTTGTAATGCAGGAGGAATTGACCATTCTGTCCAATTGGGCCGAGAAATGGCAAATGAAGTTTAACATAGACAAATGTAGTGTACTTAGGATAGGTAGAAATAATCCATTGAATAGTTATAAATTAAATGGGAGAATTTTAGGGAGGACCGATTGTGAGAGGGACTTGGGTATTTTGGTAAGTTCAGACCTTCGTCCTAGAAAGCAATGCCAAAATGCTAAGAATAAGGCTAATAGGATATTGGGATTCATTAGGAGGAGTGTAAGCAATAAGAGTGCTGAAGTCATTCTAAAACTGTATCTGGTGCTAGTTAGGCCTCATCTAGACTATGCAGTACAATTTTGGTCACCATATTATAGGAAGGATATTGATTTGCTTGAGTCTGTGCAGAGAAGGATGACAAAGATGATTGGTGGGCTAAGGAACTTACCTTATGGTGAAAGGCTCAGAAAACTAAATCTACATACATTGGAAAGGAGAAGAGTCAGAGGGGAATTGATTGAATTCTTCAAATGGGTAAAAGGATATAATAAAGGGGATTATTAGTGAACATGACATGACACGTAGCATTGGGTTTAAGCTTGATAAGTATAGGTTTAGGAAGGAGATTGGGAGGAATTGGTTTACAAATCGTGTGGTAGATGAATGGAATAGGCTCACTAGACATGTGATAGAAGCCTCCCCTCTGGGTAGTTTTAAGAATAGAGTAAATAAATATATGGATGAAGCTGCTAGATGGGACTAACTTTTTTTATGTACATATGTATATATTTTTCTAAGGAGTGGGGAGATTATATTTTGCGGTTGCATGAATGGACATAATCCTCTGGATGCATTTTATGTATATTGTAGATTAGATCTGACGAACTCCTGTAAGGGTGACAATGTTGATGACTTTTCTCTGGTAATAAATCTTTTGTGTGTTGACTGGAACAGGAGCTGCCGAGTGTAGGCCATGAATGGTCTTTTGCAGTCTCCTTCTTTTCTTATGTTCTTCTTATGTTCTTATTTAACTTAACTAAGATGGTAATTTACAAGAAACTGGAAGGCTGCAAAAAGAGATGGATTTTATATTCGTGATTTATGCAAAAAATAACCCTAGAACAGGTTATTCTTATTTCCGTGTTTTTTTTTTCATTATTGTACAGTGTAATTAAAATTTGATGTGTCCTCCTTTTGCTTTTATAACCACTTTTATGCGTTTTTACATATTTTGCATAAGTGGTTGGGGCAACTTTCTGCCATTCACTGTATGATACAAACGTTTATTCCTATTTTTAGTCGCATGCGAGTCTAGTCACGAGCGACTCTACATCTCACAATGTCGGTCAGTCGGTCGGTAGCCATTTTCCTTCTTCTTTTTTTTGTAATAACATTGTGACTATTCGGCCGATTCTAATAAAATTTGAAATCCTAATGTTGTTATACATTCTCTTTCAAATGATATAATTGCTAAAGTCCTCTCAAGGTTAGCCCTGGAATTCATTGTTTTGTCAATGATATCTTAACTATTAGGCCGATTCTAATGGAATTTGAAACCCTTATGTTGTTTCACATTCTATTTTAAATGATATAATTGACAAGATCCTCCCAAGATTAGCCCAGGAATTATTTTATTTTGGCAATAACATCATAACTATTCGGCCGATTCTATCGAATTTTGAAACCCTTATGTTGTTTTACATTCTCTTTTGAATTATATAATTGACAAGTTCCTCCCAAGGTTAGCCTGGGAATTATTTTGTCTTGGCAATAAAATCATAACAATTCGGTCGATTCTAAAAATAAATTGAAACCCATATGTTGTTTTACATTCTCTTTCGAATGGTCGAATTGACAAGGTCGTCCCAAGGTTATTCCAGGAGTTATTGAAAGTTTTGAAGGTCGTAAGGTCATAAATCAGAATAAGTAAGAGCACGCGACCCTTTGGTCAGCTGACTTTGTTTCACTGATTATCTTATTGTTAACTTACAAGTAATATATATATATATATATATATATATATATATATATATATATATATATATATATATATTTAATTTTCGAAGAAACAGATTCCTGAATCTCAAAGAACTCAAATCATTGCATTGTCCAGAGAAGGATTATCCCAACCCAAAATTGCAAGAATATTTAAATGCTCGAGAAACGGTGTCCAAACAACCATTAAAAGGTGCAATGAGACCAATTCTTTCTAAAACCGTAAGGTCAAGGTCGCAAAAGGTGTACAATTCCGAAGGAAGAATGGTTGCTGAAAAGGACAGCTCTGGCCGATAGGAAAAAAACTCTTCTGATGTAGCTGCCGAGTTTCGAGCAGCAAAAAACCAAGATATATCAAGACGCACAATGAGAAGAAGGTTATTAGAAGCTGGGCTCAAAGGATGTAAGGCTAGAAAGAAACCGTGGCTGTCCAAGGAGAACAAGAAGAAGCGATTGTTTTGGGCAAAAGAGCATGAAGATTGGACTGATGATGATTGGGCTAAAGTTGTTTGGTTTAATGAAAGCAACTTTGAGATAGGTTCTCCATATTAGGTTTTACCAATTTATTACGCTTGTACACATTTTTAATGGATACCAAAAATTATCAGTAAAATTTGTATTTTTCCTCAGATCCTTGGAACCCCTGGAGCTGAGTATGTTCGTCGAAGAGTTGGGGAAGCTTATGATCCGAGATGTGTTGTCCCAACAGTTAGATTTGGAGGTGGAAGTGTAATGGTTTGAAGATGCATGTCATCTTAACGTCCAGGATCTTTGTTCACTTGTGAGGGCAGAATGAATTCTAACACTTACACCAGCATGTTAGACCAGGTTTATCAACCTTCCCTAGGTAAAAATTTCAATGATGACTTACCAGATGGTGTAATCTTCCAACGAGACAATGCTCCACGCTACGCATTTAGTCTCAAAGGGTTGGGTTGAAAAGAAAGGGATGACGTTGATGGAATAGCACCCTCAATCTCCAGCCTTCAACCTCATTGAACATTTGCGGTCACACTTGTGCAACAGAGTGAGGGTGCTCAGATGTTTCTAAAAAAGTGGATTAACAGCCAAAATCCATGAAAAGTGGCAGAAAATTGAGTTAAACACCCGTGCCAACTTAGTCTCAAGTATGCAAAAATGGATAAAAGTGGTTATAAAAGTAAAAGGAGGACACATCAAATATTAATAATTGATAGAATATACGCAAAAATGTTTATTTGTATTATGCGTAGTATGAAATAAATGAGTTTCAATTATATTCTTCGCTTTTCATACCTGTCCCATAATTTTGGCCAAGGCTGTAGGTGAGATACTATTTATATCGGGGAAGTAAAGAAACGAGCTTAAAATATGAATCTAGAAACTAAGACCAATATTTAATAGTTGGCACTGTGACACATCCAATCTTTTACATCCTATTACACTGTACCGATAAATGAGTCACCTATCTTACGCATGCCATTCATATTTAACTGTTGTGTACAGAACAAATTCTAGAACGGTTAAATATGCAGCTCAAGATAGTTATTATTGCGATTATTATTTCGCACAATAAGAAATCAGTAAAAGGGTCAGAATAATATTAGGAACAATGAGTGATATGAAGGGCATTATTAAAACATCCCAATTGTAAACTCTGCAGTGGAAGGCCCCATTGCACTCTCCAAGAACATGTTCATGAAAAACAAAACAAAAAGCTATCGATAAGAATGAAAACTACATCATTGAGTACCATTGGAAGCAAGTTTAGCCTAGTGCCTTTCATCTGAATCTGAAAATAATTCTTTCATAGTTGATGAAGCATAGGACTCAGGATAATGAGCAGGCAGCGTGATTAGTGAGCATATTATGAGAGGTCTAAATAATTGTACGCCCTCTCGTATCCTCATTAGTTGGAAGAGTTACACAACACAACAGGTGTCAGGAATCTGTGTCAAGATCTGCAATATTCTGTGATTTTGTAAACAGTATCAACCTAGCAAATTAAATTTATTATGATTTGACACAAAGGATTCCGACATTCCAGATAATAGATGTTTTGGACTCGAAAACAAATGCATAATGCTTATTGATAATGTTGGGCTGTATAATAATAAATATTAATGGTTATTATTGGATAGTTTTTTTTAAAGAGATTCCTTTCTTTTTTAAAGTAGATTGAAAGTAGTTGTACCTTTTCCGTAAGGTTTTAATTCCTTACACGAATGAATGAGTAAAATGACTACTATCATTTTGTGTTTTCTTTGTTCCAAAATTCAAATTCCTACGTTTTAAAGAGACGATCATAACATCAGTTATTTCGAGCATAAATTAGGAGTCAAATTACTTCCTGCATCTCTTTGTACTTGCGGATTTGGTCTCACTTTCTGTTGCAGCACACTTAAATTTATCTACTTACTAATTCTTCTATCCTTGGCATAGCTTTTTTAGTTGGCTCATTGTGCCAATTTTAATATCTAATTTGACTAAATCTCAACCATTTTACATTCTACTAGCTTTGTTTTCCACAAATATAAAACCTTTATGAGATATTCAATGAGCCGTCATTTTTTATCATCGTAATTATTCATCTGATGAGAGTTAAAAGTCTATTCTCTGGATTAGAAGCGTGAAGTCTTTTCCATTAAGTATGTAATATCTTCCGTTAAATGGACCATTTAATGAGTTTTGCAAGCAAGAAACTTTATTCCGGGGCTTCATTCTAGTCTGCTTCATTCAGGACTTGTAACTTTTACTTAATTTACCTCTGATAATAATAGAGGAAAAGATAATTTATGCCTATGAATTAATTAAAAGAAGAGGCGTTCATTATGTGGTGACAGACGAGATTAACGGAACATCAGTTTAACAAATGAATTATCAACTCCTGAAAACTACTCATTGTTGTTTAAATTAAAAACTTACAAAGATGCGTTAATGTCGTTGAAAAGTAATTACAGAATCAATTTTGCCAACTTTAGTCAAATGGAACAGATGACTTTTAGCACAGGAACATGGATGAAAATCTATCGTTAAAAGTTCATCCTATAAGTATCGGGTTATTTTTAAATGTTTATTATATTTTAACTTTATTAATTTATTATGCCTGAACTTGCAACAAGTTTTGGGAATGGTAAAAATAAATATTTCCAGATGTCTTTTGCAGTCGTTAAATTCCTCCTATACTCTCACTATCATATCCGTAAACTAAATGGTTCTTTTTTTATGTTGAATCATTATCATTAATCTCATCTCTCAAAAAAAATATGTGGAGCCGGCGGCGTATTATCACCACATACATATTGACCCGTCCCGTGCCACCCCACGTCGTATAAAGCACAAAGCAAACCATCCTGTCTTTAGCGTCACTGGCCCTTCAGACCAAGAGGGAGCTAAGGCATATAGCATCACACTCAGTTGACAGTAATCTCTGGGCATAAAATATCAAGAAATTACCATAAAAAACACCTGTATCTATACCTATCATACAAAATATCCGTAAATTGTTCTTTTGTTAGTTATCTTTCTATTAAATACTTGCACTTCCAACTATTTCCAAACTAAGTCATTCACCCTCATATATCCCATTCATATATCTTCTCATCTCTTTCCCTACAATATTGTACCGCAAAGGAGCATTTAAAGGTCGTTTGGATCTTTCTTAGCATCATATAACCACTTAATTATTCGTTTCTCATAATATCTACCATTCTCACATTATCATTGGTAGCAGCATGCTCTCATGCAATATACCTTAACATTTCATAAACAAAACAAAAGAATTTGGCAGCCTTATAATCACTGAAATTACGCAAGTTTCCCAAGATGTTAGAAAATTAGCATAGATTACTTACAGCATGAACTTTGTGGTCGTCCTTTTTACGTAGTACTAATCTTAATTCCTAAATCCAAGATTATATACAAAGTTTTGTCAAGTCAAGGAATGCGGGTTACGGAATTAAATAGACGAGGAGAGAAACTATGTTTTTCCTCGCCTTGGACTCCTTCACGATTCATATCATTTCACTTCTTCCTTCTTCTCTCACTCTCAGCTCTTCCTCATTTTTCACTGATAGGCAAAGGTGGCTTAAACACAATTAAGGGGATAGCACATTTGTTCATTAGTCACGTTTCAAATTCTTTCTTTCAAAATTAGCATTTTTGGTTTTGTATATCATTTTCTTGCAAATTTTATGCACTTTTTTATGGTATAATTATTTTTTTTTTAGCAACATGAGTAGAACAGAGTAAAAATTAAGATAATGGAAAATTGTATATATTCATGGAAAATTTTCTTAGATATTTAAAGTTAATTTGTTAAAATCAAAACAAAACTCAAGCATTGATTGTTATATGATTTATTGCAAATTTTATGCACTTTTTATAGTATATATTTTGTTTTAGCAAGTTGACTAGAATATAGAAAAAAATATGATCATGCAAAATCTTATACATTCGTGGAAATTCTCCGTAAATATTTAAAGTGTATTTCTGAACAAACGGAAAACTATACCATGCGATTTTAAAAAATTGCTAAAAAGGAACGGCACCCAAGAACTCGTTTATATTTTTTAGCACCATTCGAATATAGATTGAACTAAACTTCAAGGCATTCAGAACACTACTACTATTCACCTAACACCCTTTTTTTCTAACTGAGAACAAAACTTATAGTTGACCTTGTCCGAAAAATATATGTTTTAGTCCACCATTAACACAAATTTACATGGAACTAAAAAAAATGATTTCAAATGATAAATACATCATATATGCAGCGTTTGTTCGTGAATTGGGTTCGAATGCTTATTTTTTAGTAATTCTATAGCCATTATATGATATCGGGTTTCAAGGGGGCGGGGTCTGAAAGAATTCCCTGTATCTCAAAAATGGCCCCGTAGGTTATTATGATTTTGGTAAGAATAAAAGGGCTTTGAATGAGCTTTAATTTTATATATGAGTATGATAATCTAACTTAGTAAAAAGTTGAAAAATTAATGTGGTATCCCCTTAATTCTCATTCCCTTTTTCCTTGCCCAATGTCTCAAAAAATTCCTCGAAGATTGATTTAAACATTTTGAAAGATATAGTTTTTACATACCTGTTGTCCTTCTTATTTTATTCATGCTTTTCTAGTGATGTGGACGGCATAGGGTAGATAATTCTAACTATTCGACCACGCAAATGTGACGCTCGCCTTGACCTTTGCTTAAATATTTACTATCCTGTTTCTTTTCCTTGAGTATTCTTAGCTTGTTTGTATGGAACCATATTATATTATATATAGACCCTATTTTACTCTGTCACTATTAACATTTCTCTGAAGATGATACGAGTAGTATCGAAACACTTCTCTTGGATAGAATTATATGCATGCGTGCTTCAGTTATTTGTTTCTAAATGATAAATAATACCTGTTAGATTTGAATTTTGTTCGACTTAACTCATGGGCTAAATCCACACAAAATGGCGTGCATGCGTGACTAAAAGTAAGTCAGGTATACGAAATTAAAACTTTATATATATATATATATATATATATATATATATATATATTAAGTAAGAAGGACAAAACGAAGAAGGCGGGTCCCATCTTCATTCTCCACGTTTCGAATTATTTCTAAACCCAGCTCCAGGGGGTATAAAACAAATTGGAAATCTAAAATTAAATCTATACTACGCTACAAGTACAATATAATTAAGAAGTAAAATACGGCAGTAAAATACTAAAATGAACGTTATGTTAATGAAAAAACAAACGAAAAAAAAACTATCGAGGTAAGAACAGTAGAAAATATTTGAAACAAAATTATATTAATCAAATGCAAACAAAATAAACGTAACGGTACAAAACCAGAGTCTAAAAAAATACAATATAGTCCTATACGTTTATATATATATATATATATATATATATATATATATATATATATATATATATATATTAGTGGAACCTCAGTTTTCGAATTTAATTCGTTCCTGAAGGCCGTTCGAGAACCGAAAAGTTCGAAAACTGAAACCATTTTTCCCATGAAATCAATGTAAAATGGATTAATCCGTTCCTGGACGCAAAATGATTGCTTATTCAAACTTTTACAACAGCACATTTGGCCAAAAGCTCTGGTTCGTGCGTATGGGAGATCATCCTTTCAAATTAATATCTAAATCTTTTCCGTACGATAAGTAATAACGATTTTATATTCAATTATGTCTACCGGGTAAGGGTCGTTGTCTAGATTTTGGGCCCTCGAGCGAAGGTTCAGCGTCAATAACTTTGCAAATCTTTAGAAAAGGGTGGATTTTCATACATCGGCCTGAAGAACATAAGTACTTGCCCTGCGTCTAACGATATCTACTCGTAATATTCTAAAATTTTATTTTATTTTATAGGACAAACTTTGCCTCGAAGCTCAAAAATCGGGTCGAACATTTTAGCCCCCAGTCCGACTCAAACCTAATTTTTCCCGGAAAGTTTATTGGACACGTAAGGGATTTATACATTAAATAAAGATTAGAATAGGCCATCTAAGGGTGTAAAACACATTATCCATTGCGTGGTCGCTCGGGTCGAAAATAAGCGTTATATGCGAAAGTATAAATTTCCAATTTCTTCTCTCGGCCTTTTTTTTGCGAGGTATCGCCCAAAACTCGATAAAAACATAAAACCATGGATAAAAACCAGGATTATGGGACAACCTTGATAAACTGTATATGAATTTGGGCCAATTTTTTTAAATCGAAAATTTTGACCAGAAATTATCGATGGATTTGGGATCTTCAACCTGTACCGACAAAATCAGACAACAGTTCTTAGCGTGTGTACTCCGAGCGCGAGCTGAGGCAAGCTTGATGCCACACGCTTAGTCACTCAATGGCCATGTGCTGCCCGCGTGGTATTGTTGGCATGTTCGGCAACCGAGTTATGGTACGACAACTGGTGCAATTTTTAGTTCAAAACTTTGTTCGACAACCGATTTGTTAGAAAAGGGAGCCGTTCGACAACCGAGGTTCCACTGTATATATAGTATTTTATGCATCTATAAACAGTCAAATACGTTCCATAGCGTACAGAGAAAAGTTTTAATTGAGAAAAAGTTCGCTGACATGGAGCAATGGAAACCATCTGAATAGTGGAAAAAAGTTACCTAAATCATGATGATTCGCGCTGGGTATCAAAGTGCTGACACCATGGCTGGTGCTCAATGCTCTGTTAACACTGTAGGGGTGTAACGGAGACTACGAAGCCGTGGTAAACAGAAAGGAACACAAAAGGCGTTCTGACTGAGTCTGCACGCCAGAATTTATCCAACAAGCAGGACAAGGTGATGTAATAACCGATCAAGGGAATCGGGGCTTTGGCGAGAGAGATGGATTTTGGAGACACCACGATTAAGCTTGCCCTGAAATGAGGACCTTCGGTCTTATTCGTACAAGAGTTGCAAATGACAAACTCTGACAGCCAAGGCCAAAGGGAACCACTTGAAAAGAGCAGAGAAGCTCCTGAACAAGCTGAATCAGCCTGTTGAGCCGGAGAAGATCTGGTTCATCCCAGATAAAAAGAACCTCTGCCAAGACCAGTTGTACAGCATTGAGAACGGCAGTTGGCTTGCCTATAAACTCCGCAACGTTTCACATATCATGAAGACAAAGTTGCCCTAAACCTTGATAAACTGTTGCTGTCTGTAGTCAGGGTGACTCCGTGCCACCCGACATGTTTGTGAAGGGTCTCATGTTAAACATGAACGTCTATGTAGAGATGCTAGAGATTCTGGTCAAACCAAGGCTGGATATTGTTGCTGGTGGAATGCACTACATCCGGAGCGAATCAGAAGCGGTTTTCGAAAATTTCTACGACTTTCTCAGCCCCACTTTCTGGCCTCCTGGATCCTCAAATTGTAATCCACGTATTAATATGTGTGGGGCGCGGTTGAGTAAGACACCATACGATCTACGTACCACCACAAGGCCAAGTTAGTCACCAAGATCAAAGAGCTGTTCGAAGATCTTCCCAGGGAAACAGTGGAGAATGCATGTGTCAAGTTCTGGATCCGTCTTGAGGCCGTGGTGGAAGCTTAGGGTGGCTACTTTGAGTAAACTGTTATCTCCCAGCCATAATCTAGTAGATATTTTATATTTTTTTAAATATATTTATTTTGGACTGATATACTGCGTATACCGTATATACAAGTAATTCAACATCTGCAGATAGTAAGTAAAGAGATAATCGCAAGAATCATGTAGTTGCAGACTGAATATCTATACAGTACTAAAACGAGAGACTTTTAACACATAATGAGAAGTCTTTGCAAAAGGAAATGCAGTCAAATGGCCAAAAACGTTAAAGTATCGTATGCAATCCAATTAACCTATATTTATCTGCAAGTAAGATAGTTGCAGATACAGTAATAACAAGAGGTATTAACATGCAACGAAATATGCCTTTTTCACGTTGAATACAACTCCTCACGAAAGTGTTAGAGTGGAATATTCTTGCCCCAAATTCTTCGAACGTTACTCAAAGTGTTTAATACTAAGTGCGATATCAGAGGATACAATAGGAGTAAATGATTTAAAATTGCTGTGAACCATATATTGTTCCTTTCGCAACCAGCAGTTTAAGAGTTCTAATTCCGTAGCTCCCGCCACAGGAATCCCGAAATCAAAGACAATAGGTTGCGTTCTGGAGCTCTACAGAAGCGTCTCAAACGAACTGAGGTGGAGTCATCACTCGTTTCTATTAGGCCAACATCGGCGTGAAAGATCTTTAATTCTACAAGCTTTTGTGTAATAGTTTTTAAAATTTTAAAACGAAATCGTCTTCTCCTTCAGCTTTCAGGATCTATTCTCTTTTTTTTTACTCTCAAATCCACACACGGAACTCACAGTAGATACCTAGGGCAGGGTTCACGATAAACTGCAAAGTTCTAGTTAGAGAAAAGCGACATATCTTGGTTCGGATTCCACGTTAAGCTGTAGGTCCCATGACTAACTTAGTCCTCTTTTTGTCTCCTACTATATTTTTTCCGCTATCCTATCCCAAAACTTTCTTCTTCTTTCCCCCCTCTCTCTCAGTTCCAGCTGTCTTGCATCGGTAAAGGAGGAAAATAACAACTAAAGGTATTCTGAAGATGATCACGTAAGACCGAAAACTCAGCAATTAAAGTTTGGTTATTACCAAACGCAATAATTTTAATAAAGAGAGATGAACTTAGAAGAGGTAATCCACCATCTCCAAGATGGACAAAAGAAGATAATAAGGAAAATACAAAGTTTCCAAAGAAAATTAATTAAGACTAAATATACAATGGTCTTTAACAAAATATGCATTAAAAAAATAACTACTACCTATTTATATTAATATATATATATATATATATATATATAAAATAAATCATTAATTTAGGAATACGTTTTATTTGCGAATGAAATTATTTTGAACCTTTATACAAATGAGGGAGGTAAAAGCTCCCAAATATATATATTTTATTATCTTAATGCTCTTTTTTTCATTTCTTTTCGTTTCTTTCATGCTTTTATATAATGTATTCACACTTCATACTTGTTATTATACAGCTGAAGATGTATATATAGCACCCCACGAAAGAGCGAAATAAAATTTAAATGATAATCATTTAAAAATTGTTTGTAATTTTAACATTTTCAAGCTCACTTTTCTTTACTAAATACATATTTATAAATAGTAAGAGTTTCATCTAGTTTACTTTAATAATAGTGAACCTGCCAAAGACGTTTAAAAATGATTGGAAGCTTTCATTACCACTTTATTAATTTTCTGATCCAAACTTTAATCCTTAAGCTTTATTAAATACTTAAACCAGCTACATCCAAATATTCAGTTTGAACAGGCAAATGAACGAAACAATTCCTCCTTCTTTGAGACAATTTAATTTCTCGTTTGGGCACCTCTTTCTAAATTTATGTTTATCACAAGCTTACTTTTATTGTGGAGTATCTTTGGTATCTTGCAAATTCAGTGCAATTACTACAATATTAAATCGTGCTTACCGATTATCATCGAATTTCTCTTTGATGCACATAAAGTTTGATTTTGTAAATAAGTAGTGGATTTTTTAACTATATCTTTATTAAAAAATTACTTACCATTGATGTGCCTAAGAATATAAAATATCTTGCACTAAAAGAACTAAGGCCAATAAATAAGATTGCTCGTACCCAATTCTACAAATTGTTAAAGAAATTTTATTTGTGATTTCAGAATATTCTTTGTTAATAGATATATAAACTTCACATGTACTTAAATTCTAAGGGTAGACTTCAGAACGAAAGAAGTAACAAGGTTGTATATAACTTCATTAGCCGGGATGTCTCAAAATGGCTTACGTAGGTAGTACTTTGCGCTTACTGAAGGCCAGAGTGTTCACATCTCAAGAACGGGATTTTTTTTTGTATAGAAAAATCAGCGCTAATTTGGCAACATTCTATTTACATATAAAACTTTAAAATCTTGTGCTCCACTCAAGACACCAAGAAACTTAGAATTCTTAAATCTCTTTATATTATAATACTCTCCCCTTAGCGAAATAACATTCTTTCTGCTGCAATCACAATGTTAACAGACCTAGATTTATCTCGCATCCCAAACCTATCGAACTTCATTATTAGTTCTCTTTACTTTTTCGTCTTCACTAGGTGAACTTATTAGAGGCATGTGATTTAACCTCTTGCTTCTGTTTTCATTTTAATTGTTGATATATTTGTTGGTCTTTGGTTCCAGTATGATACCCCCTAATTCATTTTTAAGCTTTCATATTATATCCACAGTTGCTAAGTTAATCTTTTGTTTTTAAAGTACCCGAATATGGGTGCATATAGCATGACGACATGTCGTAATAACTGAATCCTGTCTCACTGGTTTTCACATTCATCCTGAACATAACGACTTGCCTCTATAGGAACAAACCTGCAGCAAAAGTTTTGAGTCAAATAAATAATGTTTACAGGTGGCGCCTGGCACTTGAATATTTTAGATTTATTGAAACTCGAAGTAAACTATCAATGCTTATCTAATACTTATTTACTCATTAATTATATTGTTCTTGCATTAAGTTATATTTGTGAGTAATATTTTAAGTTTTACAAACATTTTCAATCCACATAATATAATATAAATTCATATAATATAAATTTAAGGTTTTTTTTTTACTAAAGAAATAAAAGCTGAACAATTGTTGCAAGAGGTTGAGGTACGGCAAAAGGCGCACGTAACATGACTTAGTGTGCTGCTTGCAGTCGGAAGATGAGGTGCGACGCTGTTCCTGATTTACCCAATTACAAGAATTTCAACTGGATTCACTATGATAACCAGGATGTTGCCAAGATTAGTGGTAGCGCCTGCGTTTCAAGCTTATTCTGGCTTTGATATGCTATTATTAAAAAAAATAAAAGAATCATGGAACAACACAAACCAAGACAAATTTGACACCTTAGAAAAGTATCCTCAAGAAAATAAAGATGTAATGATAGAAGTTTCTACAGAACTAATCAAAGAAAGACAAATTTGAGACAATTACATGAACTCTTGGAGTTAACGATATTAAAAATAAGATAAACTCCTCCTAGTAGTGTGGATTTTTAAAACCTTTAGCATACCATAGAGTTAGATGGATGAAAAAACTTATATATTCCATAAAAATGTTAATGTTCAAAATTCAATTCAAGATTTCACCCGAGGAAACAAAGGTGGAAGAAATATGCAAGTTTGTCATTTCAATCTATGTAAAGAAAGAGTTTTCTGCAATAAAGGCAGCCTGTGCCCCAGATAATGATTTGTTGCTTCTTAAAGAACTTCATTGCTACAAAAGAACAAATGAAAAGATTTCCAATGGCGCCTTGAATAAATTTAAAAACCATCTCTGGTATCTTTCATAAGAGTTAATTGCGCTGGAGCTTTTTGATGATGGTGTCTCATTTGAAACAAAGAACAAAATTAAGGTTGCCTTGAAGAATCCAACAGATTCAAATCCACCAAAGAAAAGCAAAATAGACGAAAATTATTGCAAGAAGAAAGCACCTTTAGGACTTTTTGACAACAAACACAGTCTCATATATATATATATATATATATATATATATATATATATATATATATATATATATATATATATATATATATGGGGTGTAATTTCAGAAAGAGCCGTCATATTTCTTGGACATACAGAAATTGGGAAATTTCTGTTCCTATTTCCTGTAAGTCCATGAAGATTTGGTTCCCAACTCTAAACGTCTGCTCTTATTAAACTTCTATTAAGGAAATTGTAGTGCAGCTTTGTTTTGGGGGGAAATTATGTTTACCTCTTGTTCCTTGTGCTCAAGTAAAGAAAAGTTCTTTGGAAATCGAATAGATAGCATGAACAAGGAAGATAAGGACCTTTGTGGTCTTCATTCTTTCGTGTGGAACCCTGTACTTGGCACCATTACAGTTCATCATGATATATTTAACTGTTTTAACACTTTGAAACCTTTATTTAGAGAGTTTATGGATGTTCTAACCCCCTTTCGTGATAGGTTGTTACAATTCAAAATAGAAATAAATATCATAGCGACGGACAATCATTCCGGTGCTGAAACTTTGTAGTTTACATTCATTGACTTTGTACGTTTGAGCCGTGTCTTTATAACGCATGGATTCTCACCCAAGGCTTAATCTGACCAGAGTAGGGCAGCTTCAAGCTATTTTAACATTGATATTTCTACAAATATAATTCTACAGTTTGTGCATAATCTACAAATTAATTTGAATTAAGAAAAAATATTAAACTTTGCATCGACAAATAATCCATTTATATTTATTACTGTTGATAGGTTGAATTTAAGGCAATTTTGTAATGGGGAGAAATTCTGAAAGAGTGTTAAAGGGAGGAATGCAGAAAAGGTTGAGAATCCCTGATCTAACCAAAAACAAAAAATAAAGAGAGATATCATAGTCTAATCGCTTATTTACATATGTATTATTGCATCAGTGTTTGCCTTTTCTGTTTCTCGACGTATATATAATCTCCCTCATTTTCTTTTCTCTTCTTTTATTCCAAACTGGTCGAGTTCGTTGCCTCTTCAGCCTTCTCGTTTTAACTGTCCATAACGATAGTACTTTCGTTACATACACAATCTGTAAGAATATTTTCCGTTGCCATCGATGGTTTTGCTTTTTAGTTTAAATACACGGTGGAAACGTCACGTGTAAACTAGTTTTAAATATATTTGATTTTAAATAAGTTTATATCCCATTGATTAATAATTTTCTTGCAAATACTTTCAGAATACATATTGAAATTTATCACTAACTCTATAATTTAAAGAGGGTTTTTCTTAATAATAATTTTATCTTAGTTTGGTTATGGCTTATGCTTTTTTATCAAAGTTATTTCTAATAATTATTTTATAATATAAAAAAAATGATGAAGTTTAGAAATAAATATAAGTATCGAAATTTTGTGAAATTTTAAAACCTAAATAATTACAAATGGTGAAGTTCAGAAAATTTAGAAAAATTTAACCATGGCTGCTTTTTATTTAGATTTTAAATTTTAATCTTTGTACGAAGCACAAGCTCTCCCCGTAGGGGAGAGTGGCAAAGCCCTTACCTGGTCTATTTATAAATCTATAAACGTAATATGTAATCCTTCATTGTGTTTTACAAATAATAAAGAAAATCAGTCTACACTTTGTGTTTCCATCCTATAGATAATAATAATTGTCTTCTTTCCTACAAGAACAGGTTTGGACTTTTGCTTGTCTATATCTTTGTTTGAGTAGGCTCCTGGAGTGCGTCTTACTGGTCCGTCTCGCATCTCTCTATATTTTTACTTTACTTAGCGAAAATGCCCTGAGTGGGTCCAAATTATTCTCTAACGTTATTGCTGAATATCTCTTTGTCTTAGCCACTGAGGTTATCTGTAGACTGGATTCAAGCTAGCTTGCTTAAGTTATTAATACAATTATCAAAATAATTCTCAACTTCTGGCAAGACAAACTTTCATTTAATGGCGTAATCTAAGACAAACCTTAGTGTAACGTCTGCCCATGAATCTAGGTAAGTCCTGCCAATTCGTGTGACGTCACTGGGGTCAGCGACTGAGGCAGATTCGCCTTTTCTCTAATTCTTCCATTCACACGTTAAGATCAATTGACTGATAATTCACATTACCTCTTCTTTTGGGTGGTTCAAAAGCAAGCTAAATCCTAACTTTCTAGTCAACAATAAACTATTACAAAATCTTCATCACTCCCACCACGGAAGGCTATGTTTTTTAAACTCTAAGCATCCTGTAAGACAAGAGTAAAAGAGTTGTACATAGAGTGCTCAGTCACTTCTAAGTGGATTTGAAACGACATTCCCACATGGATGCAATCCTGGAGTGGGACTACCACACTTGGATGTATCCCACGTAAGGTTCATTTGCAATAAAACTTCCACTTTCTAACCGTTGGATAAACTTCGACCACAGAGGGTGCTATGAAATTTCCACTGCATGCAACAGCAACCTTCCACTCTAACATTGTCCTTCAGAACAGTCTCTTAGAGGGAGCAGAGTTCATCTTCTCTCGAGGAGCAATCAACAACAACAACAACTACATTGCACTGTTCGTACTATCCTACGGCGTTAGAGCCACAGTAATGAAAACTACTGCGGTAACCAGAAATGTTTGAAATCCTTTAGCCACACGTTCCTTTTCACTCTTCAAAGGTCCGTATGCAATATTCCACTTGAACAATCCAAAGTATGCATTCCTCCAAAAAATCTTTAGCTATTAAATGTAACCATGTCTATGATTAGTGAAACATGGGGGCAACGTCCGCAGACTATTTCGTCTACCTCCTAAAATATTTTCCTCGGAAAGTGACCTTCAACTTGAAATAAATATAGATCCTAAGTTATTACCCAATATTGTTTACTCATTCAGAACAGAACTAAAATGCTTTTGAATATTGATTGGAAATAAATTTCTCGAGAACTATAAAGTTACGAGCTTTAATCCAATTGAAAACAAAAACTTAAAATATTATTTGGGGGTAAAATTGCTATAGTTTTGTTTTTAGTGACTAATGTTTTTTTGTTTTTTTTAAACATTTTGCTGTATTTATGTAAAAAAATATTTCAAGAGTAATATGCTTCTTATCTTAATGGATTTAGTCGTCAATTTAAAAAAAGGATGTCTATTTCTACATATATCTTCGTCAGTCCTGTTAATAAAACAGGTTACCTTTTTCATTATAATGACTATTAAAGACCATTTATTTAATATTTATTAATCTTGAAAGTTTTTACTTTGAGTAATCCGTGACATTAGCCGGAAAATATTCTTGGCGTCAGTTTTCAATCATTTTCTACAACCAGCAATCTATCCAGAGCATTATCTAAGAGATGGCATTCATAAGAGGGCCTTCATGGCAACTATGAGTAAGAAAAAGATGTCTGCACAAAGATGTGTTGTGAGATAGTCTGCTCTCTAAATTTGAACTATGAAATAAAACGGCACAAGTGAGATACATGCGCCGCCCAATGGAAATGAATTCAGTGATCATAGAGGCTACATAATGGGAAAAATACCTCCTTGTTCTTGCACCACACGTTAGACTTCATCCCTTCATTCCCCAAACGCTCCAAAAGCTCTTTTTGGACACGTGATATTTAGTTTAAGTAAGAATAACTATGATAATTTTTCAAGTTGTATTTTGTAACTTGCGGGGGTCGTCTAAATTGCAAAGCACATGCCTTTTCTTAATATTCAGTGGGAAAAGGAAAAGGAGGGTTTTTCTGGAAATACGTACATAGAAAGAGTTAGATATCTTGTTGTTTTGATATGCTTATTACCACGGTTCCTATCGTCTGGTACCTCGGTGGCGACCTCGAACAGAGACTGATTGGTCAGTAGACACCTTTTAAGTCTACAGATGTGAATACTGCACCAATCCATCATGGTTGGCGTAAAAGAGGAAAAGTATGAGAGAGACTGGTAAACGGATATATAAACTGATATGTAATAATATGAAACATGTACAAACCCTCAAATATCGTTACATATATTACTTGTTTTAAAGTTTTGCATAACAAAAGTGAATTTGATAGTTTAAGTAGAAAACCGAGTTTTGTGTGGCCTAAAAGGACTTAGTAAACTCGTTTTAAAAGAAGATTAAAAAGAATTACACCTAAATTGTGAGGAAGAGTGGAATATTGTTTGAAATGTTTTCTAAATTTTCTTTATTTGGGTTGAGTGAATTTTCGGGGACAGATGGAGGTTTCTTTTCAGCCCCCAAATACAAAGACTTAACGCCCGCAGGGGTTATATGACGGATCGTTAGTGGTCGAGATGTTCAGGCTAATCTATTTAAAAAGAAGTTATGGCTTAGCGAGTAATCCTTGAATATCATCTGAACAACGCCTAAATAACATGAAAACTGCGAAGAATTGGTGCAAAAGAAGGACAGTTTCCTTTTAACCAAAGGTGAAAAAAACATAAAAGAAAATGAACTAAGTACGAGGCAAGCAAACGGCAACATTAATTAAACTCAAAGAGCTAAATTTAATAGATATAAATTATAATATTTCAAGGATTTGAAAGATTTTACTATTCTTTGTTTTTTAATGGCATGAAAGTCAATGTAGTTTCATTAACTCTCAAAATGCTGCATTTAAATTACCTAAGTACGAGGCTAGCAAACGTTTCTGCCCTACGTGTGAGGCTATCAACCGTGCCATGTTCTAAGATTTAGAAAACACCTGCCCCCTCCCAACATAAATTCTTAATATAATTTACAAAGGTTTCACAATTGTCTTTACTATATATCACCAAAATGTGCGAAGAAAAAAACATATACTAATGAAATTATTATTAAATTATTTTGAATTAAATAATAATTATTGAGACGCGTTTTGTCCTGACTGATGTGAGAGAACTTCCGACACAAGATATGCCGAACCACGAGAGTTTTATTTAGACTAATATAAATATTTCGGGCTCAGAGTTTTGTAGGTGGGAAGACCACTACTTAAAGCATCCTCTTAAAATATAAAGTGAAAACCAACGAGGGTCTATAAGATCACAAATTTTGAAAGTTGGAGAAAAGGTGATTAAGATTATATAGGTAAAGTCTGTAACGAGGGCAGAACACCATCGACGAGCAACTGGTTCTGTCATTAGATCCCCAATCACCCTCATTCCTTCATTCTGTCTCCCTTATCTCTTTGGAATTTCTCTTATTCTTTCTCTACCTCTATTCACTGTTCATTTGCGTGATTCCCCTGAAAGTCCTTTCTCTGCATTTATTCTTTCTTTATTCACTCTACATGTAATCCTTCGTAATTCCTTCATCCGCGTGTATTCTCTCTACAGTCATATCTTCCTCGTGCATTCTTCCGTATTTCATTTTTGGCTTGCATTTTCTCGTCATTCCTCATTCTTTGTATATCCTCCCGTAATTACTTTCTATGCATGAATTCTCCCATTATTTTTCATATCTACGTGTATTTTGCCGTAATTCTTTTATATGCATATGATCTCTCTTCATACCCTCTACGTCTATATTCTCTCGTCACCAATTCTACTGCGGTTAGTACAGAAATGAGGAGTAGCTACCTTCACACTGCATCGAGCAGCCCTAGGGAACGCTTTTCATCCACCGTTGGCTCCTCATAATGACCGCCTACCATTGGGGCGAAAGGTGCAGCTTTTCTTCCTGATCTCTTGACTTTCTGCACTCGGCAACCGTCATTTGAGTCATGGACGCGCTCGCTAGAATCCCCGCTTCTAATAAGCGCGAAATTAAGCTTTTCCGGGTGTGGTCAGTTGCCGGATGACCTCCTGATGCGAGTCGAATTTGCGCGGCTCCTACATATGTATCTAACTACCCGTGATTCGGAATTCACGATAAACCGCGGCTACAGCTTTAACAACTTTACCGATTAAATAGGAGTAATTGGTTAACTAAGCAACCAATTGGTTACCTAACCTAATAACACTCCGTCTTCCATAAATAAGATAAGTAAAATGTCAGGGTATAATTTGAATCTCATCAGAATGTTTTCCTATTCTATGATGATTTTAAAATGTACCCATAATTCCTAAAAAATATTTACACAAAATTGGAAAGTTAATAACAAACATTTGAGATACACTAACATAAAACTTAAAGACATAAAAATAGACAAGCAAAATAAAATCTATGTATCTAGAGAATGTCTGCTGTTGATTTAATAATGCTTAACAACCATATAAAAAACAACCGGTTTTGATCTCACTGCGAACCTAGAGATTAAATCGGGATCAAAGCCACGGGGTGCTAGAGCATATAGCACCTGATGCAAGGGCATATAAAGAAATATTCAACATTTTAATTAACTCTGTAAAAAAAGTCTACGCAACTTTATCAAACTTTGTTCGGACTACAACCCTGCCTTATCATGCTATTTAGTGGATAAATTACTATTGCGATTTTGAAACTTAATGATGTTATAGACAGAAGAGTATGTAAAGAAAGTATCCCAACAATAAGGTATTTTCATTAGAAAAGTAATTAATTTTTTTAAATGTATATACAAAATAACTAACAGGGTGTGACAGTGATTTTTGTTATCGAGAGTCATCTTGGTCAACTTGAATGTTCAGTACACCATTAGCTATATTAGCAGACATATTGCCAAAGCTCTACATAAATATACATTGATCACTGTGATCATCGTGGTTTCCTGCTACGAGAACTCAAACTTGACAACAAACGACGATTTGGCATTACACTTCAGACTAACAAGCGAATACGCAATATCATGAGACAAGTCTCTAATAAAGACGATCACCAGGCGTGATCTACAAGAGAACTGCTTGCTGATGTAGAAACGTTGTGCAAGGACATTCACTTTAATTACGGAACTTGAGCAGTAATGCCTCAAATCCTTTACTCGAAAAATCCTCTTCTGAATGACAGGAAGATATGGAAAACTCGTTTACAATTCGCCAAACACTACAATAATAATTTTAAATTATTTTTTAGAAATATTCCTTGATACAATGAAACTAAAATAAATGTCTTTTCGGTTTTATATCTGCACATGATTAGCTGGAACATGTGAAAGTCAAACAATATTAACGCAAGAGCTGTGGCACAGTACAAAGTGTCTCCAGATCTCTCAAATCAAGCAGTACTAATCCATTTAATTAGATTTGTATCCCACTCGAAAGCATCTCCTTCAGAGAAACATCACCAAAATCGTGATCTGAAACAAATATGTGAAGTATAATGGACTCATTTTTTTCTTGAATGATGCGAGCTCTTATCTACTCTTACTTTCAACTTCTGCCGTAATTTCTAACAAAAGACAAGCGACCAATATTAAATTTGATCTTATTCTATCTCAGAATTCTATTTTACTTTCGCACCAAGTGTTTCAATATAGTTGGATGAATCGTTAGTCTAAATTAACATTTGAGGAGGGCTGAGGATTTTCTTTCGGCTCGTCGGTTTATATAGCTTGCGCGAACCTTCACTTCACCCAATCTCACCATTTTTTTATTATTAGTGATATATTAATAATATTAAATAAAATACTATTAATGGGGTACATGTTCAAACTCAGGCAAAATTCAACATAGTGTAGGTGGCTTACATCCAACTACTATAGTGGACGAGTGATTACGTCCCCTTGCTATGGATGTGTGTATGCATGTGCGCACAAACACTTATAAATCCCCAAATGACAAATATGGTCCCTTTTAGGTCATCTCCATTCAATTAATCCGATCAATTAATGCGCTTCGTGACTGTCTGTGTCAGATGTAAAAATAATTGGGGGCAAAAATGACTACATTCCTCTTGAGGGAGTGGGGGTGTTGGGTGAAAATATTGTGTCTCCTTTTCTTATTTGACTCCCGCAATTATTTATTTCCTTTGGTTTGTAACTCAGGAACTCGAAATGGAGTTCAAGTCCATCTGAGTCCCTGGTTTTTTAAGAACTTGTACTTATATGCCTAAAATATTCACTCCTTTCCCCAGTATTTTAGGTTAACTGGTTAACTGGGATATTTTTTTTATCCTCTGCTATTTATCCTTTTTGTTGATGGTAGAGGAGGGGGAGGCTTTCTAGCCATATTTATCACCGAGTGGGATGCCCTTGTTATTCACAACACTTTTGTCTATTTTATAAGTAAAGTAAAAAAAATAAGTGGAGGAAACATGGGCCAACTGAATGCTGCTCGCAAGGAGTCTTGAGAGAATCTTTGTGTGGCTGTCTTCCTCTTGCGAAATGGTTGTTGCAGGTTGTGTTGTACTACGCCCCCAGCCCAAAAGAGGTGTCAGGTGTAGGATGGATAAACATGTTGTAGCTGACATTTGGAAGATTGCGTGCAAACAATGGCAGGGAAATGAGAGGCTAATTCTTTAAAAATATTCACTTTCACCAACTTCACCCAATTAATAACAGCTTTCTCATTACACAATTTCTGGTGCAGATTCTCTTGTTGTCTTTCGCTTCTCAAAAGCAACAAAGAGGAGAGCTGCGCGCCATCCCATTTTTTGGTTTCCCAAGTAGTTTCCTCTTTATATCCCTCAAGCGTTATCCTCCCAACAGATATCACTTTCCCTAACTTCACCACTTTATTTACGAACCTCAACTTAAATCATTTTTAGAGGATTCCTTTGTTAGTTTCTTTTGCTTATCAAGTTTTAAATAAGTCCGATGCCCTAATCTCTGACTTAAAAATCATTGCGAAAACCAACGAGGGCATCTCCGTCAAAATGTTTGCGATGAGAAGTTTATACAAAAGAGTGATGAAGTGAAGATGTGTGGAAGATTAGGACCTGCAGGGCACGCAACCTTCTAGATGTCAGCTACAGAAGGATTGTCCTCGCCCCAGATGACACCCTAATTCGTGGTGGTAAGGGACAAGAGCAAGTGGATATTGTGTGTAGAAGGAGGAGGGTGGAGGAGGAAGGGCTTTCTTGGGGCTTTCTGCTCAGGGGGCCCCTCACTGTAAGAGATACCACAGCATCCCATGGCTATTAAGGGCCATGGCACGTCACAAAAGATGGGCATGTGCCTAATGTCATACTCGAGTAGGGTGGAAAGGATAGTTTTAATGGCGCTGATGCGCACAGACATCATTGCGTGAGGAAGGAATGTTTCGAAATAATGAGCTTTAAATCTACCATTATAATGTCCCTGCCATACCATACCATAATAATGGCCAGTCAATCCCACTCATCTTGACGACATACCATTGTCGTTAGGGAGAAAATAAACTGAAAAATAGATATCCTTTTATCAGTTCCATGAACAGAGATGATTTGATAAAGGAGGGAATTAAATAAAAGTTTCCTTTGGTCTTTTACACATTCATGAATTTTAATGAGGAATTTGGACACCGAAATATTAGTTGTTAATTTACATCATTTGAGGGAACAAAATTAATTTTCGCGAATTAACTCCTGCAAGGAAAATTAACTACGTTCCTTAAGTGAATAACGATAATTAATTAATTTAATTATATATAATAACTGTCGGTAAGAATAAAAGGCTAATTTAACTGAAAAGATATTAGCTTTTTAAACGCATGCATAGAAAGAGAGAGAGAGCCAAAGAAATAAAGAGGGAGAGAGAAAGAAAGAGTTAGAGAATAGAGAGAGAGATAAAGATGGAGAGACAGAAGTAAACAGAGTGAGGTAAGAGAGAGAGACAAAGAGACAGAAAGAGAAAGAAACAAAAAAGTTGGAGAAGGGAAAAAGAGAAAGAAAAGAGTGAGATTAAAGAGAGAGAAAGAAAGAAAAAGAATGAGAGAATGGAGAGAGACAGAGAGAAAGAAGGAAAACTGAAAGAAAAGAGAGAGAAAAAAGGAGAGATAGAATGAAAGAGAGAGAGAAAGAAAAAGTGAGAGAAGAGCAAGAGTGAGATAGAAAGAGATAAAAGAAAATCGCGAAAGAATAAAAGTCATAGAAAAGAGAGAAAATAAGATTGAGATAAAAAAAGAAGAGAGAGCGAAGGAAAGAAAGAAAGAGAGTAGCAGGCCCTAAAATATGAAAATATAGGATAATAGGCAAGAAATGCACTTTTCGTCCCTAACTCTCCAAGTAGTCTCCTTTTAGGCTACTCGGATTGTAACCTCTCAAACATTATCGCTTCCCTTAATACACCTTTCTTGTCGAGGCTCTTCTCACAAATAAGTAGATTCCATCCTTGCTATTTTTCCTCATAATTTTCAAATAATTAGAAGAACAAGCTGTTGGTCTACGGCCTCTTTGGCCTTTTAACCCCCTTTCATTACAGCTTTAACTATATGTTTAAAACCCCCTTGATCCCGTAAAAATAAGGAATATACTAAAATATATAAAAATCAAAAGATTTTTATTTATTTACCTCATATATATATATATATATATATATATATATATATATATATATATTCCTAACTCTATATTTTAAAATTTAATTTTCAAAAATATATATTCTCTTGTTTTGGATGTCCTTTATATATGTATGATATATGTATATATATATATATATATATATATATATATATATATATATATATATATATATATATATATATATATATATATATATATATATATACATACATCATTAAATACGACTGCGAGTTAGGTGTTAATTATTTCCTTTTCGAGTCTCGATTTATCTAATATTTCGATTTTGGTCTGAGATAATCCAGAGATAAGTTCGCCAAAAAATCATTAAAGTAATAGTAAAAAACGAGGGCAGGAAACTAGTTTGTTTAGCAAAACAAAATTTTTATGTGTTGGCCTGACGCGTTTCGATACACACCTGTATCATTGTCAAAAGTTGATATTAGTAAGTTAAGGAATTGAAGACGGAGCTTTATATAGATCGCTAAACAAACAGTTTAAACTGTCATGAAAGGGGGTTGAAAGGACAAAAGAGGCCGGAGGTCAACAGCCCGAAGTTCTAGTAGCGAGCTTAGCGAAGCGCAAGCTTCCCCCGTAAGGGGGAGGGGGGATTAGCGAAGTCATGGCTTGTATATTATATATTATATACACATACAAAGGGAATCCAAACCAAGAGAATTAAATAAAAATCTGGTTCTAAAAATAAAGAATTAAGGATATATATATATATATATATATATATATATATATATATATATATATATATATATATATATATATATATATAAATCTTTGATGAACGCGAAAGAATGATGAAATGAATCCATCCTTTTTTGTGAATTAGAAAATAACATTTCCGAAGAAAAATTATCCTGTTTTTCTGTTTCGTGCGGTTTGCTGGATTCATATATATATATATATGAAAATCAACCCACATGAGAATGAAAAGATGAATCTAAGCACTTTCAAACTATATTTGCAAGTTCATTTTCAAGGAATAACATGAACATAGAGAAGACAACCTTATATAGGGTACAAAGATAGGGAACGCCCATCACATAGTACAGACCAATGGAAAAAACACAAAAACAAGACAGAAAAATACCAGGAAAAAGAACAATAGGCAACTAATAACAGACATGTGCATCCCTAAAACGATATACACACAACAACGCCATGTATATGAATGAATATGGTTGGATGAAAAAAACAACATTTTAAACGATCATCATTAGAGCGAAAACATTTAGAGCCAAGAGTTAATACACAGGCACAATAAAGACAAGTGGTGGGGAAGGCAATGCGAATGATAATACACTAATAAAGAGTGACAACAGGCTGCATTATGAAGTTATTTCATTTAGTACAAGTTTTTTTAAAACAGGGTCGAGTTTAAATAAGCCAGGGGAAATGCCTATATTGGGTAAAATGCCAATTAAGGAACACTCGACAATATTTCTTTTTGTGAAATCAGCGGAATAATAAAGGAATTTTGCAGAATTTCAGTCAATGGGGTGGTTATTTTCAGATAAATGTAAAAATAAAGCACTGTTTATTTCACCTCTTATAATATTATACTTATGTTGGTAAATTCTATTACTCGTATATAAAGAGTACAGTAAATTACAAATAGAGCATTTTATAGAATATACTCCACCTTTTTTCTTAGTATTATTGTGGACTAACATTTTATATAAAGTGGATTCATATCTAAAATTTACAGAGATATTAAGTTGCTTAAAAATACGGGCGAGACAAAAATTAGTTCAAAGTATGGCAAAATAAGGCAATTTTTGTAATTGAAAACCCGTGGATTATCAGTTCTATAAAAAGTTCTCTTTGCAAAGTTTAATGAAGTATGCAAAAATTGACGAGGCTAACAAAGTTTCTTACCTATTTCAAAGATATTGGATAATTCCTTATCCAAAAATTCCGGACTAACAAGGCGTAATGCACTTCTATGTTTCTGCGTGCATTACGCCTTGTTAGTCCATAGAAGTGCTAGACAAATTGTTTGGGAGGCCAAAGGAAGCCATGCAAAAGTTACTGAAAGATGATCTGAAACTTCGTCCATTCAAAATAGCTAAATGATATCTGCGAGTCGGAAGAGCAAAAATGCTCCCCCGACGACTCCTTGATGACTCAGCTTTCCGGTCTGTGGACGAATGAAAAGTTGTTCACTTTCCAGCTCACCCACAGCACACATAATGATCTTGGTTTGAGCACAAAATAAAATCAGATTCTGGTTGAACATTGGATATCTATCAGGAGCAAAAAAACAACTTCAGTGATGGTGTGGGGAAGTGTAACATAAATGGGGAAAAATTACCTATCATTTTAATTGAAGAGTGGCTAAAGATCAATCAACATGTTTATTAAGAGATGCTGATGCAGAAATCCTCCCCTACCTCCCTTGGGTGGATGTTATAATGAGAAATGTAGGTGTAACCCTTGGACAACATGAAGGGATCTCAGACACAGCGAAAAAAGTTTAAGACAGCTGCCAATTAGATTTAAGGGGCTTTGCTCACAAAAACCTTTGCCTCCAAATTCGTCAGATTTGAACCTCACGGCCTTAAGAGTATGACCAATTCTTGATCAGAAGGCCTGTATCAAGTCTCATAAAAATGTCGGAGTTCTGAAGTGCAAATTGAAAAAGATGCTGGGAGAGAATATCAGATGAAACCCGTATTAAAATAACAACCTAGATCATAACATAAAACATGATGCAACCTAATACGAAAAAGGGATTGGTAATAACAAATCCTTAAGCAATGAAACAGCAACTAGCATTTTTGATACAGTAAATGAGAAAACAAACGATAAATAGGAAAACAACATCACATAGATCCTTAAAAGAGTTCGACAATTCTATGAGAAAATATGATAGCAATGTCTGCCGTAGAACAGATGACAACTTCTCAATAAATGATGTCTAAGTATCACCTATAAAGAAGGTGAAAATTTTGAATGCAATTAATAGCATGGGAAATGGCATTACACCTGGGGAGGAGGAGGGTACGATGGGCATAATAGCTTAGGGTGAAAGTCTTGTTGATCTATTTGCAAAATGTTTACGAGTAAGTAAGGTTTAATGTCATAGCCTAACTTTCCGTTGAACCTTTTTGGGAAAAGGAATAATGTAAAGACTTAAAGAACTACAACCCAATTATGTCTCATCATCTTGTCCTCGACGTTAAAAACGATCCAATAGAATAATTATATCATCATATAGCATATATTTCTTCTTTCATTTTAGTCTAAGTATTATCTAATATTACATTCTGTTCTAAAAATTATTGAATAAATATCGGTTTAGACTTTGTGTTTCCACCCTGCTTGTCTTTCCTTGGTAATCTATCAAATCACTTCATGTTTCTACACTTCATCACAGATAGAGGAATATATCTTCTCGGGGGGAGAATTTATGATTGTTTCTCAGGTTTTGTTTGGATATGTGAATCGACCTCTTTTCAACAGTACTTGGCCTATGTGGCTGTCATACGCTGTAAAGATATTCTTGGTTGAGATCTCACGTTGGCCATACGGTTGCCAGACGCTGTAGCAGTACCCTTGGTTTGAAACCCACGTTTAATCCCTCTCAAAGAAGCTTCCACCAATCACGGTCCAGGATACGAACCTTCCACTCTAATCCTGTCTTTGACCTAATTTGGTCCTCCCGCTTTCTGCAAGGTCATCTTCTGGGTCTTTTTATGTAGAAATTGGTCAAGTTTGCGATTTATTATTTCCATCCATCGGTCCATCACCAAATCAGAGCGTCTATTCCTTTTAACTATATCTGTCACTCAAGTTTGTGTTCCTATCCAGGTATCTTTTTTATAGTTCTTACGAATTAATCTAAACACTTATATTTCTAGGATTGTCTGAGCTGTTCACATTTTCTGTCTTATATGATCAGTTTCCAAGTCCATGAGTTTAGAGCCACGTCGCTTTTGAAGAAATACTCTACCGTTCTGCCCCCTAGTTTTGTTGTTCTTCTGATTTGTATACGCCCATCACGAATCACGAATTTCCCTTCAGCACTATATTATTATTACCATCTGGGTGCAACCTAAGTGACGATTTTTCATGGCTATTTATTTAAAAGTATGTCAATGTTTGTCTTATTATTCCTTGCTTCTGTAGCGTTCTTAAAACTGAATCGGTGTTTACTGAGTCTAAGGCATTTCATAGCTTATTAATGCTTTTGAAGAGGAATATTTCAAATCCATTTGTTCTCTGCAATAATGCTAAACGCATGCAGATGATCATAAGTAATAAAGTTCTGAAATCTGCCGGTCCCGATGCTTGATTGCAGTCTAGTGTTTGCGTTATTCTATTACTTATGACTTAAAATAAATAATATATATGGGACTGATAAGGCACAATTGGGTTATAGTTCTTCAACTCTGTCGGTCTTTTTTTTAAAGTACAACAGAAACGTAAACATTTTGTAAAACACACTATCCGTAAGCTTTTATTATATTGATCGTAACACTATCCTCTGCATGCAAAATTTCGCCCTTTTAATAGGTGGTACTTACTCGTCATTTATTGAAAAGTTGCCATATGTTGTAAGGTGGGAATTTCTATCATATTTCATGATAGAACTGGTAAGCTCTTTTAAGGATATTTCCTCTTTTTTCGATGTTGTTTCGTATTTTATGGTTTAATGTTCTCATTTGTTGTCTCACAATTGCTATTTGTTGTTTTATTGCTTAAGGATTTGTTATTTCCACCATCCAACGCTGCTTTCTAGCCACACAAATGACGCGGGCATGTTTCTGACTGGTGCATTGCGGCGAGTTCGCTGCGAGCACAGAGGTCCGATCTTCCCAACATCCTTTGGTTAACGTGGAGGGACCTCGTACACAATTCTCCGCAACGACAACGCCACATGTTTACGCACAAGCATAGCCCCAGGCACTCACCGATTTTTTGAACACATCTCCATATGGCTCCTTCTTTCATCCTATCCTCTCACCATACCCATACCAGACATTTATCACAGCCCACACATATACTAACTGTGAAGAGCTCGGAAGACACAACTCCACGAACACACCACACAACCTCAACCCTGGAGCACATCATAGATATAATATACACAGACAGCTATAAAGCTTTACACACCACGGAAAACACGCACATGTTTAAACACTTCATATTCTCCATACACACAGACAAAGACTCGCCATCTTATACGACAACCATTTCGGCCATGGCCAACACCAATACAACATTAAACTCTTACATGCAGGCATCTTCCAATGCGTGCTGCTAGACCGGAACTGTCAGTAGCGCGAGATGACCCCCCCCCCCCATAGCGGATGGTGCTCACTGCATCCTCCCTTCCTTCTTCCCACAGCGCGTGAAGAAACGTTAGGTACGGATCCCCGCAAATCCAAAACCTAAAAGACAACAATTGCGCCTGCCCTGAAACTAATGACATCCATGTATCATTCAAATCTCACTGTAAAACGTACACACACATAACATCCCCAAACTAAACGCACAAAAAGCACTTCCAGAAAGCGGGGAATGGTGACGGCTTCCCGCAGAAGAGCTTGGACCCGTCCTCCTATTACGAATGGAGGTGCTAGAAACTCCACCACACTGACTACTCTCATCACTATCAACGAAACAAAACACTACACCCTGAACGACACTATAGCTTTGTAGAGAAAGTGAGGATTTATCGGTTTTTGTGAATCAATTTTGAAACTTTTTCCTAGCAGGTCTACAGAATATGACAACATTAGTGTTGTTTTCATCAGGCTGTGCTACGTCCTTCAATTTTTATTTACATAGATTTTTCATATTTTGGGTGAACCACTACTCATAGCTTTTTGAATAAAAGTAACTCAACTAGACATATTTTGGAGAAAACGAAAGATAATTATACACATTAAGCATACCCTGCGCATATATATCTTTTACAGAAAACCATTATTATAATACAAGATCAATGGACATAATCAATTACTTGCCAACATGAAAGCCATTTTGACGGATGACTTCACAAACCCTATCATACATGGAATCTGTCAATTTCATAATACTAGCAGATTGGACTACCACTGATGCAGCCATAATAGTCGACTATAAATACTTCTTTAGACGAAAATTGGTTTCCATCGACATAAACATCTTTTTTTAATGATGATCCATAAATTTTCGTTTGGGTAGAGATCTGGAGAGGCTGGCGGCCATACCATTAACTTGTCACCTTATATGCCGTAAGACCCGAGGAAGGTTTAGTTGACCCTGGCAGAGTAAAGAGGGAACATTTTCATGCATGAAAAAAACTAGAGTTCTTAGAAGTGACAACGCAATGTAATCTAGCCAGGAATACAAGACCTCATTTAAGAGATTGCAGTAGGCAGCTGCTCTCACTTTAACCTCATCAGGCAACCTGGCTGGATCAACAAGTCTGTGTAAATTATGCCTGTCTACTACATGATTCATTCTCACGGTTGTTGACGTCGCAAACGTTGGAGATGTTCATATCCGAAATAGATCCAAACATTTTCCCAACCATCAGGTCCCTCAAGGGTCGTTCTGTTCTCGTCATTGAAGAAAACGCATCTCATGTCCAACGTCATGTACATACTTTCGGGCCCATAGAATCCTCATGTCTTGAGACGGGGCGTTAAAGAAAGTTGTTTAAGGGGAGCTCTCACATAAGCCATGGTCCCTAGGACACGTTTCCTTTATTAAAATATTTTTATAATTACAATGAGTAGGTAAATGAAATTTCCATGGAAAATTAATGGTATGTATTTACTATATTTTATAAAGATTTAATATGATCTAATCGTATATTCAAGAAATTAACCTAAAAAAACTAAAAGAAATATTGACACGTGCAAAATAAGAGAACGGTCATTCACAGAATTGCTTAGAAAGCAAATACACTCTGAACAAAGAAAGATTTGACAACGATGAAACTTAAAACACTTAATATGTGTTGAAATATTTGTTTTTTATTACTTTGGTGAAATACGGTTACAGGACCTCACCAATTTCTTGTTAAATTCGGGTGTTATTTTGTTCCATTGATGCTCATTTTTTGTCCATATATACGTCACTGTTGAAGGCTGATAGTCTCGAACTTTGTCTCTAATTATGTTCCGGAGGTTCTAACTTGGGTTCAGGTCCGGGCTCTGAGCAACTCACTTCATTAGTTTGATATATTTTTGTTCTAGATAGTATTTTACTTACTTTGCAGTATGGCATGGCGCGTTGTCCTGCATAAATACTGATGATTGGTATAGAGATGCACTAGCGGACAAGCTCTTTCCGACGAAAACATCGTTCATACCATGACGCTGCCTCCTTCATGCTTGATAGATTTTTTAACAGGTTTAGGATAGAGTCTGTCACCTGCATCGTGTCTAAAAAAGCATCTGATATCGGATCCAACTAAATTAATTTTACTTTCGTCACTGAAGTTAATTTTGTCACAATCTTCATCCCTCCAAACAACATGAGCTTTAGCTTATTCGAGTCTCGCCTTCTGTTTTTTTACTGATGATTGATTTGGTTGCTGGAGAATGAACTTTTAAACCAGATGCATTGAGGCAACGGGGCACTGTGAAATGGCTCACACCTTTACCTCTACTGGTCTTAATTTTTCGATAAATTTCTGCTGCAGTCTCGAAGTGATCCTTCATAGAGAAGCGCTTAATAACTCTGTCTTCCCATACGGTGTTTATGAGGGTCGACCGACCTTTGAAGAACATTTATAGGTTTTGTTTTTATTGTATAACTTCAGAACACGCGAAATCACACACTTGGAGATTCTTTCCTCTGTTGAAATCGCAGAAATAATCTCCTCGAAGTCTTCAGCAGTCACTTTCACGTATGATGGCATCTCTGAAGAGTGAGTACTCAACAATGGCGTTTGTATAGCTCTTACCTACTGGGAAAAATGTTGCCAAATGAATTCAAAAACTTCTAGAATGTTCCTGAAAGAATCATTCCCTTATTTTGAATGTGTCAATATTTTACTTTGTTAGTTTATTTAGTATAATTTCTTAAGTATACTATTGTATAATATATTAAAATATATTAAATACATGCCTCTATGTACCCTGAAAATTTCATTTACCTACTCATATTATATTTGAAAACTTTTTAATAAAATAAATCGTTCTCCTATCTTATTTTTCTCGTTATATATATATATATATATATATATATATATATATATATATATATATATATATATATATATATATATATATATATATATGAACAAAAAAGTAGGTAATTTAAGACGACGATAGCGCCGCCTACTTTAATATTTTTTAGCCGCCAATGTTCATGTTTTTCAGCCGAAATTCATTGGGACGATGTTTGTTTCGTTCAAACGCGCATATTCGTGCGCGTTTGGGTCATAGTTCAAATCTACAAAGCGCCAAATTTGTATTCATTTAAAAAATTCCAAGAAATTAACCACAAACTTTTTAAAATGAAAAAAAAAGGAAAATGCTTTTCACTTACTTTATTTTTTTTTCGCGGGGGAGGGGAAGGTAGAGCTCAGAAATAGCGGCTAGGAAGTGATTTTGGAGAAAATATCCCATTTAGAGCTGAACGTTTTAAATAATGGCGATTCCTCTCGCCAGTCTCAAAATCACGTTTTGTTTTAGCACATTTAAAAGAAAAATTATCTTGGATCGCTAACGCTTGACCACACTCTTCACATTAATTTGAACTTTAATTAATTTATGATTCGCGAAAAACCCGGGTAGTTCGAGAATATTTTTAGGTCAAGTTGCACACAAGGAATCCATGATAAAACTGAAACTCCTGCATAAAGGATCCTCTCTCGACCTCAAAAACTAGTTCCTCAAAAAGATCTAGCTAAGTATTTTACAATGTATAAAAATTATAAAATTAGTCAAAAAAGCCCCCAAAAAATCATGGCTGAAAAAATAAATATAGAGTGATTAAAGTGATCTTAATTGGAATAAAAAAAAATTCACTATTCATTAATTGATGACGTCAGCCCTCCCCCACGAGTCGCAGAAGCGATTTTGTAAAAAAAAGAAGTGAGAATTAACGTTAGTCACGTTATTTTATAAAAAAAAATCCGATTATATACCCCCAAATAACTGAAATTTCCGGGTTAACGCAGGGCGATCACCCCTACGAGCCGTCCCTCAAAATTAGTAAAATAAGGTGAAACATATTTGAACATGGACGAAATATTATGGGACCAGGACCACTGATCTTCAGGTTCTATAACTTTTTTTGATTAGAAGGCTCTAAAACCGTGGAAATGACGGCGCTATCTTCGTCTCAAATTACCAAAAAGTAAAGGGTGTTCCAATAATTTGGACCGATTTTAAATGTGAGTTAAGTTTAAGCATCTAATGATTTTTTCTTTCAGATTTAACAACGTCAGTCTTTGGCAATTTTAACTATGGAAAGATTAACAATAGAACAACGTATTAAAGTTATCTAAGCCTATTATTTAAATGGACGTTCAAACAGAAACGCATTTCGGGCACTTCGCGATTTTTTTGGTCAACATAATCGACCAACCGAGAGTGCAATTGGGAAAATTGTTCGTATGACTTGACGAGTTTAGATTTCTTCCTTTGGGGTCATCTCAAAAGTAAGGTCTATGCCAACAAGCCAACAACAATTCAACAGCTGAAGGATGAGATAATAAGGCATATTGGTGAGATCAAGGAGCAACTATGCAGAGACGTCATCAAAACTTTTGACCATCGAGTGGAGGTGTGCCGCCGAAGCCTTGGTGGACATTTAGGCGATATTATTTTTCACACATAATTGCCATGACTCAACTAACATGATCCGAAGGTGAAATCAATAAATTTTCACCAATTACACTGTTTTATTTACTATTAACTTCGATCCGTCTTAATGGAACACTCTTTATATTGGTTATAAATTGTGTAGTGTCATGAATTAAACTTCTTCGCTCAAATAAATATATTCTTTTTCTTTAAGTTTTCCTGAAATTTACTCGTTGATTAAAAGAAAAAAATTAAGCATAAATTAGGGAAAAAATTATAATTTTAATTTACTTTGATATAACGGACGAAAGGAGATTTTATCAAATCCAGGAATGGACAGAAACGAGAAAGCCTCTCATTTGAATTAATTTACATCTAACCCTTCAGGAAAAAGTTTGGACATGCATTCAAGGACTCAAATTCCCCAGCAAACAAAGGTCGATTTGATAAAAGATATGAAAGTAACCAGAAAAAATCTAATTAAAAAAATCAATCAAAAATTACATAAAATGTGCAACAAATATGGAACCCCCAAACGAACACTAACTATAATCTTCTACGAATGATTAAAGGAAGAACAAACCGTAAACATGGCCAGAAAATGAACAGTAAAACTAACAACAGAATTTGTGTTTTTCCCCAAATTCAATCAAACTTTTTTCCACGAAAACAAAGTAAACAATAGGTCAAACAAAATACGAGAATTGTGAATTGACCTCCAGCATTTCTTTTCCAGGACATGAAGCACAACCGATCCAATATGTTGCCCTTCCCCCCAACTCATTATGGTAAATGTATACACAAGCTTAGATTGGATGACACTGTATTTATTTTATATGTAGGTATCGTGTTAGGACTTTGGTATACAAACAAGGTCTAAGGTGATTAGTATTCAAGAGAATGTAGGATTGAATTGAAATGAAACGCGATCGAAAGATCTGCCATTGAATATTCAAAACTCCTAAATGATAAGGGTTAGGAAGAATGATCTCTAAGTAATTACTTCATAAATTATTTAATATCGCATCAAGCCGGCAACCAACCACAGCATCTTCAGGATGGTTAATAAATGTTCCTTTCATAACCAAAGAAGTTTCATGGTGGTTATTTCTGTAAGGGATTACAATTAACGTAGCTATATTTCTCTCTATAGATATATATTAAAAACTAAAAAAAACAAATTCAATTATTCATTATTGTGTAAGAAAAAAAGAAGAAAAAAAGGTGACCTTTGCTAACTTCATGATTTTTACAGTTAACCATCTAAGTGCTAGGCTAAGATGGCCTTATTAGCGACGATACAAACCCCTAAAGCGTTGTATATGTATATATAGAAAGATGGGTGGACGATATATATATATATATATATATATATATATATATATATATATATATATATATATATATATATATATATATATACTGTGGTTGATGGGAATTTTAAGCCTAGATCTTCACCAACTAATGCTTTATAAGAATGAGGCAAGAGAATAGAAGAGTCAAGTGTTAGATTCTAATAAGAGTAAAAATGAGAATAGGCAACGACAATTTCAGGGGAAACTAAGAGTAGTATATTTCTATATTTATTTATAAATTAACGAGGAAGATATAGAAGTCAAACAAAGAGCAAGGAGAAAATGGGAAATACAAAAAATGAGAATAATCAATTTGATCGAATATAAATGTAGGTTTAGAGTAATTATATATTCGAATAAACATGAATATAAATTTGAGTTAGAAATTATGGAATAATGTATTGGATATCATTAATATAAGATTTGGTCGATACAATTTACAGGATATATGATATATTTAATGTATGGATGGATGTACTTGGGAATAGTTTTGGACGCAGATTAATTGCTCGAATTATAATCTCAAGGGGACTTTGTATGACGACAACGAGAACACGAGTGGACTATATTTTTCAGCGAATATTAGGGCGAGGTAGGTTGATGCGGATTGGTCGATAAAATACGTCAGACAAGGATTTAGATTGGTTGAAATATATATATCGTACAACGCATAGGATAATTATTATCAAACGATACGTAGGGTAAATTTTGTGGAAATCGTAGTAGTTATATATGATTGGAATTGTCGTAGATAAATATGAATTAATGGAAGCGAGATGAGTAATCTCTCAGACGGGAAATTATACTTTTGTAGGAGCTAGCAAGGATGTTAGCTGCTATACCCTGCATCATCTCCTTCTTTTAGCTGTCCTCCACCTCTGAATCCCACCCTTTCCCTATTCCTTAAACTAACCTACAGTTATCTTAGGGGTTTTTATGGTTCGTAATTCTATATTTCTACAAAATAATGTAATTCTATGTATTCTAGAGCAAATTAATGGAGAAACATTGGATACAAATAATAATTCTATTGATATTTAATTTGATATATACGAGTATTAACATAATTTTTTCTCGTGGTTTTAATAAACATTTTGAATTGAACCATTTCAGAGACCTTTCGACGCAGTTTGGGCTTATAGCATGCCTAGAACTAATCTGAGCTAATATAGCTTTCAACTTCGCAGTGAATCTCTGGCTGTAACCAATCAATATTGATGAGCTTTAACTCCCTTTCACCGACTTTTGTTATTTACTTGTTCCATGCTACGTCAGCGGATTATTAAATTTGCTTTGATTCCTTCCAAAGTGTTTAGTGCTGACGTAAATTTATCTTTTGCTTTATTAGTATTAGACCTTTCAGGTTGTGAACGATTGAATATATACGAATGAGGTGAAATATAATCAGTTTGTTGAATTAGGACAGTTGCGCAGATTGAAAACATTTTTCCAAAGCTGCGACTATAGAACATCGTGAATTCACGTTTGGAAAATGTCCAATGAGAAGAACGAGCACAAAAAAGAAAGAAATTATATTGAGGCTAGGTATCATGTCATTACTAGAAAGAAAATAATTTAGCCTTTATGTAAATGTGCTATGTAAATATAAGTTTATATCATAGTTTTGAGCGTACTGGCAAGTTGTTTGGAAAGTGAAGATCTGGTCTTTGTGAAAGTAATTCATTAAACAAGCAAAATGCTCTTCTTTTGATGGCATTGGGATGTACAGTTTTTAAATAGATTGCAAACATGGATTTTTGCCATCTTAACTCGAAGTGATAGGAAATTAAAGACTCTAAAGATGTTTATGGATACATTACCTCTAAAAAATTGCTGTTTATAAACGGCTCAAAAATTCCGTGGTAGAAATTAGGTTTAATGTTAAACAAAGGAGTGAGTAAAACATAGCTGCTGTACAATCAGTTTTGAGAAAGAATTATTGAATTTCATCCCAAACAATTGTGAATGAAGTATGTTTCTTTCGTCGTCCTGTTTGCCTTGCTCTGCTGAGCCAAATTGGAACAAGCAAACTTTCAGCAGGCTGTGTCCAAAAGAAAAAAAGCTAAGAATACTTAAACTATAAGGCAGATCTCTAGTCGTCTTTTAAATTATAACGAAGCTAACCAAAGCAGTTGTATGTAGGCAAAATTTCCTTCGTATCTATGTATATGGAATTATGGGAGGAAGGTTAATAGCATAAACCTTTTGGCTTAGTATGTCATGCACATTCCTAATTTTTTTTTCTTTTTAGAATTTCAACTCATTTATATAATTCTCTCTTTCAAGTATTACTACAATCTATGTATGATGAATTAATGTTATAATCATTTCCACAACTAAAGCCGGAAAAGAATTTTAGTACTTGGCACTTTGTTTGTAATAGAATGCTTAGTTAGATTCGTGAAAAATTCTTTCCATCTTAATTTGAATCCAATACCTGTGTCTTTGCTTCCTTCTTCCAACACAAATAAAAATTTTAATCTATCGAACCCCTTGAAAATTTTTAATGTCTCTTATTTTCTCACGCGATCTTCAGGTCTTTAAGTTTAGGAATAATCTTGTTTAGTCTATATACATTACATCTACTTAAGCTTTCAAAAACTTCCAACCATTTATGCACTTCAAAAATTCGCCATAAATGTATAGTCCAGTAGTGATCACATTATTATAGACTTTAACCGAATTAAGTATGTTGCTTTTGAAGTGAAAACACCTGCATGTGAATCACTGAATTCGGAAATCCTTTTTGAGTTATTAAATGCATCGCCGTTGACTCTTCATATCAGATATTGTCACTCCCTTTTTCTGGTGTTTTCCTGCTTGATATTCAGGTATACTCACAGATAATTGGGTAACATAACAATATACATACTGGTAGATAGATTAAATGCATAAACTCTATTTCCGAGTTTGAAGTTTATATAATTTATTGCCTCTCAGAGAGGCATTGAGTGGACCCTAGGGCTTTTTCTGTGTAGCAGAATAAGTTCGAAGGGCGACCACGTGCTCTCCTGTACCCACGTGGTCCTAAAATCACCACGTGGAAGTTTGAAAGCACGGCTGAAGCAGGGTGAAGGTGCAGCCTACGCCGTTATCACACCCTTAGCTGTATTTGCTGCCTTTGAGCCAACATTCCTGCCTTCCGTCATAAGATTGAAGTTCGTCGAATATTCCACGCCAACGTTATCACAATCCGCCCCCCCTCCGAAGGAGTCACCGATTTTTCTCCAAAATCGTAAGTGTGGGAGGGGTGGGGCGCCAAGCCACCAAAAGCCACCTCACTGGGCGTCTATATAATCCTTTGACTCAGTTTAGTAAGCAATTGTAACTGTAACCGCCTGCAGATTGATCTATAATATGGCTTACCTAATCGATCCATTCTTTGTGTGTGCGCCCCGGTTTAAACCCCCCCCCTTTAAATCACTGACCTGAATCCAACCTCCTTAATCCCTTAATTAACCCACCTCTATCTCACGTCGACATTTAACTCCGTCTGTGCGACCATTCCCTTTAAACTCAATATTTGTGTATATTTAAATATTAGTTTGTTGCTAGTAAAGATATATTTTCGTCATTGTCTTCCTTTTGCAATCCCAACGCGTACCAGCTACCTGTTAATCTTTGGCTAACTTGCACTCTAAAATATTTGTTTTAAAAAGGATCCCGAAAACTTAATAATAAACTATCTCCACTAGACTCATAACAATTTTCCCATTCACTAACGGTCTTAAACCAACTTCGGACCAAAGCCACAGAAGTACCTACGTATATATATATTTATATAGAGAGAAAGAATCTGTCCATTCCACGAAATGCTGGTCCTAGTTATGTAGTTTATATTATTAAATGCGTTTTTTTTAGAACCTTTAACGCCCTCTTTTAACCTTTGCTGGGGTTAGGGGTGGTGGGTTTACTAGTAGTTCCAGGCGTAGTATGGGTACGGCCCCTTCTACATCCTTCCCACCCTTGCGAACTATTAATGAAGCCCCTTGTACGTGTAAATAATGCCCTCCCTGTCCCCCATTTGCGACACTTTTTACTATTCATTGATATGTCAAATCTCTGAAAAGTCGAACACTTTGTTTCGCTATCTATTCATCTTTCTAAATTCGTATTATCAGCAAACTCTACTCCGTTAATATTATAATTTATTTCATATTCTTGATATAACATTAAATGTTAGGGTTTATTTTCATCAAATCTTTTGCTTAACGAATAAATCTGGAATAACATTATTAATGATGTCTCACGCAAAAACTTTTGATTCATTCGAGATATCAAGTTTCGAATCTTCTATTCCTTTCTTCCTTCTTTTGAGTTTTTTTTATTATAAGAAAGTAAATTTTCAAATTAAAGACCTTTTTTTAACTTTTGAAATCGTGCATTTCATTGCTAACTTTAGATCAGGAAATTGCTACTCAAAGTAATTGGACTTTGCTTGATGCTAAAATACGGGAGTTATTTTTATTTCAACCTGAAAAGGGCGCTGTGGTCGTATTATATTATATTTAAGTGCTTTTTATTTGTAATTTAGCGATAAATTTATATTTCACAAGTGCTGAAAATTCATAACTATTTTTTCTTGCCTAAAAATATTTCTAATTCGACGAGAGAACATTAGAATTTTCTTTCTCATTTTAATCTCCTTAAAATAACTTTTTGAAAAATCGTATTTTTAATGTTGAAATTGAAAAGTTAATTATGCAGTGTCCATAAATTATGTTTATACTTTTAAAAAAATAATACAAAGGGAAATAATGCAGTTATTAGTAGATACGTTCAAAGTACTTAGGGCTTATCAAAGTTTATAATTACATTACATTTAGTTTTCAAATATTCTGTCGATAGAAGTCTCATTTCTGTTAATTGAACCTATAAAAATGGTTACTCCTCAAGAAAAAACACAATGTATTTTGTGGTAATGGAATCAAACCGGATATGCAGACTCAGCGAAATTACAGGATTATATATGGAAGAGACGCACTTTCACATTCATCAAATCATGTTTAACAAAGGATTATGTAGACAGGGACAGTATTTTATGCTAAAATAATATTAAAACATCTGAATCATGTGTCGCTCAATGAGCAAAGTCATCTAACATCATCTGAGAGTCACATTAGGCCAGTATTCTAGCTACAATTGATTTGTTTTGGAATACTAATTAGTTTAATCTCTCGTTCGTAGAGACACATTCTAACACAAAAAAAATACTTGCCTGTTTGAATAGAAATCGAGTGAGATTATAAATAAAGATTAGCCGGATGAAAAAGAAAAATTGTAGCATTTCAATCAAATAGCTTAAAGTAATGGTAGCAATATGGTACAAGGCTTAAATGTCCAAGTTTATGTTCAGATAATAGTGAGTGTTACTTTTGATGTCTGAAGTTGAATTTTAGTGTACTTTGTCAGATAACGCAAGGAAGACAAGGGCATTAGTAAATTATATGTTTGACGTTGAATGCTCTACGAATTTCGCAAAGGCAAAATGCAAGACGCGTGATTAAAAACATATACAGTGACACGCAAAAGTATTGGACACACTGAAGATATCGATAATTCTTCCCTTCCATTGTACTGAGTGGGATAAAGTTTGTATATAGCTTGGAGAATACTTATAGAATATAGCAAGTAGAATGTAATTGAAAAGGATTTGATATTAAAAAATTTAGTAACAAAAACAGCGAAAGACCCGAAGTAAAAAGGTATTGGACACATGATGGCATGTAGTGTGAGATCGTCGTTTTAATACGGCTGCACCTTTCACGCAGCTTGAAACTTCATTCGATCAATCAGAATGCGCCATGTCACTTATGGTGTTTACTACGGTAATTTCGGTAGCACCACCTGATCTTTACTGCACTTAAAAAACCAACTATGAATGTGGCTGCCATGAAGTAATGGCCTTGCGTATTTGTACCCGAATCCACAATTTATATATTTTGGGCGCTTATCGCAACCCCGATTGCGACGATACCATATATGATTGCCTATTAACAGCTATGGCCACCATCCAGTCTGATGATTGCAAAGCAGTTTTTATTTTTGTTGGTGATTTCAATGCTCACCATCGTGAATGGCTTGAGTCTGCATCACCAACAGGTATTCATGGTCGTGCAGCATATGATTTGGCTAGTGTTTCGGGCTGTTTACAGTTGGTGTCCGGCCCCCCTACTCATCATGCTGGTAACTGTCTCGACTTAGTACTTACGGATATACCTGATATTGTTAAAGCAGAAATTAATGCACCCATAGGTACATCCAATCACTCTTCCATCAGTATCAAACTTGATCTTAGGCAACCTGCCCCTTCTTATACTTTTACGAAGGAGATTTATCTGAAAAACAGGGTTAACTGGAATAATGTCCGTGATGATGTTTCTAGGATCCGATTAGGGGCCATTCTTTGCAGTGCTAAGCCCATGTCCGCTTTCAATGAACAGATACTTAGTATTATTTCTCGCCAAATTCCTGTTAAAAGGATCTCATACCGGTTTAATGATGAAGCCTGGTTTAAAGTAGAATGTAAAACTGCTCGGGATGCCAAACAGGCAGCATACCGGCACTGGTGTTAGCTACGCACAAGAGAATCTTTGAATGAGTATGTTTTAGCAAGATCTCAAGTAGAGAGGATTTATCATGATGCGGAAAGGGAATATTTCAGCTCTGCCAAGGATAAATTTTTAAGTGCCACTGATCCACATAAATGGTGGTCCACCCGTAAATCAGTGGTCTTTGGATGCAACTCATCACTTTCCTCACTGCTTTCTGAGAATGGTCAACTTATCACGAGTCCAAAGGAAAAAGCTGATCTTTTGATGAAGCACTTTGACTCTAAACCTAGTAGAGAGCAATTCATTTTCAATCAAAAAATGGCCATTATGCCTAGTCTTAATAAAATTGCATTTTAGTCCAAAGAAATGGAGAAGCTACTCAATGCTCTTGATCCATATGGGATCACAGATCCCCTTAAGATGTTTCCTTTGTTTTTCCATGAAACTTCTGCTGCAATCGCGAAAAAACTGAGTGCAGTATTAAGATTCCTCACGCAATCTGGATCGTTCCCTGAGTGCTGGAGGGTGGCTCACATTACGCCTATTCCTAAGGGAACTCCTTTCTCTGATCCCTCCAATTATCGTCCAATCTCTATTACACCAATACTCTCTAAATATTTTGAGTACCTCGTTGCAGCTTGCCTTTCCCGCTTTCTTGAGAGATCAGGTGTTCTTCCTTGTAATCAATTTGCTTATAGGAAAAAGCTTGGTACAACGGATGCACTTCTTACAATCTCTCACAAGATCCAGTTAACACTAGACCAGGGGCCTGAGGCCGGTATAGCCTAACTGGATCTCTCAGCTGCATCTGATAAAGTAAATCATAATGGCTTGCTGAAGAAGCTAAGAGATATTGGTGTTGGTGGACGGATTTTATCTATTTTAAAGCAATTCCTGATGGGTCGCAGCCACAAGGTTCGTGTGGATGCCAACTTTAGTGAGTGGCATCCTGTCCACTCGTGCGTTCCGCAGAGCAGTGTTCTCGGATCTCTGCTCTTCAATATTTACACTGCTGACCTCTTTAGCATCACAAAAATATTATGTATGGTTATGCAGACGATGTAACTCTGCTCGCGACTATTGACTCCTCTCACTCTCGCAGGATTGCATCTAATTCCCTCAATGAAGATCTTCGATGCATTTCTATATGGTGCCATACATGGAACATGAACTTAACATCGCTAAATCTAAATGTATGTGTATCTCACTATCTTATAGCCCTTTTCCTCAACATGAACCTCTCCATGTTGATGGTTTAGCATTGAACGATGTGGACGAACTGGACATTTTGGGTGTTAAATTTGATTCCAAATTAACTTTTGAGTGTCACATCAGATCTCTTGTGACTACTGTTTCGCAGAAATTGGGAATCATGAGAAAGGCTTATGCCACCTCCAATGATGCTTCCATGTCCGCCACTTACTTCCGAAGCTTTATTCTCCCAGCTTTGGAATATTGTGCCCCTGTCTGGTCGTCTGCTGCTATCTCACAGTCTTTTATACTGCCAGCTTCCTTTGTGGCGGTAATGTCCAATGGAACCTTGCCCATCGCCAGAAGATCAGCAATGTGTGCATGCTCTATAAGATACAATCCAATCCGCATTACTCGCTGTATATTTCCTTGCTAAATCGCTTTGTAGCAAGGAAAAACACTCGTCAGGCTTTGGCCCGGCATCTTCTTTGTTTTCAGTCTATCAGATGCCGTACTAGCAAGTTTTAGAGTTGCTTTCTGCCAAGTGTTGTCCATCTTTAGAATTCCTTGGACGAAGAGATTTGTGCATCGAATAGTGTAGATGCCTTCAAGAAGAAAGTTAATGAGATTTTGTGTTCATCATGAGACATTATCCTGTTATTTTGTTATTTGTTATGTTTTTGCTAGTTTGAATATTCTATATACAGTATGTATATCTTGTTTTGTTTGAATGTTGCTATATACTGTTTTTCAAATTTTTTATTTAATTTTATTACTCAATTTTAATTTAACTGAATCCATAGATGACTGGAAGCCTCGAGGTTTTTCTTTACCTATCTTTTCCCAGTTTGTTCTTCTATCCCACTTCCTTTTCTTCTTACCATCGTTCCCTCTTTGATATTGCAGGTGTGCGGGGATTGCTAATTGCAATCTATAGTGCTTGCACTCTTCCCGTTCTACCTGTCTCATCTTGTGTAATAATAATAATTATCAAAAAGGTGAGCTGGCATTTGCTATCCTCCATCTCACCTGAAGGTATACAGAATGATTAAGTCGAAGGACTTCATTGGATCTCCGTAAGATGTTTATTGGCAATCATAAGGACGGTTCTGAGTTAAAGAAATATATCTACGAAACTGAATATGGAAGTTGGCAAACTCAGAGCCATCTGAAAATATAGGAAATTGGTTGGTGCAAAGCATGTTGGCAGGAAAGTGAAGAGAAACCCATTGAAGTGGTAAGGTTTAGTCAAGGAGTATTGAAATTCAAGTATACTTTACATTCATTTAGATATTGATTCTAATTAATTATCCAATTTTTATTAATATGCCTAAAAAATAAAACCAACGAGTTTCAAACTCTTTTGGAAAACAGGCTCATAAAGAGAATGGTAATATAAGGGCAGGTGAAATTGGGGCTAAAGGACATAATTCCAATTCGCCATGAAAATATCTACGAGCCAATTTAATAATCACAACTTAAAAGCCGATAAATAATTTAGAATCATAGTTTGTGGTCAAATTGAACCATTAAGCACCAATTTGGAATTCAAATAAGAATATCTCTCTATTTTTCCACAATCCGTTTGTTTTTATAACCCATAGAACCTCCACCAACGCACTTCATCCATACAATTATTGGTAATACTTCAGTTTAAGGGCGCACGATAGGGGGCGTTGTTTCTGGGCTACAATTTTGGCCTACAATCTAGGCCTTATAACGTCAGACGGTAGCTTCAAATGTGGCCAATCATTGCGTTGTATTTGTTTTGTTATTTGGTTTTAGCCTTTATTTTTTATTACTACTCATTTATTTCTACTCAATTATATCATTTAGTAATGCAGTGATTTTTTATGTTTAATATGTATTAAATTTTTATGTTTCGTTTACCTATTTTTGTGAAACTAAAATATTATTTTCCCACACTGGCAACCCTTAATTCAACCTTATTTCAAACATTGGCAAACCTGAAACCGAGCAGTTAAGAGAGCGCAATTCTTATTAACTCGGTTTGTTTGACTTCAATACGACTTTTGTTAATCCTCGGTCAATTTAATAGACTTCTCTATAGATCGTGGCCTCATTTTAAAAGCGAAGCGCGGCTTGATTATAATAGTGAGAGGTGGATATAGTTTAGCCTTTGTCGTGGTGATTATATTATTAGGTAATTTAAGACGACGATAGCGCTGCCGACATTTAGGAATCGCCTTTTGCATTCAAAGCTAATGTTAGCCTTTTGAATTACGAATATTACGACTATTTTTTAAAGTTTCGAGGGGGGGGGAGTGCAACTCCCCACAATTAAGTGGAGGGTATAGGTGGGCTCCCCATTTCGAAAAAAACTAAACAATGTTAATTTTGGACGGCAATAGCCTAAATTAGGCGGCGCTATCATCTTTGTTATTTTGATAGACGTGCGATCGACTCAGCACGTTTATCGAAATAGTAAAGATGATAGCACCGCCTACTGTAGGCGGCCTTGTGACTTCAGAAGTCATAAGGCCTAAATTGTAGCCCAGAAACAGCGCCCCCTATCGTGCGCCCCCAATCTGAAGTATTGCCCAATTATTCATCCGAAAGTTACAGATACATAGTTTTAATTTCATATGGTAATGAAGCTACAAGAAAAATATAACTTGAATTCGGAAAACCCAGTTAATGAGATTACACAGACGAGTCAAGAGGATAGCCTGTTCTTTTTTGAATGTATATGTGATTTAAAGAGTTAAATATTTCTAAGTCCTTCTCATTCTAATGCATTGTGCTAGTGTTCTTTAGTAACCTTCTTACTTGTATATTCGTATTTCAAATGTATGATTTAATAGGTTAAATCCACGCAAATCCCTTTCATTCTAATCCATTATAATAATTTCTTTGTAGGTGGATAATTTATTTTATTTATCTCCATTGTCTTTTCGTTGTATCTTTTCCTCATGGTATTTAATTTAATATTAAACAATTTTCAGTAAATTCGTGATTTGCAGTTTCTTCGCGCACTGTAAGCATGCAAATATATCTTTCCATGAATTAAACTTTTAACAATCCAATATACTCCACCTTTATCCCTGCAAAAAAAAAGCACAATGGAGCTCTTCTACTGTCTTCACAATTTCAGTAAATGGGCACAACTATGACACGCAATTTCCGATTCATTTTTTTTTTATATATTTAAGTAAGTATATATATATATATATATATATATATATATATATATATATATATATATATATATATATATATATATATATATATATATATATATTCAGTAAGAAGGACAAAACGAAGAAGGTGGGTCCCATCTTTGATTCCAACGTTTTGGGTTATTACAGAACCCATCTTCAGGAGCTAAATACAAATTCTAAATGAGTAAGCCTAAAAACACCACAAGTTCAAAGTTAAAAACCACAGACCAGAGAAAATCACAAAAATGACGTTAAAAATATAAAATGAATGTTACGTTAATGAAAAAACAAAATAGTGAGGTAAAGAACAGCAAAATATTTGTAAAGAGATACTATCAATTAAGGGCAAACAAAGTAAACGTAATATTACAAAATTAAACAATTGAAATGGAAAAAATAGAGAATGGGATACAAACAAAAGGTAAAACTAAAATATAGACACTGAAACATTACCTTACATGGTCGGATCACAATGACGAGTGAAAACAGGAAGGAATTCAAAGAATGAATACAGCTTTATGTTTTTAGCCTTAGATTACTCATTTGGAATTTGTTTTTAGCTCCTGAAGATGGGTTTTGTAATAACCCGAAACGTTGGAATTAAAGATGGGACCCGCCTTCTTCGTTTTGTCCTTCTTACTGAATATAAGACTCAAGCTTTGTAGAAGAAATCTAGGTGAATATATATATATATATATATATATATATATATATATATATATATATATATATATATATATATATATATATATATATATATATATATGTTCCCCACTGGGTATCTCCTTTGCCATAGCTTTTTGTGTCACCACGATACTCGGGGGCTGGACAATTGTCCTCTAGAATTCAGGCCTATTCTCTTCAAAAGATTTATAGATGACTGTTTTCTAATTATTAAGCACAGTGATCATTCACCCCTATTTCTAAATTATATTAACCAACAACATCCTAACATAAGGTTTTCTATGGCAACAGAAAAGGACAACAAAATCTCGTTCTTGGATGTCAACGTTGTCCGAACAGGTTCGTCTTACAGAAAACCTATCACCACTAGATTGGGTACAAATTGTTTTAGTAGCTCTCACAGTCAGTTTCAATTATCCAGCATTAAAAGCCAAATTTTTAGAGCCTACCATATATGCTCTAACTGGATATCTGTTCATGAAGAACTGACTTATTTAAGGGATTTCTTCAAATTTAATTATTACCCCGATTTCATCTTCGACAAGTTAGTATCCAAATTTATCTCCAAAATATATTATCCTCGACTCTTTCTTACTACTGTTTCTAAGCCGAAGGTTTTCCTTAGACTACCCTATCTCGATCATTTCCCTCAATGCCAATTCATTTGTATTAATTCCAACCATGTATCGTTGAATTTCTTTTTCTCCATAAGGAGCCAATCCATTTGGGCTTGCGATCCTGTATAGTTTACAATTATACGAGGGGCGGTCAATTAGTTTTGCAATTCGGATATAAGGAAACGAGATATGAGGAAAAGTGTTTTATTATTTTTCAATATAACTACCCTCGACTTCAATGCACTTGCGCCACTTGTCCCTGAGTCTTCGAATTCCCGACAACCAGAAATATCCCGACTGCTGTTCAATCCACTCCTGGACAGCGAGCTACACATCTTCATCGTCCCCAAACCGGCGTCCATGCAGTGCAGCCTTGAGCTGGCGGAATAAAAAGTAGTGGCTAGGGGCTAAATCTGGTCTGTAGGGGAGATGGTTGAGCTCCTCGAATCCGCACTCGCGCAGGGCAGCTTGTGCAACTCTGGCCTTGTGGACTTTGACGACGTTTAAGTCGATCATGAGGCGTGAGGTTTCTAGGGACCCAACGGGCACAGACCTTGGTCATGGCCCAAATTGTCGTGGGTGGTGTTGATAACACTTTCATGTGATATTCCAAGTTCTCGCTCGATTTCTTCGACCTTCACCCATCGACTTTCGAGGATGATCCTCTCCACATGGGCCCCATTGTCCTCGTTGGTCACGTCTGACGGGCGTCCTGGACGGGGGTCATCTTCAAGGGAGTCACGACCATGGCGGAACTCCCTATTCGAGCGAGGAATGATTGCATAGTAAGGAGCGGTGTTGGTGTACACTGCAACCATGCGTTCATGGATCTCTTTTGCATTCTTGCCTTCCTTAGTCAAGAATTTGATCACTGCGCGGTGCTCAACCTTCTCCATTGTTCAAAAATTTGTGACGGACGATCTGCGATCAGCTACTGCTTCTTAAATAAACAAGGCAGGAGCGTGTGGCTGCAGGTCCTGACTTGTCATAAGTTGTCCTAACACCCCCACAGACAGCCATCCGCCTTCCTCTAATTTGCCCTACCGATTCGCAAAACTTATTGACCGCCCCTCGTACATGTACGACCTCCCACAGTCGCTATGTAGGCCACACTGGCTTAAAAATCAAATGCAGGATCGCAAAGCACTTAGGTTTGTCTCATAGGACTGGTATTCCCATTTCTAAACCTGAAGCCTCTTCCATCAGGCAACACTGTGAGTATCACCATCATCCTCTTAGTTCTGATTCACTTACCATATTATCTTCAGCCTTAAATTCTCTCGATTTGAAAATCTTAGAGTCACTGTACATCAATAAAATAAACCCAAACCTAAATAATTACTCCTCCTCAATTAAACTATTTATTATATAACCAACCAACACTTCAATACATTAACTAGCCAACCAACCAACCGAACAAATCTCGTTAGTAGTTTTCATATCTTTAGTTAGCTGATTTCACAACTCCTACGATAAAGGTTAGTCCCTCTGTTTAATTAATTCTAATTTGTTTTCGTTTTTTTTGTTGTTTTATTTGTTTATAATTTAATATAATAGATTATTTTATGGTTTACTCCAGTTACTTTTAATGTTTTTTTTATATTCATGTCAGTTTATGTTATAACTTCACTTCTCTCTATTATTTTTCAAAATTACACTGGATAGTATTAATTAATTCTATATATTGTTATTTGTGTTTTTACTTTAATCTCAATAATTGTTAATTTTATTATTTTATCTTGTCTTCATCCGCTTTTTTAGCCATTATATAATGCATTCTTTTAACTGTTATCGTTAATATTCCTTCCCCTTTTAATTAGTCGATACAGTCGCTGAAGATGGTCCTAGTGAAGGTCCGAAACGCCTGGCCAATAAATGATTAGGGGAATCACCTGGGTCTTCATATTCCTATTATATATATATATATATATATATATATATATATATTAGGTTGAGGAAATAAGCTCTTGCGTTTTTTTAAATGTTGTGTTGATTTAAGTTTTGTTGACGTGATTTGTGCACATATTAAGAAACAATAATAAATAATGATAGCAAAATTTGAAAAGGTTAGGCTACGTCTCTTAACAGCGTAGACTATTAGGCTTTTTCTTAGGCTACGTCCTGAAGTTGAGTAATAAGTCATTGCGGTTTATTTAAAAGTTGTGTTAATTTAATTTTTCTTCTGTACCCTCAAAATGGAATGTCAAGTTGAAAGAAAGGCGCATTTTCGACACTTGTTCTTATTCATTTTCAATCGAGACGGGAACAATGCAAACGCAGCCAAAGCTTGTCACGATATTTGTGCTGTGTACGGAGAAAATGCTTTATCAGAAAGGACAGCTCAATGGTGGTTTTCACGTTTCAAAGACAGCCATTTCAATCTTAATGACGAAGAACGTTCTGGTCGCCCCTTTAAGTTGGATGAAGATCGATTGAATGACCTTCTTCATGAAAATCCTCGTCAATCGACTAGAGAATTGGCTGTACAATTGGCGTGTGATCAGAAAACTGTAGTGAATCACCTTCAGTCGATGGGGAAAGTTCAAAAACTCGGTGCATGGGTTCCGTATGCTTTGAGTGAAAGCAACAAACTTCAACGCTCCACGATTGCCGCAGGTTTGCTTGCTCGTCAAAAAACTACTCGTGGATATAAGGACATATTTTTTTCACCGCATCATCACTGGCGATGAAAAGTGGTGTGTTTATGTCAACATGAACCATCGAAAACAATGGCTTAGCCCCAATAAAAAAACACTTCCACGATTAAAGTAAGGACTTCATCAACGAAAGACGATGTTGTGTGTGTGGTGGGATTTTGAAAGCATCATTCTTTATGAGCTCCCTGCGAACAACGAAATTGTCAATGCAGAACTCTCCGTTAAACAAATGTATCGACTCGCCGAAGCTATTCGTGAAAAGCGACCTCATCGACGTTATGGAGTCCTTCTGCAACACGACAATGCTCGTCCTAACATTGCCAATATTAAAAAAGACGCCATCCAAACGCTTAATTGGGAAATCCTGCCGCATCTTCCAATATTTGCCAGACCTGGCTCCATCGGATTTCCATCTGTTCTGATCGTTCTTCGACAATTTGCGTGGTGTTTCGTTCAATACTGATGTGGAATTAAGAACCTGGTTAGACGAATTCTTCGAGTCAAAATCCAGAGATTTTTATTGCAGAGGCATCGAAAAACTAGTTGAACGTTCGGAAGAAGTCGTAAATAACGACGAAGAATACATTATTGATTCAATTTCATATTGTAGTGACTATAATAGGATGATGCATAGAATATTAGGCGGGTTGTCAAACGTCACCTTTTATTTCGACAACATATACGTTGCCACCAGCAATTGAGACCAGCATTTAGTCTCCCTCCAAGCATTGTTGAGTAGGCTACGCGAGCATGGCCTCACTATTGTCCCCAACAAATGCCCCTTTGCTTTGCCTATGACAAGATTAAGTATCTGCGTTTTAACATCGGAAAGAACCAGATTGGGCCCCAAGAGGAGATGGTCAGGGCCATAGTCGACATGCCCCTCTCGTGTACGAAAAAACAACTCGGATCCTCCTGGGATCCGCCTCGTTTTACAGACGATTCATCCCTATTTTCGCGTCCCTTGCAGCCCCCTTATTTGCGCTCCTCCAGAAGAAGTCTCTGGATCGCCTCGTGTGGAATTGGAAGGCTACTTCCCACTTGCACCGGTTGAAGGGGAAATTAGTGTCCCCCCCATCCTGAGATGACCGAACCCTAATAAACCGTTCGGAATAAGGATGGACGCAAGTAACGAGAGCATCGGTTATGTGCTCCTACAGTATGGTGATGACGGCTTAAGCTATCTTTTGGCTTACGCGAGCCGCAAGTTATTACCGCGCCTTCTTGCATACCTTCGTAATGTCGAAAATAATAACGGGCACCTTATTCTCTGGAGCCTACTCCTTCAGGAACAGTTTCAAATTTGACACATTAAGGGGTCTTATAATTGTGTAGCAGATTGCCTCAGCCGTAACCCCTTGGCCACTAACCCCAGCTAAACGGCCTATTAGGAAACAGCCCTATTGCTTATTGTATATATAATTTTGGGGGCACATTTAATAGGTAGGCTAAGAAAAGAAAGAACCTGTCTTTGTAATATAAACACTGTCTGTATATTATATCCTGTACTCTTCTGGCGCCAAACATTCCCCTTTGTATGTATGATATTTTTATTGCCCCTTTGAAAAATTACCTTTTTTTCTTCTTTGATGTATATTTAAACTCAGATCAGTCGGTTTTTAGTTGTGTACACCTGTTCGACACGGGTCAGAATGCCCTTTTAAATTGTCCCCCCTATGAACCGTCCACCTGGGAAAACGCCTTTCCTTCTTTTTTTCTGATGGCCCTTTTCTTATCCTTCGTCTGAGAAAAGAGCCATCCTTTGGAAAGGAGAAGACGCGGAGGAATAGAGGCTAATAGGATCTGGAGGTCCACCTTGAATCCTTAGAAGAACCACGTGGCTTTATCCTGAAACAAAGAACGTGAGAAGCAAGGAAGGAATCTGGTGAACAAGGCTTTATCAGACCATCTGTGTTTATCTTACGAGGCCTATTTAATCCCGCCTCCCATACTCGTGACTCGAGTAAGAACCCGAAGGGTTATTCCACCGGCTCCTCATCTCGCCCCCCTCTCCGCCCCAGCCGATAGCCGGCGACTTCAAATCACAGGAGAGCACGCCTTGGCCCGAGCAATTTTGCCGCCCGTCGACCAACTATATAACCGGAGGTTTCCCGCTGGATAAGCAGTACAGCTCGCCCGAGCACGAAGACACATCACGTTCTCGAGTCGGATCCTCCATGGCTTATTCGGGTACCGACGGCTAGAATCTCTCCGCCGTGGACGTCGCCCCAGTCAATTGGTAGTTTCTTGCAACAGCCGTTCTTCAGTGAATTCGCGTCAGTACACCCTCATCGAGAACCCTGAGGTAAAACCAGTCTTTCATCAGCGTCCTGAGTTAGAACCCATAACTCCCCATCGAGAACTCTGAGGTAAAACATATTCTTTTGTTGCATCCTCGCCTCCCTGAGTTACCTTTCCTTCGACGCTTACCCCGTGAAAGACGTCAACGCTGCGGATCTCATTATAACCCGGTCTTCCCAAATCAATTGTTATTATTTGTATTTCTGCTTAGTGTACCCTCTTTTTAAGAATCCGATTCGAGTCAGGTAATTAATCGCTTTAATCCATTGGATTTGCCTCTTTGCTGACACCGAGTGTGTCCGTTACTTATTTGATCACGTATCTCACTTAGACCTCTTTTGTATATATTTAATATTTCTGCGGTTTTTGTTATTAATAAAACCACTGTTTGGGAGCGTAGTATTTTATTCACGAAACAAGTTTCGGATTGGAGTTTGTCATGCTGAAACTGGTTTCGTGTATATATATATATATATATATATATATATATATATATATATGTATTCACCTCATTATTTTCCACTTAAGTCTAGATGAGAAGATGGTGAGGGTTGATAGCGGGGGCGTTTTCTCAATTCATGCTAAAGAGGAAGAAGAATTTGACCTAAAAGCTTATAAGAATTCGAATTTAAAAGGATTTTAATATTATTTAAGCAGGAGGTGTAAGTTTCCTTCTTTGCGAGGGTGCAAAAGAGTTGTGGTCCAGCCCCATCACGATTGCCCCAACTAGTCTCATTTTAGAATATAACAGATATTTATTTTCCCACTCATTTTCACTTCCACTTACCTCACCACTCTCTTTCTGAGCCTCTCCCAAAACCTTTTGGCAGATTTCCCCTTGTTGATTTTGTTTCTTAGTTTTTAAATAATAATAAAAGAATATCCAATGAAATTTAATAACAGATCACTTAATAATTTGTGAGGAATAAGTTAATTATTAGTTAATGAATAATAGTGTAATTGTTAAATAATACTAAAATTTAACTAAGAAAGTAATGTTTAATAAATAATAATAAATCAATAATAACATTAAATAATATTAAACGGAGCCTTATGATCAGCGGTCATTAATAATACTAAGAAGTAGCAAGCAAAAAGAGAACCAACGAGAGAATTTCCGCCAGAAGGTTTTTGAAGAAAGGTGTGGAGCGAAAGCGGTGACGATGGAGGTATTGTAAAGGTGCGAAAGATATATAGTGGAGGGCTGGGGAGAGGGGCACACATTCTTCCACATGATAGGCATAGTGCAGTTGCTCATGCTACACCTGACCTTACCTTGGGGGGGAGGGGCAATGACCATTAACGAGTCGGGGTGACTTCTTATGTTGATTGTAGCAGTGAGGTGTTTGGAGGGGTTCGAACTCGAAAGGAACCTATCCTCTTTGCGCAACAGGTACCGGTCCAGGAGAGTTGCGAGAACTTCCATTCCCTGGCACCCTAAGTAGACTTTGTTGTATTAGGATGAGGCACCGTCCACGAAATTTCACCCACCACTAACTTCCCCACTTTAAGAATCTTTTCTAGAGGCGATGTACTTGTTGGTTTCAACTTATTTTTCCATATATTGCACCCATCTGGCGACTGCCTACAAAAGCTATATTAAAACACAAAAAAACAACAAATAACAAGGAGAAAGAGGGAGCACTCTCCCCCGTCTCCCCCTGGCCTGTATTTTTTTGTAGTATGGTTCTGTTCTTCTCCCCATTATTCTCTCCTCTTGATTCATCTTTCCTCACCCTATTCTCTCATCCTTCCCATTCTTACTGAACCATTGATGGATGGCAATTTTCGCTCCTTTCGAGTCCTTTGTCAACACTACATAAACACCACTAACAATACACGAATACCATCACTCGTTCGACACTACATAATCACAAAAAAATACAAGAGCACAAGCCGTCGGACAACTTTGCATAAACGCAACAAATACAAGGATAAAGGCTTAGGGGCTCTTTGTAGAAGTGTTGATTTTATCGTCAAGGTTCTGTATTTTGAAGAAGCCAAAATGGTCACTTAGACCGGAAGAAAAGAAATTCGACTGATCCAAGAAGAGACGAATTTTTCCCTATCTCGCTTAATATAATTATTAGACCAAAAATTAGAAACTTGAGCGATCTTAAATAATATTCGGATTGTCATTCACTCTATGAATAATAGAAATGATGGGGAAGTAATATATTTATTGGTGTTTATGTCGTTATTAGGATAATTTTAACCCATAGAAAAGAATTCAGCTCATTTAATCTTGCACAATTGTATATTTATTCAAAACCAAAGCAGTTGATTTAAGTTTTTATTACAAGCTTTTCATTTTGGAAGGTTACAGGTGTGGATAGAGAGCTGTAGAAAAAGGGGTGAAGAAAAAATAAAGGATGAATGTAGCGTATGGGAGTTACAAGCACCTGTCTGCGTCGCCGGGCCACTGTTAGCTAGCGACGAATCCACTGAACCAACCTGAGTCTCAAAAGAGACTCATTCAAACGAAACTTTTAAACCACTCCCTTGCACTTCTCGGCACACTACAGGGAGTATTCATGATAAGCCCAGAAGTCTGTGTTTGTCTGGATAATATCTCGTGTGCATTAGGGAATTTTTTTTGGGGGGTAGGGGGCAAAAACGGACATATTTAAGTTTCGAAAGAATTTTTCAAGTTGAAGATAATAGAATTTGAATGATTTGAACAATAGATCATAGTAGTCCAGGTGCAGGTGACATGGTATCTTCTCACGACAAAGGTGTGAGTATGGGACTATCTGATCACATGATGTGGTAAGGTTAAATTGGGTGGGGTATGGATGAGAAGATGGAGAGGAAGGAAGAATCAGAAGTGAAAGTTTATTGAAACAGAAAGAAAGGGGAGAGTATGTGAGAATGATGAGTGGAGAAATAAGTGCAAAATTGGGCAAATGTGAAAAAAATTAAGGAAGTTGTAATAGAAAGTGCAAGAGCTGTGTGCGGGTGTGCAAAAGAGAGAAAGATGACGCAAAATGCTAAAAAAATGGAGTGACTATGTTAAGGCTGTAGTTGAAATAGAAAAGGATGCGTGCTTTCAAATGCTTAATGGCGCAGATGACGATGTTAGAGAGATGTGGTAGAAACATTTGGAAATTTTGAAGACTGAAAGAGTGCAGTAATAGTGCCGTTGTATAAAAATATAAGGGAGAAAGGTGACTCCAATAAAGAGAGGGGGATAATTTTGTGTAGTGTTCTAGCTCAAGTATATGGGCAAATTTTGATTAAGGCTATAAGAAGGGCAATTTAGGGATTAGTATGAGATAAAAAGGGGGCTTTAGAGCGGGTAGTGGTGTGTGGATGAATTATTTGCCTTAAGATATCCAGCTGAATATCGAGTTGATGCATATGAAAAAAAGTTTGCGCTCGTGTAGATCGAGAAGTATTATGGCAGATGTTAAGAATGTATGGAGTTAGTGTAAAACTATGGATGGTGAAAAGAGTATTTATGTTGAGAGTAAGGCCTGTCTTACGATTGAAGGTAACCGCAGTGAGTGCTTTGGTAGATCTGGTGGGTAAGATAAGTTTGTGTGATGTTGCCATGGATGGTTAATATCTTTATGGATGGAGTACTGAGAGAGATATGTATAGAAAGGTGGGAGAAAGGTGTAAGTTTGATGAAGAATGGCGATAGATTGGTTCTGTCTATGTTGGCATATGCTGATTACCTGGTGTTGGTATCTTAGAGTGAGAGAGGTTTGGAAATATTGCTAGAAAGTTGAGGTGTGTGAGAAGAGGAGGCTAAAGGTGAATGCAGAATAAAGTAAAATAATGAATGATATATGATAATGAGAATGGGTTTGGGTGCGATATCACAGTCCATGGTATCACCTTTGGACAAGTGCAAATTGAGAGTAAGAGAGATAAAGCATATTGCAACCATAAGGTTTCAAATGGTAGAAAAGTATCTGGGGCGATTAAAGCGGTAGGGAATGGTGAGTGTTTGAGCGTGGAATGTGCCAGAAAGCTGCATTAGAGTATGCTGGTGTGAACGTTAGTGTGTAAGAGTGAGACTATTGTATGGAAAGAGAAGGAAAAAGATCGAGTGAAATCAATGCAAATGAACAATTTGAGATGTATGTTTGTTGTGCAAAAGGTAGATAGAATGAAGAACAAGTGGGAACAAGTCGCTTAAAGTGCGAAAAGGGGTGAGAATGTGGTAGTGATTGAAAGTATTCTGTGATGGTTTAGGCATATGTGTAAGAAGAATGAATGAAAAAAACATTCGTAGGGTTAGAAGACCGCGTAAAAGGTGGTTTAATTATATGAATGCTTGAGAAAGTCCCGAATGAACAAAGAGTATATGATACGTAGGTGTGTATGGGTGAGGAGGTATTGTGAATCGGCATGCCTCGTGTCTCCTCCCTAGAGATGAGCTCTGACTGGACGAGATGTTACAGTGCATAGCACTCCTTCACTATGAAAGACTTTTAATGAGGAAAAAATGATGGGTGACTTTGTGTTTAATAGGGCATAAAAGGGGAGGGGGGGGGTCTAGTTTTACTAACATCAAAGCACGACGACCTCACTTTGTCGGAAACTGCTAGATGTTGAAATCTTGAAGTGAGAATCGTTCCAAATAAATTGCCTCTTTTTCTCATTCGTACTATTTAGGATTGAGGATGAAGGGTTGTATGTTCACGAAACTCGTTCCCTTCAATAAAGCCCCCTCACTTAAAGTGGTCCTTGTCTTATTCGGGCTACCCGAACAGGGCTCAAACCAGTGATGAAGGAAATTCGAAAATTTTCCTATTGCTCCATTCTCCTGAATTATGAGAAATGTGCCTCCTGGCTCAGAATATTATAAAAATGCAAGATATTAATACAATATTAGGAAACAATTCGATTATTTACACAATGTGGTCTCATTGGGTCCAATCAGTGTAAAAAATATTCCACAGAGGAATCACTTATACCCATAGCTGAGAAATTCCGCGCAAAGGGGGATTTGGGACAAAAAGATATATCGAGGCCCGATACCTCAGAGATGCCGCGTAAAGGTGGATTTAGACCAAAAACATGAAGAGATTACTTCACTATAAAAGAAACCGGCGAAGATTTAAGTGTACGCTATAGTAATCAAATTATGTGGACAAATAACAAATAAATAAAGGCGAAATATCAGAGGAAGTCCAAAGAGGCAAGATAGTGCAAGCAAAAGTGGCCTAGATACCGAGAGCTACCATCGCTTCAATGAACCACTCAACCAAACAATGTAGGGACGAAAAATTGGACTACAGAAAAATGAGACAGAAAATGAGTTTAAAGGACAAGGAATCCGTGGAAAATAAAACTTAGGAATTGGCCTTCAATCTGTAGCAAATTTGCAGATCTCACTTTGCTTCTGTGAATTAATAGACAAAAATGCTTCAATTAATCTTACACGGGGATTCCGTACAAAAGACTTCCAAAGAAGCCTAAATATTTGAGGGATAAATGTGATACAAGATAAATTTTCTATCGTTTGGTAGCAGGTAATCAGGAAGAATTTAAAGTGACTAATGGCGTCTTAAAGATTAAACTTTAATTTAGCAATTATTATTGCATAATAAAATTTAAAAGTACTTAAAATGTTATATGTTATAATTGATTTTTATCTCTGATTCTTCATAACTATACTAGTACCTAATTAAAATAAGGTTCGAAAATAATAATTGTAATAATAACTCCATATATTCCCAGTGAGAGGTAGTATTAGTGAATGATAGTACCATTCTTGGGATAATATCATGAAAATGTAAAGCTCTGCTTTATTTGGTCATGGTACAAGTTACAACTCACTTATGTGTCTCTTTAGTTCTGTGTACGTTTCATATTTACGTAAAATGTAAATCATAAATTTTATTAATTGGTGGCAACTCTGTCTATTTTTTCTAGCTATGTATCTTTGTTAGTAGAGAGTAGAATGTGAATTCTCTCTGTGTATATTGTTGCTATAAGGATACATCTTTCAAGTTAGGTTTTATGAGGTTAAAACCGCCTAAATAATTGTGATGCTTTCATGTTATGATTGTTTTTATTATTCATTCTCCTTTTATTATCGTTTTTATTGTTTTTTCCATTATTTTGATTACGATTAATATTATTGCACGAACTCTTGTTTTCATTAATTTAAATTAAATTAATCTTTTTAAGTACTAGATTGAAATGTAGGGATTTCTAAGTCCCTAATGTAAGGAGATGTATGTCCGCCTTCTTGACAAGAAGCTAGATTGGGTTAGGCGGTGTTCCATCGTAAGGCAGGAAAAAAACATTGTTTCGTTAATGGATAGCTTAATGGCTGGCATTTTTTTGTTCCTTATAATGAAAAATCGTAACCTCACTCTACTATTAAAAATTGACCCTTCTTTCTTTAAGATCAAGCCAAGGAAGCGTTAATAGCGAAAGGAAGAGGGTAGAAAAAAATCCGGCTCCTCCACTGGGATCGGATTCAGCGACCTAGATTACAAGGAAAGGAAACCTTAAATCGTGTAATCTTTAAATATTCTATGAAATTAATGCGTATTTTACACGTTTAGCCGCTCGCAGTCATGTAGGGGGTAACATATCAAATTGAAGTGTGTAAAAGACACATAGATTCCAGGTTTGGTTTTCTTTAGGTCTATCATGGCTCACTGGTAACACCCTCCTGCGCATTTTAGAGGTTCAAACCCTAGAATAGGAGGAATTTTCATTTTTCACGACTAGGGCTAGTCTGCCTTTTTGAACTGCTTCGATGGTAAGCCTTTCGAGTGACCTCGAAAAGGTGTAAATTCAAGAAACTCAGGATGGTTCTCAAAGTCTGGTTCGAGCAAATGCGATAATCCACCCTCAAAAATCGCAGAATAATCAATATGAAATTGACGCATAATTTTTTTTTTAAACTGATGACATTAATGTAACAAACGATGACAAAATAATCGAAACAACAAATAAATAAAACAAATGTAAAGGAAAGCGATGGCTGGAAGGCCACCATTGCCACTTATGAGTATTGTGACCCGATGGACGCCTGAATCTTTGGGAAAAGTTGCACTTATATGACGAGCCAGTATACAGGCATGCGAACCTCGTACTTAGGGCAAAATGAGAAAAGGAAAGCAGATTGTGTTGCTTAGGAGAGAGTGAAATTAGTGAGAATTTGAAGTGAGAAGTGCGGGTTCTTTCATAAAAAAAACATGTCAATCTATGCAGACGAAAGCAGGAAACCATAAGGTGAAAGGGCCTTATAAAATATTTATTTGGATCGGATCCAACGCCAGGTTGTATGTTCCCACTATAAAGGGCATCAGATCGTGCCAAAGGTGTTCAAGGTATATATATATATATATATATATATATATATATATATATATATATATATATATATATAGCCAGCAAACCGCAAGAAACAGAAAAACAGGATAATTTTTCTTCGGAAAAAGTTATTTCCTAATTCGAAAAATTCCCTACAGGGGTTGGATTCGAACCAAGCACACCGAAACAGCGAGCAACTGCTTTGATCTCAATTAAACCGCCACTTAGACCACTCTAAGGGTTCTAAGGGAAAATAACTTTTCCGAAGAAAAATTATCCTGTTTTTCTGCTTCTTGCAGTTTGCTGGCGCGCTCATGAAAGATTTATACAATATATATATATATATATATATATATATATATATATATATATATATATATATATATATATATATATATATATATGGTTAAAGTAGTCGATCGGGTCCGATGATAACACTCTCTCTCTTACTCCCGTATATGTCTTCTCCGGTGACTGTACAGGTCAATCAATCCTTGATAAGCATCGCCTGCCACAGGTAGAACATTGAAAATTTGGGGAGGGGGAGAGGGAGGTTCTTGCTGTCTCGCACGCTAGCGACCACGCTTCTCGTGCTGATGGTCCCGTCGGTTGTCTTCAAGATGATTTACTCCCTCATGTATAAGTCGTCTCCAATTCACCCTGTTCGACGCTGATTTCTTCAGTTTTTTTTTAAAGTTATCTTTGAATCTGAGCTTGGTACCACCTGCTGCCCTCCTCCCATCATGGAGCTGACCATACAGCACTGGGAAGTCTTTCTACAGGCATGTGTATGGCCTGACCTAGCCATTGCAGCTGGTGCTTAGCAATGATTGCCTCGATGCTGGTGCTCTTTGTACTATCCAGTATCGTGAAGTGTGGTATTCTGTCTTGCCATGTGATACCAAGGACCTTTTATAGGCATCTTATATGAAACGACTCTAAAGGCTTTACGTTTCGCCTGTATGACGTCCTGTATGTATTTCAACATCCAAATGCGTGTCATTGTAGAGGTAGCTATCAAGGTACTTAAAATATAGAGCGTTTGCGAGATTCTTACCAGCAATTTGAAACACTGGGGGATTAGGAGGCGTTTTATCAGACCACGGTGTGAGTATTGTTGTATGAGTATTTACAATAAGGCCTAATCTGGCGTATATATCACTAGCATTTTTTAAGAAATACTGCAGTGCCTGTGTCGAGTTAGCCACCATATATCTGAAACTTTATAGTGTTAAGAAGGCTACCATTCAGCCTGAAATTGATGGTTATTCCGTTTCCCTCACGGACAAGAAGTAGTGTAGTGCCGCATACTAGGTACATGTTGAACAAGACTGGGTCCATCACACACCCCTGTCTGACTTCAGAGTTAATAGAGAAAGTGGTTGACTCCAGACTACCCATTGTCATTTAGGCATACATACCGTCGTGGAACTTTCTTACAATCTTTACGAATTTTGGAAGTGAGACAGAAATACGCATAACCTCCCAGAGAGTTTCCCTGTTTACAGTGTTAAAAGCCTTCGTGAGGTCAATGAAAGCCATATAAAGATCTTTATTTTGCTCTCTAGACTTTTTTTAACTTGTCAGGATATGGAAAAAATGGGAACTCTACCTTGATCCTTGCAAAAGCCGCATTGCGATTCCTGGAGTAGATTTTTGGTGATCAAGGATTTTAGACTTCGCAACATAATTTTAGAGAGAATTTTCCCGGCAACAGAAAGTCCTCATATACCTCTACTGTTGCCATAAATGCCTTTGCTGCCCTTGTTTTTATATATTGTTATGATATTAGCATCCTTCCAATGTTGGGGCACTTTATCCTTGTTCCATACCTCCAGGATGAATTTGTAGAGGTTATGTTTAAGTAAATATCCCTCCTGCTTTAATATCTCTGCGGGCATGTTGATGGATGCTCAAGTAGGGAAGTGTTATCGAAAGGGTTCGCCTCATCTTTGGATTATTTGACTTTGTTTTCTAAGTAGTGGAGTCTCGTCAGCTGTTTTCACTGGAGTAAATGAACAATTTTGGGGGCCATAAAGTCTTTTTACAGCATCGTTGAACTGGTGCAATTATTAAAATCTGCATATATCTGAATTTCTTGTCCCCATTTTATCCACGTTATTATGTAGATTCATAAATGTCCTTTGCACTTCATTCCTTGTGTTCCTCCATTGCTTTTTCAGGACTTGAAAGTTTAGGTGTTCTAGAGAGGCATTGTGAGCTTTATGCATACTATCAAGTAGAGGAAGGATGGCTTCAGCATTCTCATCAAACCAATCTTTGTACTTTTTGGTTTGGGTCCCAAGTGACTTTTCTGCTACTTCTAAGACCGTAGCACTAAAAGCATCCCAGCTGTTTTGCAATGGGATTCTCATATCACTTAAAGGTTTCTTCTCAGTCAGTGCTACAGCTATGGCACTGCGCAAATTATTTCTTAAGTTCTCCCTTTTTAAGATTGTTGGTGTTTTCTCTTTTTATTTAATGTTTTTAGATGCATAGGAAGGCGGATGGAGATTTTTAGAGTAGATCTAATCAAAAAGAGGGCACAATGAAGGCAATACATAGTGAGAAGACAGAAATAAGGCCAGGGGGGAAAATTGGAATTATCCTGCCCTGGAATCGAACCCGTTTCTGCTGATTGTCGTTCAGCTGCTCTACAATTAAGCTACCAAGAACAGTGACTCAAAGCCACCCATATATTCATAGCCTGGATGGATATTGGGTTTGATAAGCTGATTCTTTGTGAGCTATATTCGCTCTTCCTGGTATCTTAATTGTAGAGCATCTGGCTGGCAATTAGCAAAGCAAAGGTTTGTTTCCCGCCTAGGATTTTTTTTAAAGCGAATCTCTGGATAAAACCTTAATAGTGCAATAAGGCAGGTAATTATTAAATGTTGATAAGAGGACTATAAGAAAGAACTTTAAAACCAGAATTGCACTTTATAGAAACCTTCTTAGGCAAGAACATTGATTTTGTCTGGTGAATAAAGGCAGATATTCATAATTATTAGGTATGTCGTAGAAAAGGCTCCCGACGATATACTATATATCTATTCTTTGTGGGGGTTATTCTATATTCGAGTGCTGGGTTTTAATCAGATGGCCGAGTATTATTCTACGTTTAGAAATAGGCCTGGAGAGAACTTATTTATCTTCAATATACTTAAGAAGTGGAACGGAGCCCAAGGATAAATAATATTGCAAGCATTAATAAAATAGAATTTTATTAATTAATCTAACAAAAATAACACATGGAAAATATTTACATGACCGGAAATTAAAAGGGGAGATACACATGAAATGAAAAAGGTCATAGGACAAATTTGACTAAGCGGTGGATTAAGATTTGGAGGGATTTAAATGACAAAACAAACAAGAAGGGAAAGGGTTGGATAAATCCGTGTTAAAGCACGGAGTTACGTTGGCACAAAGTTAAATAGTTAAATGCAATTCGTAGCTTACATATTTATAAGGTTGTCGTGCAGATGAAGGCGATTTGAAGGAATGGCTTCGGTCCGACTGGCGATTTCCTTTCCAGGAGGAGGGGTTTTTAAGGGGGTTGTCCTTAACGAGGGGGGAAGGACTGACTTCGAGAAGTGGGAGCGAAGTGGGGCTCGGAAGTACGAACGATCCTTGAGACAGGATATCGGAGATGTTCTGGATGAACAATTGAGGTTATTGGTGTAACCAAGCGTTCCCTTGAAGAACGTTAAAAGGGGTGAATTAAATTACCACTGACGTGATATCAGGGAAGCGAGAACCGTTTCTTGTCGAACGGGCTTAAAGAACAATGACTGTTCTAAAGTTGTTCTCTTCTGAACAATTGAACAACAGGGGGGCCCTGTTGACTTGACGTCTCGAGGGGCACGAACCTTGGCACTCAAGGATATTGTCCTCTTCTGGACAATAAGGGGGTTCTCGAGGTAGAGTTCCTAGGTGCACAAGGGAGACCGGATCGGTGTGATGCCTGGGGAAGATAATCGGGATCTCAAAAGGATGAATTAACTTACCACTGACGTGATATCAGGGAAGCGAGAACCATTTCTTGTCGAACGGGCTCGAAGAACAATGCCTGTTCTAAAGTTGTTCTCTTCTGAACAATTGAACAACAGGGGGGGGGGCCTGTTGCCTCGGCGTCTCGAGGGACACGAACCTTGGCACTCAAGGATATTGTCCTCTTCTGGACAATAAGGGGGTTCAAGGGGTAGAGAGTTCCTAGGTGCACAAGTGAGACCGGATCGGCGTGATGCCTGACGAAGATAATCTGGATCTGATTCAAACGCGAAATTCTATCGCATAAAAAGCCGGAGCCAGCCCCTCGGGGTAGGGCAATGGGGGACTTCCATGGAATGTCCCGCTGGTGACTCGAACAATCTTATCTTCCCATAAGCCTTATTCAATCTAGCCAGATCGACGCCTGTAGGCAAACGGGGGATAGAACCCTATTTGATTAAACTTGGAGCGGGGGAAGATAATACTTGGGGATGTTAGGGCGATAAGAACGCCATGCTACTCTCTTCTCGCAGGATGCACGTGGGAAGTATGAGTTTCAATATGTGATAGAAGCGAGGCGCGGCCGCCTTAGGCAATTCTATCACAAAATCTTTAGCACTGGAAATTCAGTTTGATGTTTTTAACGCTCTGTGTAGGCTAGGTACAAAATTAAACAAATGAAGCAATTATAAATGAAAAAGGAAAAATAATTATTAAAAATATATGCACAACGTTATATTATCCTCAAGTTGACGATAATATAATGTTCTAAATTGTTAGCATCTTCAGGCTTGGATTCAAGTGATTACTTAGCAGAAATTTCGTTCGTGACTCCTGACTAGAAGGTAAAGTTGAAATAACCCCCAACACCGCCACAATCCGCCAATTGCACAATGACTATAAATTTGTCTACTCATGGTACAGTGATGGTTTCAAATAATTTACATTTAATCCAAAGTGATTTTGTTTCTTAGTTTTAAGGGGGTACCAGATTAATTCTTTCAACCTTATACTACGTTAGATTATAATATATGAAATTAAAGCGCATTAAAAGCCCTTTTATTCTTGCAAAACCATAATAAGCTAGGGCGCCATTTTTGAGATACAGGGGGTTCTTTCAGAACCCCCCCGTCTTTAAACCTGATATCATATAAATGGCTATAGAATTACTATAAATTAAGCATTTGAACTAGACTTACTAGCAAGCGATGCACATATGATTTATTTATCATTTGAAATCATTTTTCTTTAGTTCCATGTAAATTTGTGTTAATGGTGTTTCTTTTTTAGCAAATATTTAAAATCGCATGGTATAGTTTTGCGTTTTGTTCACAATTCAACTTTAAAAGTCTACAGAGAATTTCCACAAATATATAAAATTTTGTATTATCATAGTTTTCCCTATGCTCTAAACATGTTGCTAAAAAAAAATAATTATATCATAAACAAGTGGATAAAATCTGCAATAAAATGATATAAAAATCAATGGTGTAGTTCTGTTTTGTTTTTCACAAATTACCTTTAAATATCTAAGAAAAAATTTCCACGAATGTATAAAATTTTGCATTATCTTAATTTTCACTATGTTCTAGTCATGTTGCTAAATAAATAATTATACCCAAAAATGCAAATTGGGAATGAAAGAATTTGAAAAGTGACCAATGAACAAATGTGTTATCCCCTTAAATTACAATAATTGAGGTAATATAAAACTCTCCTCTCATTGCAGATCCCCCACGCAATGATGTCAGTCCCACAATGCCTCATCATCCTTCTGTTGGTCTCGGCCTGCACCCGACAGTCGGCTGCACGCGCATTACAGGGCCAAGAGGCTCTCGGCTCTCGTCTAGACGAAATCCAAAGGCATCTTGATGTGAGTATTCCTTAAACCATTCCTGTTAAATCATTCATGAGCAATAATCACTTGCTTTCTAGCAGCCATCTCTTCTTTATTATTGATCCAATAAAAGCTTTAAGTGGCAATGAATTGCTTTTCTATTAAATAACGAGAGGTTTTAGCACTTTATCAAGGGCCATTACATGGCAAACCATCAAGCGTTGGCTCTTACCTAATACCCCATATTGAAAGGTGATTATATTTTATTCAGATATTTGTGCCTAGGAGCTAGAAACAGCAAATGTGATATTATTGAAACCAATATTCTTTAAGAATTATAACTTGATTTACTCTATTAGTCAATCGTGTTTGTATTCGGATCTAATTATTTCATTTATGGCCAGTGTACAATCACTAGTATGTAGCGTTCAAAGTTTAAAGAAATACTAACAAGCAAAGACCATAAGATCCACTTGAAGTTAGTTCAAAATAGAGGGGATTGGGTAGAATTGAAAGGGCAATGCCGGGTAAAAGAAAAAGAAGATTCCGATCAAGAAATAGCTTCACACGTTTTATGTCTTTAAGATCATAATTGAAAAAAAATCTATCGATTCTATTTTTAAACCAGCTATTTGAGTGGTTCAGGGTGCACAATAGTATCAATATTAAATACACGCTGAATCACACTCTTAGATTCACAACAGTACCTTGCATCTGCAATCTCTGATATGCCCCTTTTTCAAAATCTTTTTAGTTATCTCCTGATTATATCATAATAGCTTCCTACATTTTTCGTTATGACATTCCTTGGAATACAGTGCTCCTGAACTAATTTTAATATATTCCTAAAAGTATTCATATCTAATAAATATTCTTACCGCTAAATTCTACATCCAGGTTAGCCCAATTCGCCATGTTTCGAATGTCTAATTTGAAGCGTTAGTAGTGTTTGTTGATGTCATACCTTTTCTTATTCTTAAATTGAAACTAATCCTATGATGATTATGACTTCTTAACTCTCTCCCAACAGTCAGTTCCTGAAGTAAATGATCATTGTTTGTGAATACTAGATATAGTATATTGGTGCACCTTTTGGGATCATTAACGAATTGATTAAAATAATTATCTTTGAAACATTCAGTAAACTTACAACCTACTATACTCCATCCTATCATATTTTCCCAGTCCACAGGGTGTAAATTAAAGTCACTAGGAATAATTGAATCTGCCTTACATCCCTTACTTATTTCCCTTATTATTAGTTTTCCAGTATCATTAGTCTGTTTGGGTGTTCTGTAGTAGGCTCCCAAATGTAGAATCCTATTTTTACCGACCCTAATATCTATCCACAATGACTCAACTTTGTCATGCTTTATTGAATTATATTATTTACACTCGAAACAATGCTAATTCTTATATCAATAATTATTCCCCCACTAGTCCTACCTGTCCTTTGAGTAATTAATGTAAATATCATAATCTGCTAGATCAAATTCACCCACATTGTCATTAAATTTAATTTCACTACCCATCGATTCTCTTACACATATGATGTTTTTGGACGTGGTCAGCAGCGAGGGCCAAATTATGCCTCCTCACATCTTTCCTTATGACCTCAAGGTTAATGCGAATGTTTACAATAGAGGTGTCAGAGAATATAGTCAACCCATGGATGAACCAAGTAGCCACGGGAAAACTCTGCTCCCCCCGCACACAAAGCAAAGAAGACACAGACGTGGTTATTAAACAATGTCCCGCCCCACTGGTCACCAGACTTGTGGCTACCCAGCTCTACTGACTTCAACCCCCTTCATTATTTTGTGTAGGGCATTGTTGAGAATAATGTCAAAAAGGTTGCCTACAGCACTTTAGGATATCCGAGAGCCAGCATTGTGGAGGCAATGCTATAATTAACAAAGAATGCTTAACCAGAGCATACAATTAGTTCAGATCCCGCCTGGAGAAGGGCGTGAAGACAGATGTTGGTCCCTTCAAATGAGGATTCAACAGAGGGGTCTCAATGGTCCTGTAAAAATAGAGCAATGTTTTCTCTATAGGGGCAGATTTTTTAGGACCTCTGATAAGTCTGATTTGAGCAAAAAAGATAGGACTGGATCTAAGGAAAACAAACCGGGTCTAATATTTCCTAATCGCCGGCACAAAGGAGAGAAATATAAATATTAGCCCCGGTTTGTTTTCCTTAGATCCAGTCCTAGCTTTCTTGCTCAAATCAGACTTATCAGAGGTCCTAAAAATTCTGACCTTATAGGGAAAACATTGCATTGTTTAAATACAGTGTCTATCTATTTGAAAATGTTAAGATAACGAAAGTATAACTCCAATCAATCTGTCCTTTTCCTTAACGGTATATACAAATATATATATATATATATATATATATATATATATATATATATATATATATATATATATATATATATATATATATATATATATGCATGCGTTATTAAAGTCAACAGCTGCGGCAGCGTTATTAATTTTGACTTGCAATTTCTTGATTTGCCTTAAAATTCTCTTAACAGGATCTTCGAGGAGAGAGAAAATAGCCACAGAGGACATGTTTTATTCTTAGATGTCTTTCGACCGCAGTGGGTCATCTTCAGGAAAATATGGTAGTAACTCTTATAATTTTGACAATATGGTACAGTATATATTCATTTTTCTCTATCGATAAGCGTACAAAAATTGGGCAATCATGGCACAGGAAAATTTTAAACCCTTCAGACGGATTTTTTTGTCTATCGATGAGGGTACAAAAATTGGCCAATCATGGCACAGGAAGATTTTAAAGGGAAAACTATATGTTACAAAAACGTATATAACGGGGAGGGTGAGATTTTTATATCTAGATGACTGCGCTACGCTCTGAATAGAGTTACTCCAGCCACACTTAGAAAACTTTCGAAGTCCTATTCTACATAGCTTCAACTACAAGATTTTTACATAGGTGAAGATATTCTCTACGCGTCAAGACCGCTGACTTAATTGCTACACGATTCAAGTGTCGCGGGCGTACACACGCGTGTGCGCGAGAGCACCGGTTGGAGGACGACGTTTCTCGCCTTGGATTTTTTTATCCATATCTCAGCAGCACACCTGGTTCCTAATAACTTCTCTGCTAGTCGAGGCCTGTAGAGACCACCGGTTTCTATCGTGTCCGAACCCCGGAAGGAAGCCCTACAGGGGGCGAAAAGAAAGGGGCCCCATTAGGGGGCGGAGTGGACAGGACCGGCAGGTGGGCCCTGCTTAGACATTTTAGTATAGGTAGGGCAGAGCAAGGCGGAACGAGCTGATAGTTTAGGAAAACTACTTAAATAGGAGATTGGTAGGGCCCTTGGTAAAGGCACCTCCCAGCACGCCGTCATGGACGACCCCAGGGGTCAGAAAAGAATCCCGCTCTGGGTCATAGAGTGCCACCCCAAGCAGTCGAGGAAGAATGTCTTCCAGACTATCTTTGCCAACATTGGAGTTGCACTTTGCAGATTGGTGGACCAGTCCTATGGATACCTGGCTATATGTGACAACAACCTTGACGTCGACAAGCTACTAGGTGTAAGGTCCCGCTCAAAACTGTAAGAAATTGGCTCGACTGAACTTTATCAAACCCAGACGGGAAGCAAGCCTACAACTACTTCAAGAAGCAGATAAAAGTCCAGGGACCCCCAACTGAATAAGCAGGTAGATCCCGCAACACCCAAGATAGTGGAGACCGATTTGCTGGCCCAAAAGACAAACGACCAGCAAGGAGCGAGTCATCGTAGCAAGCCCAACAAAAAGGAAAGGAAGACGGCACCCATGCAAAAGACTATGGATGTGAACATGAGAATTTATGCCTCGCCATCGTCACCACTCCTGAGACTGGCAGAAGTCAAAGACATAATCGAGGGAGTATTAAAAGGGAAGTTCAAGTACGAGTACGACAGTAACGAAACCGAGGAGGAAATGCTTTTGGCTCTCAAAGCAGGTAACATTGAAGTCTACCCTGAGTCATGCTTCAACTTATCTCACGAACAGTTCAAAAAGAAAAGGCCAGGTAGAGTGAGGTCGCCATCACGCGAAGAGCAAGCAAAGGTCCAGAACACCCAGGACGAATAATATGACTTACAATACTATGTGTATTAGACGAATTAAGATCTTTTCGCTAAATGTCAATGGTTGGGAAAATAAAAAATTCGCATACAACAACATCATATGCGAAGTAGACCCGGACATAGTTCTAATCTCGGAACATGACCTCAGTATAGATGCGAACCCCCTGATAATTTTTAACTATAATGTTATTATGGCCAACCATTCCAATGAAAGATATGATGGTGTCGCAATAACTATACGAAAGGGCATCAAATACAGGGAAATAGCAGATCTGGAAGAATCATATCTGGCTATTAAGATCAAAACAACCACCGACGACCTTGTCATAGCTGTGGGCTATCAACCCCTAAGACGACCATATCTCGCCATCCCCAACTTAATCCGACTTTTCAGAAGAAACACCTCAACCATTCTGATCGGAGACCTCAATGCCCGATGCAGAGAAGCGGGTTATACAACTGGATTCAACGAATCGGGAACCTCCCTGAGCCTGCTTATTGATCGAGATCTGTTGCGTAGAGTCGTCCCGGAATTTCCGACGTACCTGAGAAGAAGATACTCAACGACCTCTGATATCGTCCTTGTAAACTCCAACTTTGCCCTGAACCAAGCGACAGTTCTGTCTCAACCTCCCTTATAAAGGTGGAGATTCCATCCCGAAGGTGCATGCCCAAAGCAAATTGGGAAGAATATAGAAGACTATTACAGGACTACCGACCGAACCAACTGGACGGGTCGACACTAGAAGAACTCGATAGTCACCTAGAAAACATTATGACGAGGCTAAAGAAGGCAGATAGGGTAGCCATTCCTAGGGTCGAATACAAGACTCTCCCAGCGCCACGATGGGATGAGAATATTATAGAAAAGAAGATTAGGCTGGACGAACTGGTCTTAGAGATAAGTCGGCTTGGGTATACGGCAGACCGCTACCGGGAGCTCCGGAAGCTCCGTTTTGAACTGGAACTCCTGATAGCGGAAAAGTCGAAAATGATCTGGGATGGAATGATAGAAGGGATAGACGCAGAAGGTGTTCCCAGCAGGTTTTGGAGCCAAATTAAGAGGCTAAGTGGTACACTCCCCGCCAAAACTAACATCAACATCATAGTGGATGGGAGAAAAATCTCAGAAGACCAAGAAATAGAGCACCATTTCAGGGAACATTGGTAAAGAAAGTTTACCATCACAAATGAGGAGAACCAGGACTTTGATATGGAGTACGAGGAGGAGATTTTGGCGGACCTGGAGGCTCGAGGGCCAGTCTTGACTCCTTTCCATTTCGTCGATGCTACCAGACAAATAGAGGAGGAGGATAGACCATTCACCCAAGATCAGTTTGAGGCTGCTCTCAAAAGTTTCAAACAAAAAGCCCCAGGCATTTCGGGCATTACTAAGGCTCACTTGACCAATGCTCCCGAAAACATCAACATGGCGATTTTAAGCCTGTTTAACGCCTGTCTTAACACTGATTATTTCCTCGATCAACTCAAGAGGGCTAGGAATGATCTTTCTTTTAAAGCCGGGAAAAACCAAAGGGGAAGTGAAAAGCTACAGGCCCATATCAATCCTGGAGTTCATAGGGAAGCTCCTTGAGAAATTGGTTAATGATAGGCTGTGGGATTTTCTTGAAGAAAATGATTGTTACAACGAGCAACAACATGGATTCCGGAGACACTTGGGAACTAAAACAGCCCTTACCCTGTTGACTGAGAACATTGCCATTGTAAAGGCTGAGAACAAAAGGGTAGATTTAGTACTCAGGGATGTCTCATCTGCCTTTGATAAGGTATGGATCCCCGGACTAGAAAAGAAACTCTGCGACCTACGCATGGGCACAAACATCACCAGACTTCTTTGTGACTACCTTGAGGACCGCGAGGCGACCATAAAAATCAACAACATCGAAGGACAGCCATTCCCCATGGGGACCGGGCTACCCCAAGGAGGTTGTCTAAGTCCGACCCTGTATACGATCTACACAAGCGATATTCTCTTTCCCACCCAGGATTACGCAAACTACATCCAGCTGGCCGACGATATCTCGCAATTGATCACCAGTGATTATCTCAATCCCATCGACATCGCGAATAGAACGGCAGGGAAAATAAACAACCTCAATTCCTACGAGGCTCGTAATAAGATCCACACTAATGTCGAAAAATTTAAAGTCCTCCCCATCGGACGTAAAAAACAAAAAACGGCCGACATTCTAGTGCGAGACGAATTCTATCCATAGATTCGCGAAGCCCGATTCCTAGGATGAAAAATAACATCATCAGGATACGGCACACATATCAATATAAAAGTCGCACAAGCCAAGCAACTATTACGCCAACTGTACAGATTTAAGGGACTCTCCCTCCGGAACAAAAGGAAATTGTACTTGGCCCTGGTGAGGCCAATCCTGCTATACCTCGCCATCCCGATGCACCTAAAGTACAATACCCAGTTGAAGAAAGTGCAGGCGGTACAAAACCAGGCTCTCCGTTTCATCTTTAATGCATCTAAATTGGACCTCATACCCTCGACCAGACTTCACGCCCTCGCAGAATTGGAACGTCTAAACGTAATCTTACAAAATAGGGCGAAATCGATTTGGAGGAAAATCCAAGAGAGAATAAACCAATAAATACGACAATCCAATATAGACAACCGACTACGACACTACAAACGCGGATTCAAAAGCAGCCGCCTGCGTACGCAGGAGGATGTGTTACCTTTATTTAGATAAAGAATACCTGAAAAACTAAAAAAGATTTCACAAATAGGACAATGAAAACCATTGTTTATACATGTTTTAGAAAAAAAAAGAAAAAAAAGAAGATGATCCGTAGTGGACAAATAACTAAATTAAAATAACATTAAATCAACAAATTATAACAAAAAATAATAAAAATATCCGAAGTGGACAAAAGTAAAAATAATATAACATGTAGAACATACTCAAAATATGAGTAAAGTCTAAATGCTTAATTTAAACATCAAAAACGCTAAGAAATATAGAAGATGACGAGAAGACTATGACAGATAAGCTGGCACACACCCTCTTCTACTATAACACTCTTTCTCACTATAACCTCTCCTACTATCTTACACCCATTTTTTCCCATCTTTTATTATCCTTGAATCCTTAGATCTAGATTTTAGGTAAAGGAGGTAATGGCAAAGTTAGTCGGGGAACGGGAGATGAAAAAATTTTTAGAAGGGAAAACTATGCATTACAAAACCGTATATAACGGGGAGGGGGAGATTTTATAACTAAATTTTAGAAAAAGGGGGGCAAGGATAATGGAAGACGGGGAACGGGGAAACTAGGCGCTACAAACGGAATTAAGTGTCGGTGCGTGCTTCTTCTAATGGCGCTCAACTCGGGGACATCGAGATGTTGGGAATATGGACTCTGGCTGGAGCTGCACGTTGATTGCCGGTTTCATTGCTTGTATAATTACAGCTTCGGACATTCTTAACCTTCGTTGATCTTTCAACCAAATAATGATCGAATTAAGCATTCACCCTAATTTCCATAGTTATTACAATCAATTCATGTAAGTAAACTAAAGCTATATTTCTCATTATTGTTAAATTGCTAATGAATTGTCATATATTCCTAGGAACCAAAAGATGAACCCACAAGCTCGAAACGTTGTTTTAAATAAATGGATTTAGAAAAATGATTGGATTATTTTTCGTCATTGGCTTTATATTGAAAATTAAGTTGCGCCTCGCCATCAAATCGTACCATCGCCTAATATATATATATATATATATATATATATATATATATATATATATATATATATATATATATATATATATATATATATATATATATATATATATATATATATATATATATATATATATATATATATATATATATATATATATATATATATCCAACATCATCGCAAGAAAGAGAAAACGGAATAATTTTTCTTCGGAAATAGTTATTTCTTACTTCGAAAAGATCCGAGCTGGAATCCCACCCCAGCTCAGATTTTTTCCAAGTAAGAAATATTATTTTGTTTTCTCTTTCCTGCGATGAAGTTTGGATTTATTTCATCATTCTCTCGCGCTCATGAGAGATATATGCATATATATATATATATATATATATATATATATATATATATATATATATATATATATATATATATATATATATTGTTATTGTTTTTAGACTTCACGACGTATAGGCAAGAATAGGTGGGGGAAGTAAAAATCCGGAAACAATCTGGAGTTCTTTATTCACGTTTCGCCTTTTAGCTTCTACAGAAGAAAGGAGATCGCTCTCTATATATGTAGGTAGATGTTATCCCGGGTCACAGCTGCTCGTCCTCGGTCAGCTCCTTCGAGTTGGTAGGTGGATGTTATCGGACTGCGACCTTTCCATTTCCTTTCTTATGACCCTAGCTGCACCATTGGCCAGCCGGAAGAACCCGCCCTGGTGATTGGTTAACCTGTCGGAGATAATATGTGCCACTTCAATCATTCTTCTATCTCTTTTTCCTAAAACCTTATGAATTACTTTGATCCCACCACAATTAGGCAAATGACCGCATTCATCGATATGTACTACTATTGCGTTTAATGTTCTAAGAGCTCTAATGTCCCTCTTAAGGCCATTAATCGTAGTCTTAATATCTCCATAATATCGTCCCAGAGCATATTGTTTTTTCACTAATCAGGTGTCTTAGCTTCAAACGAAGGTTCCAAAGTTCCTGATATCTACGTGCCGTATTTCCTAATGCGTATATCTCCAATATTAGTGCCTCTAATCAATTTCTTTCTCAGTATAATATTCTAGTCCCATGGTGGTGCCAAGAGAGTTGTATTCCACCCTGGGAATGGCCACTCTGTCTGCTTCCTTTATCCTAGACATTATGTTCTCAAAGTTTCTATCTAGGTCTTCAAGTATGGATCCGTCCAGTTTGATAGGTTTTGAGTATTTCTGCATAGGCGTCCTAGTTGGCCTTGGGCAGGCACCTGTGAGCAGGAATTTTTACCTGAGTAGGGGACGTTGAGATGGTTGTGACCATGCTGATGTGGTCCGACGGAGTGTATGGGCCTGGGACTTTTGAATGGTTCAGAACAAAATTTGGATTGATGAGGATAATGTCTGGGGTTGTTGAAGATCTCCTCGTTAGGTACGTAGAAAACTCTGGGCAAACTCTCTGTACTATATCACGATCCATGAGAAGGCTCAGGGAGGCTCCGGAACCGTTGAATGCAGTGGTATATCCTGTTTCTCTGCATTTGGCGTTAAGGTCGCCGATCAAGATGGAGTTGTTTCTTGTGAACAGCCGAAGGAAATTAGGGATAAGAAGATAGGGTCGTCTGACCGCCTGGTGCCCCACTGCTATTACTGGGTCGTCGATGGTTGTACTTATCTTCACGGCGAGGTAAGATTCCTCTATGTTCTGAAACTCTTTGTATTTGATCCCTTTTCGTACGGCAATTGCCACACCGCCGTACCTCTCGTTAGTACGGCTGGTCACTATAGTATTGTAATTATATATCTTGATACAGCTATTAGCTATATTCAGGCCGTGTTCAGATATTAAGACTACGACTGAATCTATTTCACGAATGATGCTGTTGTAAATGTACTTCTTGCCTTCTTATCCATTCACATTAAGCGAAAAGATCTTTAGTTTGTTAATGAGTCTAATGTTGCCTGCCATATCATTCTTCTTGTACGACTTTGACCTTGGCCTGTTCTTTCCAGGCAGGCGACCTTACTCTCCCAGATCTTTTTTTCTTTAACTAGTCGCGGGAAAGATTGAAGCACAAGTCGGGCCATATTTCGATGAGACCGTTCTTTAGTGCTGTGACACATCTTCCTCCTGTGCATCACAATCTTATTCCCATTTTGACTTGCCTCTGATCATGCCTTGAATTATTTCCTTCGCTTTTGATAGTCTCAGTAGTTAATCCGATGGTGAGAGTCAGAGATCAGAGAGAGAACAGACACCTAGTCGACCCTTTTTGTCTGGGCTAATGGAACTGCGAAATCATGAGACGCCGTGGTTTGCCCGAAAGCTTGCCATCGCAGAAAGTCGCGACAAGTTGAGAGCCCGAAGAGGTCCCATTGGGAGTCGGCAAAGTTTCGCCTCACCAGGTCAGGAACCTTCCCGCGATCGTGCTAATAGGGCGAGACTACCCTCGCCTGCCGATGTGTTGGACTCTGGAACCCTCCACATCGGACGGAGGGGGAGAAACCCTATTCAACCCCACTATAAAGCCTCAGGCACCAGAGTTGGAAGGGAGTATCCGCCACCTGCCCGCTCACGTTCGTACTTGCTATTCGCGTCCCGTTGGACTCTGCACAATTCCTTGCAGAAACTCTCAAGCTCCCGGTATTCTCGTTTAATTTGCGTGAGTGTACCCCGTACTCCTTGTTACCCGCTCCTCGAACGCAACGCGCCCAGTCTTGGCTCGGTGTTCTAAGCTAGAGACGTAATTCAGCCGAAGCTAGTCTGGCAACGTCATCAGCCCACTCACCTCATTATTTATGTAATTATTTAAACCTTTTTAACTGCCTTCATTTAATATCTGCATATACATATAGAAAATTATGTTATGAAGTGTTTAAGACACCTCGAGCTTTTCAAATTCAGTCTCACTCACCATCACACCACTTTGAACACTGTGCTTCTGGCCTGCACCCACTCAAGATACTTAGTTGGCAATCAAGAAATTCCGTTCAGTACCATGGATAGCAAGCGACAGGGAGATAACTCTCTTGTACCAAATCTTCGAGGTAACAACAAACTGCAACTCTCCTGAGCAAGTGCTCTCTCTACTACGCCCCCACCCCAGTGTGAACCTCCATCGTCAGCTTCGTGTACGTTCAAGGTGATTCGAGCGACCCTTCGGTCAGTATTGTTCGTTTGCGTGTACGGCGACCGTCCTCGCCAGGCATATAGTTGTATATTGAGGCTAGTGGATTTTTGTGTGGATGTAGTCGGCTTGCTTTCCCTTGAGTTTCTCCTTTGCTGGCTCGCTTTTTTTAATGGATTTTCTTTCTGGGGCAGTTGGTCTGTTTCCATTCTTTCTGGTGTCTGAGACGTACTGGGCCTGTTCAGACGGGGATCACTCGAGCTAGATCTATTCCTTGATGATGGGGTTGGCTTGCTCCCTGTATGTGTATGGTATAGGTCTCCGATGTGGAATTGTCTGAAAACCACAAGATAAGAAATGAACGGGACCGCAATCTTATATACACATAGGAATTACCCATAACTCTGACCATAGTCCGAGCTCGTCGCTGGTTTTCTGAAGAATCCGGGTTAGTTTTGGGGCGCTCCATCGTTGCGAAGTTGTTTTTCTTCATCTTTTCACAGGAAAGGAGGCAAAAAAAAGGTAGAAACCACTTGCTCGGCCGCGTTCCAACTTATGTTGAAGAAGCTGGAATTGGTGTTCAAGCTTTTCTCCTCCTTCTGGATGCATATTCGACTCCTCTTGCCTCCGTCCAGGTGATGTGTTGGTCGGCATCTCGCAGGTTTTCGGTGAGAGCGTTGCTAAAGCCCCCTGCCTGAATATCCTGTGTGTGCTCCTTCACTCTGGTGTCCACGCCCCCGTGTGTCTCACCAATGTAAGCCTGGGGTAGTTGCTGTAGGGCACCCTGTATACTACGAAGTTCTTATTGATCTCCGTCAGTGGTTTGGAGCGGAAGATATCTCCGACTTTGACGCCAGCTTGAAGGGGTGACTCAAGTGAAGGGTGCGAGCTTTCTTCCTATTGCGGTGGAGAGAAGGCTATTAGGGGCTGAAGTGGACTTTTATTAGGCCTCACTTCCGCTATTGTTGCGCCACGCTGGCTGATGTTAATGGCCTTGCTCCTTGCCCTTTGGATGAAAGCCACAGGTTACCCCAGCTTCTGGAAGGAAGGAGTCTTGGATGAACTCTTGGCTGCAAATACTCCGTGCGCGCAGAAGTAACCCGATAATGATGCCCATTTTCATCCAAAAATCGTGGGCCGAAGTAAATTCTCGTTGTGGAGGAGTCGTGGACGATCACAATCGTGTCGTCCACGTACTTGATGTGGGGCCTAAGCACATTCCTTATCGGTCCTGCCTCCATTTTCTCCGTAAACAGGTAGGCAAATATGGCGGACAGAGGCGATCCCATGGCCATCCCGTACACCTGTTGGCAGTGCCCGATTAAGACCCTACTGACCCTAAGGCACACTTTGAAAAGTGCCCTGAAAAAACACATACAAAATATTTACTCCCCCCGATTAACACCACTTGTTTTCACATTACAACGTTTATTTATATGAACTTAAGAAAAAACAAATACTTTATTCAAAAAAGACAATATTACAATTCTACTTCTATAAAGGCCTATGCTGTCTTGCTGCACAGATCCTTGAATGATGGGCATCTTGTATCATATTTCGGATGGTCATTGCCATTTACAATTACGGTGGTCCAAGTCATATAGGCCAAAAATGAATTGCGGGGTTTCCTCTCCCAAGTGCTTTTTTAAGACCTATACCTAAGAAACTACTGTGCGGCAATTTTAGACCAATCAAAGAATATTTAGTTGTAGCCCAAGACACCTGAAGTTTGTATGCCCTGACTGGCTCTGGGTCACCCCCAGGCAAAACTTCTGTCTGGGTATTAGTCACTCAAGGTGGGGCTTTTACGAATGCCACTCCGCTCATTGTTGCCTAAATGTCATATGAACCATTGAGGATTTTCGGAAGTCCTGCCGATGCTGATCCACAACCTTCAGAAAAAAACTGAAGCTGGTCCTCCTTGGTTGTGTTCCGGTAGTGAACCTCTTTGATAAGAGCAACCCATCTCTCGGTGTGGTCGTTGACAGTAGGCAGGTTGTGAACAGTTTTTTTGGCAACTCAGTATCCCTAATTGAGTTTTCATGACTCTGGATCCTCCTCCAAGAAGAAAGAGTCCACTCGGAGCTGGTCCAAGAGCTTCCGGGATGCGAGAGATGTTAGGGATTCCAAGGTTGGAAGCTCTCATTTCCCTACCTTGACTCTTCCTTATCCTCCCCCTGCATCGCCTGGATCATTGCTTTCAAGCTGGTACTTGGAACAAGTTCATCAAACAAAGCCAATGATGCCAATTCTGGGGAAATGTACCAGAGATGTCCTTCCAGTTTTGCAGCAGCAACACTCCCGACAGAGTTGATATAATTCCTGAGTTGTGCTAGGAGGGTGAGGTCTGTCCTGGGTGTTGATGTTGCATCAGAAACTGTTAACCAGGGCTTCATGTAGACTTGGACAGAGAAAATGCTTACAGCTTTAGCAAGTTCATCATCCCTTTCCCCCAAAGAAAATAATGGCTAGTTCCTAAAACTCTTTGTAGTATTCTCGTAACTGCTTTCTTGACAGTTGGTCGTGGGAAAACTCAGGGAGTTCTTCATGATCGTTTTGAAGCAATGACTGAATTTCTTCACAGTTCCAACCGGGCTCAAATTCACTTTTTTTCCAGAAAGTTCCATTGTTTCTGGAATGAATTAAATTGCTTTATATCAGGTTCTGAGGATGCAGAAGGAGCAGAAGCTGCAAACACGGCACCCAACATCAGCTCCGGGATGTGGTGCCTGCAAGCCAGATGGAAAATATCACGACTAAGCTTTTGCTCTATGAAAAGACAGGCTCCATTGTGTCTCCCAGTGTTCACAGCAGTGGTGTCAAAACTAAGGCCAACTACAGCTTCATGTAGTTCAAACTCCTGCAGAAGATCGTATACAGCACTGGCCTGTTGATCTCCAGTTTCAGACAGCAACTTTGGAACACCTAGAAGTTGAGTTTCGCCAGTTGAAATGGACGTTACCAAAACCGATAATCGATCAACTGTTTTTGTTGAGTGCTAGAGAGATGGGAAAAGGTTTCGATCTTAGTGGACGACACATCGATTACCATGGAAGCTCTCCTTAAGCTCTCTCCATCTCTACTCTCGATATCGTTCTCTGTACCGTTTGATGGATGAACGACTGTTGTTTAGCTCAGCAGTTATGTCCGAGGCTTTTGGCTGTTTCTGCAAAAATAAATGGTGCTTTCAGTCTGTAATCTTCGGGGCGATCAATTGCAGCAACTAGGCCAAGAGTCACTATATTCTTGACCCTCTTTTTCTTTGGAGGATCAGCTTCAATGTCAACAGGCCTCTCTTCATGTACACAAGATACATCAGAGATGTCAGAAGAAGAAGAGGTGCCAATGCTTGAGTCTAATTCGACACGGCTTCTTGATGCCTCATGCCCCATCTTGGCTCTCTCTCTCTCTCTCTCTCTCTCTCTCTCTCTCTTCCTGCTTTCATGTGCTTCCTCCTTCCTGACCAAAGTTGCGTCAGCGCCTGCCATACAACCCCTCCGTCCTACCTGTCGTTGTGTGAGGGGAAACTGCTTGTCCTGCTCATTTTTCATGAGGCACGGCGCATCTCGATGAGCGATGTCAAGTAGGTTTTCCTTATCCTCCTTCCTCTTCTGTTTATCTGTTACTTTCTCATGGTTCTTCCTAATTGCCGTACATGTTTTGTACTTCCAGTTGATGCTATTTTATTGTCATCGCTTATCTGCTCTTCATACAAGCATATACATTGATGAAATTGAGCAGGGAAAATCTGAACAAAAGTCATTCGAATAAACAACGACAAATCTTATAATAGCAGAATCGATATCTTCATCAGACATAGAGTCATAATGAGTCAAAACACCAAACCTCTGTACCACTGTAGAATATGCCTCAATACGTTTCTGCAGTGAACTCTTGAGTTGATCGATGATGACATAAAAGGTGTAATTTTAAACTTTACCTGACCAGACATTCCTTCCAGAACATTTGTAGCATCCCCATCATTAACATTCTTCTTGCGTTTAGGCACTCGCCAGCGTTCAGATTTGTATGTGCTTCAGCCATTGCGTTTTCATACCTTTTGCTCTTAATAGTCAAACTTCTATCGACATTCATGTATGAATTTATCCAAGTTCTTCAGCAAACGAACAGCGAGTGTTAATTCGATAGGCGAGCCTTGCAGCATTTTATTACAGCAGCTGAAACGCTACAAAACGTCATTCCATAGTTTACAATTTAAGGCAAATTCAATGATCTCCATGTAGTTAGCCGGTGAACCTGCTTCCTTTATTGTGCCGCCGTTCTGAGTATCATCCTCTGGGATCTCCTGCAGAACACTTTGAAACTCATGGTACCACATCAAAACTGCTTTTGTGGTATCAGACCGAGTAGATCACCGCGTATCCGATGGGTGTTTCGGAACTAGGCATTCAGGGATCTGTTCAACGTGGCTTACCAAGAGATGCCAACGATGTGTTGATGCAACAAGGAATGAATACAAGCTTCCCAGGAATGGATAAAAAGAAACTTCTTCAACGCAACATTCCACAGCTGACTGGCCAATGAAATTTAGAGTGGCCTGCGGAAGGTATATAATACACTAGACTGTTCTTGTTTTTCAAGGTTTATTGTGTGCTAGTATATTTATCAGACATATTACTGGCATTATCGTAAGTCTGACCACGGCAATTTTCAAAGTTGATTCAGTGATCCCATAGGTATTGAAGCAGAGTATCAGAAAAATTTTGTCCTGTGTGACTGGAGATTGGTATGAAAGTCGTAAAACGCTCAACTGTCTGCTGATTTACCATATTTAAATAGCCCAGAATAGTGGTTAACTGGTCAGAATGTGTAATATCTGAAATAGAATCTACAGAAACTGAAAGGTATCGTGACTTGGCAATTTCATCCTTGATGACACTAAGAACTCGCTTACGCATCATAGTAATTAGTTCTTCTCAAATTGTTTTTATTGGTAAGATGTGTGGCCACGTCAGCGATTGGCATAGAACGAATATGTTGAGACAAAAACGGATCAAACTCCCGATAAGCTCTAAGATGCCCAAATAATTGCCGTTGTCTTTAGCTCCAACAATTTCATCACTAGCTTGAAGAGACAGACCTCTTTCGCATAAAATAATAATTGTTTCAACACAGCGTGACAGGATATTTTTCCAGTAGTAGGTCTGCTCCAGCATGTTTTAATGTAACTGCTCATCCACTCACCTAGGATCAACATTGCGTTGACATAATATCAGAACTGACTTTGTGTTTTTACTGGTTTCATGCGCTTTTAAATACTGAGCCATATTCTTCCAATCTGTAAATCCTTGTCCAGAAAGGTGTACATGGTCAGGCAAAAACAGAATGCAGAGAAAACAAAAAAACAAAAAACAGAGGCTTTGACTAGAGAATACATAAGCCAGTCACCATTCAATAAAATCTGTTTGAAGGCACTGGAATTTAAAAAAGGATTCACACCAGAGAATTCCCGCTTTGTTTCTAGATACCTGTCTGCCAAGTTTCGAAAATGGTTTGCTCATAGTCTGATGAAAATTCCAAGTAAATTATATGTTATTGTCACCATAAACCTCACATTGGTTCGAGTTGTTACTGAAGCGGTATTAGCCTTACCTTGAGCATCGTCAGATAGTTCGGCTTCAACAGTAGATTCCTCGAAGTTTCTGTCCATTTGAGATGAAGGACGAAACACCAATATCAGTAGGACCAGTAGCACGTTTCTCACTGCCATGAAAATACGAAATTAATTTAGGTATCGTTTTGAGTTGCTTTTCTTCATTGTGCTTATTTTTCTCCAACTCCTTTACTCGCTCCCAACCACCTTTGCGTTTTTGACATTGCCGTACCTTCAAGTAAAAAGAAGGTAGCTTAATCAATAATGACTGACTAATTAATGATATTAATATCAATATACTAAATATAATATATTCATAAAATATTTATAGGAGACATACTTCAAATCAAATTACTGCTCTGAGTACTCCTACTGATGTGTAACATTTATATACCAGTAGCAGCACTGAGAGCGAAATTGGTGGCTCTCTCTTTCAATCTAGATATATGAAACCAAAGTTATTTTTTCCAATTTATCAAAACAATTGGGAAAATTTTAATTCAAAAATGTATTGTAAAATTTTATTGTATTGGTGGAGAATTGTGAATAGCTGTAAAAATATTAATACATATGATCAAAATGAATTTAGAAAATTTAGTTAAAGAATGGAACAGTGCGCAATTGAAGATAAATATAGAGGATAAAATCTCATTATAAATACGGAAAGAAAACAGGGTAGGTACACACGCCATTCGGTGTGCGTCAAGGATATTCCCCAATATCTTGGTGTCGAGGTTTGAGTGAGTGGGTAATCCCAGTCCCATTTCCTGGACATATATTTTATTACTGCACCGAGGTGAAAGGGAGGCAAGACGTATCCAAGACACCTACCTTAGCCACTTTCGGTGAATAAAAGCCGACCATGGGTGGGTCGGTGGCATATTGAGATTTAAGCCGAGTGGATTGCTTAATAATTGCCAGAGGATCGTCCAAATTAGTTAAACACACAGATACAAAAATAATCTTTAATGTACATGAATTTTAAAAAGGCAACAGCGTATATAAATATAAATAAGATTAATCTTGCACTGAATAAATAAATCTACAAAATGTCATGGGGATTACTTGCAGATTACTCACTGGGATGTTTGTGTCTTAATGACACCAGGCAGAACGAAGGGAATATTATTATTGAGTTAAACACTGAATTAAGTGAGCACTTCTAATATTCAAGGGTATGGGCTCGGGAGGAGAATTCTAGTTCACAAATAAACTGGTGAAGTTAGGGGAGGGGATAATTCAATTAACGATACCTTTGAGTTCGTAAGTATTTTTGAAGGGGGGCCGTGAAGGTCTTCTTCTGGTGACGATGATCACACCAATTTTGGCCGTCCGAGGTTACCGAATGAGAGGGTAATCCTAGACCGGTGATATGCTGATCCTTTGCCGGATCACGAAGGTGAGCCACACGGTGACTCAAATCGGACTTTTTCCTTGAAGTACCTGTCCGATTATTCGGCTCCTGGCGTTGGTAGCCAAAACCGATTACCTAGCTACGTCTAGGGTAATCCGCAGAGGGAGGTCCGGTGTAACCTCAGACTCTAAATGGGGAGGGGGGGGGGGGCTGCGAGAAGTTTGGCACCTACAAGTACCGTGATGGCAACAACCAATTGCCCGAGAAGTTCCTTCCTTGCAGCGGGCGAACGGTTTCCTTTGTGGATCGGACTCCACACAAACTCGACGTAGGTCCAAGATCTCCTGCCTGATTCCAGGGAGAAGTCTTCCTTTTATTTCTCTCACGAGCAGAATCGAGAAAGAGAATCGAATTTTCGTAAAATCCGTATCGTCGCGCGAAAGACCTTTTTCATCTTTGGGCCGACGGTATTTCTTTCACGCCTTCGAGCCATCTCGGAGTTTAAGGCGGTGCGGAAAAAGGCGACGGAGAATTCGAGGCGAGAGGAGCATTTTATAGATACGAGAGGGCACGCAGCTGGTGTCGAAGTGTTTCTGCGTACACCTATGTACGCGGTATTTAGACTTCTACACTTGGATTCGAAAGTCAAACAGAGGAGTCGTGCTGCTGCATGAATGACTTCCAGAGCTAATGAGGGTTATACAGCTTCTGGCACTACTTCCAGTAAAACCTTGATACCCTGGAAAAATACAGCTTCACAAGTTAAAATATCCTTATGGTATTACAAAAATCACAGAAATAAATAACTCATTATCAATCAACTTATCCTTTACTAAGATCAGGATTCCAGAAATTATTCTTCTGAAATTAAAGGGTGACCCAGCAAAATTCAGGATAAAATATTTCATTTTTGATTATATAAATTTAATACATAATAAATTGCCATAGAAGGAAGGTGCAGGGGATAAAGGATCAGCAGAAGGTCAGGAGGATGGAGTTTGCCAGATGGGCACTGGAGCAGTATGGCGGGGTTTTGAACGGGTAGACAGCCTGGGGGAGATTCACCAACACTGATTTCAGTGGCATCGTTAAACGATGTGGACTCTCAACATCAAGAATGATGTTGTCTGGACCAGGTCTCGGGAGGAAGCTTGGGAGCTGCTTGAATTTGAGCACGAGAAGTTGTATGATTCCTTTATGATCTGGGGCGGGTAAGCTGGAAGGGCCTCATTCCAGCAGCTGATCCATTCTTTGTGTCAGACCTGAGGCAGATGTGGCAGGCAGAGGAGAGACAGATGAGTATGGGTAGGGGGGATCACTGGCCAGCTGTATGCTCACATAATCACCCAGTATGCTCCCTCCCCCCTCCGTGCAAGAGCTGTACGGCAACCGGGGGTTCTAAGAGGATGAAATAGGAGGGGAGGTCAATAAATTTTGCAATTCGGATATAAGGAAACGAGATATGAGAAAAAAGTGTTTTATTATTTTTCAATATAAATACCCTCGACTTCAATGCACTTGCGCCACTTGTCCATTAGGTTTCGAATTCCCGACAATCAGAGATCTCCCGGCTGCTGTTCAATCCACTCCTGGATGGCGAGCTGGACATCTTCATCGTCCCCAAACCGGCGTCCACGCAGTACAGCCTTGAGCTGGCGGAATAAAAAGTAGTCGCTAGGGGCTAGATCTGGACTGTAGGGGGGATGGTTGAGCTTCTTGAATCCGCACTCGCGCGGGGCAGCTTATGAAACTCTGGCCTTGTGGACAGGGGCATTGTCGTGTAGGAGCAGGACACTGCGTGTCAACTTGCCACGCCGCATTTGACGGATGAACTTCTTCAACCCAGCCAGTTCCTCGGCGTAATATTGGCCTATTATGGTCCTTCCACGAAGCGAATAGTCCACCATCAACACTCTCTCAGAATCCCAGAAGATGGTGGCCATGATCTTTGCGGCTGAGGGTTGGGTCCGGAATTTAATGGGGGTCGGAGAACACCTGTGCTTCCAGGCCATGATTTCGAGCTTGGTCTCGGGATCCCAGTGATAGACCCACGTTTCATCACCTGTCACTATGCGTGACTCGAATCCCGCCGAGTCTTGGTTGTACAGGAGCAGCAGCTTCTCTGAACTTTAACGACGTTGAAGTTGATCATGGGGCGTGAGGTTTCGTGAGGTTTCTAGGGACCCAACGGGTAGAGACCTTGGTCATTGCGAAATTGTCGTGAATGATGTTCATAGCACTTCCATGTGATATTCCAAGTTCTCGCTCGATTTCTTCGACCTTCACCCGTCGATTTTCGAGGATCATCCTCTCCACACGGGGCACATTGTCCTTGTTGTTCACGTCTGACAGGCGTCCTGGACGGGGCTCGTCTTCAAGGGACTCACGACGATGGCGGAACTCCCTATTCCAGCAAGTAATGGTTGCATAGAAAGGGCCGGTGTTGGTGTACACTGCAACCATGCGTTCATGGATCTCTTTTGCATTCTTGACTTCCTTGGTCAAAATTTGATCACTGCGCGGTGCTGAACCTTCTACATTGTTCAAAAATTTGTGACTGACGATCTGCGATCAGCTACTGCTTCTTAAATAGAAGACGCATGAGCGTGCTACTGCAGGTCCTGACTTGTCATAACTTGTCCTAACACCCCCACAAACAGCCATCCCCCTTTTTGTGTTTTGCCCTACCGATTCGCAAAACATATAGACCGCCCCTCGTACATTAATTTACTTGTACCTTTGGCAAAATAACAAAAATCAGTCTCCGATAAACTTCGGTACGCTTATTCACGGGTTAAACAATGAAAAAAAGCCGAATATAAGACAAATCGAGAAGATTGAAAAAAGCATTATTAATTCGAAACTAGCGGTCGCTTTTAATAATATATATATATATATATATATATATATATATATATATATATATATAATTTCACGGTGAAGGTAAGGACACATAGGATGCTTAGGTACATGTGATTTATTTATGGAACAACGTTTCGCGCGTATCACCCATCTTCAGGTTCTAAAATCATAAAATAATCAAGTACAGTTAAAGAATATTAAAAATATTAAAAATAATCAGGTCAAGACCATGTAGATAAATCAAAAATTATAAAATAACTCAGGGATTCAAAAGGCAAGAGAATCAAATTATCAATCTAATATAACCACTATTGACACGAAAAAAAAACAAAAATAAATAATTACAGTATAATATTGCTTACCGATAACTCAGGAATTTAAAAGGCAAGAGAATCAAATTATCAATCTAATGTAACCACTATTGACACGAAAAAAGCAAAAACACAAAAAACACAAAATTAAATAATTCAGTATTATATTCCTTACCGATGAAGTTCAGGAGAAATCACAAAGTGAAGAAATTATAAAGGATGTGATTAAAGAAGGATAGGAATTTGATTGGTTGGTTGTTAAATAAGAAAAGATTGGTTGGTTGTTGAATGAGGTAATTAAAATTAAGAAATAAGAAGGGGAACAGCGGTATTATCTATGTTGAGTGTAGGAGATTTTGTCCGTATTAGTAAGGATTTCAAAATTCTTAGATTATATTCATTGTTATTGTGACCAATTATTTTAAAGTTATCAATGGAACATTCTATCTTGCATTGTATAATATGATTTCTAATTAAAGAAGCTTCCTTCTTAGACTGGTCAGCAGTAACTCATATGACTATATTGACAAGAAATATGGACCTGAAGGATTAAAGTACTACCGAACCCTTTCCAGGTTATCGAGAAGACGTAGGAAATCTTCTCTTGACTGTACTTTCCTTGAGATTTGTCGCAATGGTAATGTGTATCCCAGTTTTTTTTATTTCAAGCTTTATCGGAAATCCCTATATCATTCCGAATTTTACAAATCTTCACTGGATTTTTTGTTAAACCATGAAATTGAATTTAAAGTTCGGTCACACGAGTGCCTATTGGTCGATTTTGAACGATCTAAATTTAATTTACGCACTCATTTTTCATTTTTGGATTTCATATGCTTTCTTATCCTAAATTACCATGATATTTCAAGGTATTCTCAACAAGTATCTAGGATTCCTAACAAAAAACTCCACAAATTAGGCCTTGGAAAGCCTGATCTTTTCTCCAATGGTAATAATGTAAAAAATCTATCTAGCTATCGCCTGTCTCTACGAGAAGAGTTTCTATTGTCTTTGGGTTTTCAATTTAAACTGCCTAACTTAAAAATCAAATATCCCTCCTACTATTTATACTTTGAAAATTTCTTATACGACATTCGCAAATTACCTATAAACTATGACTTCAGTAGATTCAAATCTGACTTCTCAGAAGTAATAATGTAAAAAATCTATCTAGCTATCGCCTGTCTCTACGAGAAGAGTTTCTATTGTCTTTGGGTTTTCAATTTAAACTGCCTAACTTAAAAATCAAATATCCCTCCTACTATTTATACTTTGAAAATTTCTTATACGACATTCGCAAATTACCTATAAACTATGACTTCAGTAGATTCAAATCTGACTTCTCAGAAGTGGCACATGAATTTGATCACAAACTGAAGAAATTGAAAATATTTTCTCTCATGTTCAGAAACAGTGATATTAGAACGCTAAGTTCCCTATCTAATAATCCAGATATTGTCATTACTAAACCTGATAAAGGCAATGGAGTTGTTCTACTAAATTGAACTGACTATGTACACAAAATGGAATCCATACTTGCAGACGCTAAAAAATTTAAACTGCTCTCAGAAAGACCTACAAAAATATCTCTAAAACTAGAAGATAAAGTTAACAGAGTTCTGTTAAATCTAAAATCCACTAAAGTTATAGATCAGCAAACTTATGATGCTCTCCATTCTAGTGGTTCTGGGCTAGGCTTATTATACGGCCTTCCTAAGCTACACAAAGCTGATGTTTCTCTCCGACCAATTTTGGCTTCCTATTTTCTTGCAACCTTTAACCTTTAAAAATATGTTTCTAATTTGCTTTCTGCGTTAGCCATAGGTCAATACGCATTAAAAAACAGCTATTCTTTTGTTAATGAATTATTTTCACACAATTTTGCACCCTCAAAAGTCCTAGTCAGTTACGATGTATCCTCATTATTTACAAATGTTCCTGTTAATGAAACAATTGATATTATTTTAAATCTAATTTTTAACAAAACAGGCACCTTTCACAATTTCTCTCGTCAAAATTTCAAGACTATTTTAGAAATGATTTTTAATGAAAATTATTTTTTATTTAATAACAAGGTTTACCAGCAGATAGATGGAGTAGGAATAGGTTCACCAATAACTCCAATAGCAGCTAATATTTTCATGATTCATCTTGAAAACAACTTTATGAAACATTGCCCTTTAGATTTCAAACCCATATTTTATCGTAGGTATGTGGACGACTCCTTTGCTATTTTCAATAATATTGAACATGCCCACCATTTTTTTAATTTAAAAACTCTTATCATCTCAACATTAAATATACCATTGAATTAGAAAGTAACTATCAACTTCCTTTTCTAGACGTCATTATAGAAAAAACCGAAAAACTAACTACCTCAATATACAGAAAACCTACCTTTAGTGGCCTAAGAATCAATTTTTTCAGTCATTGTGACTTGTCACATAAACTCAGTGCAATAAAATCTCTAATATATAGAGGTTACCATCTCTCCTCCAATTATTCCCTAATGCACAATGAATTCCAGACTCTAAAGTCTCATTTTAAAAATAATTGTTCCCCCCCACCTTTGGTTGACAAGATAATCAATAATTTTCTTACCAAAATCTACTCTGCATCCTTTCTCTCATATAATGTTCCCAAAAATGAAAAAATTTTCGTAGTACCAGAAATGGGACCTTACAATAAATTATTCACTAGAAAATGCAACAAATTACTCAAAAAATATTTCTTTCATACCAACTTCAAAATCACTTTTGTCAACCCACTTTCCATAGGAAGTTTCTTCTCGTCAAAAGACAAACGTCCTCTAGAAATGAGCAGCCGTGTTGTTTACGCTTTTACTTGCCCTTGTTGTTTGCAAAGAACTTATATTGGTAGTACGGTTCGCTCATTGAAAGAGAGGTTTTGTTCTTATATGGGAATAAGCCATCGCACTGGAAAATATTTGTCTAAGAAGGAAGCTTCTGTAATTAGAAATCTTATTATACAATGCAAGATAGAATGTTCGATTGATAACTTTAAAATAATTGCTCGAAATAATAATGAATATAATCTAAGAATTTTGGAATCCTTACTAATACGGACAAAATCTCCTACACTCAACATAGATAATACCGCTGTTACCATTCTTATTTATTAATTTTAATTACCTCATTCAACAACCAACCAACCTTCTCTTATGTAACAACCAACCAATCAAAATCCTATCCTTCTTTAAGCCACATCCTTTATAATTTCTTCACTTTGTAATTTCTCCTGAACTTCATCGGTAAGGAATATAATACTGAATTATTTAATTTTATGTTTTTTGTGTTTTTGCTCTTTTCGTGTCAATAGTGGTTACATTAGATTGATAATTTGATTATCTTGCCTTTTAAATTCCTGAGTTATCGGTAAGCAATATTATACTGTAATTATTTACCTTTGTTTTTTTGTTTTTTTTCGTGTCAATAGTGGTTATATTAGATTGATAATTTGATTTTCTTGCCTTTTAAATCCCTGAGTTATTTTTTTAATTTTTCATTTACCTACATGGTCTTAACCTGATTATTTTTAATATTTTTAATATTCTTTTACTGTACTTGATTATTTTATGATTTTAGAACCTGAAGATGGGTGATACGCCCGAAACGTTGTTCCATAAATAGATCACATGTACCTAAGCATCCTATGTGTCCTTACCTTTACCGTGAAATGGAAGATTAGACTGGTCAGTAGCAACTCATATGACTATATATATATATATATATATATATATATATATAAGGGCTCAATGACTCGCTAATGGCTTAGTCCGACCAGCTGGGGGAGGGGATAATGTAAATGGGAAGAAATTTGTCCCTAGAGTGTGTGGGTAATATATTATCAAAAGTAATAGTGTAGATTGGTCTTAAGATTAATTAATGGCTGTTAGTTGTTTAGGGTTATTTAAAAGATGCTACAAAAATAAAGTTTAATTGCAAAAAAAGAAAAATGAAATATATACAAAAGAGGTTTAAGTGAGACACGGGATCAATTAAATGACAGACGCATTCGGCGTTAGCAAATGAGCAAATCCCAGCGATTAAAATGGTTAATTCCCTGACTTGGATCAGAGTCGTAAAAGGGGCTACACTAAGCTGCAATGTAAACAATAACAATTCCATAGGGAGACCGGAGAAAATAACTCAAGGAGACGAGGATGCAACAAGAGAATATGTTTTACCTCAGGGTTCTCGATTATGGGATAGGTACTGGTTCTCCCTCAAAATTCTAATGAAGGAAGACTGGTTTTACATCAGGGTTCTCGATGAGGAAGTACTAGCGCGAATTTACGGAAGAAAAGCCGTTGTAATGTAGCTGCCAATCGACTGGCAATGTCCACGGCGGAGAGATTATAGCCATCGGTACCCGAATAATTTACGGAGGGCGGCAAAATTGCCTCGGGCCATGGCGTGTCTACTAGGATTGGAAGTCGCCGGCTTGGGGGGAGTGGGGTCCGATATGAGGCCGGTAGAATAGCTGTTCGGGTTCTCTTTCGTGTCCAGAGTATGTGGGGCAAACTTAAATCGCCTCGGATGATAAAGCCAACTTCAACCGACTCTTTCCTTACTTCTCACGCTTTAGGTTCCAGGTTTAAAGCCACGTGATTCTTCTAATGGTTCAAGGTAGAACTTCAGATCCTATTCGATTCTATTCCTTCACATTTCCTCCCTTCCAAAAGATGGCGATTTTATCAGACGAAGGGGAAGAAAAGGGGCATAAAAAAAGAAAAGGTGTTTTCCTACGCGGACGGTCAAGAGGGCAAGCATTTTAAAGGGACATCCTGGCCTGTGTCGAACAGGTGTACACAACTAAAAACCGACCGATCAGAGATTATGTGTACGTAAAAAACAAAACAACCCAAAGGTAATTTACAAAGGGGTAATGAAAATATCATACACAAAAAAAAAAATAATTAACAATGACACATATAATTAAATGGAAATAGACCGATAAAAAAGAGAATAAATATACACAGGGGAACGTTTGGTGTCCGAAGAGTACAAGATAAAATATGCAGGCAGTATTTATATTACACAGCCAGGTTCTTTTTTTCTTTCTTTTCTTAGCCTACAAATTAAATGAGCAAAAAAAACAACTTATATATATATATATATATATATATATATATATATATATATATATATATATATATATATATATATATATATATATATATATAATAATCAATAAGGCTGTTTCTTAATGGGCCATTTAGCTGGAATTAGTGTCCAGGGGGTTACAGCTGAGGCTATCTGCTACACAATTATCAAACCCTTTAATGTACCAAATTTTAAACTAATATTCCTTCCTTTTCTATGACGGCATAATTCCTTTCACGCGGCAATAACTCGCAGCTCGCGTAAGCTGCAGGGTAGCTTTCGCCGTCGTCACCGTACTGTAGGAGCACATAACCAATGGCCTAGTTACTCGCGTCCGTCCTGATTCAGAACGGTTTATTAGGGTTCAGCAGCCTCAGGATTGGGGCAGACGCTAATTTTCCCTTTAACTGGTGGGAGTGAGAAGTAGTCTTTGAATTCCACACGAGGCGATCCATAGACTTGTTCTGGAGGAGCGTACATAAAAGATCTGCAAGGGTCGTGAAATTAGGGACGAATCGTCTGTAAAACGAGGCGGATCCCATGAAGGATATGAGTTGTTTTTTTTCGTACACGGGAGGGGTATCTCGACATATGGCCCTGACCTTATCCTCTTGGGGCCCAATCTGATTCTTTCCCATATTAAAACCCAGATACTTATTCGTGTCATAGGCAAAATCGTGAGACCATGCTCGCGTAGCCTGCTTAACAGTGCTTGAAGGGAGACTAAATGCTGGTCCCAATTGTGGGTGGCAACGTATATGTTGTCGAAATTAATGGAGACGTTTGGCAACCCCTCTAGAATCTTACGCATCATCCTATTATAGTTTCTGCAGGCCGTTACTAATCTAAAGAGGAGTCGCCGAGCTGCATAAGGCCTTTATCGGTCGAAAATGACGTATATTTTCGTACGCTCTTCCGAAGGGGAATTTGGTAATAGGCATTGCAAAGGTCTAGCTCGGTGATAAATTTTGCTTCTTCAAAGAGATTGAGGTTTTAGTCAATTAGGGAAATGGGTTCAGCATCGAAGAGAGTCACGGAATTTAGCTTGAGAAAATCGACGCACATAGAGTACGTACGATCAGGCTTCCGTACCATCACGATAATGGAGCAGTAACTGGAATTGGAGCGCTCGATGATCTTAAGCTTCAGCAAGTTCTTGCCTCAGGTGAATAGGGAGAGGATACGGCTTCGAGCAAGTAGGCTCTTGGGTGGCAAGAATGATGTCATGCTCAAATTGGGTGACACAACCGGTGACTTCAAAAATTACGTCTTCGAAGCTATTTAAAATGTGCTGCAGCTGACTATTTTGTTCGGGAGGCAGCCGTGGGTCAATGTTTAATCCAGTGGGGGTTAATTCTGAGGCGTCGGGCACGGTAGGGAGAGGACGGCAAGAAAGGAGTAGTGTGGGAGCAGAAGAGGCGCTCACTTGGTGGACTTGGTGAGCGGAGTAATTCCGGAGCTGAGAAATCTGGACGCAATTTTTCCGTACATGACATTCCACGCCGCACATAAAACAAACTATCGGTCTCCTGGGGAAGGACGATGTAGGGGGGTCGGGAATAAGAGGTTTCATATCTCTGGAATACGATGGGGAAAAACTTCTGTGTTCAGAGGGGCCCGATACTTTAACGAATTTAGGGGCGTTACGAGAAGGGAATCGTGAATTATTAATCTTGGACTTGGGAAATGAAGGGGTAGTCTTCTTATTGTCCTTTGGATTGAGGTTATGGCTTGTCGCTTAAAAATCTACCTCTTCAATGCACTCCTCAAAGGTGTAGAACCTACGGTCCTTAACAAATCCGCGGATTTATGTAGGCAGCGCAGCCAATAACTGATCCTTACAGGCAAAGTCAACTAAGGAATGATAATCGTGGGTAATTTTAGAGGCGTCTAACAAAAAATTAAAACTTCGCTGGAGGGTGTAACCAAATTGACGGAAAGTTTGACCTAGTTGGATTCGGGCATTTTGAATTTTTGAACGGTAAAAGTCGGGGGTCATATTGAAAGCCACCAACAGCTTAGACCTGAGAGTAGAATAGTCAATGGTGGCTTATGAGGGAAGGGAAATGAAAATATCCCGGAACTGTGAGCTGAGAAGGAGGAGTAACTTAACGACACCGTCAGCCTTGATGTCCCAAAGCTTGACTGACGTGGACTGGAGGGCTTCCGTGCGCGAGTTAATATATTATATATATATATATATATATATATATATATATATATATATATATATATATATATATATATATATATATATATATAGGTAAAAGGCCATGTTGTATACAGGTTCTATTTTAGTTTTTAACGGGGTCTTCGAGGCGAGAAAAAACATCCACGAATGACATTCTTTATTCCTAGACGTCTTTCGACCATGTTAGGTCATTTTCAGGGAATGAACAGAAATGGAATTATTCAAAAATTGCTACATTATATATAGTATTTCTATGCGAACATAAGTATTACAAAAATTAGCCAATCATGGCGCGGGAAATTTTTAAGGAGAAACTAAGCGCTACAAGAAACATAAAATTGGAAGGCTCAGATTGCCTGACTATTTGTCGCTCCAATCCAGTTCTCTGGCAAAGGAGGCAAAGGAAAATCAAGTTTAAAAACGTAATTCTTTTAACGGCGGTCAACTCGGGGACACGGAGATGTTGGGAGTATGGTTTCTGGCTGAAATGCACGTTAATTGCCGGTTTCTTCATTTGAATAATGACGGCTTCGACTATCCGCAATCTTCTGCGATTTTAGAGTCTCAAGATGATGTAGGTGTCATGATTCAGTTTTTCACGGTTTAGGGTAGTGCCATGAGATTGGGCGTATTTTTTTAATCGCGTTATCTTGAAGGTGAGCTGTCAGTCGCCTTGACAGGGTTGTGGAGGTCACGCCGATGTCCTTTGAATTGCAGTGTTCGCAGTCACCGACTTTGCACGACGTTAGTCTCCTGAAGTTCGCTCGTTGAGATTCAATAACGATCTAAAAACAAAGCTCAATAAACTCATTAGGAAAGATAACACCACCACCAACCCCATGAAGATTCCTCTAATTGAAGGCGACTTTAGGTTAGGTTACGCCTACGGCAATGTAAAAACGCATAAACCTGGAAATCCCCTTCGCCCCATCATAAGTCAAACACCAAGCGTGACTTATCACCTGGCAAAATTTATCAACTCGATCATCGTGTCTACATCCCATCAGAATACACGCTGCCCTCCTCTTCAACTCTTCTAGATATCCTTCAGACTTCTCAACCAGCAGCCATACTACCTTCTATGGACGAGGAATCTCTATTCACAAATGTTCCCGTTGAGGAAACCATCTAATTGATAACCAATGCCATTTACCATACTGAAGGCTCCAGACCGCTCACCATTCCCGAAGACATATTGCGACAGCTCCTCCAAGCATGCACAAAAGAAGCTCCGTTCTACCGTCCGATGGGAAAATGTACGTGCAAATCGATGGCGTCGCGATGGGCTCACCCCTTGGCATCCTCTTTGCCAATTTTTACAATGGCTCAGTTGAGAACAAGATTTTCAATAGCAATATAGTGCCCAAGCCTCCCCTCTACGCAAGTTATATTGATGACATAGTTTTGAGCACGAATAATCTTTAACAAGTGAACGGCCTAGTTGAAACATTCAAGAAGAATTCTTGTCTGAATTTCACCTACGAAACAGAAGATGGAGGATCCCTTCCCTTCCTTGATATCCTCATAAAGTGCCCAGGAGTTCAAATTTGTGACCCAAGTATACGTTAAGGCCACGAACTTGGGCTTCTGCTTAAACTGTTCTTCTGAGTGTCCTAAACGTTACAAGAGATCAATCAACAATGCCTGAGTTAACAAGGCAATTTCTCATTCATCCTCGTATACGGCTGTTGATCTCGAACTTAAGAGGGTTTCCCGAGTTCTCGGTAACAACGGTTACCCACAAGAATCCATCGACGCCACCATGAAAGAGAAAATAAACTTGGCTGCTGGTATTGGCGTCAGGTCTACTCCGAAGTAGAGTAATATCAACCTTTATTACAAGGCCAATATGAACACCGGCTACTGTGAAGACGAAAAGTCACTCAAAGCCATTCTCCATCGTAACGTGACCCCAACCGACCCTAATACGGATATTAATCTAATTATATACTACAAGACCCAGAAAACAAGTAGTTGCATCAGGAAAAATAGCTGCCCCCCCCCCTCCCCCCCCAACAAGCGAACTCGTTAGTGAAGCTCAACGAGCGAACTTCAGGAGACTAACGTCGTGTAAAGTCGGTGACTGCGAACACTGCAATTCAAAGTACATCGGCGTAACCTCCACAACCCTGTCAAGGCGACTGATAGCTCACCTTCAAGATAGCGCGATTAAAAAACACCCCCAGTCTCATGAAACTACCCTAACCAGTGAAAAACTGAATCATGACACCTCCATCATCCTGAGACTCCAAAATCGCAGAAGATTGCAGATGGTCGAAGCAGTCATCATTCAAATGAAGAAACCGGCAATTAACATGCAACTTCAGCCGGAAACCATACTCCCGACATCTCGGCGTCCCCTAGTTGATGGCCGTTAAATGAAGCACGTTTTCAAATTTGATTTTCCTTTGCCTCCTTTGCCAGAGAACTGGATCGGAGCGACAAATAGTCAGACCAACGATCGAAAAAAGGTAGAAAATGTGTAAGAGTAGAGAAGATAGGTAGAAGAGGTGTATAATAGAGAGATAGAGTAGTTGTGCCAGGTTGTTTGGCTACCTCAGTCTTTTTTATCTTTATTAGCTGTAGTTATTATGACTATTTCCTTGTTGCAGCATTCAAGCCTTTGAATTCTTGTAGGCCTCTTGATGGTTGGTTGACTTTACTTTACTAATGTGTCCGCTTCGGATCTTTTGTTATATTTATTCATTTCTTGTTAATTTGTTATATTTATCTATGTATTGTCCACTTCGGATCTTTTTTTTTTTGTCCACTTCGGATCTTTTAGTTAATATTGTAATTATGTTTATTTTATTTATTCTTCTTATTTAACTGTCCACTTAGGATCATTTATGATCAATTTGTTATCATCATTTGCGTGAAATAAATCAGTTTGGTTTTCTTTATTCATCGTTTAATATTGAATTGTCAATGTGAGTTGAAATAGGATTAATCTTCTGGTAGTTTCTTAATAAATCGGTTGGATTACTTGTCGAGCCATTATTTGGCTGCTTTTAAAAGCTTGCCTGAACCTTAGGTTCTGCATGTCTAAATCAGGTAGTCTAATCGGGTTCAGCACCTCTTCTGGCATATTATCATAGACTTTCTGCCAAATGTTCTGTGCTCGTCTATTTAGGGTTACGTTTAATGGCTCAATGTCCGTCGCTTCATGCATAATCTAGTAGGAATGTAGTCAAGCAGTGACACGTTGGTAATAAATCTTATTGCCTTATTTTGGATATTTTGAGCTTGCTTAATGACTGTTTTGCTCAGGGTATTAAGGGGTATAGCCGGGTACAAGAGAAGTGGTCTCACCAACAACAGATAGAGTTTCCTTTTGTTGCTCGCCGAGAGATGTCTAAAGCGATAAAGAGACTGTAGCGCTTTCGCAGCAACGGCGATCTTTTGTAGGTAATGGGTTCTGTACCCATTCGATGTTAATTCCAAGCCTAGAACTCGGCCTTTTCTTGAGTACTCATAGAGCTCATCCTGCACTAGCACGTCCGATGTTTTTCGACGGCCAACTGGTATCACTCTGAACTTCTGGACATTTGTTTTTATCTTATTTCTTCTCTCATAGTTGTTAACATTAACAATTTCCCTCCCTGTCCTGTTAGCGATATCATTAGGGTTTTTTTAAACGCTGGTAACGATTTGAGTGAAATCATCTGCTAGTTGTACGTACTAAGTAAGGTCTTGAACAGGATGTGGTAAATCCCCAGTATACACCGAATACAGCGTGGGGCTGAGGCAACCCCCTTGAGGTACCCCAGCTTCGAGACTAAAGGGTATCCCTTCTATACCATTTATCTTCATCACTGCTTCTCTTTCCTCCAGGTAGTCGCATAAAATCCTGGTTAAGTTTCCATCCATGGCTAGTTCACTAAGTTTGCTTTTAAGACCCGGTAGCCATACCTTGTCGAATGCCGAGGCCACGTCGCGAAGTACCACATCGACATTACCATTCGTCGCTTTTCCAATTGCTATTCTCTCCGTAATTAATGCCAGAGCCGTTTCCGTACCTAATTTCCTCCTAAACCCATGCTGTTGAGAGTTGTATAAGTTATGTGTTTCCAGGAAGGTTCTTAGTCTGGTCTTGAGAAGTTTTTCGAGCAACTTGCCCATAAACTCCAACAAGGAGATGGGCCTATAGCTGCCGATTTCCTTCTTCGGTTTGCCTGGTTTCAAAATAAAGATCATACGGGCTTTTTTGAATTGGTCCGGGAAGTATCCAACATTGACGCAGGCATTAAATATCTCTAGTAGACCTTCGTTGATGTTATTGGGGGCATACAGCATATGCATTTTAGTGATGCCTGTTATGCCTGGCGCTTTTTGTTTAAAACTTTTGAGGGCCCACTCGTATTCTTCAGGCGTGAACGGACTACCTTCATCTTGTGCAACGCGGGATCCGTCCACGAAGTGATGTGGAGTGAGGTCGGCACCTAGGTCCTGCAATCTAAGTAGAACATCTTCTTTATACCTCTCATCAAATAACTCATTTTCCTCATCGCTAATGCGAAAGCAGTTTTGCCAATATCGTCTAAATTCTCTCTCAATATCACGGTCTTCAGTATATTCTACGCCGTTGACTCTAATACTGATGTTGTTTCGAGGAGAAGTGCATTTCAGTCTCTTTATTTGACACCAAAACTTTTTGGGATCTCCTTCTGCGTCGATTTTAGCAATGATTTCATCCCACTGGCCTCTCGTCTTCTCCAGTATGAGTTGCCTGATCTCGTTTCTCAATTCGCGCAGCTCTTGGTACCGTTGTGCCGTGTTACCATGCATATCTATGAAGAAGACGACTGCCTCCAGCTGAAACATTTTCTGCTGTATATTTTCGTCCCATTTTGGAGAAGGGAGAATTTTATACTCCGTCTTGGGGATGGCCAGGCGGTCAGCTTCCAAGATTTTCGAGGTGAGAAAATTGAGTTTCTCGTCGATCTCTTCTAAGGTTGCCCCCTCGAGATGCTCGATGTGCCCTTGGCACAGGTGTTCACGGTATAATTTTCAGTTAGCATCTTCGTTTGGGAATCTGCACTTGTATTGGAGAAGTGGAGACGTGGGTAATCATTCTTATATGATCTGATGGTATGAAAGGGCCCGGGAAAGTAAAATGGTTAAGAGAAAAGTTACGATTTGTCAGCACAATGTCCGGTGTGGTCGACGATCTTGCTCTATGGAATGTGGAGAAGTTCGGCCCTTCTCTCTGCACAACTCCTCTGTTTATTAAGAGACTCAGTGAGTTACCAGTTCCATTAAAAGACCTCGTATAACTGGCCTCCCTGCACCGGGCATTCAGATCTCCGACAAGTATCGTTGAGGCCTTTCTCCTAAACAGTCGCATAAATTGGGGATCGGTAAATACGGGCGCCTGGGCGGTTGATACCCGACTGCAACCACCAGGTCATCATATGTTATAGGGATCTTTACCGCCAAATACGATTCCTCTAGGTCCTGTATTTCTTCAAATCTGATGCCTTTCCTGATTGCAATTGCAGCCCCGTCGAACCTTCCCTTTGAGTGGTTAGCCATCAGAACTTCATAGTTATAAATCTTTATACGTTCTATTCTATCATCTAATCCATGCTCCGAAATAAGCACGATATCGGGATCAGCGTTTATGATGATTTCATTGTATACACCGCTTTTGTTCTTCCATCCGTTAACGTTCAGCGAGAAGATCTTAAGGTTCCTGATGAGTTTGGTAGAGATAGGCATGGTTAATTGATATTAGGATGCTTAACTTTAGTCCCTTTTTCTCTGGCTGGTGACCTTACCCTACCAGATCTTTTCTTCTTGTATTGTTCCTGGTTAAGGTTGACGCAGGACTCGGGGCATATTTCTACTTTTCCCTTTCTGAAGGCGTCCAGGAGCGATTCTTCGGTAACATCGGCATCATAGTCCCATTTGTACTTGCCTTTAGTGAATCCTTCTATGAGCTCATTGACATTAGCTTTCTTTGGAATGGGAGCAGATGGGGAGCCATAGATTTTCATGCACAGATCTTGGGTCGTCCGATAAATTGGTGCACCGGAGGCAGATGTCGAAGCCACTGGTACAACCTCCTCATTTTCTGGCAGAGTCCCCTTCAGTTGGTCACTGATTTCCATCTGGGAGTCCTCTCTTAAGGCACGTTCTTTCTTGCGCCAGCGCGGATCGTGAGAAGCAGAGCGGGGTCATATCTCTGATTGCTTCAGATTTGATAATTTGGCTTGAAATAGTTCTCCTGACGGTGGGTTATCCGGGAACCACATTGGCTTTAGTCCATTCTGCACCAGCATCTTATTCAATTCAGTTGCATAACTGCCAGGGTTTGTTATGTTCACTAAATGCGCGTGTAATATGCACATAATAAGGTCTGGTCTCATGTTTTGGTCTATCTGAATCGTGGTTTTCTGCTCGGAGACTCTCGTCGCCTGTGCATATGAAGTAGTCCTTCTCTGGTTCCTCTCCTCGATCATGGTTTTCTTCTTGTCCGTTATCAAGGCCTTCTTGATTGGGCAAGCCATTGATAGTGTACGATGTGAGTTGCCACAATTGATACATTTCTTATTTGGGCTAGTACACTCTCTCCACGTGTGGCCAGATTCTGAGCACTCAGAACAGATCTTGACTGTAGCCTGACAGTCCTTAGTGGCATGCTTTTCGAGGGCATAGCAGGAGAAGCAGATCTGCACCGGCACGAAAACCTCTCACTCAATGCAGCCGGCGGAGATTTTTGTATTAAAAAGGACCAGTTCATTTTCCGCCGCCTTTGTTGCCATCTCAGTGGTTTGAAAAACTAATTTGAACACATGGGAGTGCTCTTCTCCTTCGCGGTTCTTGAATTTTATAGCGTCGTCGATCTTAGCCCAACTTTGTTTTGCCTCCACTTCTTGTTTTATTTCTTCAGCCGAGTGAGTACCAACGTAAGGGTCGATACGTCTACAAACGATCAATCTCTTGGCTGATACATGTGGGGGAACTCGTGGTCTGAGGCCGATTTCTTCTAGCTTCTCCCTTGAATTTGCACTCAGAAGGTTGTCTAGGTCTTGATTCGTGTCGCAAAAGGCCAAGTAACCATAATATTGGTCCTTGAGTCGGCAGAGAGCAATCCCAAGCGATGAGAAGACGGTTTCAAAGACCGTCTCGCGCGAAGGCTTCTGGCAGCGCTCTTTGACATGGAACGGGACTCTCTTCTCGCCGTTAGGGTCGTCCATGACGGCCCCAACAGCAGGAGCTATTTTAACCTACCAGGCCCTTATCACGGGGGCGAGTAACTAAAGAGACTTTGGTTCACCCTTTCTGCCCAACCTAACTAATATGTCTATCAGGGTCCTCCTATCTGTCCTGACCACTCCGCCCTAGAATGGGGCCCCCTTCTTCGCGCCCCCTGCCGGGCTTCCTTCCGGGGTTCGGACACGTCAGAGGCAGACGGCTCCTACAGAGCTTAGCGGCAGAAAAGTTACCAGAACCAAAGTTGTGCTGGTGTTAAGGGAACAGACAAGATGCAGGCGAGAAACTCCAGTTCGTCCAAAAATCCCTCGTCGGCCGGGTTTACACCCTCGCGGGTGTGCACGCGCGCGCGAATGTCCTTCGTAAAACCAGACGGTTTCCGTTGAACCCAAGCGGGCGTTCTTCAACAAGCCGTAGAAATTTTTCACCTACTGGAGCAGCTGAGAATTCCGAGAATTGTAGAAGTAGGACTTTGCTTGTAAGAGGTAAAGTCTTCTTGGAGCGCAGTCAAAAAATAGTCAGACTTTCTGAGCCTTCCATTTTTATATGTTTCTTGTAGTGCTTAGTTTCTCCTTAAAAATTTCCCGCGCCATAATTGTCTAATTTTTGTAATACTTATGTTCGCATAGAAATACTATATATAATGTAGCAATTTTGAATAATGCCATTTCTGTTAATTTCCTGAAGATAACTTAATATGGTCGAAAGACGTTTAGGAATAAAGAATGTCATTCGCGGGTGTTTTTTCTCGCCTCGAAGACCCCGTTAAAAAACTTGTAAGAAATATTAAGAAAATACAAGTTAAAATTAATAACGCTGCCACAGCTCTGGACTTCAATATAACCTATATATATATATATATATATATATATATATATATATATATATAAGGGGGCAATGACTCGCTATTGGCTTGGTCTGACCAGCTGGGAAAGGGGATCAAGAGAATGGAGAGAAATTTGTTCCCCGAGTGTGTGGGTAATATATTATCAAAAGTAAGAGAGTGCAGATTAGCCTAAAGATTAATTAATCACCGTTAATCGTTCAAGGTTATTTAAATGATGTTACAAAAACAGTTTAATAACAGAAAAAAGAAATATCAAATATATACAAAAAAAGTTTAAGTGAGATACGGGATCAATTAAATGACGGACACATTCGGCGTCAGCAAAGGGGCAAATCCAAGGGATTAAAATGGTTAATTACCTGTCTCGGATCAGATTCGTAAAAGGGGCTACACTAAGCTACAATGTAAACAATAACAATTCGATAGGGAGACCGGAATATAATGAGGTCCGCAACGTCAACTTCTCCCACGGGGTCAGCGTCGAGGGGGAGATAACTCAAGGAGACGAGGATGCAACAAGGAAATATGCTTTACCTCAGGGTTCTCGATGGAGGTGGAGATACTGGTTCTACCTCAAGATGCTAATGAAGGAGGACTGGTTTTACCTCAGGGTTCTCGAAGAGGAAGTAGTGGCGCGAATTCATGTAATAACGGCCCTGCCGGCTTTGGCCTGGAGAATCCGAGATAAGGCCGGTCGAATTTACCTTTCGGTTTCTCTCTCGTGTCCAGAGTGGAAGAGGCGAGCTTAAATCACCTCGGGCGCAGGAAATAGTCACCGCAAGATAAACACAGCTGGTTTGCTAAGGCCAAGTTCAACCGAATCTTTTCTTACTTCTTACGCTTTTTGTTCCATAGTTAAGGCCACGTGGTTCTTCTAAGAGTTCAAGGTGGACCTCCAGATCCTATTCGACTCTATTCCTTCAAACCAAGGAAACGATGCTAATTCATCACTTCCAGGGTTACCCCATTTAGAAACAAGTCTTTGTGAGGATGGAGCCGTGGATGGTGACAGAAGTGCACCACCTTAGTCTTCGACAAGGAAAACCGAAACTTGAGCGCTTTGGCATAGCAAGAGACGCATTTCAATGCCTGTTGGAATTGACGTTCCAGAGTTGGCATCTAGGCCCCGCCAAAAGAGATCAAATGGTCATCCACGTAAAGCCTAGCGAGAACATCTTCCGGCAGCAGCGAGGTGATGCCGTTGATGCTCAAGGCAAAGAGTGTGAACTAAGGACACTTCCCTGCGGGACACTCTCTTCCTGCTCTATTGGGCCGGAGACGGATCCCCCCACACGTACACGAAATTGACGATGTCGCAAAAAATAAGATATAAATATTGAGAGCCGAGCCCTCGCCCCAATCGTGTGGCGAGTCTCCATTATACCGTATCACCATGCGGTATCATAGGCCTTCTCGAGATCGAAAAACACCGTAGTGTAGTGCTGTCTACGAAAGAAGTCCTTGTAGACAGCATTTTTCAGTGGGAGAAGGGCACCCGACGTGGAGTGGAACTTGCGGAAGCCGCACTGTACAGAAGACAGATGGTTTCCGCTGTCCACAAAAGGCTAAGCTAACATTTACCAAGTTCTCCATCAACTTGCACAGGCAGGAGGTTAGAGAGATTTTTAGAGGTAGAGTGACTCTTCTCGGTTTGCAAAAAGTGAGCACAGTCGCGATTTGCAGGGAGTCTGGGTTGATGCCCTCTACCCAGATATTGTTGAACAAATCTAACAGAAATGCCATGCCTCGTTCACCCAGGTGTCGAAGCAGGGCGTACGGGACATCCTCTGGAACAAGGGCGGTGTCTGCGTACGAAGAGAGAGCAGAACGCAACTAACTCAAAGTAAACCTGTCATTAAAGTTTTCTCCACCTCTGGAAGTATAGCCCACTCAGCCTCCTTCTGCGACATCATGAGGCGCATTAATGCTGGCGGAGCAAAATTATGGCTAGGGAATCTGAAGAATGCGGTCCCGAAGAATTCCGCCACGGACGCGGAGTCAGAGATTATGGTCCCTATCTCCTGGAGAACTGGAGGGTGTTCCTGCTAGAACTTGCCCATAATACTTGTGACTCACTTTCTCACATCTGCTAGAGGGGTATTCCCGTTAAATGAAGACACAAATTTCCACCAAGAAAGGCCGCGGGCGTGCTTCAAATTATAGCGGAACCTAGCCCTAGCTTGACAAAATTCACGGACAGTGAAGTCGTTTGGACGGCCCCTATAGTGCATTTAGGCATGACGCTTCTGTTTGAGGGCCTTTTCACACTCGAATAACCACCATGGGAGCAGTTGGCGTGCAAAACAGACCAGACGTTGTGGTGGAGCGAATGTGAGTGTGTGTGTGTGAAGGGCCATTCTAACCACACATTTCCCAGTACTCTCTCCTTCCCTCTGTAAAGATGTGTGTATGAACGGAAACGGTCTATATATATATATATATATATATATATATATATATATATATATATATATATATATTGATTTTCATGTTCTGTATAAAATGTCTTTTTTTCTTCCTTAGCTAAATGTTAAATATTTTTTTCGAAAGACCACTCTAGTAAATTATAAATAATATTACCTTTCAAATTTGTAAAGAGTGGTGGAGACAGTAGGGCTTAAGGTACACCAGAAGTTGTGCATCCTGTTGGGACAGAAAAGCTGTTTTTTGTAGCCTCGGAGGTACGACAAGATCATTATATATTATATCGATCTCGGAGTCACCAGCTTTCTTTTTCTGTAAGACGTCTCGGAGGCGCCAGCCTTGTTGGTCCTCTGAAATTTGTAAGCAGTCGAGTGGCAGCCGGCAGGACTCTCCCCCCCCCCCCCAGATCGGGGTAAGACGTGAGGCCTTTTCTTGTTTTGCATTGTGTTGGATCTAAAGTGTTAGACCTCGATTATAGGCGTAATACCGGTTTTGTTTGTGCATTTATCTCTTTTGGTTTCTTCTTGTCTCTTGGTTGGGTTATAGGCCTGTGATTTGTTATTGGAATTGCAAATTGATCAAGCCTAATTTTTTCGTTGTTTAAATAAGTAAAGAGATATCTTATAAGTAATTACTCAATATTTTTTTCAGGTAAATAAAGGACTGTATATACAATCCGTTTCATTTCTCCCTCAGGGGTTGGATTGACTGGGGTTAGAGGATAGATTTTCGGCCTGCTACAACGTTCTAGGAATAGTAGTTGAGCCTATTGCGATGAGGTTGACAGAGAAGAACTCAATTGCCTCATCTACATACCTTAACTCTTCGACTGAGAACGGGAAATCAGTCATTTTCTGAAATGCGGACCAAAGCGCCAGTGCCAAGCGCCATTTGGGCAGGTCTCGGGTGGCAGCGGCCCAGAAAATGATAATTGAGTGGGAAAGTGATCAATACCATGGAGGTCATCGACCATCCCTACGTAAAATCGAGCTGTACATCTGGAGATCACAAAAATGATCGAGGCCGGAAAATGAAACGTAAACTCATCCACATTAGGACACCTATCTCCAGCTTAACGATCAGGTTGGCGCGGACTTGACCTCTGGGATTAATCGAGTAGTCTCCCAAGAGGGGGTGTCTACCGTTCAGATCTCCGAGCAAGAGAAAGGGTCTCAGCAACCGTGCCATGAAGTGGTGCAATTCCCCCGCGTCGAAATCGGCTGACGGTGGAATGTACACAGAATAAGAGTATACCTCCTATCCAGGTGTAGCTGCACAGCTACTGCCTGAAAGGAGGTATCTAAAGCAAAGAAAAAAACATAAAGATCACGCCGGGTGTAAATCGCGCATCCTCTAGCCCGGCCCCCATTTCGTGGTGGTGGGGTCACAAAACCTTTATACTCCTGTAGGGTGTGGCAGGGGGCACGCACCCAGCATGGTCTCCTACAAAAAGATAGCTAACATGGAACGGGGCAAGACGAGCCTCCGCAGCTCCTCATAGTTAGCCCGGAGTCGCGGCAATTCCATTGAAAGAATATGCCTTCAGGCCTAGATCGGAGGAGATGCTGGGTTCCTCTTTGAAGCTAAGACCCTCACGGAAATGGCCGTACGCTTTGCTGAGGCAGAACACCGGGCGCTGTTGGCCGGAAAATGGGCTGAATGCGCCATCGCTTTCGAGGCCTTGGAGGTTGGGCTCTTCATGCGAGTCTTTTCTTCCCTCCGCCTCCAAATCTTAGGTACGCAGGGCGGCTTCAAAGCCGTGGGTTCCTCCTTTAGAGGATTTACCGACTCCGAGCCACCCAGCCTAACACTGGGTGTCGGCGAAGAAGGCGAAGCTCCTTTAGTGTTGTCCTCCTTGCGGGGGACAGCTTTAGGAACCTCGCAGGATGGCCTCACGACCAACTTCATGGGTGTTGCCTCCTGTAAGTCTAACTACTCGGTGGAGGCGCGCGGCCGTTTCGGATTACGCGAAATGGTCACGCTTTGAGGAGGGAGGGGAACCATGGTTTTAGCCGGGGATGGGTGTGAACCCTTTGTGCCGCCAGTTCTACTAGGTGAGTGTACGGGGGGAGGGGGTAGAACCCGCAGGATGGTTTCGAATGAGCTTGGAAACTACCGTCCTCGTAGGCCTGGAGGGGCCAGGAACAGAGGGTGTCTTTCTTAACATTGAGTCATATGACGTCCCAGTCCCAGGCAATGCCGGGCGCGCCAGGCCCAAGTCTTTAGCATCGCGAAATGAGAGACGATCCTAGGACTGGACGGCGAGGAGTAACTGATACAGACTTCGGGTAACCTCGACTTTGAACGTCTACATCAACAATTCGCATGGTTGATGTGGTGGGAGTAGTAGCACCTCTACGGTAGTGGGAAGAATGCCTTCACATGGTAGCGATACCAACCGGCACACACCTACTCAGGAAGCTTGTCACAGTCGAACGCGAAGAAAGGTGCAGGGGTAGGTTTCGAGGCCTTTTCCTGATCTTTACAAGTTCGACATTGACCGATCCATGGTATTCCAGCTCAAGGTAATGTCATCTATGGGGTAGTCCACGAGTTCTCTCGCATAAAGAACTTTCACGAAGTTCATGGTAGATTGCGGCGTCACACTCACCGGTGTGCCATCATCATGGCCGCCTCAGTAGGATTAGAAGCATTCGTCAGAAGGCTCCCATCGGAGAATCGGGTCACCTTTGGGTCTCAACTAATTATGCTACTTAGTGTTCTCCTCTGATGGATCATGTTGTCCTTGGCCAACATCTGCTATCAGTGGAGCGAATAACCAGAAAGCGTTTGAATCCAGCGGGCTCGGAAACGCCTGGTAGTCTCAGAACAAGGGGCTCTGCTCTGCGCACCTGCACTTTTGGTCTTTGTCAGGGACTTCACAGCCGGTGAGCACCGAGGTCGCACTTACAGGTCTTGGCTTGGTCGCATACCGAAAATGCAACGAAACCATCTGTCCCCGTGGCTCCCACGAAGAGACAGGAGCCCTTAGTCTTTTACGTCTTACGGTTTCTTTTATTTTTAGGAGAGGAGTGTGTGGAATGGATCCGCTTCTCTCTTCCGCTGGAATGAACTCTTAGGCTGAATATACTGGTTATAGCAAGATCCTTCTCGGCAATGGAGAAGGTCTTGGCTGTCAAAGGGGCACCAGCCGTGGGTGTAAGTCCATCCTCGCTTTGTGAACCCTCGGGGGATGGGCAGTCTGAGGAAAAGCTTGTACAGGGGCGGACTCGGATTCTGTGCTTAGAACTGATCCTGGGTTCGACCCTTTGGCAGATCCTACAGTCTGAGGCTGGATCACCTCAGGCACCATGTCCATCTCAGGAAAGGCGTCAATGTGATTATCCCCCCCCCCGCCCTCACTCAAAACATCACGGATGCCATTTGAGGTTCCTTGTTTATCGTCTGAATCCGGGGAACCGGCATCCGTTGAGGAAGAGAGGGAGGCACGTACAGTAACCCCCTGTAAACTTAATATGCACGCCAGCAGTACTTTTAAGGACACGAGCCGACGGGCGCTGTCAACCATTGCCCACCTAAGGAGGTTGGCCCTATCGACCCACTCCCACTGGGAGCAGTTATTTATGGGCCGCTGGCTTGTTTTCTTAGCAGTTCCCTCTGAGAGTAAAGTGGGAACTGCTGCTGGTAAGAGGAAGTCCCCCAAGGGCGATTCTAGAGAAAGGGGTGAGGGTGCGTCCCTTGCACCCATAGGCATAGGAGAGGAGTAAGCCACCTCTCCGGTCAGAGCGACTTGGAAGGTCCTCTGAGAAAGCACAGGGGAGGGATATCCTTTTCTCTAGTGGAGCTGCCCGAGAGCGGTTATGGTAGTGGTAAAGGGGGAGTAAAGGAGGAGACTGTGTTTTTTCATCAAAGGGCATCGGGACCATTTTAGTATCACGGGACGCAAAGGCTAATCACTCTACGCAGTAGCCCGCTCTGTGCGGGATGAATACGGGGCCTGCAAAGCCAGTTGCCGCCATTCATGACCACTCCTCCCACACAGTGTCCAGGCAGCCCTTCGGCATGGCGGCTCCAACTTGAGCTAGGTGGAAAAGAAGAGAGAGAGGTGATGTGAAGAAGGTGTGGACGGGGGTGAGGCAGGTTGTTAAAAATTCACCACCGCAAACCGGAGCTCAGTGGTGAGGGGCATTGTCCCCTTCCCCCTCAGACCCGATCCGAGATGGTTGTGTGAAAGGAAGCTGGTCGGCGTCTACCCTGTGAAATTAGAGGCCGACCAGAGAAAGATGTGAAAGAGGTAAGCACGATAAGAAGACAAGGTGTCAGAAAGAAGGAGAAGAGGCTAAACTAGGGCCGGAAGGGGCGCTGAGTCCCGTCAATACAACGGCCAGGAAAGCAATTCGCAGTGTCCCTTACGGGGCTAACGCTGACTGGTCGGTGGTAAAACACAGTACTATCGTTTTTCCTGCCACCTCCTTCCCGCCTTCCAGCACTGGACCGTGTGCCCTAGCGCTCGTTAGTGATGATCATGCTGAGATTCATGCTAGTTACATTATGCGTTCTACGGATCATGGCAGAGGAAATGGACGAGAGCTGCTAAAAATTATTAATTAATTGGAAGCAACGTTAAGTTTCAATTAAATTTTTTTTTAGAAATTATTTCTACTGGTAAGTTTTGTCAAACTTAGATTTCTCAATAATTGCCTTTTGATTTTTACACGCAGCCCCAAGGAAATCACGTAAGTTACTCTTATATTCAATGTTTGTGATTAAATCAAGTTTAAACTTCAATGATTGTCAAGTGAATCAATAGTAGATGGCCACTTATTTTTAAGGATGAAGTTATACATTAAAAGCACATTTCTATCACGCAAATATTTTATACCCCTCAAGAGTGACTCCTTTTATTTAGGACAAAATCATGGCCTGGAAGTCGTAATATTTTCATTGTCTTCACGCTTTGCGGCCGAGGTTCGGAATGGGGAATATAATAAAAAATTTATTTTAGAACATTATTATGATGGTGATATTAATTATTTATAAAATTTGGGGTAAATTTTGTGTAGCATACCAATGTTGCAACGAAGAAAAGCTAGGTGTCCTTCCCAACTACTTTTCTTCACCTGCTCACCCAGTCTTACAAAACTTAGTAAAAATATTTGACGACAATGGCTACTCCACGAAAACGAGGGTGATAAAAAAGAATGGCGACTCTTTGGCTACTCCACAAAATAAAGGGCAAGAGAAAAGAATGGAGCACCTTTGGCTATTCCACAAAAAAGAGGTAAGATAAAAGAATGGAGAATCTATGGTAGTACCACTATGATGAGCTTAAGATCAAAGAATGAAGCATATTTAACTACTCTACGATAAAGAAGTTCAAAGAATGGAGCATAAATTGGTACTCAAAAAAAAAAGGTAAGAGAAAAGAATGGAGACTCTTTGTCTACTCCACGAAAACTGGGGTAAGAATAAAGAATGGAGCATCCTTGGCTACTCCACGAAAAAAAGGTAGGAAAAAAGCAGGGGTGGTATTTGGCTACTCAACTAAAAAGATGGTACGATAAAATAATGAGGTAAATTTGGATACCCACGTAAAAGAGAGTAGGATAAAAAAATGGAGATCTTTGATGAATCCACGAAACAGAGGCTAAAAGAAAAGAATAGAACTTCATTGGCTACTCCAGGAAAAAGAGGGCAAAAGAAAAAAATGGAGCCTCTTTGGATAATTCACGATAAAAAGATTAAGATCAAAGAATGGAGAATATTTGGCTACTCCATGAAAAAAGTGTTAAGAGAAAGGAATGAGGAATCTACGCTTAATCCACGAAAAATGGGTTAGGAGGAAAGAATGGAACACATATGGCTAGTACATAAAAAAGACTAAGCTAAAAGAATTGGGAATCTTGGGTACTCCATGTTAACGAGGGTAAAAGAAAAGAATGGAGAATCTTTGGCCAGTCCGAAGAAAAAGAGGTACAAATAAAAGAATGGAACATCAATGATTACTTCACGAATAAAGGTTTAAAATAATAAAATGGAGCTCATTGGCTACTCAACCAAAAGAGGGTAAGGTAAAAGAATCTTTAGCTATTCCACGAATATGAGGGTAGAAGAAAATAACAGAGCATCTCTGGCACTCCACGAAAAAGTGGTTAAGATTAAAGAATGGAGGATCCCTGGCCACTCTTGAGAAAAAGAGGTTAAAAAACGATTGGAGAATCAATGGCTACTTCACAAAAAAGATATTATTACAAAAGAATGGAGCATCTTTAGCTACTCCAAGAAAAAGAAGTTAAGATAAAAGAATGGATCATGTTTGGAAACTTCACGAAAAAGAGGGTAGGAGAAAAAAATGCAGCCTCTTTAACTACCCCATGAAAAGAGTTTAAGAGAAAAGTGTGAAGCATCTTTGGATACCTCATGATAAAGAGTCAAGATAAAATAATCGCGAATATTTGGATACCCAACGAAAAAGAGGGTAAGATAAAATAATGGAGCATCTTTGGTTACCCCACGAAAAATAAGGTAAGCGAAAAGAATGAACGATTTGGGGTAAAATAAACTTAAGAGAAAAGAATGGAGCATCTTAGCTACTAAGCGATAAAGATCTTAAGGTTAAAGAATGGATCAATGTTGGCTTCTCCATGAAACAGCTTAAGAGAAAAGAATAGAGACTCTTTGGCTACTTGACAAAAACGAAAGTAAGAGAAATGAATGAAGCATCTTTGGCTACTCGAAGATAAATACGAGTAGCTTAAGATATAAGAATAGATAATATTTAGCTACTACAAGACACTGAGGGTTAAATTAAATATTGGGGAATCTTTTGTTACTCGAGGAAAATCAGGTTGTGATAAAATAATGGACCATATTTGGCTACTCCAAGAAAAAAAGGATATTGAAAAGAATTGTGCATTACACTAGACAACACAATTTATCTGGCATAAGGTTTTATAGTGGATTTATAGGTAATTTGGGGTGTTGATTCCAAATATACCATCAGTTTTTGTCTATCACATCAGGTTTTCGAGGTACAATACTATCATAAATAGACATAAAAATAAAGAGATACAAAAATTTTATTACATATTGTCAAGCTACGGTTGCACAAACTTCCTCTTCTTTGACATTCTGTGATGCACAGCATTTGGAACATCTCTGATCAAGCTCCAGTAGTAATCTGCTATCATATTGGAGTCCCATCGGCCTTGATAGCCTTTTTCCATTACTTTAATATCTTGATGAAAGCGTTCACTTTGCTTGCCACTAACAATACCCAGTTTCTTTGGAAATTCGCGTAAGTGACTATGTAAATAGTGCAACTTGATACTCATTCTACATTTAAGTAATGGAAAACTCAAGAGCAGGTCCTTTACAATCTCGTTGTAGTTTGCAGCTTTCTTGTTCCCAAGGAAATTTTGCACCACATTAGATAAAACGTTCCAAGCTCTAACCTCTGTCACATTCAATGTTGTAACAAATTGGACATCTCTGAGGTGTGTTCTTATCTGATGTCCATCAAATATTCCTGCCAAATATTCGCGACTGTGATCAAGGGCTTTGACAAATTGCTTCACCATACCAAGTTTTATGTGCAATGGGGGAAAGACGATTTTTCTCCTATCAGCCAGAGGATCATTAATGATGTTCTTGTCACTAGGCGTCAAACTGGTTGTTGGTGGCCATTCTTTTTTTCAAACAGTGGTCTGCTGTAGCCATACTGTCCCAATAGCACAATAAACAGGGGTATTTTGTGAAACCTGTTTGCTGGCCCAGCAGAAAGTTCACCATTTTCAAATCAACGCATATTACCATTGCATGTAAATGATATTGCAACCTCTCAAGAACAATTTTGATGCTGCCATATTCTTTTTTCATCTTTACCGATTGCCCTATTGGGATTGAACCATACATGTTTCCTTTGGAAGTAAAACACATTTCAAACTCCTTTTAGAACTGTCAATAAAAAGTCTCCACTCACTTGAATCGTATGCAGGCAGTCCCATAGTGAGCAGAAGTCCTTCAACATCCCTAGAATAAACAAGTTGACCATCCGAATGGAAGTACTTACGCAGCTCTGCTTCTCTGTTATGATAAAAGGAGACACTAGTGCCACGTTTCAGCAGTTTTTCTTTTTGCAACCTGGAAGCCAACAGTTCAGCAGACATTTTTGGCAAATACAAATCTCAGCCTATATCATTTAATTCAGGCTGACTGAACAGAGAAAGTTTATCACAATCCGTATCAGTTGCCTCAAAAATATCAATCTAGTTATTTTCATCATCTGTAGTACCAGTTGATGTACTGATGGTTTCTTCTGCAATTTCTGGTAGTTCAGTAAATACTGGTACTGGTATTTATCACAGTGCGCAACTGGTCGAATGGCAGAAGGGATATTTGGGTATTGCAGGTGATGTTTGTTTTCTTATTGAAACCTTTTATATTTACAAGTCAAAAGTAGCAGTTATCAAAATTGTTCGTTGGTTCTCTTCAAACCATTGGCACACAAAACTTGAGCTTGGCATTCTTTCATTGAGACCATGATCGCAATGTTTCAACGCAGGTTTTGCATACCTTGTGAGGATCCCACCTTTTGTTCTGCTCTCCAAGTGGTACTTTGAAAAAGGCAAGATTTGCTTTCCTGACAATGTTTCTTATGTTGCGCCTTTGAGTCTTCAAAGTGAAGTCGCCACAGATGTAGCAAAATATGTTTGGTTCATTACAGGATGTCCTTCTTTGAGATGATGTAGCCATAGCTGCCGTCACTATAACAATAAAACAATTGAAATCAATGACTATTCGCAATAAAGCACTCACAACCCTCCCACAATGCACGCTAATCTTTAACTGCCTGAAATTGTATTTGCATGCTGTAAATAAACGGCGGAGATGCCAGATGACGCCAGAAAAATATCTCAGTATATCTCAGAAAATAGTAACAAAATTAATATATAATACTTAATAAATATAAATAATAATAAAAAGAGCATAAAAATTCAGCAATGTAGTAACAACATAAAATTATGAGTAACGAAAAGTTAATATTAATGGTAAAATCCATGAAAATGGGGTATACCGATAGCGCACAAATGTGATGTGATATAGCAAATCTGAGGTCAGATTTGAATTCAGCAGCCAAAAATTAGTCTATAACAGCTCTAACTTCCCATGCCAGAAAATCATTTTTGGTTTTTGTTGACCAGTGATTATTGGCTAATCCAAAAAAAAGAGAGTATAAGAAAAACAAGGTTGAATAGAGCCTATTTGGCTGTTCCGCAAAGAAGAGCAAGATTAAAGAATAGAGCATCATTGGCTACTCGAGTAAAAAAGAGGTTAGAATAAAAGAATGGACTATCTTTAGTTACTCCACAAAAAAAAGAGGTTAAGGCAAAAGAAGGGAAGCTCTTTGGCCCCTTTAGAGAAAAAGAGATTATGACAAATGAAGGGTACATCAAATGCTACTCCACAAAAAAGGCGTTAAAATAAAATAAGGGAGATTCATTGGATACTCTATAAACGAGGTAAAGGTAAAATAATCGAGTATTTTTGGCTACCCCACTAAAATATAAGTAAGAGAAAATAACGCACTATCCTGAACTACTCCACGAAAAAGAGGTTAAAATAAAGAAATGGAGCATCGTGGGGTACCACAAGCAAGAGAGGGTAAGAGAAGAGAAGAGAGCATCTCGGGCCACTGCACGAAAAAGTGCTCAAGATTAAAGAAAAGAATATTTATGGCAACTCCACGATTAAAAAAGTAAGAGAAAATAATAGAGCCTCTTTGCTTTGGATAGTCAATGAAAATGAGGTTAAGATAAAAGAATGGAGGATGTTCGGCCACTCTACGAAAAATAGGGTAAGAGAAAAGAATGGAGCATCTTTACTTACTGCACGATAAAGAGCTTAAGATCAAGGAATAGAGAATACGAGTATGTGCCTACTACACGGCAGAGGGGGTTAGTAAAATTATAGAGCATCTTTGCTTACTCGAGAAAAAAGAGGCTCAAATAAAATAATGGAGAATCTGTAGCTACTATACAAAAAAGAAGGTAATGAAAAAGAATGGAGCACTTTTGGCTACTCCACGAAAAAGCAGTTAGGATAAAAGGCATCAGCATCTTTGGCCAATCCAGAGATGAAAAGGGGTAAAAAAGAATGGACCATCAATGGCTACTACACAAAAATGCGATTAATATAAAAGAATGGAGCTTCGTTGTCTACTACACAAAAGAGGGTAAGGGAAAAGAACCGAGCATCGCTGGCCAATCCACGAAAAAGATAGTAAGAGCAATAAAGGGACCATCCCTGGCTACTCCACGAAAAAGAGAATAAAAAAATAGAGCATTGTTGGCTATTCCATGAAATAGAGAGTAAGAGAAAAGAAGAGAGCTTCTCTAGCTAATACACGAAAAAGAGTGTAAAAGATAAAAATGTAACCTCTTTGGCTAGTCCGTGAAAATGAGGTTGAGATAAAAGAATGGAACATATTTGGCTCGTCCACAAATAATTGTAAGATAAAAGAATAGAGCATCATTGGCTACTCCACAAAAAAGAGGGTAAGAGAAAAAAATGAGGTATCTTTGGCTATTCCACGAAAATAGGATAAAATAAAAGAATGGATACTTCTTAGGCTAGTCCGTCCTTGAAACAGAAGTTAGGATAAAAGAATGGAGCATCTTTGGTTACTCGACAAAAAGGAGGTAAAGAGGAAAGCGGTGAGCTTCTTTGGCTATTTCACGAAAAAGAGTAAGTGGAAAAACGATTTTAGGATCCCATCTGGCGACTGCCTACTGGGGCAAAAATCACCGTAATCATTCCAGAGCCGAATGCTAGGCTAGATTAAAATAATCAGAAATGCAAAAGACCCCAAAACAAACATACTAATAAAATCAAACAAAAAAGCTAGAATAAAAAAGCAAGAAGAAAACGCACTCCGGCGTCGGGGGAAGGGGGGCCTTTCCCTGGCGCAGGAACATGCTAGCTACAATAAGAGTAAAATAAATTGAGGAAGAAGTCAGATATTTCACAATTTTATGTACACGAACCCGTTTCAAATACAAGGGACAACCGGTAGCGACCCAATTCTTCCCGATCCGATACCAGTACAGATAATCCAAGCGAAAATCACCCAAACTAGTATATACGACAGAAATGTGGCAAATAGTTTGGGGATAACGCAGTCTTCGATAAAAGCTGCAACTGCCTGCTTTGTATGCTCTCTCGCTTTTAGCTGCCACAGCTGGCTAGCCCTGTGCGAACAGGGAAGACGAGTTCATAAGTCACCCCTTGCCAGTATATAGCCTCTCCATCTTCAAGACTTTTGCTGTGCCTACTCGTGACCACGCACGAAAACTGGTAGCCTTGCGGCTCTAGGCTAAACCAGGAGAGGATCTCGGAGCAGCAGGGAGCCCCAGAGGTTTTGTGCAAAGGCCCACCGACGTGTGGACATGCTTTGACATATTAACAATCCCTGTCCCAATGCCTTGTGGGTCCTCCTGGTTTAGGATAGGCTATGGGAGCAAACCACGAAAGTAAAACCTGCTGTGGCGCCAAGCATAGGCAAGGCCCGATAGACCGTGGCCCTTGGCAGGCTCCTGTGACCATCCTCAGCTAATGGTTGTCTTGAGCTACTCTTTCCACCGCTATAGGTGGCAAGATAGTGGGAGAAAGGACTGCGCTTCCTTTCACCCACTCAAATATTCCTCCTTGGCGCAGGCTATTGCTCTGCTCTCAGTTATCCTATCCATCATTATCATCATCACTTACCCAAAGTCTTGCGGTGATGAGGATCGAAGGGTCGATGCAGGTTGTAGGTGCGGCTGGAAGTGCCTAGTTTCTAACTGCACATATGCGGTGCAGGGCTGATAGTCGCTTAGAAGTTGGGGTAAAACGGCAGCTCTCGCAATGCTCAGCCTACATGGTAAAGGACCTAGAAAAGGTGGTCTAAAATTGCCCGCTTCCCAGTTCTAAACGGTTAACTGCAGGCCGTTAGGAAACCTCTACCATGCAGTCGACAAAATAAAAATAATTTTCTCATTGCTACGAGGGGAGGTCAATAAGTTTTGCGAATCGGTAGGGCAAAACAGAGGAAGGGGGATGGATGTTTGTGGGGGTGTTAGGACAACTTATGACAAGTCACGACCTGCAGCCGCACGCTCCTGCTTCGTCTATTTAGACGCAGTAGCTGATCGCAGATCGTCAGTCACAAATTTTTGAACAATGGAAAAGGTTGAGCACCACGCAATGATCAAATTTTTGACCAAGAAAGGCAAGAATGCAAAAGAAATCCATGAACGCATGGTTGCAGTGTACACCGACACTGCACCTTCTAATGCAACCATTGCTAGCTGGAATAGGGAGTTCCACTGTGGTCGTGAGTCCCTTAAATATGACCCCCATCCAGGACGCCCGTCAGACGTGACCAAAGAACACAATGTGGCCCGTGTGGAGAGGATGATCCTCGAAAATCGACTGGTGAAGGTTGAAGAAATCGGGCGAGAATTTTAGATATCAGATGGAAGTGTTATGAACATCATCCACGACAATTTGGCCATAACCAAGGTCCCTGCCCGTTGGGTCCCTAGAAACCTCACGCCCCATGATCGACTTTAACGTCGTCAAAGTTCACAAGGCCAGAGTTGCACAAGCTGCCCTGCGCGAGTGTGGATTCGAGGAGCTCAACCATCCCCCCTACAGTCCAGATATGGGCCTTAGCGACTACTTTTTATTCCGCCAGCTCAAGGCTGCACTGCGTGGACACCGTTTTGGGAACGATGAAGATGTCCAGCTCGCCGTCCAGGAGTGGATTGAACAGCAGTCGGGAGATTTCTGGTTGTCGGGAATTCGAAGCCTCAGGCATAAGTGGCAAGAAGTGCATTGAAGTTGAGGGTAGTTATATTGAAAAATAATAAAACAATTTTCCTCATATCTCGTTTCCTTATATCCGAATTGAAAAACTTATTGACCGCCCCTCATACATGTAACATCAGAGCGCTCCTCGACCGTGAAGAAAATGACAGCCGTCCAAAGAGAAGATCTGCGCTAGTGGCACATGAACTACAACGCTATAACAGACATAGCAGCTCTTAGCGGCCTTAACAACGACGACATCCACCTGCAATAAAGATTAACATCCGAGCTTTGCAGGACCCAGATATATGCACGAAATTAAGAGGCAAAATAGCAGAAGTACTCTCTCATCCTGAACAAGATTATGACCTCTAAACCAAATGGCAGAAACTCCATTCAGATTTGTCAATTGTTGCCAAATAAACCATTGGCTACTCCCAACTCAAAAACCAGGACTAGTTCCATGAATGTTCCCATGTAATTTACCAGCTGCTGGATGACAAAAATAAAGCTAATGAAGAACCCCTAGTCCATTGCACTCAAAATACGATTTAAGAACATCAGAGCTAAAAGGCAAAGAGAGCTAAGAAAAATAGAGAATAACTGGTGGCATGAAAGAGCCCACGAGCTGCAACAATTTGCTGACACCAATAACACCCATCGGTTCTATGATGCATCAAAAAAAACCTATGGGCCAAAGAAACACAACAGCCATCCTGTAAGATCAGTGGATGGAAATACGATTTATAAAAACAATGAGGAAATCGTAGCCAGATGGGCTGAGCACTTTAAAACCTTTACTGAACCAGGCAAACCCCACAACAACTCATGTCTTCGATGCCCTGCCAAATCTACCAACATTAGATCCTCTTGATGAAACCTCCCATTTAGCTGAGGTCATCTCTGCCATTATAGGACTGAAAAATAAGAGTCCTGGACTAGATGATATCCCAGCAGAAATATTCAAGAAAGAATACCTTTTGAAAGTCAGAATACATCAACTTATTAATGAGATATGGCCAACTGGAGAGGTGCCACAGATGCTAAAAAAAGCCAACATCGTGACCATCTTCAAGAAAAAAGGTGACAGAGCAAAGTGTAGGAATAGCAGAGGCATTTCACTCCTGTCATTTGCAGGGAAGATACTCTCCAAGACGATGTTTTCCCGCCTGGTCTCTCATATTACAGAACCAAACCTACCTGAGAGCTGGTGTGGTTTAGAAAAGACCAAAGCACATCATATATGGTCATTTTCTTAAGCCAACTCCAGGAGAAAGCAAGAGAACAAAACAAAGACGTGTTGGTTGCTTTCATTAACCTGACAAAGGCTGTTGACACTGTCAATGGAACCTCATATTAAAAGTTGGGGTCCCACCCAAATTCATTTCCATCTTGAGACAGCTGCATGAAGGGATGCAAGCCCGGGTCCCAGCATGTGGATCGTTATCAGAACCCTTCAACGTAGAAGTGGGATAAAAACAGGAGTGTGCGCTTGCCCCTGTTCTCTTCAATGTTTACCCAATGCCTCTCATCAACCTAGTCCATGTTGTCCTAGGAAGAGATACAAGTATTACCATAGAGTACCGCCTAGATGGCAGCTTATTCAACATCTGCCGATTCCAGGCCAAAACTAACGTTTCTTCCACCCAAATAATAGAACTGCAATATGCAGATGACTGTGCCATTGTTGCCCATGATGCTGAAGCACTACAAGCGACTCTGGATGCTCTCTTATCCACATACTTAGCCATGGGTCTTAAAGTTAATGCACAAAAGACAGAAATATTGGCACAGTGCATAACCCAACCACAAGAACATTTCACTTTAACATAAATGGTGATGACATCAAAGTGGTAGAACATTTTATTTACTTAGGCAGTGTGATCTCCACTAACTGTTCATTGGATCCAGAAGTACAATGAATGAAAAACCTCGCTTCTGCTGCGTTTGACTGCTTGAGGGAAAGGGTTTTCTCAAACAACAACTTGAGAACAGACACCAAAGCTGCAGTTTACAGGGCTGTCTAACTATCCATCTTGCCGTATGGCTCTGAAGGCTGGCAATATATTGGGTTGAGGAATAAGTTCTTGCGGTTTTATCAAATTTATTCATTACCATTACCAATTTTTGAAAAACTTCATTTTTAATTGATAACAATATGCAATTTGATCAATAATGTATTTTCCGTTGTTATTTACGACTTCTTCCCAACGTTCAACTAGTTTTTCGATGCCTCTGCAATAAAAATCTCTGGATTTTGCCTCGAAGAATTCGTCTAACTAGGTTCTTAATTCCACATCAGCATTGAACGAAACGCCGCGCAAATTGTTGGAGAGGGATCGGAACAGATGGAAATCCGATGGAGCCAAGTTTGGCGAATATGGAGGATGCGGCAGGATTTCCCAATTAAGCGTTTGGATGGGGTCTTTTGTAATATTGGCAATGTGAGGACGAGCATTGTCGTGTTGCAGTAGGACTCCATAACGTCGATGAGATAGCTTTTCACGAATAACTTCGGCGAGGTGATACATTTGTTGAACGTAGAGTTCTGGATTAACAATCTCGTTGTTCGCAAGGAACTTATAAAGAATGATGCCTTCACAATCCAACCACACACACAGCATCGTCTTTCGTGGATAAAGTCCTTGCTTTAATCGCGAAAGTGTTTTTTTTTTATTGGTTCGTTTTCGATGGTTCATGTTGACATAAACACACCACTTTTCGTCGCCAGGGATGATGCGGTGAAGAAATCTGTCCTTATATCCACGAGTAGCCTTGTGACGAGCAAGCAAACCTGCGGCAATCGTGGAGCGTTAGGGTTTGTTGCTTTTGCTTAAAGCGTGCGGAACCCATGCACCAAGTTTTTTAACTTTCCCCATCGACTAAAGGTGATTCACTACAGTTTTCTGATCGCACGCCAATTGTACAGCCAATTCTCTAGTCGATTGACGAGGATTTTCATGAAGAAGGTCGTTCGATCGATCTTCATCCTACTTAATGGGGCGATCAGAACGTTCTTCGCCATTAAGATTGAAATTACCATTTTTGAAACGTGAAAACCACCATTGAGCTGTCCTTTCTGATAAAGCATTTTCTCCGTACACAGCAAAAGTATCGCGACGAGCTTTGACTGCGTTTGCATTGTTCCCGTCTCGATTGAAAATGAATAACAACAAGTGTCGAAAATGCACCTTTCTTTCAACTTGACATTCCATTTTGAGGGTACAGAACAAAAATTAATTTCACACAACTTTTAAATAAACCGCAATAACTTATTACTCAACTTCAAGACGTAGCCTAAGCAAAAGCCTAATAGTCTACGCTGTTAAGAGACGTAGCCTAACCTTTTCAAATTTTGCTCTCATTATTTAGTATTGTTTCTTAATATGTGCACAAATTACGTCAACCAAACTTAAATCAACACAACATTAAAAAAAACGCAAGAACTTATTCCTCAAATTAATACAAACAACCGGTCCGCAGTTTAGAAACGTTCCACATTGGGTGTATGCAGAGGATCCTAGGCACATCATGGAAAGACAACCCTCCTAGCACAACGACAACTCCGCTGGCTGTGTCACACCGTCAGGATGTCAGACCACTGACTCCCAAAACAAATACTATATGGCCAACTAGAGGGAAACAGAATGCAGGAGGAGCCAAAAAGCATTACAAAGACTAGTGCAAAAGCCTGCTGAAAAATGTACCATTCAGTCTCAACAACGAAAACAATTACAACAGACAGACATGCCTGGAAATCATCCTGCTCAAAAGGGCTATCAAAATAGAAGAAAGAAATTCGAGATGAAGAGCAGGAAACCGCCGCAAAATGGAAGAGTAGCACATGTGGAACAATATCCCTGCCACATATGCAAGAAAATTTGTGGATCTCGAATTGGACTGAATAGTTATCTTCGGTGGCACCAACGGAATGACGCCTGATCTCAACTTTCATCATCATCATCATGCAGAGCAACGTCATCACCTACATCGATGGACCGCCTTGAGAGAAGATAAGCCCAATTCAAAGACGATAGAAAGCGAGCTGAGGCCGTAGCGACATTGCACGTAGATTCATGGAAGCAGTCACAGCGCAATGGCATGCAAATTTAAGTTCCCTCTGCCGTCATCCCATATTCTTTCCCAAGAGCACGGAGGCCTGCCCTGATTCCTGACATGTATTCGGTGTGAGGTAGAGCTAAATGCTGGTTTGGTCGCTTCGTCTTGGGGGGCTTTTGTGCGCCCGCATCGGCGCGCTCATTAGCCGAAATTTCCACTGTCCAGGAACCTACCAGAAGATAATATCGACATCCACTCGACTCGTGGCAACCGTGGCGTCACGGTTAGTGCGAACTATGTGGTGTAGAGATCACAATGCCCCGAGATCACTCAGTGAGCTTTGTGCGTCGCTAAAGATCAAATCCTGTTTCCGAACAGGGCCCATCACGTTATCTCTCGTACTACGCGGTGTATTGTATCATCTCGTGGGTAAAGATAAAAGCAGCGCCTAATAGATCCCAGCTGATTAAAACAGATGGGATACGGCGTCGAAGCCGATCGCCTCCTGAGACTTGGAGCCATCCATATTAACTGCACGGATCCAGTTTGAAACTATGTGTGCTCCAAAAGGCCGAAAACAATACTTCGTACGCTGTAGTTCATTTTGGAGCAGAGGCGTGGCGACAAATATTCAAAGGTGGTACCCTCCAGGGTAACCTCCTGGATAGACCCAGGGGCGGCACCGGCCCAAGAGATACACCAAGTTCTCGAATTAGTTTCCTAGTCTTAAACACAAAGAGCTTAGGGTATGACTGGCGTCTCTCGGCGGCATAGGCACCGTTGAGATTAGATGCACATGCAGTGAGAGCCGTTGGCGACTGAGGGAGGAGCTGGACTCGCACTAACATGCGCATAATGAACTGTGCACGACGCAGATCGAGTGTTATTTCCCCGAGTATCGACAAGTAAGCTCTCAATGGTGGAGGTGCGGAGGGCATCAGTTGCCAGGTTGAGACCGGTTTGGTGGATCTAACCCAACCTCCGCAATACATAATCGGCTGCGGGAGCATAAAACTTGCATCTGTTGTAGTCTAGTTTCGAACGAACAAAGGAGCGATAGAAAATAAGGCGGTATATCAGCAACACAGGAGCTGAACGTCACAGAATGAAGAATGTGCATGGCCGGGTACATTTTTTTTAATAGCCCATGTGACGACCTACATACAAGGCAAAAGTCGCCGTAATCACGCTACAGCAAAATACTAGGCTGGATTAAAAAAAACATGCCAAAAAACGAATAACAAAAATACAAAAAAAAAACAACAAAGAAACAAGCATAAAATAAAATAAGCAAAAACGCAGGAACATGCGACCTACAACAAAAAGAATTAAATAAAATGTAGGATGCCAGCATCCTAAAATATTCAGATGGTCCTTAAGTCAATGTACACGAACCCGTCCGAAGTGCACATTCAACAAGAATGTGCCGAACAGTCTGGGGGACAACGCAGTCTTCGCGATTAGGCGCAGGTGAGCGTTCCATCAAATAGCGGTGTTCCCCGTGAGTGTGTCCAATTCGGAGGTGACAGAAAACAACCTGAAGCCGTGGCAGCATTTTCAAGTAGGTCCACGGGAACAGTCGCGGGTAAATTCCACGCAACTATAAGTTCCCCTCGGTTGTCTCCCATCTTCTTTTCCCTAATTCCTGACATTTAATCGGTGTGAGTAAAATCGAAACGCTGGTCTGATCTTACAGTCCTCGCGGACTCTTTGGCATCCTCATCGGCGCGCTATTCTCGTTAATTTCTACATATCCAGGAACCCAGCTAAGATAATCTCGACATCCGCCCCGCTCGAGGAAACTGTGGGGTTACGTTTACCACGAACTACGGACGGATGGATGGAATGCACACAACTCTCTTCGCGCCCACTGCAGGATGATTGCGCCGCCGCAAACCAGGGGCTTTAGTGATTCCACTACCCTGAGAGCACTAAGTAAGCGTTCTGTAACGAGCGGTGTATTGCAACCAGCTCGGCCGTGAAGATAGACACAGTGCCTACTAGATCCTCGCTAACTTCAAACGGAGTGGATACTGCGTTTGAAACCGTCACCCTCTGAGAGCGTGAGGCATCCGTATACACTGGCACGGACTCAGCGTGACACGAAGTGTGCGCGAAAAAAGAAAAAAGGCCGAATGCATACTACCAGCACTGTGGAAACTTTGGAAGCAGAGGCGTGGCGATAATTTGTCACACTGGTGGCATCCCTGGCAGAACCAGAGGCACCACCAGCCCGAGAGATACACCGAGCTCTCGAAGGAGTTCCTAGACCTAAACCAAAATGGCTTAGGGTGTGACTGGCGTCTCTCGGCGGTATAAGCACCGTCGATATTGGCTGCGGATGCAGTGGCAGCCGTTGGCGAGTGAGGGGGGCACTGTTGTCACGCCTACAGTCACTCAATGCAATGTACACGGCGCAGAACGACCGCCATCTCCCCGGCATTGACAAGGAGGCTCTCAGTGAGGGATGTGCGGAAGGCACGTCCCCCATTTCGGTATACAAAAAAGAAAGTTTTCTAATTCTAAATGAAGTAATGTTGTTAAAAAGTAGATCAGTAAAATAAATTGTCATGCTAGTACAATGCTTGAAGGAATCAATTTTACGAACTAGAGATTTTATTATAAAACTTATCATGGAAGATTCTCAACATTTGCCAAATATAAATCTAGTGAAAATATAAATTTGAAAAAATCTGTTGAAAAATCTAGTGAAAATGTTTTTTTGAAACTAATCCCCTGAAAAGGTAACATCACCCTATTTTTTAAACCATAAATGACAAACGGAAATAAAATAACTAAACTAAGAAATATTTAAATGAGTAGTTCTATCGAGAACTTTATGACTGTATAAATTAATGTAAAATCTTCTAAAGGTAATGAGAGCACCATTTTTCCGAATTACTATGGAAAATAGAAATGTATAGCAGTTAGATACTAGATAGAATAACTCTAGAATGCAAACTTACTTGAGGTCCCTGAGACTGAGAACGACAGACAGCTCTCCTTAACTGCCCTCGTTCGTCAATGAAGGCAAATGTTCCGTTAAAGTTCTGTTAAGTTGACGTTCAATAGATCCTATATTTTTGCCTTAATGAAAAACAGGGAAAAATAAAACCTAAAAACATCTGCAGAACGCGTTAACCATCGGTATTTATGGGAGAAAGTCACGAAACTTTGGAAGATTTATCGTTGATCATACTTCTACATAGTTTGCCGACCGCTCGAGAATCAATATTTGCATGTTTGTTATGAGCGTGTAGTATTTTCGATTTTTTTCCCTTAGTTTTGCTTGTGATAGGAAAGATTTGGGATTTTGTTAGTTATTCCTTTATACCCCAGGAAAAAAAAATTATACCCTATCTTGTACTTTAATTTCAGGGATATATACCCAATTCTTGTAATGAACTTGTTAGAGCTCCATAAACTACGAATTGCTTAGCTCATATTTCTCTTCTACTTTTGTGTTTTTTGGAGACATCATGAAAATTAACTTTTTCGGATTAAGGGGCGTATTGACCTTTACTCACTCATGGCAAAATTTAGGACTAATTTTAGAATCCTTGAAAATTTTTACAAACTCCACTGTTCCCTTCCTCATCTCCTAATTGTACCTTTCCTCTGAACTTCCAGGTCAGGAGTATTCTCTCATGGCCTTGTCTCGCAAAGGTTTTTCGGGGTTGTCTCTTCTCGGTTGCTGTTTAAAAGCCAAGTTCTTACCCAACTTATGGATGCCCTTCATTTTGCAATCCCTGTGATTCCTTCAATTGCAAGCTTTATGTTCGCCTTGAAATTCATTCATTATGGATTTGCTTTATGTAGTTTTAAATATAAAAAATTTCCTTACTCGTACAGGGTGGTAAAAACAACCGGTACCATTTTTTTTCATTTTATACTCCCTTGACTATTTCGGCTAGGAACTGGAAATAATCGTCAGAATAAAGGCAATTTAGAATGAAAGATTTAATATGACCTCTGCCCCCATCCATGAAACTTGCAGTCGGGGTCTCCACTTAGAAATAACCTTTGCAATTGCCTCTTGTGTAATACTTTCTAAAGCAGTCAGAATTCTCTCTCGAAAATGAATCACATTTTTTATTTTCTCACCAAGTCAGAATTTTTCTTTTAATGCTGCCCACACGAAAAAGTTAATGGGATAAAGCTCATGAGTGCTTGGTCAAACAGTTCATTGGTTCAATAAATTCCTTTGTATTTTTCCTTATTTCAGGTAAATTTGACGAGATCTCTCGCGCAAGAGTCGAGATGTTTAGATGTTTTGTTGTTGTTGTTTTTTATATTGTACGAGCGAACACGATCATTTTGTGTTTCTAGGCGTTTCAACAGATTTTTTTTTCATTAAAGTAGCAAATATTTTCGACACCTTTTTCTGATCGAAACAGCACTGGTTCTTATTACCGAAAAGCTTGCAGTCGAACTGGCAAGAGACAACAGGGAGGATTTGGCACTCCGCAATGTTTCCAAGGCCTTTGATAAGGTATAGGTCCCAGAACTAAAAATATAATTAACTGAGCTTTGTCTAGAAAACAACCTCACCCGAATCCTCTGCAGTTATCTCGACAAAAGCAAAGCCAAAATCTCAATGAGCAACTATACCGGTAACACATTCACCTTAGAGGCAGGGGTGCACCGAGAGGGTGTCTAAGCCCACGCTTTATACCGTGTATACCAGAGACCTCCCGCAAACCAAGGAAAACTACACCATGTACATCAAACTGCCAGACGATGTCTCTCAGATTATTAACAGCGAATATAAAAATCCGAGACATCGCAACGAACTGCTCGCGAAATCAAAAACGTAAATGATTCAGAAAAGACGAACAAAACAAAAACGAACAAGTTCCGAACCATCCAACTGGACAAAAAAAAGAGGGTAAATGAAAAAAATTGCTAGAGTAAAGAATAGCCTCTCTTCCCTGTAAAGGTTTAGTGACTTCTCTCAGAGCACCAAAAGAAATATCTACTTCGTCCTCGTTCGCCCATTCATAACGTACCCAAATATACCGACTCATACCTTGATCAAGACAAAAATACTCCAAACGCAGAGTCCAAAACCAAACGACCCCTTTATCCTGAAGAAAAAGAACCACATCGGTGAAGACACCGAAGAACAAAATTGAAACCATTAAACTAATTTATCCACGAACATGCCCAGAAAAATTGGAATATAATTGAGGAGAACTTCCCAAACGAAGTTCAAACAGTTAAACTAATATAAATAGAACACTTAACTTGAAACAAAAGTTTAAAAGGAGCAGAAGACACACATTATATGCAATAGAACCACTATATAGCTAAGAAGTTGAAAAAAGAAAAAGAACTAAAAAAACGCAAAAACACGAAAGTGTAAACAAATAAGAATAAAAACAATAAAAGAAACATTTAGAAGACTCAATTATATGAAAGCTTATATGAAAAGAAGGCATGAGAACAAAGGTTCGAATGCTAAAATAAAACCAAATTATCACTATATGTAAAACAAATCTAAAAGCAAAATGAAAGCTTTTGCCAGGCAACCTGGCACAAATCGCAATCACGCTAATTCAAATCATTCTTTTATAATAATCCACTCTCCTCATCCATATCAACATCATTCATTTTCTGATTTATACAATTGTTTTTACATATCCTATCATATTCTCTAACACATTCACCTCTTTTGCTACCCTAATCGCAGACTAAACATCAATAGCCGTTTGCTTTGAGACCATTTAGTGGTTGATTATATTTTAGCTATTTTCGTGGTTAGATTAGTTTATCTTATCTTTTTAGAATCTTTGAGGGGCTTTCTTACTATTATTTGCCTTTTTTCAGAGCTTTAGAATAAAAAAATATAGAAATTCAGTGATCAATTTTGGACTTATTTGCAGCTCGTAGAAGATGACGGGTCCATGGATGCCGCCTTACTGAACTACCTGTTTGCCAAGCAGTTGATCAACCGTTTATCCACCGGCAGAGATCTCACGGATCTTCAACAGAAGAGATCCTATTGGAAGCAATGTGCTTTTAACGCCGTCAGTTGTTTTGGAAGAAAATAAAACAAGGACACAGAAATCCTCTCCCTGCAGATATCTCGAGAATTAAGTTATTTTAGTATTTGATATCATACTTCCAGACGTTCCATGAAGTTCGGGATTCATTGATAGAAATTTTTGAATGAGAAAAATAAAAATATCATTTAGTGCTGCTATTCTAAAATTATTTTCATAACAGCACGCGATGTGCTTTATTAATCTACATATATTTCGTCTCGGGACGATTTTAATAAATCCTCACTTCCTGCTAATTATATTTGTTGTTTCGATGAGATACAAAATTCATTTGGTGAAATAGAACTTTTCGTGAAATAAATATTAATAGAATCACCTCATCACAAAATATTTTCTTTAACCACGACTGTGACCTTTCTTTATCTCTATTTGAAAGTATAAATTTCAATCAGGTAACGACAAATTCCGTTTATTTCTTCAGTTTTTTCAATTGTTTATTTTATCATATTTAACTCGGAATATTTGAATTAGTAATGATAGTCATTGTGTACATATATTTAATTGATGGAAATCACCTTGAAAGAATATTTACATGAGAGTATAACATATTTATAATTTTAATGCAGTCTTTCTAAATATAAATTAGCACATTATTAAGCAGATACCCGCATATCTTTGTAATAAAGAAAGCCAAAATGAATTAAATTTTTCGTGAATACAATAGAAGTTTTTTTTTTATTTTCAACTGTCCTGATCTTTTTCGGAGAATGGAACAGGTGATGTGCGAATGTGAAGGAAGAGGAAAGTCAAAAATGGTGAGAGAAAATGTAAACTTTACGACATTGATTCAGTGAATTGAAGAAAATTGCTCCAATCTCAACTTGATCAACTTGACAGGGAACAATTATTGTTTTGTCTTTGGTGCTGCGAGCAAAGTTGTTTTGGGGATTTAGTATTTTATTACCAATATGTATTCACTTTGTGTATTTTGCGACTGTGAATAACTTGAGATTCGAACACTGGGTATTTGTAGCGTTTTGGTGGTGACAGCGAAACAGCAGCTTGCTTTTCAAATTAAACATAACATAACATAACATAATTTCACGGATGACAAAGCCACAAGGGCCTATCAAAGGTCATCCGCATCTGTGAAAACCCGCCCATAAAATGCATCCACAATATACAACTTAGACGATCCACAGGAATGCGCCACAAACGACAAACAAAAAAAAGGTATTATCGTCAAGGCTCGTCAAAATCGAAATCACGCATAATATACAATAATAAAAAGCTGCATCCACAGGAATGAGTCGAGAATACCGCCCCCGAAAAAAAAAAGTTAACCCTGATTAGAGACCATGTTCTTTGATGTACAGGATAGCAACATATTTATAACGAAACAAGGGTGCTCAAGGCGTAGAGAAATGACGGCAATGATAAATAAATATGGAATACACAGCCACCGATTTCAAAGAAATTTCATTTAGCCCATTCGGGTGATACAATTCCTCTCCAAAGAGGAGGTGCACTGCATAAAAACAATGAAAATTAGAGGGCCTAACAACGTCTAGCAGCCGCATTTGAATTCGAACCCTAAGATGATTATTTCAAGATGGAGGGCTTTGCCCCATACCCTCCATAAATGGTGAGGTGTTGCACTCCCACACCCCTGCTAATTTTAGTAATCTAATAGTATACCCATTTCGAAAGGCAAGCATTAGGTTCGAATTCAAATATGATTGTCAGACGTAGTTAGGCGCTCTATTGTTCATTGTTTTTATGGCGTTTCTACAGTTAAGACATATAAGCCCCGTTGATGAATGCTAATTAAATCAGTGATATTTTCTTTAATATTGAGTAATATTATTTTCTTTAATGTTGAGTAATATAAAATGTCCATATCATATTTTAATTGAGAAAAAAAGGTAATTTTGAATAAGAGTGGCGCACACGTTTAAGGCAACTAAAACCTGTAATAATTCTTCATATTGTTACAATAGTGTCATAGGAGTAATATTTTGATGGCAGAGAGGGTCTATCACACTTTATAAAGTCACAAAAAGACAATATTTCAACACGATTCTGCAACTCAAGAATTCTTCCATGACGCCATCTTGAAATGCCATCAGACGGCCTAATTTACGCTCACTCGTTTTGAGTGAGGATAAATTAACTTCCTTTTTTGGAACATAAAATTATACTAAACATGCTTAAATATCGTACTAGCCTAACCTTCTATATCGTTGGTCTAAAAATAATAACTAACTAACATTAGTAATAAAACGTGTTTTTCCGTTCTGAGAAACACTATATAAGGTTACGGGTAGCAGGTTATCAAAGCATGATTAGCTTTGGTAATTTTACAGATTAACACTAACAAATCGTGTAACGTGAGTGTGTTTACGTTCTGAATAACGATGTATAAGGTTAGTGGTGGCGAGTTATCTAAACAGGTTTAGTTTTAATAATTCTACAGATTAATGGCACAAAATGGTCAACAGATTGTGTTTATAAACATGCTTAAATACCCTACTACCTCTAACCTACATCGTTTTACGGAGAATAAAAATTTATATTAACATTAAACAAAAATGCATGAGCGTAAATTAGGCCGTGTGGTTGAATTTCAAGATGGCGTCATGGAGGAATTCCTGAGGTGCAGAAATGAGTTGAAATATTGACTTTGCGACTTTGTAAAACGAGACACTGTCTCCGCCATAGAAATATTATTCCTAGGAGACTATTAGAATGATGCGAAGAAGTATTAGAGGCTTTAATTGCTTAACACGCGTATGCCACTCTTATTCAAAATTACGAGAAAAATATTCCCTTCAAAATGCTATTTTATACAATATGATGCGATTCCAATTGACAATGTGGCTATGTAATCCATAGTTAGCGTTTCCTGAGTCTGCCAACTTTTCTATTAACAGAATCTGGCGTCCAATAGGCCTATATATAATAATACGATAAATTTTGAATACACAGCCACCGATTTCAAGAAAATTTTATGATTCCATTTCCAGCTTGGCTCATCTGGGGCGGAGCACTGCATAAACACAATGAACACTGGAGTCCCTAAAAACGTCTGGTGATTATTTTGAAAGAGGGGGTAGGGGCTTCGCCCCCATACCTCCCTTTAATAGTGGGGTGCTGTATCCCCACCTCCCCGCTAATTTTAAGCAGCTATTAGGTACTATACACAATTCAAAAGCCTAGCATTAGGTTCGAATTCAGAGGCGATTGCCAGACGTTGTTAGGCGCTCTATTGTTCATTGTCTTTATGCTGTGCTTCTTGACTTCAGACATATAAGCCCCTCCCCTTAATGTTATTTAAATCATTTATGGTTTCTTTAATATCGAGTAATATAAAATGTCCATATTTTAATTCAGAAAAAAAATCCCTTCAAAATGATATATAATACAATATAATGCGATTCTAATTAAATATGTAGGCATGAATTGTTTTACTAATATATTATGTATATGTATTACTGTCGTAGAATTGCTCATAGTCTGGTCCAATAATTATTCTAGTCCTTGATCTGGACACACCGCTTTTGTTTAAGTCGATGGTATTGAGACCCTATGACTCAATCTACGATCATTTATATATATATATATATATATATATATATATATATATATATATATATATATATATATATATATATATATATATATATATATAGGCTTTAATTCCGGAATACTGAACGGGCCGAAGGCTGGTTAGAGGCGGGTCGTGCCACGGCCAGGATTCTCACTATAAAAGTCCTACTTGTTACTGAGGGAAGGTTTGTGATTGTTAAATTCTAAGAGTGCATAATACAGGTTGAATAAATTAGCCGAAGGGATTCTTAATTAAAGTCTTGCCAAGGGTACGTCAAAAAGGAGGAGGCACAAATAAACACACATACAAAAATAAACTTTACTTTACATCAAAATAATAATTAGTAGCAATAGTTAAACGGGCATTTAGGTAAATAAGGATTAAATATTAAACACGGATTAGTCCAGGTTGACAGCAATTATAAATAATAATATCAGGGAATGACTCACTTGAATCTCTTTAAAAAGGGAGGGGAGGATAACACTAACGTTAACCGTCTATATTTATAATGACTCAATGGGAGTATCAATCACTGTTAATTAAATAGGTAATTTAAGAATAGAGGCACACTGGGTTTACAGATTACCATAAATTGTGATGGATTGGAGAGACGACTACTCAGGTCCAGACGGGGTAGTTCGGGTGGCGTTAACACGAGTTCTCGGGGAGAGGGGGGGATAAGACGACGGGTTCGCGGCTGCTGACTGCAGTTCCGGTTAGTTCACTCCTAACTGGATGTGACACTAACAAATAGTTACTTCCAGTAACTATTTGGATGTTCCTTTTTCTTTCTCAAGTTACGTTGAGCAACAGAGCGTATTCTTCTAGTCACAGACTCTGCGGGGCGGGATTTGCCTCAGGAACACTTTGAGACAGCGACCAAGTCAACTCAGCGGCGCGTTGGCAGTCGATACGTTACGGCAACGACTCTCGTTCAACGTGAGGGTTACGCGAATAGGTTTGGAACACTTCTGCCGAGGGATGAACGGCGTTGTCATTTATACCGCGGACTGTGTGAAATCGAGAAAGAGAGATTCCATATACGACAATTCGCTTATCGCAGCGCCTCCTGGACAATCTCCATGGTATCATAAAGAAGGCAAATAGAATTTAGGCTTCTCTGTGAGATAGTCCTTCTTTCGTCAGACTTCCTGTCGCCTGTGGGGGAAGTTTGGCACGGATAACGATTTAGGTGAAGGGGAAGGCGGAGGAGGGCGGTAGAATGTCGGGGGAGAGTGGGGGGAGAGAGAGGAGACGAAGGTCAACTCAAACGACAAATTTCTTTCGTTCCCACGATTGTCTGGCGGCATGCGAGTATGTACGTTCCATACCCTCACAATTACTAATAATGCAATAACTGGAAAAAGAGAAAATAGTACGAAAGGGAATATATTATAGGTTAAGAAAATGGATAAAGTAGTAGTTTAACTGTAGCAATGGTTAAGTATTGAGGTAGTTACATATATTGCATTAAAACTCGAGTATATTGGAATAGTATGACATAGACAGAAACTTTATATTACGACAATCTCTACTCCACTCCTGAAATGAATTGGGGCTGAAAGAGAGCGCGAGGGGTGCATTGGGGGATATACTCTCTCGCCGCCACGTCAAATCACTGATAGCTCTAGTCTTCTTTGCAGTAGTTTAAGGAATAATTTTAGTACATCATTAAACCCCTCCCTAATAAATGTCTCCTTATGGCCTAACAGACTCACTGCAGGAAAGATACCCCGTAAGGGGCACGGTGATTTGCTTTCCTGGCCGCCTCGCTGACGTGACTCTGCAACCAATCCTGCCCCAGCTTAGCCTCTGCTCCTTCTTTCTGACACCTGTTTTGTTACCCTGCTTCCTCAATTTCCTTGCAACCTCTCGCGCAACTTTCTCTGATTGACTACTAATTTCACAAGGTAGAGACACCGGCTAGTTTTCTCTCACCCAACCATCCACGATCGGGGCTGATGGAAGGGGACAACGCAACCTTCAACCCCGAGCTCCGGTTGGGGGGGCGGAGGATAACAACCTGCCTCACCCCAACCTTTGCCTACCTCACTTACACTTTCTCTCTGCTTTCAAGGTCTATCAAGTTTACGTCTAGCCGAAGAAGGATCCGCAATGTCGAAGGGCTGACTGGCCACTGGGCGGGAGGAGAATTGTTGAATGGGGGCAGCTGGCTTTGCCGACACCGTATTCTCCTCTCGCAGAGTGGGTTACTGCGTGGGGTGATTAGCGTTTGCGTCCTTTGGTACCAATAGGATCACCGTGCCTAATGATGAGTTCCTTAAAAAAAAAATTACTTCCCTCAGCTCCACAACCGAAAAGGAGGCCCCCCACACCTGTGCTTCCTATGGGGACCCTATAAAGGAGTAAGGGCTCCTTTTCAACCGCGGGGGAGAACGAGGATGGACGGGTCTGCTTCGGCAAACGACGAGGCTAAGATCGGCACGTCCTGCCCCGGTGCTTCCCCGGATGGGGAAGCCCATAAAAAGATCAAAATAGCAAGTGCGCAGAGTGGAGCCTCGAGTACGTCGGGGCCCCTCATTCAGAGACTACCTGGCGTTTTCGAGCCTGATGGCTTCAAACGCTTTTAGGTTATTCCTTGGAGCATGTTGGCCAAGGGCAACGTGATCCTGTAGTGATCGAACTACACCATGAGTAGGCTTTGTGTGGGATTCAATAGGCCCGAAATAACCCTCAACAAAGTGGACGCGAATTGGTCCTATTTTATCCAAGTAGGCCTTGCTAAAATGTAATATAAAGATTCAATATTGTATTGGTTTGTAAATATATATATATATATATATATATATATATATATATATATATATATATATATATATATATATATATATATATATATATATATATATTTAAGTATGAGACCGTGGGACTCAAGGGAGCAAAGGCCAAACGCTGAACACCTGTTTGATAAGACTGCCCAAGTCGTGTCTCGAGATAAAATTATCAGACATGGATGTTTACTTAGGAGACTGAATAAATACAGCTTCTCACAGTGCGAGGCGATGCAGCATATGAAATGACACGAATTAGCATTGGATACAAAATGTAGACACGGTGTACAGGCAGCTTAGCTCCACACATAGGGTGGAGAGTTGAGACTCTTAATATGGACGCGGGTCCTTTCTGGCCCCGCCCTCTGTATTTCGAGCATATATAAAGAAGAATTAGAATAGAGAGATAGAGTTCAGATTAGACTACTCGTAATCATTTTAGTCGGATTACCATTGCTATTGCTACTTTGCGCCTTCACCGAATCTTTAGTCTCACAGGAGGCAACACCCATGAACTTGGTCGTGAGGTCACCTTCTGGGGATCCTAAAGCTGTTCCCCGGAAGGAGCACCACCCCTTCTGCAATACGAATCGCTCTTGTAGACGTGCAAAGTCGGGGTTACTCGAAGTCTGTATATGTTGCTCCAAGGCCGCACAGGATTGGTCCAAATCGTGTGTGGCCAAATGTGTCAATTGCGGAGAGACACACACCGCTTTTTCGAAGCAATGTGGTGCGTATCTCCTTGAGAAGGAAATCTTTACCGTTCAGGCGCAGGATCGTCTCTCATTTCGCGAGGCTAAGGACATGGTACACGTGCGCCCGGCACTGCATGGTATGTCTTATGACACCCACTTCTCATCGCACCTTCAGGCCTACGAGCATGGTTGTTTCCGCGACCATTCGGAACCTTTCTGTCAGTTTTATTCACCCTGGACGCTCCCCTGGTAAAGCTGGTGGTACAAAGGGTTCGCAACCAGCCGGGCGAAAACCAGGGCTCCTACCCCTGACCCAAGCGTGAGTGTTTTCTGTAAGGCGAAACGGCCACGCGCCTCCACCGAATCTTTAGTCTCACAGGAGGCAACACCCATGAACTTGGTCGTGAGGTCACCTTCTGGGGATCCTAAAGCTGTTCCCCGAAAGGAGCACCACCCCTTCTGCAATACGAATCGCTCCTGTAGACGTGCAAAGTCGGGGTTACTCGAAGTCTGTATATGTTGCTCCAAGGCCTCACAGGATAGGTCCAAATCGTGTGTGGCCAAATGTGTCAATTGCGGAGAGACACACACCGCTTTTTCGAAGCAATGTGGTGCGTATCTCCTTGAGAAGGAAATCTTTACCGTTCAGGCGCAGGATCGTCTCTCATTTCGCGAGGCTAAGGACATGGTACACGTGCGCCCGGCACTGCATGGTATGTCTTATGACACCCACTTCTCATCGCACCTTCAGGCCTACGAGCATGGTTGTTTCCGCGACCATTCGGAACCTTTCTGTCAGTTTTATTCACCCTGGACGCTCCCCTGGTAAAGCTGGTGGTACAAAGGGTTCGCAACCAGCCGGGCGAAAACCAGGGCTCCTACCCCTGACCCAAGCGTGAGTGTTTTCTGTAAGGCGAAACGGCCACGCGCCTCCACCGAATCTTTAGTCTCACAGGAGGCAACACCCATGAACTTGGTCATGAGGTCACCTTCTGGGGATCCTAAAGCTGTTTCCCGAAAGGAGCACCACATTAATGGGGCTTCGGCTCCTACGCACACACTCAGTGGTAAGGTGGGTGGCTTGGAGACGGTGATCCTCCAAAAGATGGACCCGCGCCTCCGAAGCCGCCCTGCCTGCCTAAGGTTTTGAGGCGGAGAGTGGAATAGACTCGCATGGCGAGCCCATTGGCCTCTAATAAGTCCTCGAAGGCGACAGTGGTTTCAGCGCTTTGTCGGGCCAACAGCTCCCGGAGTTCTGTCTCCGGGAAGCGTATGGCCATTCCCGTGAGGGTCTTCTCTACGAAAAAGGCCCCCACATCTCCTCCTAGCTAGGCCTGGAGAGCATATTCCTTCAGTGGAATTACCGTGGAGTCCGGGCCAACATGGTGGATCTCCGGAGACTCGACTCCTCCCGTTTTCCGTTAGCAATGATTTTGCAGGAGACCATACTGGGCGCGGTTCCCCTGCCGATCCTCCTCGGGTATAAGGTTTTTCGACTCCACCACAAGAAGTTTGGGGCCGGGCACGAGGATGCGCCACTTACACCCGGCATGATGTCTCCGTTCTTCTCTCCTTTAGATACCTCCATTCAGGCGACTTCGACGCGGGGAACTTCCGCAGCGCCGTGGATCGGATGCCGAGGCCCTTTCTTTTCCTCGTGAATTTGAACGGGAGACACCCCCTTTGGGGACACTGCTTGATCAATCTCAAAGGTAACATCCTTGTCAACCTGATCGACGAGTCCTAAATGTGGATAGGTTCACGCATCAAAGCCCCGGTGCAGGAACATGTGACCTAAAACAGAGTCAAAAAGAATGGAGGATGTCAGACTACTCGAAAAATCGTATAGTCAGCAAATTGGTGTGCACGAATCAGTCTCGAGTACGAGGGATGAGGGTAGCGACCCCACTCGTCCCGGTATTGGGACAGGTAGCGTGCACGAAGATCACTCAGTTTGGGAGATTTAACAAAAATGTGCCGAACAGTCTGAGGGACAACGCAGTCGTCACAATAATGCGCACGGGAGCGCTCCAACAAGTGGCGGTGTGTCCCGCTAGTGTGTCCAATCCGAGGAAGACAGAAAGCAGCCTGAAGCCGCCGGGCATTTAAGGTAAGTCCATAGGAAAAGCGGCGGTGCAATGGCACGTAACCATAAGTTCCTCTCGACCATCTCCTATCTACTTTGCCAAGCTGTGCAGGGGGCTGCCCGTATTCCTTTCATGTAATCGGTGTGAGCAAGAGCAATACGTTGGTCTTGTCGCCCAGTTCTTGCAGACACCTTAGCGCCCTCAGCGGTGCGCTCATACCCCGCTATACCTATATGTCCAGGAACCCAGCAAAAGATAATTTCGATATCAGCCCGGCTAGCCGAAACCGTAGCGTCACGGATATAGCGAACCAGGGGATGCGGAGATTTCAATGCCGCGAGAGTACTCGGGGCGCTTCTTGCGTCACAATAAATGACAATCCGGTTTCGAAACCCAGAACATCGAATTGCCCCCCGTACCGAACGGTATATTACAACCAGCTCGGCCGTGAAGTTAGACGGAGCGTCTGGCAGAGCCCCGCTGACTTCAAACAGAGGGGATACGGCATGGAAACCGCCCGCTCTTGGGACTTGGAGCCATCCTTATACACTGGCACGGTTCCAGCGTCACACGAAGTGTGCTCCAAAGAGGCCGAACGCAATACTCCCGGCGCTGTACAAGCTTTGGGTGCTGAGGCATGGCGACAAATAGTCAAAGGTGGTACTCTCCAAGGTGGCTTCCTGTGCAAACAATTGACACTACCCGTCCGAGAACTATAAAGAGCTTTCGAAGGAGTTTCCTAGCCCTATAACCAAAGAGCTTAGGGTATGACTGGCATCTCTCGGCAGCATTCCACCGAGGAGATCGGCAGCCGTTGCAGTAAGAGCCGTTGGCGACAGATTGGTGGCTTTGTTCACGCGTACACGCGCATAAAGCACTATACACAGGGCAGAGTGAGCGGCATCTCCTCCGCAGCAACAAATAGGCTCTCAATGGGCGATGTGCAAAAGCCACCGGTCGCCAGGAGAAGGCCAGTGTGGTGGATGGAGTCCACCTTCCTTATTACACGCTCGTCTTCAGAACGAACAAAGGATCGATAAAAATTAAGCTAGTAGCTGTATCAGCGCTCCAAGCGCTGAAGGTCACGGAGCGAAAAATATCCATGGCGTGGGTACAATTGACCCTAAGGATGCGAATATGAGCCTTTCCTTGGTCATATACAAGACCAAGGAAACGGCGCGTTTCACCACTCCCAGGCGAATCCCCTTTATAAACAAATCCCGGTAAGGGTGAAACCGTGGATAGAGGCAGAAGTGCACTACCTTAGTCTACCAAGGAATACGGATACCTGTGCGCTTGAGCATAGCAAAAGACGCAGTTCATTGCTTGTTGTAGTCGACGCTCCAGAGTTGGCATCTGGGCCGCATCAAAAGAGATCGAAAGATAGTCCACAAAGAGCGTAGCGAGAACATCTTCCGGCAGCAACGAGATGATGACGTTGTTGCTCAGGGCAAAGAGTGTGGCACTGAGGACACTTCGCTACGGAACAACCTTTTCCTGCTCCATTAGGCCGGAGAGGGCTCTCCCCACTCGTACACGGAATCGACGATGTCGCAAAAATTCAGATATAAAGATTGGTAAGGGTCCCTTGTCCCTATCGTGTGGAGAGGGTCCATGATACCGTCTTGCCATGCGGTAAAATAGGCATTCTCCAGATCGAAAAACACTGTGATGTATTGCTGTCTACGAAGGAAGGCTTCGTAGATGGCATATTCCAGCGAAGCAGAGCATCCGACGTAGAGTAGAACTTTCGGAAGCCCCACTGTGCAGAAGACAGGTGGACACCACTGTCCATAAAAAACGGCTAACATTTACCAATTTCTTCATCGAATTGCACATGCAGTGGTTAGAAGGATTGGGTGAAAACCGGCCGGGGTAGAGTGATCTCCTCCATTTTTTTCTACCTAGATCCTGTTGAACAAATCTAATAAATAGGCCACGGCTCGCTCACCCAGGTGCCTAAGCATGGCGTACGGGACATCGTCCGGACCAGGGGCGGTGTCCACAAACGATGCCAGAGCGGAGCGAAACTCACGCAATGTAACCCTGTCGTTGATGGGTTCTCCACTTCTGGAAGTAATGTCCAATTGGCGGCTTTCCGCGGTATCACGACGTGCATTAAATGCAAACGGAGCAGCATCCCGGCCACATAATGCAGAGAAAGCGGTCACGAAGAATTCCGCCACCGACGCGGTCCCATTCTCTTTGAGAGCGGGAGGGGGTCCTGCAAGAACTTGCCCCTAATCCTTTTGACTCGCTTCCACAACTCTGCTAAAAGGGTTTTCCCGTTAAGTGAAGGCATGTATACACGCCAAAAAAGACCGACAGGCGTGCTTTGAAACATATCGGTACTTAGCCATAGCTCGACTAAATTCACCATTCGGGCGGCGCTTATACCGCATGTAGGCTTAGCGCTTCTGTTTGAGGGCCGTCTCAAGCTCGGCTATCGATGCGGAAGCGGTCGGCATGCAAGGGGGTCACATGATCTAGGAGAACAAGTTAGGTCGACGGCGATGAGTTTGCCATAGAAGAACTCAACGGTCTCATACACCGACCTAAACTCCTCGACTGAGATAGAGAAATCAGTCATTTCCTGAAATGCGGACCAACGCGCCCGCGTCATGCACCACCGGGGCAGGCTCTCAGTTGCAGCCGCCAAAAAAATGATATTTGAATCAGAATGATCACTAACATAGAGGTTGCCAACTACCCACCACCCAAAATCAGTCTTTGCATCCGGAGAGCAGAGACATAGTTCAAGACAGGAAAATGAAGAGGGGCTCGGGCATTAAAGCGCAAACTCGTACACATTTAGATCACCTATCTCTAGCTCCTTGATCAGGTTGTCAAGGACATAACGCCTGGGATTGATATAGTAGTCTCTCCAGAGGATGTGTTAAACGTTCAAATCCCCGAGCAATAGAGAGGGCGTTGGCAACCATGCCACGGCGCTGCGGAATTCCCCGCGACGATGTCGGCTGACGGTAGAATGACCGCAGAAATAATATCCAGGCGCAGCTGCACAACTACTGCCTTAAAGGAGGTATGAAAAGCTAAGAGAAGAACGGAGGCATCATGACAGGTGGAAAAAGTGCATCCTCCTTCCCGGCCCACATCCAGTGGTGGTGGGATCGTAAAACCTTTTTACCCCAGGAGGGTGGGCAGGGGAGACGCGCCCAGCATGGTCTCTTTCCAAAAGATAGCTAAGGGAAAACGGGAGAAGACGAGCCTCCGCAGTTACTCCCAGTTGGCATGGAGTCCGCGACAATTCCATTGAATGAATATGCCCTCCAGGCCTAGCTAAGAGGAGATGCAGTTGCCCTCTTCGAAGAGAAGACCCTCACGGCAATGGCTGTTGGTCGGACAATGTGCTGAAGGCGCTGTCTTCTTCGAAGACTTATCGGGTGAGGTTGGGCTCACCTCCGAGTCTTTTCCTCAGTCCGCCTCGAAACCTTAGACAGGCAGGGCGAGTTGTTGTGATGTGGGGTTTCTCTTTTGGAGGATCACCGACTTTGAGTCACCCAGCCTAGCATTGGGTGTGGGCATAGGAGCCGAAGCTTCTTTAATGGCATCCTCCTTTGGTTGGTAGCTTTAGCAATCCCAAAGATGGTTCAGGACCAAGTTCACAGTGTTGCCTCGTGTGAGACTAACGAGTCGGTGTAGGCGCGCAACTGTTTCACTTTACGGGAAACGGTCACGCTAGGGAAAGGGAGCAGAGCCTTGGTTTTATCCAGGTGTGGGTGGGAACCTTTTTTGCCGTCGACTCTACCAGAGGAGCGCACGGGGAGGGTAGAACCTGCAGAAGGTTTCCAAATGGGCGCGGAAACAAACGTGATCGTAGGCCAAGAAAGGTCAGGAACAGAGTGTCTTTTTTAATATTAAGTCATAAGACGTCCCATGCAGTGCCGGGCGCACTAGGACCAAGTCCTTTGCCTGGCGAAATGCTAGACAATCATGTACCTGAACGGCCAGGATTTCCTTCTCAAAGAGATATCGAAGAAGCGGGGACTGGCTCTTCGCAATTGACACACTTAGCCACACACGATTTGGACCTATCCTGTGCGGCCTTAGAGCAACTTACACTGACTTCGGATAACCTCGACTTTGCACGTCTACAGGAGCGATTCGTATGGCCCAAGCGTTGGCAGTTGTAGCACCTCCACAGCAGTGTCATGGGTACCTTCATGCGGTAACGATACCAACAGTCACGCACCGACTCAGGGAGCTTGCCACTGTCGAACGTTACGAAGACTTTAGGGGTGGGTCTCGAGGCCACTCTCTGTATTCTCATCACACTTTCAACTTTGACCGCTCCATTGTCGGCCAGCTCTAGGGTGATGTCATTTATAGAGTAGTCCAAGAGTTCCCTTGCATAAACCAATCCTTTCACGAAGTTCATAGTAGGGTGTTGCGCCATACTCACTGGCCTGCTATCAAGTGTCCAGGTGTCACTAATCATGGCCGCCTCGAAGGGATTCAACGCATTCGCCAGAAGGCTCCTCTCCGAAAAACGGGTCACCGTCGGCCCTCTACCAATCACGCTAGCTAGTACTCCACTCTAATGGATCATGTTGCGTTTGGCCAAAATGCTACCATCAGTGGAACGAATAACCAGAAAGCGTTTGAAGCCAGCGGGCTCGAAAACGCCAGGTAATCTCTGAATGAGGGGCCCCAACCTAATCGCGACTCCGCTCTGCCCACTTGTAATTTTGGTCTTTGTCTGGGACTCTCCATCTGGGGGAGTACGTAGGCCGGATGGGCCGATCTTGCCTTGGTCGCTTACTGAAACGGCAGCGGATCCGTCCTTCCTCGTGGCTCCCACGGAAGGAGAGGAGCCCTGAGTATTTTTGGTCTTCTTCCTATTCCTTTTCTTTTTTGAAGAGTAGGGTAGGAAATGAACCCGCTTCTTTCCTCCGTCTTAAGGAGCTCCTAGGCAAGGTGGACCGGCCTCAGCAAGATCATTCGCTGAAATGGAGAAGGTCTTGGCTGTCAGACGGACAAAAGCCGGAAGAAGAGAACATTCCTCTCTTAGTGAGACCTTGAGGATCCGAAGCATCTGAGGAGAAGCTTGCACAGATGCGGACTCGGGTTTGGTGTTTGGCACCGATCCCGTGTTAGATGCCATGGAAGATTCTACCGTCTGGGGCTGGGTCACTTGAAGGACCATGTCTATCTGAGGGTGTGGCCTCCATGTGGCCGACCCCTTCCCACAGATATCACAGATCCCATTCGAGGTTCCTTTTTTATCTTATAAGGCCGGTAAACAGGAATCCGTCGCAGAAGAGAGGGCGGCTCGTACAGTGACCCCCTGTAAACTTCATATACAAGCCAGCAGGACTTTAGAGGGCACGGGACGACCGACCCTGTCATCCCTTGCCCCCCTAAGGGGATTGGTTACGAGGGGCGGTCAATAATTTTTGAAAATCGGTAAGGCAAAACAGAGGAAGGGGGATGGATGTTTGTGGGGGTGTTAGGACAAGTTATAACAAGTCATGACCTGCAGCCGCATTCTCCTGCCTCGTCTATTTAAGAAGCAGTAGCTGATCACAGATCGTCAGTCACAAATTTTTCAACAATGGAGAAGGTTGAGCACCGCGCAGTGATCAAATTTTTGACCAAGGAAGGCAAGAATGCAAAAGAGATCCATGAACGCATGGTTGCAGTGTACACCGACACCGCCCCTTCCTATGCAACCATTGTTCGCTGGAATAGGGAGTTCCACCATGGTCGTGAGTCCCTTGAAGATGATCCACGTCCAGGACGCCCGTCAGACGTGACCAACGAGGACAATGTGGCCAGTGTGGAGCCTCAAAAATCGACGGGTGAAGGTCGAAGAAATCGAGCGAGAACTTGGAATATCACATGGAAGTTTTATGAACATCATCCACGACAATTTGGCCATGACCAAGGTCTCTGCTTGTTGGGTCCCTAGAAACCTCACGCCCCATGATCGACTTCAACGTCGTCAAAGTCGGAGGAGCTGCTGCTCCTGTACAACCAAGACCCGGCGGGATTCGAGTCACGGATAGTGACAGGTGATGAAACGTGGGTCCATCACTGGGATCCCGAGACCAATCTCGAAAGCATGGCCTGGAAGCACAGGGGCTCTCCGACCCCCATCAAGTTCCGAACCCAACCCTCAGCCCGGAAGATCATGGCCACCATCTTCTGGGATTCTGAGAGAGTGTTGATAGTGGACTATGCGCCTCGTGGAAGGACCATCACAGGCCAATATTTCACCGAGGAACTGGCTGGGTTGAAGAAGTGCATCGGTCAGAAGCGGCGCGGCAAGTTGACACGCGGTGTCCTGCTCCTCCACGACAATGCCCCTGTCCACAAAGCTAGAGTTGCACAAGCTACCCTGCGCGAGTGTGGATTCAAGGAGCTCAACCATCCCCCCTGCAGTCTAGATCTGACCCCTAGCGACTACTTTTTATTCCGCCAGCTCAAGGCCTCACTGCGTGGACGCCGGTTTTGGGACGATGAAGATGTCAAGCTCGCCGTCCAGGAGTGGATTGAACAGCAGTCGGGAGATTTCTGGCTGTCGGGAATTAGAAGCCTCAAGGACAAGTGGCGCAAGTGCATTGGAGTCGAGGGTAGTTATATTGAAAAATAATAAAACACTTTTCCTCATATCTCGTTTCCTTATATCCGAATTTCAAAACTTATTGACCGCCCCTCGTATATCGTATCGCTGGTAAGAGGGAATCGCCCAAGGGCGATTCTAGAGAAGGGGGTAAGGAGAGGTCCCCTGCACCTGTAGGCCTAGTTTAGGAGTAAGCCTCCTCTCCGGTCAGACAGGTTCAGATGTTCCCCTTACAAAGTATAGGAGTGGGGGGGGATCTCCTTTTCTTTAGTGGAGCTGTCCGAGAGCGGCTCCGATAGTGGAAAGAGGAAACTTTGTTTTTTTCATTAATGGGCATGGTGACCCTATTAATTTCACTGGACGCAAATGCGTATCACCCCACGCAGTAGTCCACTTGTGCGAGGTGTGAATACGTGGCCGGCATAGCCAGCTGCCCCCATTCAAGACCACTCATCCCGCTCAGTGGCCAGGCAGCCCTTCGACATTGCTGATTGTTTTTCGGCTGGGCATAAACTTGATAGACAATGAAAGGAGAGAGAAGTTGTATGAGAGGTTGTAGGGGAAGTGAGGAAGCAGGGTAAGAAGATAAGGTGTCATAAAAAGAAGAAGATGATAAGGATGGGGCCCGTCAGCACGGCTGCCAGAGAAACATATCACCGTGCCCCTTCCGGGGCGCAGAGAATTGAGATTGAGGAAATCCACAACTTTACGCATGCGTGTAGATCAAAAATTCACAACTACATGGTATGTAGGGACTGATATTGCAGAAGAACTTGACTTGGAGTTAGACAGAGAGGCCTTTCTTGAAGAAGGACTTATGGTCACATCCACAAAAAGTCCCATAGATCATTTAAGATGTAGCGGGAAGTTTATTCTCCGTATGTTAATATATAATGGAAGTAGAGCGAGGGATCATTTGATATTGATTCAACCTTTCAATTTCACCCTCCTGCATAGCGCATTTGTATGACAGTAGACCTGCCTGGGACTTCACCGTAGATGGTATCACTTTAGGACCTCTAGGACAATAGTTACGCATAGCAATATTGCGCTTGAGTGGAAAAAGTTAGGCATCAAGTCATAGGAGAATCATGATCACCCTAAGTTTGCTGCCGATATGATACCATTGGAGCTATAGATTTAGCATACCAGAAGTCCAAACAAAATCTGAGTCTTCTTAGAAACACCAGTTCATGAGGAGAAACACCTGTAGTAGTATGAGTTATCACGCAGTAATTGAATAGGATTTTTCTATAATAGTTCAAATAGGATCAGAAGATATACGTAGTATTTTCTTAAAAGTATGTACCATTCTATCTGCAAATCCGTTCGTAGACTGCTGCTGTAATGCAGTGGATGCCACAATTAACAACAAAGTTCTTGAATTCCTAAGAAGTAAAGCAGGGAGCGTTGTCCGACAATAGACACAGTCCAAAAGTAGAGAATGAATCCGGAAGAAATTTGATTGTCTCCTTTGCTCTCCTACCTCCCCTACAATAGATGATTATCCATTTTGAGTGAGAATCCACAATAATTAGATATTAGTGACCATCTACCGAAACTGCATAGTCTATGTGCAGGGAAAGCCATGGTGAACTAGACCATTCTTAAAAGTGTAGCTCAGCCTTATGAGGATCAAAGCCTAGTATCAGGAATTCTTTGCAAGATTTCGTAAGGTCTTTTAGGTCATTATTCTGGTTCGACCACCATACGTACCTGTATACCAACTCCTTCCTACGAGATTTCCCGCATTAGTTCCATTAGTAGAGCATTTCGAAGCTTAGAGGGAACAATGATACGAGTAACCCATAAAACACAAGCGCTCTGAATGAACAGCTCGTACTCGTTTAATACATAAGCCATTAAATCAGGGTAACCGAATGAAGAAGCAAATCAAACCACATCAACGATTTCTGCGATAGAGAACAGAATCCTTCCGTGTTTTTCCCGAATGTTTTTATGGCGTCCTATTGATCCGCGTAGATAGGTAGTGGAAATCTGCTGGGGGTATCAGCAGTACCCAATCGACAAACAAACCGATGCACGAGAGTAAATTGCTATGGTTAGAATAGAAGTGCCCACCGATGAATCTGACCATAAGCTTGAGGTGGAATACTTTTAGACTGTGAAAGCAGACCTAGAAGATGTTTGTGGTCTGTCACCAATTTAAAATTTTCTAGCCCCATATGTATAAATAGAATTTACTGACCGCAAAAAAAAAAACAGCTACCGTCTCCTTATCCAAATGAGAAAAATCTTATCTGGCATGAGGGCGCAAGAGGCAAAACACACATGGAATTTTACGCGAGCACTGCTGTCTGCAACTAACATTATTTATTTACTAAGGTCCAAAGTCTCCTTATCCCAAGAACACGTTTGATTAGCCTTTTATAAGGTTTTAGTGCGTATAGCATAGATGCAGCATTGGTACAAATCTTTTTTAGGAATTAAGAAAACTAAATTACGCATGGAGTTTCGTGATATTAGCACATCATCACTGCATCCTGAAGAGATTAAACTTTTTTATTCGTAGAATGGATGTCGTTTTTGTCCAGCAATCTTATTTTACTGCCCAACTGGCGACTCCCACCAAAGGTATAAGTCTACGTAATTCATTTTCAACTTAATATTAGGCTATATTAAGATACAAACCAAATTAACGAAAACACTAAACAAAAAACAAAAAGCAAAAAAGAGCCAATGAAAAACAAAACAAAAATAAGAAACAAACAAACAAGAAGGAATCACGCTCCAGCTTCTGGCGGAGGCCCACCTCTACCCAGCACCGGGGCATGAGGCCAACACCAAAGAGTCAAATGTAAGGAAGGAGGACAAACTCCTCCAAGTTAGTCAAAGAGTCCCCACAAGTCTATGTGCACGAACTAGTCCCGAATACAAGGAACAAATGACTCCGCTCGTTCCGGTAGCGGGACAGGTAACGTGCGCGCGAAGATCACCAAGACTTGGACATTCCATAAGAATGTGCAAAGAAGTCTGAGGTACAACGCGTTAGCTCACTTACGGAGTGGTGTATGACACCAGATCGGCCGTAAAGACAGACGCAGTACCAGGTAGAGCCCCGCCGACTTCAAACACGGGGGGATACGGCGTGGAAACCGACCCTTCCCTGGACTTAGAACCATCCGTATACACTGGAACGGATCCAGCGTGACACGAGGTGGGCTCCAAAAATGCCGAGCGCATTACTTACGGCGCTGTGGAAGCTTTGGGAACAAAGGCGTGGCGACACACAGTCAAAAGCGTTACACTCCCGGGTTGCGTTGGAGGCAGAAACCGAGCCAGTACCAGCCCGAGAGCTACAACAAGCTCTGAAATGAGTTTCCAAACCCTAAAACCAAATACTTAGACTGTCCCTGGCGTCTCTCCGTGGCATGGGCACCGTCGAGATAGACCGGGGAAGGAGTGAGAGCCATTGGCAAGTGAGGGAGACGCCGGACACTCGCATACCAACGCATAGTGCACTGTGTACGGCGCAGAACAAGTGGCATCTTCTAGGCATCGAATAGTAGGCTTTCAATGGGGGACATGCGGAAGGCACCGGTCACCAGACAGAGACCGGTGTGGTAGAGTGATTCCACTTTCCGCAATAAACATTTGGCTGTGGATACGTATACTTTCATTTGTAGTCAAGCTTCGAACGAAAAATGATAGGTAGAAAACTAAAGCAGTAGCCCTATTGGCACCCTATATGATGAATGTCACAGAAAATGAAGAATCGCCATGATCCAGGTACATGAGACCATGAGATGCGAATATGAGTCTCCAAGGTGAGTCCTCTCACTAAAACAAGACTACAGAAACGGTGCGTATCCACACTGCCAGGCGAAACCCGTTTAGCAACAAGATCGGTTCGGGGTGGAGCCGCAGATGGTTGCAGAACTGCACCGCCTCAGGTTTAGCTAGCAAAAACCGAAACATCAGCGCTTTGGCATAGAGAGAGATGCAGTTCAATGCTTGTTGCAGCCGACGCTACAGAGTCGGTATTTTGGCTCTCCCAAAAGAGATCGAGCAGTCGTCTACATAGAGCGTAGCGAATATCGTTTGAACTGAAGTGGTACCGTTGATGGTTAGGGCAAAGAGTACGACACTGAGAGCACTTTGCTGAGGGGTGTTATTTTCCTTCCCCTTTTGACCGGAGAGAGTTCCCCTAAGTCGTACGCAGAATTGACGATCTCGCAGAAATTTAGAACCCCTATCGTGCATAAAGTTTCCATGATACCGTATCGCTATGCGGTATCATAGACTTTCTCCAGATCGAAAAACACTATGGCGTAGTGCTGTGTACGAAAGAAGTCCTAGCTGATATTTCCTGGTGGAAACAAAGCAGCGACGTGGAATGGAACTTGTGGAATCTGAACTGTGCATAAGATAGGTGGCCTCCACTGTCCAGGAAAAGGTCTAATCTAACTTACATAGGGAAAACTAGCCCGGGGTAGAACGATCTGCACAGGTTTGCGAAAAGTGAACACAGTCACCGTTTGCTAGGAGTCTGGGGGATACTCTCGGCCCAGAGGTCCTGTTGTACAAGTCTAGCGGAAATGCCATGCCTCGCTCACTTAGGTGGCGAAGCATTGAATAGGGGATGTCGTTCGGATTATAGAGAGTGTGCGAAAATAAAGTGACCTAGGGAACGCAACTCAAAAGGAGTACACCTTTCGTTAATGTGTTCTGTCTCTGTAGGGAAACTCAAGTCGGTGGCTTTCTACGATTAGACGAAGTGTATTGAATGCAGACCGAGTAGCTTCCCAGCAGCAGAATGTCGAGAGAGTGGTCGCGAAAGACACCACGACAGCTGCAGGGTCCGAGATTACGGTCCCATTCTACTGGAGAACAGGAGGGAGGGGCCTGCGAGAACTTGACCTAATCCTTTTAGCTTGCTTCCACACCTGTGCAAGACGGGCCTTGCCATTAAGTGACCGGACGTAGCTCACCAGGAAGAGTGGTGGGCTTGCTTCGAAGTATACTAGATTCTAGCTCTACGAAGGGCGGATAATAAGTTTTGCAATTCGGATATAAGGAAACGAGATATGAGGAAAAGTGTTTTATTATTTTTCAATATAACTACCCTCCACTTCAATGCACTTGCGCCACTTGTCCGTGAGGCTTCGAATTCCCGACAGCCAGAAATCTCCCGACTGCTGTTCAATCCACTCCTGGGCGGCGAGCTTGACATCTTCATCGTCCCCAAACCGGCGTCCACGCAGTGCAGCCTTGAGCTGGCGGAATAAAAAGTAGTCGCTAGGGGATCCCAGTGATGGACCCACGTTTCATCACCTGTCACTCTGCGTGTTCGAATACCGCCGGGACTTGGTTGTACAGGAGCTGCAGCTCCTCCGAACTTTGACGACGTTGAAGTCGATCATGGGGCGTGAGGTTTCTAGGGACCCAACGAGCAGAGACCTTGGTCATGGCCAAATTGTGGTGGATGATGTTCCTAACACTTCCATGTGATATTCCACGATCTCGCTCGATTTCTTCGACCTTCACCCGTCGATTTTTGAGGATCCTCCTCTCCACACGGGTCACATTTTCCTCGTTGGTCATGTTTGACCGGCGCCTAGGACGGGGCTCATCTTCAAGGGACTCACGACCATGGCAGAACTCCCTATTCCAGCGAGCAATGGTTGCATAGGAAGGGGCGGTGTCGATGCACACTGCAACCATGCGTTCATGGATCTCTTTTGCATTCTTGCCTTCCTTGGTCAAAATTTGATCACTGCGCGGTGCTCAACCTTCTCCATTGTTCAAAAATTTGTGACTGACGATCTGCGATCAGCTACTGCTTCTTAAATAGACGAGGCAGGAGCGTGCGGCTGCAGGTCTTCACTTGTCATAACTTGTCCTAACACCCCCACAAACAGACATCCCGCTTCCTCTGTTTTGCCCTACCGATTCGCAAAACTTATTGACCGCCCCTCGTAGCTCGACTAAATTTACCAACGGTGAAACCGTACGGGCTGCACACTATCGCTAGGACATGTAGGAATATCACTTCTGTCTGATGTCCGTTTCAGACTGTCTACCATCAAGGAAGCAGATGGCGTACAAAACATCCACAGTCATTCTAGGAATAGTAGTTAGTTCTAAATCGAAGAGGTTGCCGGAAAAAAACTCAAAGGCTTCATTTACCGACCTAAGCAACTCGACTGGGACAAATAAATCAGTCATTTATTAAGATGCGGACAAACGCGCCCGCTCCAAGCTCCACTAGGTTGTTCTTTCAAGCGGCAGAGGCCCATAAAATGATAGGTGAATGAGAAAATAGTCAGTACCATGAAGATCATCAACCACCTCCCACCCAATGTCTGCCTGTGCATCCGGAGACCAAAGGGACAAATCGAGGCAAGAAAATGAAGTAGTTCCCGGGCAGAGATGCGTAAAGTCATTCATATTTAAGACACCTATCTTCAGCTCGTTGATCAGATTGGCAAGGACCTGACCACTGGGAATAATCGTGTAGTGACCTGGAAAAGGTAGGCCCTCGTATTCTCATGCCTTCCCTTTCTCATCATAGTTTACGGTGTTTATCGCAGGTCAACCCGCTTCGAGGCTACCATTTTTGGCTTAAACTTCTGTAATTTAGCAGCCTTATTCGCGTAGGGGAAGTGACTCATTTCCCCCCCCCCCCTCTTGTGCCATAATTCTCTTTCGTCTTTCGGATTGAAGGATATAAATGGGGCCGTGAGGCCTTTTAATTTATTCTGTTGCGAGGATTCTGCCTTAATTGCTCCGCTGAATCGTTTCCTGTCACTTACCTTTGACGTTGTTCATTTTTGGAGACCCGTACTGGATTCCTTCGTGCAGCGAGGATTTTTTGACATTGGTTCCTGCCAGCGTTTTCGCTGCCCCTCTGTCGGCTGAATCGAATTGTGCTCTTCCAGCTACGTTTGCAAGTGTTCTCTTTTGGAAGCCGTTCACTCTTGTCACGTGAAAACTGTCCCCCAGTCACCTCGCCATCTCCTCTTTGTGAAATTCTGTCATCTCGAATTACTTCTTTCGGATCGTTTACCTTCGAGTCATCGTTCTCCGTGGTATCGACGCCTTTCGCCCCGATATCGCCGTGTGTGGGTTTCTCCTTACCGAAGGTCGTCATCGCTTGCACCCCTGTGAACTTGGGTCAAATTCACTCATCGTCGCCGAACCTCTTTCGCCTGGGTTTCCGACGTGGGTTATTGCTTCACTGCTCTGGTATCAAGTATCTTGGAGTATTTCTTTCTTCTTACGTCCCTTTTAAATTAATTAAGTTTTATTCATGAAACTTTGGGCCTTCGGATAAGGGACGTAAGACAGTGAGGTTATTCCAGGAAGACCTGTCACTAGAGTAGCGTAGCCTATTTTATCTTCAACAGAGCTTGTCGTTTCGGCTTTAAGCAAATTATTCATAGAACCCAATTTTTTTATGCGTGAATATCTATTTTGGTTAGAACGACTTGTAGTCTTTAGATGGTGATAAGCATTTGTGACCTTTCTTATTATTTGATGTACCCCTGTATAATTTGTTACCAGTCAATTTATTTAATTTTTTATTTTGATTTAAATAATACTGTTAATACTTTTATGTGTGTATTCATTTAACCCCTTGCAGATACCTCGTAATTTAGCACCGTCTTGATAAATTCTGGTGAATTTCTGGTAGGCTTTTAGATCCCTAGTCTTCTATAAATTTCTTGTGTGTGTTTTATTTGGGCCGTGTGAACCGGGTTCCGCGATAGCTTTAACATGACCCTAGAGGAGATGTCTACCGTTCAAATCTCCAATCAGAAGAAAGGGACTCGGCATCCCTTTCACAACAGGTCGGATGGGCTCTCGAGAAAGTCGGCTGACAGTGAAGTGTACGCAGAAATAACAGTATACGTTCTCTCCAGATACATGGGTACTGCTACTACCTGAAAATAGGTATTTATAGCAAATAGAAGTACGAGAACCTCATGCCAAGTTTAAATAACGCATCCCCCTGACGGGCCACCATCAGTTTGTAATGTAGTCGCAAAAAGCTTATACCCTGGAATGGTAGGCAGGGGGCACGCACTTTACAGAGTCTCCTGCATTTGTTTTTATTTAAGGAGCCCATCTGACGACAGCCTACTTGGGCAGAAGTAGTTGTACTCACCACAGCCTACTACTAGGCTATATTAAAAAAACAAATAACTGTGTAAATATCAAATAACCACGATAAAAAAGGACAAAGGCTAAAACAAAAAACAACAACAACAACAAAAGAAAAAGGCAAAAGGGCAACAACAAGGAAGTGGGCACCAGCGTTGGGGATAGACCCGACCTTCTCCGGCGCAAAAACAGTCAAATAAAGTGGAACAGGCCAGCCTCTTCCAAAAATTCGTATAGTCCACAAGTCTGTGTGCACGACCCGGTCCCAAATACAAGGGACAAACGGTAGTGACCCCGCTCTTCCCAGTATCGGGATAGGTAACGTGCGCAAAGATCACACACACTGGATTCATTCAACAGGAATGTGCCGAACAGTCTGGCGAACAACACAATCAGCACAATAAGGCACAGGTGAGGTCTCCATTAAATGGCCGTATGTCCCTCAAGTGTGTCCAATTTGGAGACGACATAAAGCAAAATGTAGCCGTCGCGTCATTTGTGGGTAGATCAGTGGGAACAGACGCAGCGCAATGGCACGTGGCATTAAGTTCCCTGACCATCTCGCATCTTCTTTGGAGAAGAAGCCCGAAGAGATACCCGTAATCCTGCCATGTAATCTGTGTGAGGAAGAACGAAACGCTGGTCTGGTCGTCTAGTCCTCGAGGGCTCTTTGGCACTTTCATCGGCGCACTCATGCCCAGCAATTCATACAATTCATATAATTTCAATATCCACCCGGCTCGCCAAAATCGTGGCGTCACGGATATCGCAAACCTGAGGATGCGGAGATTTCAATGCACTGGGAGCTATCAGGGAGCTTTGTGAGTCGCTATAAATCACAATCTGGTCTCTGAAACAGGCTGTGGAGGTATCCCTTTAGAATAATATTATTCTTCACCTGCCAAGATATTACTTCGGGAGAGAAAGCGAGCCGTTACTCTTTCTCCCTTTCCGACCTTACCCTTTTTGGACTCGCTGCCAGGTCTCCGCGAAATTCCTACTGAGGCATGACGCTGAAATTAGGGCTACCTCCCTACATCCCGTCCCTCTCAATCCCTCCCGTCGCACCACACACCCCTCGGGTCGGGAGATTACTTTGTAGGATTCGCCATGAACCGCTTTTATGGCGCCTGCCGCTGGTCGCCCGTCTGGCCCGCTGATCCCTGCCTTTGACACTTCACCGCAAGGAGACGCTCGGATTGTCACGGTCGATAACGCAGGTTAGAGAAGGTCGCAATTTTCTCTCCCTGTTTTAAAGAACTCTGGGTATATATGCACCCGCTCCAGGATTACAGACAGATTTGGTTAGACGAGACTTCCCCGAAAGGAGTACAATTCAACGAGCTCTCTCCCGAGAAGTTGAGTGACGGTCGCAAGCCACGGAAGAGCTGGACATCACACCCGTATCTTCGGGTCAGGGAGAAGAGTTTCGTGAGGCAACGTCAGCCTTTCTCATCTGCCTTCGGATCGAGGAATGGAGAAGCCATCCTCCGAAGTTTTTCTGGTGACTTCTTAAGGACAAGAGGCCAGTTAGCTAGCTCAAGCCGAGTGTGGAGAAGCAATCTTCCTCCCCCTTTCGAAGTTCTTCTGATGACCTCTTAAGGACAAGAGGCCCGTTAGCTCGCTCAAGGTAAGTGTGTAGAAGTCATCCCCCTCACCCACTTTGAAGTTCGTTCGGTGACCTCTTGATGACAAGAGGCCCACATCTCGCAAACACAAGTTCGAGAAAGTAGCCCCACCCGCTGCAGGTTTGTGGCTACCTCTGTGAGTAATCAAGGTCACTAAGACCTCCTCCAAGTATTTCCCGCTTTACTCTCGAGTTTCAAAGGAAGTAAATGACTCATTACCCTCCATCTGCCATTATAGCCATTCCCTAACCACGGTTATCTAATTAGTATTCGGAGCTTAAGTCCGTCTTATTGATGTACCCATATATATATATATATATATATATATATATATATATATATATATATATCCATATTTATTGTTGTGACTTTTATTTAGTGTGTATTAAAAATCTATTTTTGTCATTGTGTTTGTTATATTCCTTGGTCACGCAGCTGCCGCTATCTATTCAAATTGCACTCTCAGAATAATAACAGTTTTCGCCTTGCTTGGCGTGCCTTATAGCTTGTGTGTGGATATTCACGTACATTTGGCCATACCTCGACACAGGCATGTCGCGTTATCTTCCGTACCGAGCAATGTATTGCAACCAGCTCAGCCGTTAAGACAGACGCAGCGCCTGGCAGAGGACCGCTGACTTCAACCAGAGGGGATACGTCATGGAAACCAACCCCCTCTTGGGCCTCGGAGCCATCCGTATACACTGGCATGGTTCCAGCGTGACACGAAGTGTGCTCAAAAAAGGCTAAACGCAATACTACCGGCTTTGTAGAAGCTTTGGGAGCAGAGGCTCGGCGACTGATAGTCAAAGGTGGTGCCCTCCAGGATGAAGTCCTGGGTAGAACCAGGGGCGCCACCGTCCCGAGAGCTATACCGAGCTCTTGAAAGAGTTTCCTAGCCCTAAACCCAAAGGGCTTATGGTATGCCTGGCGTGTCTCGGCGGCATAGGAACCGTCGAGATCAGCTGCGAATGCAGTGATTTTTGTAGTATAGTTAGAAATAATGATTGTGCATCGAATAGGGGCCCCTACATACGCCCACCCATAACAATGAATGATTTTTTTATTTTTTTATGAAATTTGGCATATCAACTAAGAAGGTGTTAATGGCTTTTTTGATAGTTTTGTGATATAGGAACTAACTGGCAATTTATTTTTTTAGGAAGGCCCTAAAGACAAGGACAGGTAGGTACTTTTTTATTCAACGCTTCGGCAATATAATTTGCCTTTTTGGCATGGAAGTGTTGCCTTAAATAAGAAATTCAACCTCAAAATGCATTATAAGACTAAATACCCTAAGTTCAGTAAATTTATTAGGCAAACGAGGATGGACGAATTTTATAAACTTAAAGTAACTTTAGAACAACAAAGTTCTATATTCCAAAAACGAAACATGGAATCTGAAAAAAGTACACGTGCAAGCTATAAAGTGTCGAAATTAATAGCAGAAAACATAAAACCTTTCACTGCTTAGGAATTCGTGAAAAATGCTTGTTTGTTGTAGTAAACATTTTTTGTCTCGAGACAAAAACCTTATTTTCGAATATTTGTATCTCTGCAAGAACAGTGACAAAACGAATACATAGAAAAAATGTCAGCAGATGTGAAAATTAATTTAAAAAATCTTTGCAACAAATCGACACGGCACAACTTGCAGTGTTTGTACGTGGAGTAAGCAAAACTTTCGACATTTTTGAATAATTTGTTCAACTGGTACCTATAAAATGCACCTTCTACAGGAGCATACACTCATAACAACTGCTCTAGTGTACTACAAACATGAATCTGGACAAATTAAAGCTAGTATACGTAAGAACCGATGGAGCTCCTGCTATGGTTGAACAAACTAAAGGTGGAGTGGCTCTGCTTCAGAAACACGCGGAAGGTCTCGGAAGTAAACACAATGTGATGAAAATACACTGCATAATCCACCAAGAATTATTAAGCGCAATGCCCTCCAATTTTAAGGACGTGTTAACGTAGTGGTGAGAACAGTAAACGTGATTTTGTCTAGGGGATTAAATAACCGTCAGTTTCGACAACTTTTAACAGAAGCAGAGAACCATTATAGGATTTGGGTTTACTTCTGCGACGTTTGCTACCTCAGTCAAGAGGCTATCCTGGAAAGAGTATATGCGCTGCAAGAAGATATAGCTGTATTTCTTGAGAGCAAAAACATGAATGCCACAGAATTTCGCGATCCCAAGTGGCTTTCAAGACAGAAATTTTGAGTACATTTAATCTCCCATTTAAACCAATTGAATTTACAGCTTCAGGGAAAAGAATCAATTAATACATGACATGTGGGAACACATAACCGCATTTGAAACAAAACTACGATTGAAGAAATGTCAGCTGGAGGTATCAAATTCTGCTCATTTCCATACACTCCAGGAGACTAAACCTACAAATAGCAAAATATTCGTGACTGTGATACGTGATTTAAGAACGGAATTTTCCTTTCGGTTAACTGTCATGCGATCAAACACAGTCGATTTCAAACTGTTCGCTACTCCATTTGATGTGCAAGTGGACAGCATAGAGGAAGAATTTCAAATTGAACTCATTGACATGCAATGCACTAAAGTGTTTAAATCAAAGGATGTATCTCCTTTTGGAATTTTATAAGAAATATCTTTTTGAACCCAGGCTATATACCAACTTGACTAGTCATGCGGTGAAAATGGCATAGGTGTTCAGTCGCACATATGCGTGTGAGCAATTATTTTCCAAAGTAAAATACACTAAAAGTAAGCTAGGACACGAATCACGAATGACTATTTATAAAACAGACTGCCTCTGGTTTCAACCTCCTAATCAACTGATGTTAAATAACTTTCGATCCCAAAACAACATGAAACATCAGACTACTTAATTCCTTATAAATATCAATATTCAATGTGAAATATATAATATATACAAACTAAAATAAACATAATCTATTATAATTTATAGTTACATGTTTTACTATTATTACCTTCATTTATAAATTATTAGGTAGCGAATATAACATCTATAATTATAATAGTTTAAAATTTATTATGTAAATTATGAATGTGTTCCCTCCACCACTTAATAGACTTTGCTTCTGGCCCATAAGGTGAAAAGGGTTGCCGACTCCTGACGTAGAGAGTAGCGAGAACATCTTCCGGCAGCATCTTCCTGCTCCATTGGGCCGGAGAGGGCTCCCCCACCCGTACGCGGAATCGACGATCTCGCAAAAATTCAGATATAAAGATTAGGAGGCGTCCCCTCACTCCCATCATGTGGAGAGTCTCCATGATACCGTACCACCATGTGGTATCATAGGCCTTCTCCAAATCGAAAAACACCGTGGCGTAGTGCTATCTACGAAGGAAGGCCTCGCAGACGGCATTTTCTAGTCGAAGCAGAGCATCTGACGTTAAACTTGCGGAAGCGGCACTCTGCAAAAGACACATGGCCTCCGCTGTCCAGAAAAAAGCTAAGCTAACAGTTACAAATTTCTACATCAACTTGCACACGCAGGAAGTTAGAGAGATTGGGCGGAAACTGGCCGAGGTAGAGTGATATATCCCATGTTTCCGATAAGAGAGCAGAGTAGTGATTCACCAGGAGTCAGAGGAGATACCCTCTACCCAGATCTTGTTGAACAAATCTAACCGAAAGGCGATGCCTCGTTCACCCAGGTGTCGGAGCATGGCCTACAGGACATCATTCGGACCAGTTGCAGTCCGGCGCACGAAGCGAGAGTGGAACGCAACTCAGTCACAGTAAACCTGTCACAGCAGCCTTCCGCGACATCACGAGCGCATCGAATGCTTGCGAAGCAGTATTGCGGCTAGAGAATGTGGAGAAAGCGGTCGCGAAGGATTCCGTCACGGATGCGGGGTCCCAGATTGCGGTCCCATTCTCCTGGAGGACATGAGGGGGTTCCCGCGAGAACTTGCTCCGAATCCTTTTGACTCACTTCCACACCTCGGCAAGAAGGGTCTTCCCGTTAAGCGAAGACACGTATTGCCTCCAGGAAGAGTGGTGGGCGTGCTTCGAAACATGCCGGAACCTAGCCTTAGCTCGACGAAATTCATTCCCGAGAGTGAAATCGTTCGGGTGGCGCTTATAGCGCATGTAGGCATAACGCTTCTTTTTGAGGGCTGTTACACGCTCGGGTGATCACCACTAAAGCAGTCAGCGTGCAAAACGGGAAGTCTTACTAGGAATAGTAATTAGCCCAACGGCGATGAAGTTACCAGAGAAGAACTAAACTTCATCCACCAACCTAAACCCCTCGCCGGGAACAGTTAAATCATTCATTTCTTGAAATGTGGACCACCGCACCAGAGGGGAGGAGGAGCTTTAAGGTAGTTGCGATCCAGAAAATGATATTTGAATGGAAAAGAAGTCATCAAAGTCATCGACTAACTCCAACCCAAAACGGGTGAATGAAGCGGGTATCGGGCAGTGATGCGCAAACTCATCCACATTTAGGACATCTAACTCCAGCTCGCCAATCAGGTCGACAAGGAGCTGACCCCTGGCATTTATCGAATAGTCTCGCCAGAGGGTGTGTCTATCGTTCACATGCCCGCAAAATAGGTTGGGCCTCGGGTGCTATCCTTGTTCCTTTTGGGGGCCGATTTAGGAACATCAAAAGACGGCCTTACCACCGCTTTCAGGGGTGTTTCCTCCTGTGAGTCTAACAACTCGGTGGAGGCGTGCGGCTGGTTTTAGCCAAAGCTAGGTGTGAGCCCTTTGTGCCGTCAGCGCTGCAAGGGTAGCGCACAGGTTGAGGAGAACCCGCAGAATGGTTCTGTATGGGCGAGGAAACGACCGTGCTCGTAGGCTTGGATGGACAGGGCAGATGGTGTCTTTTTTTAAATTGAGGCATAAGAAGCCTCAGGCAGCACTGGGCGCACCAGGACCAAGTCCTTAGCCTCACGAAATGATAGACCATTGTGAGGGAATCCCCACGTGGAAGCTCTGGAGCAGAACGGAACTTCCATGCGCGGCAGAACGCCCGGTTAGGCCTAAATTGGTAAGCCTAACCCCCTCCTTCCACAAGCGGTAGCCTTGAACCATGTTCACCCCGACTCACTTTTATACGGGCAGAATAGCCTCTACAAGAAGATTCGAGGTCATTCGAGAGTAGAGCTGTGTCCCGCTTACCCCCCGCCCCTCCGGGAGAGCCTCGGACATAAATAACGTTCGACTCCCATGAAGAGACACAGAGTTGAGAAGTCTCGCCCATACCCCAGAAGATTCCCCATGGTTCCAAGTCAAGTGCTAGCAACAAAGCAAAGTAACAGCCGGACTATTTTGTGTATTTGGAATTAGCCCCAGCCACGAGGTAATTCCACTGAACGATCGCCCCCGAGTGATTTTCCCGACTCCTCTCATCAACTCCTGTCGAAGCCTTCCTCATTTCGGGTAGCCGAAATACTCTCCCCTGGACCGGAAGTTACCCCCCCCCCCCGCCTTGTTTTTGGAGAACCGTCATCACTCCAACCTCCCGCTCAGAAGTTCCGAACGTTCTCACCTCACGTGCAGAAGACATCCGTAAGCCAACCCCTCTCCCCCCTTCGGGAACCCAATTGAGTTAATCCCCCCCACATTTGAATAGTCTCCTCCTGGAATATCTTAAGTTCTAACTTCATAGCCTGATTTATAACTACAATTCCTTCTTTCATTTACTGATGTGATTTTGCCCGTTAATTCTCTGAGGTAATTTTACCCATCAATTCTCTTATTATTTTTGTGTAAATAAAATTATATTTTTGTACATGCCTCTTTAAATAACCTTGAGCTTTGCCATTCCACATAATTTACCTGACCTCGTTGCACTCTCGCTACTCAGCCCGTCTAAAATCGTGGTTTTCCGCCCCTTTTGTCGGTTCGCTTTCAAGTTATTGGTCCCTCCCTCATAGATATAATATGGTATTGATATAATGTAATGTCATACCACGACAACCATCCGTAGCCTGAACGGCCAGGATTTCCTTCTCCAGGATATACGCACCACATTGCTTTTTAAAAATCAGGGTGCGGCTCTCCGCAATTGCTACACTTGGCCTTACACGATTTACACTTATCCTGTGTGGCCTAGGAGCAACTTACATAGACTTTGAGTAAACTTCAATTTGCATGACTACAGGAGCAATCTTTATGTCCCAAGCGGTGGCAGTATCAGCACCTCCGTGGCAGTGGCACGAACGCTTTTAAGGCGTAGCGTTCCATACCGGCTCGTACCGACTATGGGAGCCTGTCACGGTCGAACGTGACTAAGAGTGCAGGGGTGGGTCTCGAGGCATCTCCCTGTTTTCTCATTAGACGTTCGAGTTTGACCGGAGTGCAATTAAGTGTCCGAAGGGCACTAATCATGGCTGCTTCAGAGGTATATGACACTTTCGCCAGAAGGCTGTCATACAAGAAACGGGTCACGTTCGGCTTTCTACCAATCAAGCTAGCTAATGCTCTCATCTGATGGATCATGTTGCCCTTGGCCAACATGCTGCGATTAGTGGCCCGAATAACCAGAAATAATTTGAAGCCAGCGGGCTCGATAACGCCAGGTAATATCTCAATGAGGTGGCCTGACGTAATAGATGCTCCGCTCAGTGACCTTGCGAATTTCGCCTTGGTCTGGGCCGTCTGAGGAGATATTTGCACAGAGGATAGATACCACTCGCTCTGCGCCGTACCTAGTGCATTATGCGCCTGTATACGCGAGCCCAGTGTTTTACTCAATCTCCAATGGTTCTCTGTATCCGCGGCCGATCTTGATGGAGCCTGTGCAATTAGAGCCGCCAGTCTACTTCGAGAGCTCGGCGTAGCTCTCAGCCCGGTAGTGCTTCTGGTTCTGCCCAGGAAGCCACCCTGGATGGAACCACCTTAAACTGTATCGTCACGCCTCTGCTCCCAAATCCTCTACATCACCGTGAGTATTCCATTCGTCCTTTTTGAAGCAGACTTCGTGTCATGCTGAATCCGTGTCAATGTAGATAGATGGCTCAATGTCGCAGGGAGGGTCGGCTTTCACGCCCTATGCCCTCTTTTTGAACTCAGCGGTGCTCTATTAGGCACTGTGTCTCTCTTTACGGCTGAGCTGGTTGAAATACACCGCTCGTTACCGGACCTACAGCATCATACCTAGTTCAGAGACCGGAGTGATGAACTTTAGCGACAAAAAATGTGCCCATAGTATTCTCCAGGCATTGGAATCTTCACTCACTCTGGTTCGCGGTATCCGTGAGGCCACAGTTGCTGCGAGTCGGATGAATGTCGATATTATCTTCTGTAGGTTATTGGACCAGGGAATCGCAAGGGATTATCGCGCCGATGTAGGCTCCTGAGAGTTTGCAAGGACTGGGCGCCCAGATCAGCACTTTGCTCTTTCTCACATCGACTACATGACAGGAATCAGGTCATTTTTTCCGTGCTGCCTGGTAAAGAAGATGACAGGCGACCAAGGGGAACAAAGACGGCCTTAGGTTACTTTATGTCCTCTTAGAATTGAGCACACTCGCGGGACGCACCGTCATTTGATGGATTGCTCTCCTGCATCTTACTGCGATGCAATTGTTGTCACCCGGACTCTTCCTCTACCGAGACGAGTAGGGGCACTGTCGCATGTCACTTTACTCGGGACAGTTCGTGCACAAGTAATTGTGGACAGTCTGACTTTTTGGAGGAGGCTGGCCTCCATTTTACTCGACTCTTTGCTATATGTCGCATTTTCCTGCGACGGAAGGAAGACAGTCCTCGCTCCGACGTCGGGACGTGCTTCCCTTTTCTTGTTTTTTTTTTATTTCTTGGTTTGTTCTTGTTTTTGTTTGTTTTTTTCTTTGTTTGGTTTGGTTTGAGGAATTTTAAGGTGAAATTTGAATAAGGCGAGTTATTCCTTTAAAGGTAGTCACCAGATGGGCGCATTAAAAAATATATAAAAAATCGCAACTTAAGATAGTGAGGCACACCGACCTAAAGTTAGCTAGAGGCCGGTCCTTCCCCACAGATTTCAGATCCTAACTGAACAGCCAGAGGCTACGTGACCAAGTGCATTTCCATAATACATAATATTCGTCTTCGGGACGGCCAGGATCTGAAGAGATGTATGTGCAGACCCAGAAACGGGACCCCGAGACCTTTAGTTACACTGGCAGCTAACAAGCCAGTAAAGTCCGCCCACCACAATCGATACAGCAATATGCACCCAAGAACAGCCATAGGGAGGTGGTCAACCCATTACACGCAAGGAAGTGGTTATTCCTATTATTCACACCCCAATCACCATTACCCACACCTCCCAAAGCCTGGTCTCTTACAACTTGCAATTGTTATTTGGTGTTGTTTATAAAGGTTACAAAGCCTCTCTTCTGACACGGCATGAGTTAGCTTCGAGCTTGTAGTCCACATATACGAGCGGTCCATGGAGATGAACTAACAGGGGGGATGATATCTTCATCGCTAAGTGGCTGCATCTCCTTATCCATCTTCTCCCTTAGAGCATATGGATCCGTTTGGGCTTTACAAAACTTCGGAGGAATTGTAGTGTCAACCTCAAAGATAAAGAAAGGCCTTATTCCTCACCCCCCACCAAAACCTGTACAAGATAGATTTGGAACTTCTTTTTAGAACGAGAAGTTCCTTATTTATCTGAGGTACTTTAACTCCAGAGCATTTATCATATCATTTCCTAATAAGGAAGGACCGTGATCATTAATAACTACAAACCTAGCCTTGCAGCTCGGAGTGTAACTACTTCCAGCTAATAGTTTTACCGACACAGAAATTTCTCCATCCACCTGCATAGACTGATTTGCCACTGGAGACTGTAGTACGGGACGATTAGATGCTGCTGGCAACAGAGATTCATAGGTCTGTTTTGAGATTAGAGACCTAGCTGCTCCAGTATCTACTTCCATTACTACCAGTGTTCCATTCAACAGTCTTTCCATAGTGATAGGTTAATCTTAGATTCCTCAATAGCGAAAAAAGTCATAACACTCATTAATATTATATACACAAGTATGATGAACTGCTATAGAACTCGAGGAAAAGAGAGCATGGACCTACGTACCTGTTTTCTACCCTAGAAACATCTTCTTAAGATCTCCATTTCATTTATATAAGTAAGACTCAACATCCTTATAAGAGCAATCTTTACCCCAGTGCATCGTTCCTCTACCAGTACATACTGTCTTAGGGTTAGATTTAGGACTAGTAGAGGTAGATTTAGTTAGAGATGCATAATGTTTGGGAGCTTGTACCTTAGCGTTACGAGAACTTTTAGCAACTGACTGTACCTTGTGAACGAAATGATGCTCCATAGCTTGGACACGCTTAGCGGCATCTAACAGCAGCAATCTCCACAACTTTCCTAAAAGTGAGATTAGCTTTCGCCAGGAGAGTTGTGTTGACACACTAGATAGCCTCATCACAAACATATCTCTGATAATGTCCTGTAACTGGTCATCAAAATCGCAAGTGTGAGCTAAGGCTTTGATACCAACAACGAAATCAGCCACTGAATCCTTTGGTTTCTGATTTCTCGAGTAAAATTTGAAAACTATAAATTAATTATAAGGATCAGATAAGGAAGAACGTCCCCAGCTACTTTGGGGACGTGTATCTTAACCTGGAATTTTCGTGGAACGCTTTTCATAACTTTTGAAGTATAGCGTACGAGAAGTGCAGGCGAGCGGCTTAAAAGCTTCGTTTGAATGAGTCTTTTTTGAGACTCAGGATGGCCGAGTGGATTCGCCGCTGGCTAACAGTGGTCCAGCGACGCGGGAAGCTGTTCGCAACTCACCTGCGCTATTATTTTTCTGTGCCCCTTTTCTTTCTCCCCTCTATCTACAGAAGATTGGGGGGACGTTAATCTTTATCTTGATAAAATTGGAAGAATCTTAGTGTTTATATATTCAGAATAAACTCATATCGAGAGATTATAATGAGATTTGGATTTGAGACGGACATTATAAAGTGTTTTGTAAGCAAACCATGTGTTTCGGTAACTAACCTAACCTAACCGACTCTGGGGACGCGTATCTTAACTTGGAATTTTATAGGGACGCTTAGGTACTTTGGGGGCGCTTTCCTTTAAATTTTCAAAGAAAAATAATCTTAACTTTTAAAATGATGTGTTTTTCACCTTCCGGAACTTAAAAATGACTTAGTTATTAATTTTGCGAAAATATGTTATTATTTTGGTAAATTTGAATCTTTCTGCACCATTTGACTTATTTCCTTCAACGTTTGGCCTGACTAGTTAGCCAATAGCATGCTATGTTATATCTGCAGGCAATGTGCGCATACGTCTTCTGGCTGCTTAGCCAATGCCATGATTCGTTATATTTCGTGCATTTCGGTCTATTCGCGGATGACGGTGTCTTCAGTTCATATGGTATAATGGCGTGTGGTAGTTGTTCTAGGTCCCAATATCAACTAATACGAGAAGTTTTTGAGGACGATGTTTAGTCGTTTGAAATACATATATAGGGCTCACAGTGTAATCCTGCGATATATTAAATGCCTTACATGCCCCATAAACTGTAAATTTAGACAAGATCGCAATTTATTTAACTGTACTAGAATTGCAAAGGATTTGAAAGGCCGTAAAACCACCTGCAAATTTTCGATTAGTGCGTTTAAGGGCAAGTGGCTTTGTAACGCCGCATTCGACCAACCGTAAGGTAAGGTAAGGTTAGGTTAGGTTAGGTTAGGTTCTGAGTCATTTTAAATGAATTTGAAAATGTGTTTTTCTTATGCAGTTTTATGTGTACTTCATAGATCTGAAACTTGTTTTCGCTGGAAATATGTACATACTTTCCATATTATGGACCTTCAGTCAATTATGGGAAAAGTATGCATTTCTGGGAAAAACGAGTGACAGATTTGAAAAGTACACATAAATTTGCAGAAGAAAACATTTTTAAAATCCTTAGAAAATATCTTAAACGAATTTTTACCTAAACTTTGTTAGACAGTAGAACTTAATGCTCGCCAGAATGAAAAAAGCTAGCACGTTTGTATCACACATAAGGCAACGAAAAAAAGCTGGACCCGGCTAACATATGTATCGAAATCTTCGGCATTTTCATTAAAGACACCAACCTTTCCAAACTGTGCCATTTAAAAAAAATCAATAGCACTAAATTTGCTATCTTATCTAAGCTGTCAAATCCCAGCCGCCCCCTCTCAATCCCACCTGTAGCAGGGACACACAGTAGAGGTGATGTTAAAGTATGCACAGCTTAATTCGTACCGGGTTCTCGACAGCCAATAACCTAGCTATCCAAGATGGCGGACCCGCGGACGAGTTAAAAAATATCTGATAAACATATCGTGAATATGCAATGTCCTCGTAATAAGGTTACCACAATGAGGAGTTAAGTTAATCTATAGTTCAAGAACTATATGTTTCCTAAGTTTTCCAACAGTAAATTTTCATCTAATTTCCCTGATATAAGAGCATTTATTTGTTTCATTTCATATATTGAATACGCCTCACGACCTCTGGCAACCCCATTGAAAGAATTGAAATTCGACATCTAAAAATTATTCTAAGGGGATTATATTCTAAATTGGGATAGCGAATCTCACATATGTACCTCCATAATGGTGGGGGGTTCTACCCACACACCTAATCCTATTTTTTAATCATCTCATAGAATAGGCATATCTAAAGCCTAGCATTAGGTTTTCAACTGAATGCCAGAGCTAATGGGCGGTAGGCTGTCAATTTACTACAACTAGTTGATTAAAAAAATCTGTGGTCGAAACAAAGACCATTAAAGAAAGGGGGGTGGGGTCAAAGACCCCTTAGAATATTATCACAAAATACGCTTCGAAGTTGAATTTCAAGCCTTTCACTGGTGTTAGCAACGTCGTGAGATGCATTCAAAATAATGAAAACAAATAAAAGTTTTTTATCAAGAAAATAAGTGAATCGCGGAAGTAATAACGATCATAATCGTGTTTCTGACCCCTAAAAACGTCATAAAAAATACATTTTATGGACAAAATATCGTGGTGGAGATGTTCTAGAAATTTGCCTATATCACTCGTTAGCATCCTTCTGTTTCGAAAGACAATGAAGAATGCGCCATGGAAGTCAGTCTGTGGTGAAACTGCAGCACCGGCTGTGACTGTACAGCCCGATCCTTGAACGGCAGGTCCTGCTGCAGTTGCTGCATGTGAAAACGGTGTCATCCGAGGGTGCCTACTCTGCTCTCTGTCGTATGCGTGTTCTTTTTTCTTCCCACATCTCCTCTCTCATCTGCTCTGTTGTCTTGATAGTTGACTTGGTTGCTTGATGCCAGCTGCTGCGGTCTGCAGCCACCGCTTCAAAGCTTGCCGGCACAATGTCACCAGCCTTGAGGTCCTGCTTGCACACATCTTTGTATTGGAGTATCGATCCTGCCACTAGCTCCTGCAGGTCTGGAGCCAGTGGTAAGCTCACCATAAAAACTGTCTTTAGGTAGTCTGCCAACCTGCATGCGACTAACATGGCCACAGCGCAGGCGTCTCTTGGTGAGCAGGGCAGAAGTGCTGAGGGTTCTTGCCATTGCCAGAACGCCCTTGTTAGGGACGTGATCCTGTTATGAAATGCCGAGAATTCTTCTGAGGCAGTGTAGGTGAAATGTGTTGAGCCTGCGTTCTTGGCGGTCGTACAGAGTCCAGCTCTCGCTTCCGTAGAGCAGTGTACTCAGCACTCAGGATTGATACACTTGTATCTTTATCTTGATGGTGAGCATGGAGTTTTTCCACACTTTCTTTGACAGGAAAGCCATTGCTGCAGCTGCCTTGCCAATTCTTGAATTCAGCTTGGTTTCCAGATTGAGACTGATGGAGATGGTGGAGCCAAGGTATGTGAAATCTTCCACCACGTCGAGGGTGCAGTCACCGATGAAAATAGTGCAATAACTACAGGGAAATGGAAAAATAGTACGGAAGAGAATAAAGTATAGTTTAAGACAATAGATAATATAGCAGTTACATATATTGCATCAAAACTCGAGTATATTTGAATCGGATCACATAGACAGGAACAATATAAAGGGTATTCCATGAAGACGGATCGAAGTTAGCAGTAAATTAAACAGTGTTATTGGTGAAAATTTATTGATTTAACTATTGGATCATGTTAGTTAAGTCATGGCAATTATGTGTGAAAAATAATATCGCCTAAATGTCCGCCAAGGCTTCGGCGGCACACCTCTACTCGATGGTCAAAAGTTTTGATGACGTCTCTGCATAGTTGCTCCTTTATCTCACCAATATGCCTTATTATCTCATCCTTCAGCTGTTGAATTGTTGTTCGCTTGTTGGCATAAACCTTACTTTTGAGATGACCCCAAAGGAAGAAATCTTGAGTCGTCATTCACACGATCGTGGTGGCCAATTGACCTTGCTATTTCGAGAGATGATGCGACCTGTAAACTTTTCATTCAATAAAGCCATTGTTGCATTGCCTGTGTGGCATGTGGCGCCGTCCTGTTGAAACCACAAATCTTCGACATCCATAGAATTCAATTCACACCATAAAAAGTTGGCTATCATGGCACGGTATCGCTCGCCTGTCACCGTAACAGAATTCCCAGCATCATTTTCGAAGAAATACGGCCCAATGATTCCGCTAGCAAAAAATGCACACCAAACAGTGACCTTTTGTGGATGCAGTGGCTTTCCAACAATCTTCCTGGGATTTTCATCAGCTCAAATGCAACAATTCTGCTTATTAACGAATCCACTAAGATGAAAATGGGCTTAATCACTTAGATGATTTTTTTTGCAAAAAATCATCATGGGCTTTTCTTTGCTCGTGCACCCAATTAACGAATGTACGGCGCTTCAAATGGTCAGCAGTCTTCAGTTCTTGTGTCAATTGAATTTTGTAAGCGTGTAGAGACAAATATTTTGTCAAAATTCGATGTAACGTTGATGTGGAGAGGTTCAATTCCTGAGCGCGATGACGAATAGAGGTGTCTGGATCTTCGGTCACATTCTCGCGCACTGCAGCAATGTTTTCAGCTGAACGGCGTAAACGAGCACTCAATGGCGTTTTCATATCTGCCACTGACCCCGTTTGTTTGAATTTACGAACAATTTTCCCAATTGCACTCTCGGTTGGTCGATTATGTTGATCAAAAAAATCGCGAAGTGCCCGAAATGCGTTTCTGTTTGAACGACCATTTTCGTAATAGGCTTCGATAACTTTAACACGTTGTTCTATTGTTAATCTTTACATGGTTAAAATTGCCAAAGACTGAAGTTGTTAAATCTTAAAAAAAAAGAAAGAAATCATTAGACGCTTAAACTTAACTTACATTTAAAATCGGTCCAAGTTCAGCTCCTGAACTGAACTGGGGCTGAACGACGGTGGGCGGTGTGCTTTGGGGGATACTCTATCGCCGCTAAGTCCAACCACTGACTACTGATAGATGTAGTCTTTTTAGTAGTAGTTTACAGAATAATTCCTGTATTTTTGGCTTTTCAGGTGAAAAGGATGCACTTTCTGCTACTCCATTTCATTCCAAGCACCATCCTCCCAGTTCACTGATAAATTGACTTTACTGAACGTTCTCCGTTATAATAAAACAAGGTCTGTTGACCAAAAGTCGTGTGCTCTGATTTATGACCTTACGACTTTCAAAACTTTCAATAATTCCCGGACTAACCTTGAAAGGACCTTGGCAATTCTATCATTCGAAGGATAATGTAAAACAACATAAGTGTTTCAAATTTCGTTAGAATCGGCCGAATAGTTATGAAGTTATTGACAAAACAAAGTAATTCCCGGGCTACTTTTGGGAGGACCTTCGCAATTATAGCATTCAAAAGAGAATGTAAAACAACATAGGGGTTCAAATATCGTTAGAATCAGCCGAATAGTTACATACAATGTTATTACCAAAACAAAAAAAAATCAAAACGGCAACCGACCGACTGACCGATCGACCGACATAGTGAAATATAAGAGTCGTCCGCGACTAAAAATTCTTTTTTTTTTCATTCTTTCCAAAGAAGATTTCTCTACGTTTTTTTTGCACTAAAACTTCATTCTAGACTGTTCTCTGTCTCGAGTTTGTCCCAGAAATTGTTGGCCACATTAACTAGGTAAGCTGTATTTTGGGTTCCTAAAAGGCAGGTTTAACTATTATCTACCATAGTTATTTTAATCTCGTTTATGCTTTGGCTCGTAATTTATTGAAATTGTTACCTTTGTGAGGTATTAACAGTTTATAGCCAAAACTTCATCAAATGTTTTATTTTCAAGTTTCACCATTTCTCTGACCAATGCGTAAGAATTATTAGAAATTCCATTGCAGAGATTTAAGGAACATTATTATTTCCCTATTAGCCATTTTTTACAGAAAACTTTTACTGTCTTTGCTGGCTAAAAAAGGGATCAGATGAATATTCTCTTTCTCCAGAAAGCTTGTATGAGGAAGATCTTGAATTGCCTAAAATTTGAGGGAGGATGTTCAAGAGCTTGAACTTACAGGAGAGGATGTTCAGTAAATTAAACCTAAAGGGGTGGATATTTAATAGTCTACACCTAGGTTAGGTTAGGTTCTGTTATAGTGAATGTGATTGTAGACTGCACACTAAAGGGGCACTTAAAGTTGTTAAATTATAAATTAACATAACCTTAGATCTCCAAATACAAACAAAAACTAGGGAAGATGATGTTCAAATAAGCAGTCTGGAAACAGTAGATGTTCAGTTGATCCTACCCCTCTCCCTCCCCTTGATTTTCTTTTAATCAACCCTTCATCCATCATAATCACAACGTTAAAATATTAATATGAAAAATGCTGATTGATTTTGTTAAGTGTGGATGAAGAGAGAAGAAGTAACAAAGACTATGAAAATTCAAGTGAAATGATAGCCAAAAATGTGAAAAAGATGCAGGGTGAAGTGAAATATGAAAGCAAAGCTCATTAAACCTAAACTTTGCTAAGATTAGCTGTGACTATAAGAGCAAAGAAATCTATAAATAATGAGCTTGCATCTCCTCTATGAAGTCAATCGAAGAGAAATAGTGGGAACAAAATAGGGAATTAATAGATACACTTACAAAAATAAGAAGTGATTTTTTTATTACACATTACATTCTCGCACTACCAATATATACGACTGAAAAAATCAACTAGTTCAATGCTTTGCAGCTTCAATCTTTCCCACTATTTCTCATCATTCACTTTTTCTTCCATAACTTCAAGAATCCTTGCGGAAGTTATGAGTTTCTTTTCCCTATCACAAATGGGTTCAGATGAGATGAAAGAAGATTAAAAGTGAAGTTAGCGCATCTGGCCAAAATGTAGAAGGGAGAAGGGAGAATGGATAGCACACCCAAGAAAAATTCCAAACAAAGTACAAAAGAACTATATATTTGTTCTACCCTGCTAGCCATGCTTGACTACCCTGATATACCATGAGCTCTTTCTAGCCGAGGGCATACGGCATTGATCTGCTAACGTCACGGTACAGGGTTCGATCCCGCCATGGGTGAACACAAATGTCAGCACACGCTGAGGTCTGGCTACCAATTGGTGGAAGTGCGGTGCTTAGCCCTTCACTGGGGTGGGTAGATCTTACACTTCTCATAACACACATAGCCATTTACAACACTGCTTTCTTTCCCCTCCAGTCTTCACAGCACAACACACATACACGCACTCTGTTTCAATCAATCTTTCAGATGGGTATCTACATATATATATCCACATACCTCTGACCCGGAACAGGTCCCTTTGCTTCGGAGCGACGAACGTTCCAACTGAACGCTGTTTGGTGTCGAAAACATCATACTTCCTGACACCTCTCTCCAAAGAGGACCGGGCTCCTGGTGCCCTCGGGCTCGCCAGCAATTGTCATACTGATCTTTATTTTTGTTCATTATCCGGTCTGGAATCTCCTGTATGAAAGCAGGTTGGCGAACCACTACTACTACTGCCCTGATATATCCCGTTGGCATTTTGAGAACCAAATCTTTGGATACGAACCAGCTAAATCCTGGCTGGTTCGCTTTCATACAGCCAATTGGGGTACATCGGGGACTCTGATATTAACCTTATTGCGCCGATGGTTGGCAGGTTTCGGAACAATTGGTCACGGATAATTTACTTCTTTGTGACTAAAGACAACCTTTTATTTTATCCCCTTGTGACTATTAAATGAGTTACATACGATACACAGAAGGTTTCAAATAGTTTATTCCTATTATATAGTTAACCGTGTAACCCAACTGTTAAAATATTAAGAATAAGGTTCGTAGTCTGGGGCAAATCTATATAAAGTGCATAAATATTGTGGGTAATTGTAGTTCAGGCGTTAGCTAATTAATTACGGCCCCCATTCCTTTTCAATCGTAGACGAGATCCACGGACCGGATAATGAAATTCACATAAAAATCAGAATGACAACTAACAATAATCTCAAGAGCACCGAGGGTTGCTCTTCTTTATAAGTGTGTAGGGGGTAGGGGGGGAAGGAGACCAGAGGTAGCATTGTGGTTTGAGACCACGTCATTGGTGTGAAGATATGAAAACCACTTCGACAGGTTTCGGGAGGGAAGAGTGATATATTGTGTGTGAAGAGGTGGAGAGCAATGTTGTGATTGTTTATATCTATGTATCAATTTTTTCTTTTTCCTTGGTTAAAAATATTATTTACCAGGTGTTCGTAACTAAGTAAATGAAAGAAAAAGTCTGTTTTGCTCCCAAAACTTTACGTTTGTAGGTAGAGTAGTGAATTTCTAAATTTGCCCATTTGGAAAATAATGCTAGGGTATTAATTTCGGAGGGGGAAATTGAGAATATATAAAAGGTTATTGGCTCTTCAAAGCAGAGAGAGAATTGTAAATCTTATTTTTTTTTAAAGCATTGTAATGTTGTAGAATAATATTTGTTTTAATAAAACCTTCCAAAACATTCTAGATTTAATGATAAATATATATAATTTAGTAGAATTTTATAAATTTCAAGAATGTTCCACAACTTACCAGAACACCCCGCTGGGAACTTCTAGAATCTTCTGGAATATAATTCAGAAATATTTATACAGGGATTCACAGAGCTGCTATCATTTCAGCTTTAGCTACCATAGTGAACACATTAGAAGAGAAATAACATCAAGAGGCTGCAATCATTTTCCAGATGCATTCTGTTATATTTGCGCACAGTTCATCAACAAGAAGCAAAAAAGGTTCAACGTAACATCATCTATGAGAACGTGTGAAGCTTACAAATCATACTTTGGCATGCCAGTTGGAGACCAACACAAACCCTGGGCACCTCATTTTGCTTGCGAACACTATATGAATACTTTGTAAGGTAAAAATACTGTTTGTTGTAAAGAATAAAATCTTAAATGTCACAAGTATTTAAGTTTTTATATTTGTTGTAAGCTAAAAGAGATGTTTTTTTTTACTTTTACAGGACAGTATAGATAGGAAAGAAGAGCCATAAAGTTTGCCATTCCCAGGATTTGGCGTGAACCCACTGATCATTCAAGCAACTGATACTTCTGCATGGTGGACCTTTTCAAACGTTGAAGTGGAAAAATGCCCCTCCTATTTTCTATTGCAATTTCTCATCCTACCGCACAGTGCTGATCTTCCTCCACCAATCCCTCCAGAAAGGAGTAAGCCACTCTTAGGACAAAACACCAAGTCAGAAGCTTAAAAGATTGGTGAACATGTAGACCACAATGTTAGAGATAAGGCTGTTGAGAGAATTCCATACTATCCAAACCAAAGAGACCTCAATGACCTTGTCAGAGATCTTGGCTTATCAAAGTAAACAAGCTCTGAATTATAACCAATATTGCTAGGAAGTAATTGGAGACTTCAAAATGGTAGTATTTTTATGTGTCCAGGGAGGTTATACCTTGTTTCCATGTCATCCCTGCGTTTAGGACAGTATGGATACCACAGCACATTACCATTAAGAGTACTGGCCATAATGTCAAGCTGAACGATTGATAGACCCTCAAAAGGTGTTGTTCTCTTTATTTCATTCAAAACTAAGTCTCATGAAGCAGTTTGTTAGAGATCTTAACAGAGTCTGCAACTCACAAGTATCTTTAAAATTTCTTTCCCAAACTATTTGAGGCAAAGTTGAAAACTAATATCTTTGTTGGGCCACAAATCAGGAAAGTCATAGTGTTCAGAATTCCCTGAAAAGCTTACTAAAACGGGAACAAGAAGCCTCGAAGAGTTTTGTTTGTGTGTCTCAGAAGCTCAAGGCTGTCAATTATATGAAACTGGTTGAAGGTTTAGTGAAAAGCTATTGCCAAATGGGCTGCAAGATGTCTAAGAAAGTAGACATCATTGATGCCCATCTTGACAAGTTCATAGAGAATATTAGGAGCATATTCATAGGAGCAAGAGGAGCGTTTCTATTAAATTATTAGAAAATCTGAACATAGATACTGAGGAGTATGCAATAAAGACTTGATTGGAGACTGCATTTGAGGCTTTTCCGGGAAAGTGATTTACATTACAAACGGAAATGGAGGAAAACTGTTCACTTCTAACCTATATACTTGTTTTTTTTATATATTTCTTGTGAAGGTTTTAATACAATTGTATAAATATAACTGTGTTTTTGTTTTATCCCTATAATAACTGGAAAAAAATTGCCAAATTTTAGTAAATTTATATCATACAAGCCACAAAAGCAAAGTTTAAAACAAATTATGCCTAGTTTTTATTGTTTTATAACAAAATGAGTTGGAAAATAACACTGGCCACGAACAAAAATTGTGTTACATATGGTTATGTGTGTTGAGAGAGCTGCCTGCGCCACAGTATGATATATATATATATATATATATATATATATATATATATATATATATATATATATATATATATATATATATATATATATATATATATATATATATAATGTAAGGGAATCGTCACTTTCCCTCCCCCTCCCCCCGTTCACTCTTGGTGCAGTCACAAGGCGGTTACCGCAAAGGCATCCGCCCCAGGCATCGGTGGGCCAAGAGCGTGACCACAGCGTCGCTCAACTCAGTGCCATGAAAGACCTAGAGGTCAAAAAGTAAGATCTCCCCCAGGAGAGTGAGATCCAGTTTCACGTCAAATAAGAAATTGGAGACGTGTTTCTCCCAATCTCGAAGGCTAACGAGTACCCGATGTTTGACTTCGTGGAAAAAAACGTTTGGAAAAAGAACTCTCCTGGGGCCGTCCTCAAGCCCCTCCCCCCCTTACCACTCCCCCAGTGGGGTGACGAGGTATAAATGAGGAACTCTGAGGAAAATCGAGGTAGTATACGTCAGTCTCTAGGTGACGAAGTCTTCGGATCAAACCGAACTACCGAGACTGGAGAGGTAGTGTACTTGGCTCGACAGACTAAGAAGTACCCTGCAAGAGAGGCAGGGCTACCTACCTTAAGGGGATAAGAAGAAGCTCATCATTGAGCTAGTCCCAGGTTATCAAACCAAACGATAAGTTAACTTTGGTAAGTTCAACTTACTCTCGCAAGAGAGACTCCTCATATCCTGGTGCACCTTAAACACCAGGGGTATTCCTCGTCCTTGAGGAATTAAGAAAAGAAGAAGGAAAGGCTCCCCCCTCGAGCCTGCTACTCGGTGGCCACACTGAACTCCTAAGTTAACTTGGTAAGAAACCAAGTTCAAATTATTCTCGCCAGAGAAATCCCCCTCCGTTATACTCGCCCTTGAAGAAGACTGGAACTAAGAAGAAGCTCATCCTCGAGCTAGTTCCTTGGTTACCAAACCGAACTTTAAGTAACTTATTCTCGTCAGGGAAACCCCGTCTCATCGATCCTCGCCCTTGAAGAAGACCCTTTCCCAGTTCAGTCCTCGTCCATAAGGAAATAAGTAACGAAGGAGAAAAGCTCCTCTTCGAGCTCGTTACTCGGTGGTCACACCGCACTCCAAGTTAACTTGATTTAAGAACCAAGTTTGACTCACTCTCGCCATAGAGACCACGACTGCCTAGGTGTTGCATAAAGCACCGTATTTGTTCTCGTCCTTGAAGACCCCCCCCCCCCCGGAAGAACGTGTGGATCCCCCAGCTGCCACCCTCGCCAAAACAACCGTGTGATTTCGTCCAGCTACATCTGGCAAGACGGCACGCGTCGTGAGTCAATAACATTTCTGAGGCCCTTTAAACTCCAGATGAGTCCGTAAGCCTAATTCTTATATTATTGTTGTGTGTAGAGAAATTAAATAATTTTTGTGGGTAAACTAATTTAATTAATTCTTGTTTATGATAATATTCAGAGTATTGATGTAGTAAATGTTTAGATGGTGTGTATTCAATGGTTAAAGTTAAAATAAAAGTTTATTTGGGGAATTAGTGTTGTTTCTTTTATATCCTTACGTGTTTCGGAACGGCTCTGTTCGTTAAGATATTCAGATTTTAAAATATATTAGACACTCTTAGCACTCTTAGAATAGAACAAAAATGGGGGGCATTCTACGACATAAATAAAAGTGGTGTCAGGTTAGTAGGGTTTTTATTAGAAAGAATTCTACGACAATAAATATATATACAGAAGGGTGAAATAAGTATTCGTTTACCTTTTAAATTCAATTTTAATATACTCCCCATTTATAAAACTTTATGAAATTTACACAATTGGTATATTTTAATGTAAAGTTAAGCGGTATGTGCACGAAAAGGAAATAAATAAAATTGAAATTAATGAAAACAGGGTTAAAAAGAGTATTCGTACAGAAACATAAACCTAATGAAATTCATTTTTAAAACCACATGAGAGACATACAATTAGCTGTGACGGTTTAAATGAGCTTCTAGAAGATTCCAATAATATGTACATCAATCAACAAGAGCTCAGGAAAGATTGGAATGCCATTCAGCAGTAGACATTTCCGTAGTAAAGACGTTATCACAGCGAAGAATAAAAAACTCTCCAATGACCAGAAAAATGCGATCCTAATGATCCATACTGATGGGCTGAACTACTGGAAGATATCTGAGCGGCTAAAAATACATTTCAGCACCATTGGTTCTGTCATTCTGAAGTGGGAAAAGGTGGAAACCATCGACAACCTTCAACGTTCAGATGCTTCTTGGAAGATTTTCCCCAAGCTTCTTATGTAATACACAAAAAGGTTAAAGCTGCCCCAATGACGACCCCTAAGAAAATTCAAGATGACCTACTGACGGCAGGAACGTCGGTCACAAAGTGAACCATCAGTAATGAACTGAACCGGCTTGATTTTAAGTCTCGCAGGCCAACGAAGAAACATCTGCTGCTGAAGAGAAACAGAGCCACGAGGTTGAAGTTCTCACGTGAGCATTTGGAGAAACCTGATGAGCTCTAGGATAATGTCCTGTGATCAGACGAGACAAAGATAGAATTGTTTGGCTGTAACGATAACCGCCCTGTCTAGAGGAAAGACGGCAGTGCCTACAGCCCTAAGAACACCCCCCTACCCTTAGTTTTGGGGAGGTAGCATCATGGAGTGGGGTTGTTTCTCAACTAAGGGTACTGGCAAAATCCAAATCATAGATCGGAGTATGAATTGGTTAATTTACAGAGACATTTTAGAAGAAAATCTGTTCATTTCTGTACAGTATCTTGGAAATGGTGAGGGGTGGATCTTTCAACAAGATAATAATCCGAAGCATACTAGGAAATCTACTCGCGAATGGTTCCGTAAAAGCAATGTAAACGTTCAAGAGTGGCCTAGTCAGTCACTAGATTTGAACCCAATAGAGAACTTGTGGTAAACATTGCTGAGCAAGATTCATATGAGGGGTCCCCAAAACATCAGAAAATTGAAGGTAATTTGCAAAGAAGAATGGGCCGAAATACCAAAGGAATGTTGCAGTTCACTAGTGAAGAACTACAAGAAACGATTGATGGTCGTGAAAGCCAACATAGGTTACGCAGCTAAGTATTAATCACCAAATATCGATTTGTACGAATACTTTTTTCACCCCTGTTTTCATTAATTCCAAATTACTGAATATCAATTCTGTTTCCTGCCTTTTGGTACACATAACTTTTAGCTTTACATTAATATGCATCTATTGTGTAAAAATCATTAAGTTTGATCGGTTACAAGTCTATTAAAATTCAATTTTGAAGGTGTACGAATATTTATTTCACCCCACTGTATATATATATATATATATATATATATATATATATATACAGTGGGGTGAAATATGCGTGGATAAAATAAATTTTCCATTCTCTTTAAAAAGGAGCGAGGAAAATTAAAAAGGCCGATCGAAAGACAGATTTTGGCTGTCTTAGAAAATCTTAGTTCATTCTGATTCCTTGAAAATGAACTGAACAAATTCGAAAGTATTTGGAATCCCCCTTTTATTTTCCTGTGTGATTTTTTTGCATTTATTGCTTTACTCACGCGCTACTTTGTGAATTTCTCATATATATATATATATATATATATATATATATATATATATATATATATATATATATATATATATATATATATATATGTATATATATATATATATATATATATATATATATATATATATATATATATATATATATATATATATATATATGGGTGGAAAAATTAAAAAGGCAGATCGAAAGACAGGTTTTGGCTGTCTTAGAAAAGCTAAGTTCATTCTGATACCTTGAGAATGAACTGAACAAATTCGAAAGTACTTGGAATCTGCCTTTCATTTTCCTGCGAGATTTTTTTGCATTTATTGGTCTACTCACGCGCTACTTTGTGAGTTTCTAATATATATATATATATATATATATATATATATATATATATATTAGGGTGGTCCAAAAATATATGAAAAAAATTTAAATTAGTTGGAAATGTTCTCCACATGGCTAGAATTATGCTATAAGATGTTAAAAGAGCTGATGCAAAATATTGACTAAATTGGTTAATATTTAGAGGTCGCTACGAGTATGTGTCTCCATATTTTAAAATTTCAGTCAAAATATTGGAACTTTTTAATAGTAGGCATTTATTGGTTGTTACTTATATACTATCCTATATTTGTCATTGATAACTCATTCCTTATGAATGACAATAATTCGCAAAAAAATCAAGATATTGCATTATCTGAAAAGTGGAATGACATTCACATACTCGGCGTATGATGCAATAATAATTGTTGTTTCAGCTTGTTAATTTCTGAGCCCATTTGTAAAATGATGACGTAATAGCGCCCCCTCCTTTCAAATGGTGATGCAATCGCACCATTTCCTATATAAGTCAGCGAGGATTGATTAATTGTTCATTTGTAGTTTGAAGTTTAACAGTTGACGTAATACAAGTGAACACAAGTGCTGGTTTATGCAAGTATATATATAATTATTTAGGTAAGTACATAATATACTTTGTTTAATCAATGCATAGATAATTTGCAGTTTTTAATCAGTATCAGACTTACTTAAAGAATATTAGAATTATATGTTAACACACTTTATGTTCATATTTTAATTCACAATATATATATATATATATATATATATATATATATATATATATATATATATATATATATATATATATATATATATATATATATATATATATATATATATATATTTTTTTCTTTTCTTTTTTACAAACACAGGAGCCTATTTATTTATGTCAAATGAAAGCTTATTCTTTCATGAATATTGATTATTTAGATATTTTGGAGTAAAAAAAAAAATATCTTCTAAGTATAACTAAATGGAGGGGAACTGTGATCTCACTCAGTTACAATATATTTTTATTTCTCTTCTTTCAGATTATGGCTGGAAGTACTCGTTCATCTGCGGCAGTCTGGCTTTTAGGACATCCTACTAGTGAGCTTTCATATGCAGGACTACCAGCATGTGGTGATGTGTTTCGTGTTGTTCAGTACCACCATCAAGTGGAGTCAATGACTTTGACACAAAGTTACAACCTCGCTTGCAAAAAAGTCATAAAAGTATGGGAAAGAGCCCGAATTCCCAGACAGCGAATAGACTCTTGCGTTAGGAAACTCTCAAGGTTGTATGAGTAATACCTCTCTTTGAAGAAGAACCGCAAAACCGAACTGTACTCATGTAGAATGAATGAGCGTAGTTTAGAATCTACTCTTTCAAAGCTTTTTGACATAGCCTCAAAAAATGCTTTAAATGTGGTAAAAAATGAAGACCGCCAATTTCCTTTGAGGCAGAGAGATAACATTTTCTCCTGCACTATGTCGTGCCGTGATAAGATTACTTCAACCAAGGAATCCCGCGAAAGTATCGACATGAGAAGGCCCAACAATACAAAGAAAAAGTATATACTTCTAAAAATCAAGCAGAGTCTGGTGCTCATGCAGATTTCGAGTCATCATCATCTGAAGGAGAAAGTTTAATTGCGGCAGGCAAAGAGTTTTGTCCACCTTCTTCAACTAGAAAAAAGAATGCACAATGTAGTCCTTCAATTTCAAAAATATCTTTACAAATTCAGGTGTGGCTGCTGTTCTTTATCGTGCAAATATTACGGATAAAAAAGCAACAATGGTTGCTGGATCAATAGCACAAGCCTTGGGTCAGGATATTGCAGCTATGACACTTTCCAGGAGTTCTATACGACGTTCCAGAAAGCAAGTAAGAGAGGCAAAATACAATGAAGACAAAGCTTTGTTTTCCGTTGAAGGACCGATCCTTCTTCACTGGGATGGAAAACTACTACCTGCTATTGATGGGGCAAAGGAAACAGTCGAACGAATTGCAATAATAGTTTCTGTAAATGGAATTGAAAAACTTCTTGGTGGGCCAAAAATAACACGAGCAACGGGAGAAGAACAGGCTATGGCATGCATTTCATCAATTAATGACTGGAATCTTCGTGACAAAGTTCAAGGCCTTGTATTTGACACCACTGCATCAAATACAAGCCTACAAAAAGGAACCTGTACCATAATTGAGAAAGTATTAGGAAGGGAGCTTGTTTGGATTGCATGCCGTCATCATATTTTCGAAATTATGTTGTCATTTGCTTGCAATATTTTACATGGGCCTACAATTTGTCCAAAGATGAGTCTCTTTGAACGTTTTAAAGAACAATGGTCGTCACTTAAAAAGGATTCTTTTTTTAGAGGCGGATAGCAGTTTATTCGTCAATCCAGTAATGCATAGTCTTCGAGGAGAAATAGTCCCATATTTTCAGGAAGCTTTGAAATCTCGTCAGTTGCGTGACGATTATGAAGAATTGCTGCGACTCAGTCTCATCTTTCTTGGGGGCATTGATAAGACAGAAGTTACATTAAGAGCCCCAGGAGCGACTCATCATGCACGCTGGATGGCTAAGGCTATATATGTCCTGAAAATATACTTGTTTAAGCATCAACTGAAACTAACGGAACGTGAAAAGACCAATATTACAGAGTGCTCTGTTTTTATTGCTTTGCTATACTCGCGTTTTCGGAATGAAGCCCATTTTGGAATTAATGCTTCTTTAAATGACATTCTGCTTCTTAAAACTTTACAAAAGTACCCAAATCAGACAATATCTAAAGAAGCTATGGGTAATCCCTTATCTCCCTTATTGTTAAATTTATATATGAAATTTTTCGAAACTAGGTTGATCCCCCCTCTTTGGTCTACTCAAATTGTTTGGTTCCGGTATGTTGACGACATCCTGGTAATTTTAAACAACAGTTTTGACATCGATAGTTTTCTTTTAATTATCAACTCATTGGTTCCGTCAATTTCACCATAGAAAAGGAAGTAAATAAGAGCCTTGTTTTTTTGGATGTCCTAATAATTAGAGAACCACATAGATTTAAATTTACTGTTTATAGGAAACTGACAAATAATTTATCTGATGTCCATTTTTATTCAAATCATGCCAAAAATATAAAATCTGCTGTTTTTTCCTCCATGTATCTTAGGGCTCTTCGAATATGTATTCTCGACTATATAGATAAAAAATACACAAAAATTGAAGATATTGCTACCAATTTATGCTACCCAAAGTACTTTCTAAAAGAATGTATGACTATAGCAAAAAAAAAAAATTATAATTGTAAATTAGAGACAATAAAACCTCGTAAAAACCTATTAATTTTACCCTATCATGATAATTTTATGTCTGTAGTGCCCATTCTAAAACAACTTAATATTAAGGTAGCCTTTAAATACAATCATACATTAAAAAATCTCTTAATAAAGCATAGCCCCAATAATGATAATAATGTAATTTACCGAATTCCATGTTTAGATTGTAATTTATTCTATGTAGGCCAAACTTCCAAAAATGTTTCCTTAAGGACCCAACAACAAAAAAATGCAGTAATTAAGGGTTATCTAAATTATGCTTTAGCTGTCCACAATTCCAAGATGGAACACGGAATTAACTGGTCAAAAACTGATACTATAATCCATAGTAATGATTTTATAAAGAGAAATATCCGGGAATCATTTTTAATCTCCCACACAAAGGAAAGTAATCTCAACATTAGCCCAGAGCTGTTTTCGCTATATCCAATTTTATCACTTTTCTAAAATCCGACTTATCTGATAGCATGAAAAAGTTGACCTCATCCCAGGGAAACGTGCTTTGTATAAAAAGTGGGTGTCTTATTTTTCTTACCATTGAGTTTGAAAATGTCGAATAGACGAAAGTACTAACTCCAATCCGCTTTTTATTCAGTTTCCTTCTGTGCTACATATTCATATTTATAGTTATCACGCGCTAACTTTCGTGATACTTCCCATATATATATATATATATATATATATGAGGAATTAAACCACATTCTCCGAAGACAATTTAATTCAGAACAGTTTCGGTGTATCTCACACCCTTTTTCAACTATTGCCAGGTCAATTTCTCTTATAGTTTTTAATTAATTTCTGAAATAAACTTTAAATTTATTAACTACTTTTTTTTAGGCAGTTTTAAAGCAAATTTAACTATTGCAAAGTTATATTTAAAATTTTAACTTATAGTACATTTTAGTGATATTTTATAATTGGTCACCTTTTAAAATAATTCAATTTCTTGTTGGCCTTTTCAGGTTTTCTTCAAATGGAGTAACTTTAGTAAACTTATTCTAGCTTGAAGATGAAAACTTGTAGTTTTCTAAACGTAGTAAGAAATTAAAAGATGTTGCACCCGTTTCTGGTGGCTCTGGGCTCTGGGATTTATCCTCAATATTATATATATATATATATATATATATATATATATATATATATATATATATATATATATATATATATATATATATATATATGAGGAATTAAACCACATTCTCCGAAGACAATTTAATTCAAAACAGTTTCGGTGTATCTCACACCCTTTTTCAACTGACCCTAGATAAAAAATATAAGAAAAGTGCATATAAGCATAACACAAGGTCAGATCGTGAAAGATCCCCTCTTTTTTCCCCAATCCCCTACTTGTGGCTAATCTGGGGGGAAGGGGGTTAGGCCTAAACATATTGGAGAGCTGACATTTTACTATTTTGTTTATTTGGGATCCTATTACAGGATTAAAAGAAAATTGACCCTCAGATAGATTTAAATTAGGAACTGACGATATCAAGCTCGATTCTACGATTCTTCTCTTAACATAGTTAGCCGATTTAAATACCATTTTACTTTCATTAAAATCGATGGTATGATTCTTGTCTCTAACATGGCAAAATATTCCACTGCTTTCGCTGCCCACTTTAATATCTCTTTTGTGTTCATACAATTTCTTGTCTAGATTTCTCCCCGTTTTCCCTATATAAACTTTATGGCAATCGTTGCATGGTATTGCATATACTCCTATGTTAATATGTTCTTTGGGTTTCCTGGCAATCATCAATTGGTTTAAGGAATTATTATATTTAAAGGCTAGATTAATACCCGCTTTTCCAATATGTCCTTTAAACTATTTAATTTATTATTAAATGGCAATGTTATACATTTGTTGAAGTCATTAGTGCGGGAAGGCTTATTACCATAGAATGTTTTCCTAGCTGCAAAATGGGCAGACGATATGAACCAATCGAGGTAATACAAATTAGAAAAATGGTCCTGATAATGACAATTTCTTCATCTAAATAGGAAGGATGACATATTTTGTATGCTCGAAGGAAAAGGTTAGAAATTACCGATTTTTTAACAGTATTATCGTGAAACGAAAAATAATGTATATAGGCATTCGAGTGGGTTGGTTTCCTATACACGTCAAGTTTTAATTCATGGTGTTTTTTATTAATGAGGACATCTAAAAAGGGTAATCTATTATCATATTCCCATTCATATTTAAATTTGATGGAGACATGCAAATTATTCAAATTATTAAAAAAAGTATCAAAATCATGGCCATTAGGCCATACAGAAAATACATCGTCAATGTACCTTAACCATAAAAAGTTAGGGGGAGAAATTGTGGGAAGGAGTTCAGTCTCAAAATATTCCATGAAGAGACATGCCAATATCGGAAATAAACTATTTCCCATGCTAAGGCCAAATATTTGTCTATAAAACTCATTATTTACTCGAAACACATTGTCAGAGAGACATAATTCAACTAAATCGATAAATTTACTCGTAGAAATGGGAAGATCCAAATTAAGTCTAGGCATGACCAAACCATGGGCCGTATGATGAGCTTTGAATTCCACATTCTCGCGTTTACTATGAATTTCACATTAATAACAAATTCAACAGGCTAGATTTTAGATAGTTGAAATGCTAATCCAATTAATATAAGATTATTGTTTTATTTGTTTATTATTCTATTAGTTCTATTATCACTTTCTATCAGGATCTTATTTAAAAATAAATTGTATATTAATTTGATTAATAAATTTAATTACATTTTAATATTTACTAATTGCAATACTCATTTTATAAACAACTTTGAATATCTTTCTATTTCAAAATAACAACAAATAATGGCAGTAACTTTGAGAAGCCCATTGCCCAGTGAATAATAACATGTATCATTTGGTCAAGTAAATAATAATATATACTGTTCTTGTAAGAGCTATAGCCCTTACAAGAAGCGTATATATTATTATTTACCCGACCAAATATTACATATTATTATTTACATGACAAAATGTTATATATTATTATTATTTACATGACAAAATGTTATATATTATTATTTGCATGACAAAGTGTTATACATTTTTAGATTACTTGCATGCGCTTAATTAAGTGCGTGCCCATTTCAAGCCTTCATATGATTCATATGACACTCACCTTGCAATTTGGCACTACCGGAGTATGCCAAGTAATATGTTATTAATAATAGAAATAAATTATAAAATTAATATTGACATTTTAATGATATTTGCCAATATATTCTTTACTAGTCTGTTTCCCTACAAATTTAAATTTATACAACTTACTAAATTATTAATACCTAATACTCCGAGGGTAGGAACAGTCTTACCTTAGGACTCTGTTCAGTGCCGGATTAAGATGTAGGGGTGCGAAAATTTACGAGAGAAATTCCTTCCAACTCGATAATATAAATAGCCGATAAATTTACCAACCAAAAACGGACTAAAGCCGGTCGTGAGGCTAGAATATTGGCATTCAAATCCAACGGTACCGCGTTCGAAACTCAACAGTCCCAAAACTTTTAAGAAAATCTCTCAAGAAAGAAAACGGCTTGAAGGACTAACTCAACACGAAGGACCAAGAAATCATCAATCCAAGATAAATGGAAGGAAAACGAAGATTAACGACAAACCCACCCAAGAAGCTTATGGAAGTCAAGATAAATGAAAGACCATGTTAGAAGGGCCAACTAAAGGAAATTCAGAAGAAGAAGAAAAATTCGAGGAAGATGCATCAGGAAAAGAAAACGAAGATTAATATCTAACGGAAGGCAAGAAGAAGAAAATGGATTCGAGGAAGACAACTTGCATCGAGGAAACAAAGTGAAAAGCGAGAATAATATTAATAAATAAATAGGGATAATATGGATATGCCCTTCCCCCTAAAGACCTTGCCTTTGCCTAAGGCACACTGAAAAGTGGCCTGAAAATAGACATACAAAATATTTACTCACACCACCACTAACACCACTTGCTTTCACATTTTAACGTTTATTATGTATTTAAAAACAAACAAATACTTTATTCCAAGGAAAAAAAGACAATATTACAATGCTACTTTTATAAAGGCATATGCAGTAGGGTTGCACTGCTCCTTGAATGTTGGGCATCTTGTATCGTATGACTGATGGTCATTGCCATTACATTATATGCGATATCATAATTGGAAAAACAATAAAAAAGTAGAACATAATTACTAATTGAACATAGTTCCTTTACAAAAAGAAAATCGAATTCGTCCAAATTTGTTTTAAAAGTATCTAGTGACTCAGCATTTCTACAAATGCTGACAAAAATTTCAAACATTAATGACTGGGTTAAACCAAAATCCCAGGCAAACACTAACTGTTCGGCAGAGGGGTTTGTACAATTTTAAGTTATGACCTCTGGTAAAATTATTACTCAAAAATTTTATAAAATGCTCTTACTACTGTTAACAAATCATTTGAACATTAATTGATTACACTTTATTATAAAATACCTTTTACATAAATTACATCACAACTTTGCTACTTTTGAAACTGCAAATTCATCAATTAGCTTTTGATATCAATTTCACTCAGTAAATCACTTTCAATGAACAGAGGTGCTGGCATTCCAAGTCTCTCTTGGTCCATCGTTGATCGTTTCACGTCTTTAATTCTTTTCAGATGAGAAAAGAAACATTCCCAAGAGGAATTTGCAGCCATTAATGATAAGTAAATTCACAGTGCTAGTTCAGTGTTTGGAAAAGCAGAAGAGACACCAGTAGTGTGGAGTATTGTTGAAACCTTTTTGTGCGCTTAAAGTTGATACTATTTTATCGTCATCCTGGATTTGCTCTTCATACCAGCATATGCATTGATGAAATTCAGCAGGGAAATCTGAACAAAAGTCTTTCGAATAAACAACGACAAGTCTTATAATAGCATAATCGATATCTTCATCAGACATATAGTCATACTGAACCAAAACACCAAACATCTGTACCACTGTAGAATATGCCTCAATACGTTTCTGCAGTGCATTCTTGATGACACAAAAGGTTTATACTTTAAATTTTCCCTGACCAGACATTCCTTCCAGAACATTTGTAGCATCCCCATCATTAACATTCTTCTTACGTTTAGGCATTCACCGACGTTCAGATTTGTATGTGCTTCAGCCACTGCGTTTTCTTGCCTTTTACTCTTAACAGTCAAACTTCTCTCGGCTTTCATGTATGACTTTATCCAAGCTCTTCAGCAAACCAACGGCGTGTATTAATTCGATGATCGAGCCTTGCAGCATTTTACTACAACAGCTGAAACGCTGCAAAACGTCATTCCATAGTTCACAAATTAAGGCAAATTCAATGATATCTATGTAGTTGGCCGGTGAACCTGCTTCATTTATTGTGCCGCAGTTTTGAATAGCATCCTCTGAGATCTCCTGCAGAACACTTTGAAACTCATGGTACCCCCTCAAAACTGTTTTTGTGGTATCAGACCGAGCAAACCAGTGCGTATCCGATGAGTGTTTCGGAACTAGGCATTCAGGGTTTTGTTTAACGTGGCTTAACAAGAGATGCCAACGATGTTTCGATACAACAAGGAGTGAATACAAGCTTCCCAGGAATTGAAAAAAAAGAAACTGCTTCAAGGCAGCAATCTACACCTGACTGTCCAATTAAATGTAGAGAGTGGCCTACGCAAGGAATATAATCTACTAGAGTGTTCTTTTTTTCAGGATTTGCTGCATGCCAGTCTATTTATGAAACATATTACTGGCATTAACGTAAGTCTGACCACAGCAATTTTCAAAGTGATCTGATTAGTATTGAAGCAGAGTATCAGCTCAATTCTGTCCCGTGTGACTGGAGATTGGTATGAAAGTCAGGAAACGTTCCACTGTTTAGTGATGCACCATATTTACCTAGCGGAGAATGATGGTTAACTGGTCAGAATGTGTAATATCTGGAATGGGATCTACAGAAACTGAAAAGTATAGTGACTTGGCAATCTCATCCTTAATAACACTAAGGACTCGCTTATCTATCATAGTAATTAGTTCTTCGCAAATTGTTTTTGGACAGGTAAGATGTGTGGTCACGTCTGCAATTGACCAGGGTACAAATATAGTGGGACAAAACTGGATCAAACTGCTCAATAAGCTCTAAGATGCCCAAATAATTGCCGTTGTCTTTAGCTCCAACAATTTCATTACTGGCTCGAAGAGACAGACCTCTTTCACAGAGAAAGATAATTGTTTCAACACAGCGTAGCAAAATATTTTTTCCAGTAGTAGGTCTGCTCCATCATGTTTTGATGTAACTGCTCATCAACTCACCCAGGATCAACATTGCGCTGGAATAATAACAGAACTGACTTGATGTGTTTTGAACTAGTCCCATGTGCTTTTAAATACTGAGCCATATGCTTCCAATCTATAAATCGTTGGCAAGAAAGGTGTACATGGTCAGTCGAAAACAGAATGCAGGGAAAGCAAAAAATCATAAAACAGAGGCTTTGACTAGAGAATACATAAGCCAGTCACCATTCAATAAAATCTGTTTGAAGGCACTGGAATTTAAAAAAGGATTCACACCAGAGAATTCCCGCTTTGTTTCTAGATACCTGTCTGCCAAGTTTCGAAAATGGTTTGCTCATAGTCGGATGGAAATTTCACGTAAATTATATGTTATTGTCACCATAAACCTCAACATCAGTTCGAATTATTACTGAAGCGGTATTAGCCTTGCCTTGAGCATCGTCAGATAGTCCGGCTTCAACAGTAGATTCCTCGTGGTTTCTGTCCAGTTGTGATGAAGGCGAAACACCAATACCAGTAAGACCAGTAGCACGATTCTCACTGCCATGAAAATATGAAGTTAATTTAGGTATCTTTTTAAGTTGCTTTTCTTCATTGTGCTTATTCTTCTCCAACTCCTTTACCTTCTCCCAACCACCTTTGCGTTTTGACATTGCCGTACCTTCAAGTAAAAAGAAGGTAGCTTAATCAATAATGACTGACTAATTAATGATATTACTATCAATATACTAAATATAATATATTCATAAAATATTTATAGGAGACATACTTCAAATCAAATTTCTGCTCTGAGTACTCCTACTGATGTGTAACTTATATATATCAGTAGCAGCACTGAGAGCAAAATTGGTGCCTCTCTCTTTCAATCTAGATATATGAAACCAAGGTTATTTTTTTCCAATTTATTAAAACAATTGAGAAAATTTTGATTGCAAAATGTATTGTAGAACATATGGAAGCAAAGACTTTTATTTTAAATAGTATAAAATTATATTGTATTGGTGGAGAATTGTGAATAGCTGTAAAAATATTAATACATATGATCAAAATGGAGTTAGAAAATTTAGTTAAATAATGGGACAATGCGCAATTGAAAAAAAATATAGAGGATAAAATCTCATTATAAATACGGAAGAAAACAGGGTAGGTACACACGTCATTCGGTGTGCGTCAAGAATATTCTCCAATATCTTGGATTCGCAGGTCAAACAGAGGAGTCGGGCTGCTGCAGGAATTACTTCCAGAGCTAATGAGGGTTAGACAGCTTCTGGCACTACTTCCAGTAAAGCCTTGATACCCTGGGAAAAATACAGCTTCACAAGTTAAAATATCCTTATGGTATTACAAAAATCCCAGAAATAAATAACTCATTATCATTCCACTCATCCTTTACTAAGATCAGGATTCCAGAAATTATTCTTCTGAAATTAAAGGGTGACCCAGCAAAATTCAGGATAAAATATTTCATGATTGATTATATAAATTTAATACATAATAAATTGCCATAGAAGGAAGGTGCAGGGGATAAAGGATCAGCAGAAGCTCAGGAGGATGGAGTTTGCCAGGTGGGCACTGGAGTAGTATGGCAGGGTTTTGAACCGGTGGACAGCCTGGGTGAGATTCATCAACAATGATTTCAGTGGCATGGTTAAACAGTGTGAACTCTCAACACCAACAATCATGTTGTCTGGACCAGGGCTCGGGAGGAAGCTTGGGAGCTGCTTGAATTTGAGCACGAGAAGTTGTATGATTCCTTTATGATCTGGGGCGGGTGAGCTGGAAGGGCCTCATTCCAGCAGCTGATCCATTTTTTGTGTCAGACCTGAAGCAGATGTGGCAGGCAGAGGGGAGACAGATGGGTAGGGGTGTGAGGGATCACTAGCAAGCTGTATGCTCACATGATCACCCAGTATGCTGCTTCACCCCCTGTCCGTGCAAGATCTGTACGGTATAGCAATGCCTCTGAGCATTCTTATAATAAAAACCTCCTGGGAAACTTAAATATATATACATCAATTATTATGTGAAATTCATATTATGCATTCCTTTAACTTTGTTAATTTAATCATTCAAATATTTTACTTTAACTTTGTCAATTTAATCTTCCAATTATTTTACTTAACTTTTGTAAATTAGATCATTTTATGTACAACTTAATAATTAATTAATTCATTTATTTTACTTGTCAATTCCTTTAACGTAATACTGTTACAAACAACCTCTCTTAAAATTTCACACACAAACAAACAAACACACGTTTTTCAGCTCGACCAAATAGCACACTATTCCTTTTTAGTCGACTCGCAGCTTTCTCCGTATAAAGGTCGGTAATCATTCTTTCTACAATTATTCATTTACCTCCAAACAAATCATACTTAGTTAATTCCACTTTCACATTCTTTGCAAACGACCATACGAGAGTAGGTCCTAATTATATTTACTTCTCATTGCAGCCTCTAATTCACAGTCCATCATAGTCACTCTATTAATCAATCTATTAATTACTATATTATTAACCATATTATTCCACCATATTAATTTCACGTACTTCAATTCTCTTTGCATCTTCTTACTGTAAATCATATATTACAGTATCTTACATTGTATACCTAATCTACTTATTTCATTGTACATTCGTTGATTGTACATTGTACATTGTTTTTCTTAAAACCCAGTTCATTATTTCAAAATTTATTTCGCTGTCATCTTAGGCCTAAAAACTATCCACCTACAACTTCGATCAAACAAATTTATGGTTATGGTTTTTCGAAACGCTATTTAGGCTGATTTATTAACATAAAATAAATCACATGAATAACCATATACTATAACGACAACCAGGAGCTCTGAGAGGATGAAATATTTCAGCCTGAATTATGCTGGGGTCACCCTTTATTACTCTTTACCAAATTTAACATATTTACTTCACATTTACGGATTGAATTACCATTATTGTAATCATTTAACTACCTATATAACCTGAACTTAACATATGAGAAATAACTATGCAGATAAAATACAATAATATGTAACTATAAATATCTCTAATAATATAACACTAAACACTCATATTAATGCTCATTATGCCTCATTATCAATCTAGATAAGCAACGAACTTCGTGGATTTTCTCTCTTGCCATATCATCTATACATTTATTCTATGAGCACACTCACCTTATCGGGCACTTCCACTTAAGAAGGCTTGAGTAAGATTCTGGTGAAGATCCTTCAGAGTTTCTTGTAATACGTGAAAATTTGCAGCTTCTGGTCTAAGATAATTTCTATAATTTTAATATAATAATTAATTCCTGAAATGAAAAGAAAGGAGACAACATCAAATTTCTAGTAGACCCCCATAATATTAATTTAATATGATTAGGCCTATTACTTAATACTAAAATTAATTCTTGATACTAAGCGCTAGGAAATTGATATTGTACATAGATTTTGCATAACTTTTGTGAATAGATTTAATACATTTTGTACATAGTGTATTTTGACACCTAGATAGACCTTGCATGGATCTTCTTGTCTGTAGATTAATGTTTTAAATGATTAGGATGTTCCTTACCATTCGAATTTATTTTTTCATAAAAAGTAAAATGATATATATTTTTTTCTATTTTTGGTAGCCTGGCTTTTTGCCTGGCCCTATGGTAATTGCCTTGTTTGCCTAGTGGTTAATCCGGCCTTGACTTTGCTACAAACAGATGTAGTGACGGTCTTCAGGCTCAAGAAGCTGAACTCAAAGAAATTCATCTACTGCCGACCCTTCGTCGATGCACTTTTAGCATGAATCGAAAAAAGGCTTCGGCACATCCGGGAGGATGGTGAATGTAAACTGGCTGCTGCCTACCACTCCAAGTTTCGGCTTTTATGATTGGATATTAAAGTAGGAGAGTATGTAGAATAAAGTCGGTGACGCATTGCGGCAGCCTATGCACGAATTGACTAACAATAGTGAAAGTAGCAACAACGAAGATCAGGAGCATGACTTGACTATGGTTACGCAGCAAAGTAGAGCATCGTGAGTCATAAGTCAATGAAGGCCAAGTCAAAGAACTTGGTTGGAGGCCAACTCCAAGGACTTCCTGACAGGTGCTGCTTTCTTGGGATAGCAAGTGTTGGTTGACCTTATTATCAGGTTTAACGCAGGCATCCTCTCTAAGGCTGCAGTAGAGCGTTTGTCCTCGTTTGGCAAGGGCATCTTGGGGTTAGAGAGATCATTCTTGTGTAATGAAACTTTCAGATGCATCTCATTGACAAAGTCTATCGTGTCATTTTTTTCGCGTGTTATCGTTTTCATTTTTCTTTCATTCGACTGCTTTATCAATCTTTTTTCTAGTTTAAGACTAATATTGTGTTTAATTAATGTTTTCTTGAGGTTTTCAGTTTTTGTCCTTTAGAATTTTGTCATTTTATAAAATTTATATTTTCGCAGGTTTAGGTGTTTTTTTTTAAGAAAAATGATTACTCTATTCTTTTTTTACATCAGAGTATTGAGGACGTTAACTTGTCTAGATAGCTAACTCTACTCTGTGTAAAATATTGTTGAAGATGAAAAATTAAGTTAGAATCTGCTAAGGAATATGAGCAAAATATATCAATCTAAAAGGATAATGATTCATACAAGAATATATATGAATATATAAGAATCACGATAGTTAAGGGGACTGCCTCTATGAAGCTTTAACTCGCTATAAAACTCTATGTTCCTGCGTCTCTCAGCCTAAGACGTTACACGAGAAGCCTCTGGTAACCTTGAAATACTTAGATGCGATTGGCTAATTGGCATTACGTGATGTGACGTCTATAGCGAGGGAAAAACGTATCTTAGATGATTTGATTTTTTGTGCAATTACATTAGGCTAGTATACTAGTTAGCGCATTTTCCCGGCAATCGTTGGGCCAGCAGTTCAAATCTCCGCCCGGATTCTTTTTAAGCTGACACTATTTACTATTTACTGGGCATCATGGTGGGGAGTTGGGGCTTGCCCTGGCTGACGTCCGCCTGAGAAGCAACATAACTTGGTGGAAGACTGAAACCAGCAAACTTTTTAAACTTTTTATATGATTAATAAGTAAGACATTAATTAAAACCTGGCTAAGAATATAAATTAAGACTAGCTATATATTTACATAATATAATTTGTAAAACTGTGCATTGTATGCGCAGTTGCTACACTTTTATAATAAAAACGTTAACTATTTAGAGTTATGAGACTTCCGTTACATTTTTAAAGAAGTTACCTTTTTGGTTAACAGATTAGCGGTAAGCTAAGTTAAAGTTTGGATTTAGTGTCCTCATCTTTGCAAATTTCCTTTCCACACAACCTTAAATTTTTTATTAATTATTTATATTCTTAATCGTCAATCATCCTTTACCTTTAATTTAATAGCTATAGGGAACATTTAGAACAAAAACTACTAACTTCCACTAGAATTGAAAACATATTTTAAACCCAACAAAATAAAATCACTTTTTGTTAATTCTATTTTAAACAGATGTACCTTTTCCTAAACTTGTTTTAAACATCTACGCTTTTCCTATAAAAGAGCAACATTTTTGCTCGCTGTAGTCCATTTCATAGAGAGCACATCCATTTGTGCCTTTATTGTACATAACACTACCATTATTACAAATTCTTACCATTATCACGTATTCCTAACATTATTTCTTAAACTCGTGCTGAAATCAACTTCAAATTACGTAGATTAAAAATATTTATATATTCTCTCAGTAATTATATCCTCTAAGTTACTTATAAATTAATCACAGTTGCAATATATATATATATATATATATATATATATATATATATATATATATATATATATATATATATATATATATATATATATATATATATATATATATATATAATGAAAAGATGAATCCAAGCACTTTCGAATTATATTTGCAAGTTCATTTTCAAGGAATATCATGAAAATGGAGAAGACATCTTATATAGGGTACCAAGATACGAAGGAAACGCCCATCACATAGTACAAACAAATGGGAAAAACACAAAAACAAGACAGAAAAATACTATACAAAAGACAATATGCAACTATTAACAGACATGTGCATCCCTAAAACGATATTCACACAACAAAGCCATGTATATGAATGGAATATGGTCGGTGAAAAAAAAAGCATCTTAAAGGATTATCATTAGAGCGAAAACATTTAGGGCTAATAGTTAATTCATGGGCAGAACAAAGACACGTGGTTGGAGAGGCAATACGAATGATATTACACTAATAAAGAGTGACAACAGGCTGCATTATGAAGTTATTTCATTTAGTACAAGTTTTTTTTTTTAAATAGGGTCGAGTTTAAATATACCAAGGGAAATGTTTATATTGGGTAAGATGCCAATTAAGAAACACTCGACAATATTTATATTTGTGAAATCAACTGAATGATAGAGGAATTTTGCAGAATTCCAGTCAATTGGGGGGTTATTTTAGATAAATGTAAAAATAAAGCGCTGTTTATTTCACCTCTTCTATTGTTATACTTATGTTGGTAAATTCTTGTAGATAAAGATTTACCAGTTTGCCCGAAGTAAGGTAAATTACAAATAGAACATTCCCTAGAATAGACTCTACCTTTTTCCTTGTATTATTGTGGACTAACATTTTCTATAAAGTGGATTCATATCTACAATTTACAGAGATATTAAAATACGGGTGAGACAAAAAATTGGTTAAAATATGGCAAGATAAGACAATTTTTGTAATTGAAAAACGGTTGGTTATCAGTTCTATAAAAAGTTCTCTTTGCAAAGTTTAATGAAGTATGCAAAAATTGACGAGGATAACAAAGTTTATTACCTATTTCAAAGATATTGGATAATTCCTTATCCCAAAATCTCGGACTAACAAGGCTTAATGCACGCAGACTGTTTAATTTTAACACTATGATAAGAATAAAAGTGAATATATGAACGGGTGCTTTAATCATGTAACCCTTAAGCACACTGGTTTCAAAGGTTATAAAGAACTCTTCTCTCTTTTTATCTTCAGAGGCGTATGAATCATCTTCTCGCACCAAAGAGACTATTGCTTCCACTATTTGCTTGGCTCACCCTCCCCCTGGTGCCTCTATCAGCGTCGCCTCGCCTCGGAGGGGTCAGCTACCTATGTCGGTGCAACATTGTAATAGAAAGTGAATAACCTTCGCAACCTCTCTTCCTTTTTCTCTCGCTCTTTTTCTGAATCTCAAAAGAGATGTAGCACGTTTTCAGGGGAACAGCTCTGTGTTTACCTCGCTATCCGCTACTTCTGTCCGTATTTGTAAGGACGTAATTTTACTATCCTCACTGACCACAAAACATTGATTATGCAATATTTGCACGTTGCATTTCTCCAATGTAGTTCGCAATTAATTATCGTCATTTCGATTTCATTCTGCAACATCCCAATGGCATTCCCTATATTCATTGCTCTTCAAACTTAACTCCTTCGTCCCTCACCTATTGACTTTACTGCACTAGTTCAAGACAATTAACCTACCTGAAACCTTTATTATTTTCACTTTTTATTTTTTTGAAAGATCCTTGATGGCGTCCTTAAGCACATGGCGCGCCCCGTGCAATTGCCCGAGTTGCCGGTACCTTGAGCGGGCATTGCCCAGAAAGTCCGATTTTTTCATACCTAATTATCCTCGCTCTCTCGTATCTCTTTTTTTAGGTTGCTATATTTTCGTCTTAAATTCAGGGGTTTTCTCATTCTGGTGTTTGGTCTACTCGAAAGCTCATCTCACTTCCATTTGTGTGGCTAGGTATGAATGACGACGTTGCTGAATGTCCTACTCGTACTTGACTTGTCAGCGAGTCATGATCCAACGCTACACAAAAACACATCTGGTACCTTTTACTCATACATCGTTGCGTTTCAACGCCATTCACCTTTATTTGGTTGGCCATAGTCTCTGCCTCTTCCAGAAATTCGAGCTTCCACTCTTACTCGAGCCTTCTTTGTGAGTTGCATCTCGTGTTTTGGTGTTCCTTAATAAATCCTGAACGATTTCAGAAACGAATTCGAATCGCAGCACTGACACGCGCTTATGTAAGTTATTAGTTCATTTTGCTTACGTTCCACAAGGTACTCTGCTCAGAGTCATTTCGCCATTGAACGCGTCCCTCGAGAAATCTAGACTACCCTACGCTACTCGGATCGTAGTATCACGTGGGTCCAATAAGCTACCTCTGATCCTACCGAGAATTTGTTCGTCCTTAAAGGACGAACAAATGAAATACTAGGTCATTTTTTTATTATTATTCTGATCGACCACTAGTCACCTCTCTAGATCCTGCTTCTTACCAGTGGCGGATCAAAGATAAAAAAAATCGAGGAAGGGAGCTACCCTGAATTCCTCACTCTGAGCAGTCTGAGAAAAGGGCATTCAACATTAATAATGTTTATCTAACACAGCATTGATAATAAATAATAGTATATCACACGAGTGTGTTATACTGTTATTTATTATCAATTTATTATCAAATTTTTCACACCTAAAAAATTATGAATTTTAATATATGGACGTCAGCTAAGGTATTATAGGTAATGCCACCTGTTTATGGTAGGTAACCAGTTATAGGGGTTACAGTTGATGATCCTATTGATTTGGTAGAGAAGGTAAAACAGCCTTACAGTCGAGTTTGGTCTGACTCCAAAGTCTTCCTTTGGGTAATCCGCTTGTAGGCTGGGTTCGAATGGTAACCTGGTTGTTGCTTTACAGAAAGAAGGACTCTGAAGAAAACTGGCGGTTTTGTAAGCTTTAATCTTGGCTTAGGGCTACCTCAGTTCGGGCTAGTGAACTTGTTGAATTTTCCGTGTTTCGTTGTGTTCTCACATCTTTGGCTGACTATCAGTGTTAATACTCAGTGTTTCTTGTAACTCTCCTTCTGCGACAGATGGTTGGGACTGTGGACGGACGGATTGAGAATGAGGTGTTCTGTGGCTCGAGGCCAATGCCAATGCTAATACTGGTAATCCATTGGATCCAATAATAATAATAATAATGATACTACTCCTAGTAATAATAATGCCGTTGTATATCTCTGTCCGCTTACTTATACTAACGCGAATTAAAAGGGTGTGGTTTTGCTTCTCCAATCCGAACGCGAGGCGGAGCTTATCTGATCAAAGGGAATGTGCATGTGTTCTCTACCCTGACTGTTTGCGTAGTTTATATGGTCAGAGGGTGTGCGTGCATTAAGATAGTATCTGAATTTGGGAACCTAACCGTGTTTTATCAACCAACATTTGTAGCAAGATTGATTTGTCTTTTCACGGGTTCATGTAAACTCTGGCGAGGGAGATAAGATCCCGTTTTAAGTGTGCACAGCTGTTTCCATTCTCTTTGTTATCACTGTGGCCAGACAGTCGGCTCGCATCTGTTTTCTAATATGTGTACATTTGTATATTTGCGTGGGATCACAACGATTTCACTTATATTATTACAAAATTTGCATTGATACATAAATTATTAAATTGCGATTTAACATTATTTACAAGTATTTACTTTGTTTTACATTAGTTAATTCTTACAAGATAGCATATTATTTCAATGTTCGATTTGTGTGCCCAATTTCAAGACTTCATAGGGCTAACGTGGTGATCATTTGTGAGGTTCCTTGTTATCTCTATTCCGCCTTGCAATTGGGCGCTACAGTATACTGCTAAATTTAATAATTGTTTTTTTGAGATTTACCTGTATTTTATACATGTATCATATAAAGTGCATTCGAGCGCAACGGCTTAAAAACCTTTTAGAAATATTGTATATTATTACGTCTCTCTCTGAATAGTAGAATATAAGTATGGTATGGCTTAAAAAAGAAATATAAACATCAAAGGGCTGAAATTTGCGGGGGTTCAGCCCCCTAAGCCCACCCCTTCCCGGATCCATGCCTGTTTTAAACGACCAGCATTTATTATTAGCAATGGCTGAAGTGTGCCCAACCGTCCCTAGAGTACCTGCTAATAGTGCTGCTTCTGCGCTAAAGTAAATGACAAACTGTCCCCAGATTTTTGTCCGTTGTGGCCAAGCATTCTAGCTGCAATAGCCCGTATATGACGGGAAATTCCTTGTCAATTTTTAGAAGGTCAAAGTTCTTTGTCATACAGCATGATACCAAGCAGGGTACCGTTTCTCTGAACCCCTTGAGTCTCCATTAATCGACGTTGTTTGCCCTGAAGAGCCATCGTTTTCATATTCCACTCTAAATGCAAATGGTCAAGATATACCTGATAATGTTTTCCTTATACTTCCTACTGTCACATCTACTACCTAAATTTCGACTTCTCAAACACTTGTCACTCCTCCTCTTTTGCAGCAACCCTCGTCATCAGTGGGAGGCAGTCAAGAGAATGTTAGGCTTCAAGATGTTCCTGACTCGGCAGACGTCAGTTCGGAATGGCACTGCCAGCAATTTGCATCTCCAGGCTGATCTCCAACCACAAAGGTATTATTAGTCACTCTGGTCATCGTGGTCGAACGCCAGTTCGTTTTATAAACTAAACCTTTATAGATGAAAAAAAAATTATGTTAATGTTGTATATAGTATGTACATATATATTTTTGAAGGTGCGCAACTCTTCTCGGTAGGGAGTATTCAAGTGGATTAAACTCCCTCTGAAAACATCCTGTAATCTCTATACAAAAATGAAATTGCATTTTTCAATTTTATTTTAAACAGATACACCTTTTTACTGCTACTTTTTTTAAAAATTACACTTTTTCCTATAATATGGCAACATTCTTCCTTGTTGGCGTCCTTTTCATGGGGAGCAGATTTTATTGATGCCAGATGTCCCGCATCAAAAAAACACTATAGCATCACCACATAGACTATAGTTAATATCACCTCTATTATTCCATATTCCTAAAATTATTATAGATGAAAAAAAAAATTTATGTTAATGTTGTATATAGTATGTACATATATATTTTTGAAGGTGCGCAACTCTTCTCGGTAGGGAGTATTCAAGTGGATTAAACTCCCTCTGAAAACATCCTGTAATCCCTACAAAAATGAAATTGCATTTTTCAATTTTATTTTAAACAGATACAACTTTTTACTGCTACTTTTTTAAAAAATCTACACTTTTTCCTATAATATGGCAACATTCTTCCTTGTTGGCGTCCTTTTCATGGGGAGCAGATTTTATTGATGCCAGATGTCCCGCATCAAAAAAACACTATAGCATCACCACATAGGCTATTGTTAATATCACCTCTATTATTCCATATTCCTACCATTATCATATATTTCTCACATTATCAAATATTCCTGCTATTATTACGTATTCCTAAAATTATTTCTTAAGCTCGAGCTTAAATCATTTTCAAATTTCCTGGATTGAAAATAAATATTTATATACTCTCCAATCAACAATATCCTGCCGGTCATATTATATATATATATATATATATATATATATATATATATATATATATATATATATATATATATATATATATATATATATATATATATATATATATATCAGTAGCAGTAGCAGTGCAATTTGATTGGATTGAATTTTACACGTGAGAATTAAATTTGCATGAGTTAACGCGAATGGATTTACAATTGATAAAGGGTAGATATGTAGACGAAATTTTTTTTTGTGTAAATATTATCGTTCACCCGTATCGGAATATTTGTAGGGGTGCGAAGATGTATAAGGGAAAAACTTCCTTCCAAAAGCGAGAATATAAATAGCCCATTAAATTACCAAGTCAAGACGGACTAAGCCGTGTCGTAACGGTAGAGTGCTTGCCTCGGGATACAAAGACCCAAGATTGATCCCATACAGTCCACAAATTTTTACGAAAAAAATTCTCGAAGAAAACGGAGAATGTTTCAAGGACTAACTAATCCAGAAGGACCAAGAAATCGCTCAAGAGAAAACCGCGCTCAAAGAAAACGGAATTCAAGGAAATACGACTTTCATGGGCTAACTCGTCTCAACTCATCTCATCCCATCAAAATCGTCAAGAAGCATCAAGAAGTCATCACGTCATCAGAATTTCGAAGGAATCATTACATCGTCGTTAAAAAGGATGATACATCAAGAAAAAAGAAGATCAAGAATTAACCAGGCCAATAAGAATACAAGAGTCAGATAAATGGAAAATAAAGTTTCAAGGGGCAACTTCAGTCAAGAAATAAATATAAATATGCTCCCCCGCCCCCCTCCATATATTCATGCGTGTTTGAGTCCTTTTCGAATTATAGCTGCCGCCATTTTTGTTATAAAAAACGGAAAATGCTGTTAACTTAGGCCATTTTTTTTTTTTTTACAAAAATGCCCCCCATCCCAAACTAAACACGCTGTTTACGTACTTTATTGCGTAAGGAAAGCCTATTCAAAATATAGCTGAATATTTTCTACAGAGAGCCAGGCGTTTGAGAAAAACGTGCCCTTCAAGGCTGCTTTTTTTAAAATAATAGCGCTCACTTGAATCACGTTTTATTTTAGAGCATCTAAATTCAAAGAGGGGGTCACATCTAATGCCCGGCCACAAATGTCGCATTTGCTTTTAATTCGCACTAAATTATGAGCATTCAAAAAGGTGAACAATTTATCTTTATCAGAAACTAGAGTTAATAATTCTGAAATGGAGGACGGGCAAAGTGCACAATTCGATACCATTTTCACACTGCTTAAATGACGTTTGTATGACTCATTTGCACACTGCTAAAAAAAAGTAGCTCCTTTAAATGATCCAGCTAAATAGATTTAAATGTATAAAAGAAGGTAATAGAAATAGTAAAATGGGGAAAAATATATTCATAAATAAAAACGACTCCAAAGGACGATAATAAAAAGCTATTAAGTATGAAAAAAAAATTCAAATCAATCATTTCTGACGTCATATCCAACCTCCAACCCCTATAATAATTTGGAGGACGATTAAAGGCGCTGACATGATGCAGTTAAAGCATTCATCTCTGTCAACGTCAGAACATTATAACAATTAGGATTATATAATGGGGGGCTGTGCCCCTCAAATTGAATGAAACTCAGGATCATCGCAGTGTGGTCCACGCATCGTGTTCCCTCCTCCCCCCAGAGTCGTCCCCTGAAATGTACTCCAAAAACGTGAAACATTTTGGAACACTGACGAAATTGTGCATCTTAACGGCCGGGCCGCTCGTCTACATATTTACCTTGATTAATATGAAATATTAAATAGATTATAAATTAGGAAATTGATTGACAATTAGTAATTGATTTAGTTGATAAATAGTACAAAATAAGACTGGAACGAATGGATGATGCAAGACTGGCAAGGAAAGTATATCTGTGGAATGAAAGATACAGTAAATAGGTGAATAAGTGTAAGAAAATGTCGTATATGAATGGTATGGTAGGTAGAGAAAATGCGCATGAATGTAGAATGATGAGCAGGAATAGAAAAGGGTTAGAGTGGGATGTAAGAAAGGGGAAGGTTGAGATTGATAAATAAGTGAAAGACATGGGACTTAGAAAGTGGAAGAATGAAATGGAACAAAAGCAAACCTGGAATTGTACAAAAAGAAGGAATCCACAGAGTACGTGAGGTGGTATGATGGAAGCCTGGGTGGTGACCTACTCTTCCGAGCGAAGGCCCAATGTATGGATGTGAATGCAAAAAACTATATATGTTCTACAACTCAAAACAAGGTATGTCAGATGTGTGAATTGAGTGAGGATGAAACTGTGGAAAATGTCGCAGTGGAATGTGACAAGTATGATAGAGACAGAATGGAGATGATTATCCTGACTGAAAGTAGCTATGAAATACATAGAGTGATTGAAAAAATTGGACAGGAATGGATTACCCTGCTACTAAGGCTATGCAATGAGACAACAAATGAGATGATTAGGGCTGTTAAAGAATTCCTGGAAAAAGTGTGGCATCAAAGAAGCAAAGTGGATTAACTTTGTTCAGTTTTCTTTTTTTGTTTTTTTTCTTTATTCTTTCTTTTCCCCATCTACAGGAGCTCCCGATACGAAGGACAACCCTGGGACGACCAACCGAGGGTACCTGTAAGAGCAAGAGCATTCAAAGGCCGGCAGAAATTTGTCGAGAAGAAGAAGAACAAGCCTTGTAGATTTCTTATTCTCAATCTCCTTTCTTAGGTATTTTATTATTTGTGTTCGCGATGTTTCCTTCAAGATTTGCTAACCCAGCTCGAAATTTTATGACTTCTGCGCTCAGGAGCAGTCATTTCCCCCAAGGAACACCCGGCGATGTAAGTCAAATAATAAAAGACTAGGGCCGATTTTTAAGAGAAATAATCTTGTGGTTTACCAACTTTCTCATTGCTGAATTTAGCTACCAAAAATGTAAATTATCTAAGTAAGAATGTGTATTTTGTAAATACAATTTGTTAGGAACCCTAGATTTATTAGGGGTAAATGTGTAGATTAGCGGCCCGGGTGGAAAAAAAAAATTGTGTGTAAATATTATCGTTCACTCGTGTCGGAATATTCATGAGCGTTTGAGTCCTTTTCGAATTATTATTCTATAAACAATTAAAATTGTATACTGGGGGGCTGTGCCCCCCAGACCCCCCCAATTTAATGAAACTCAGGATCATTGTAGTGTAGTCCCCGAATTGTTTTTACCCCCACACGGCCTGTCAACTTAAATGTACTCCCAAAACGTGAAACATTTTGGAACACGGACGAAATAGTACGTCCCATCGTTCGCGTTGATAATCTACATATTTATCTTATTAGGTACAACTGAAATACCCGTGGCTGCAGCCTGGAGCCTAATTATGTCAGAGTGGAGCCTAATATCTAATCATGGCCACCTCCCGAGAAACGTCACCTCGTTGGTAACACTTCAGATTCGGGGTGCACGGTAGATGGCGCTGTTAGTCAGCTACAATTTTGGGCTACAGCATATCTCTTATGATGTCAGACAGTAGCGTCAGATGTGAACAATATCGGTGTAATATTTTTTTGTATATGAGTATATACTGGGGGGCTGCACCCCCCAGACCCCCCAATCGATTGGAACTCAGGATCATTGCAGGGTGGTCTTCCTGCAGTGATATCTCCCCCACGAGCAGTCCCCTTGAATTTACTGGGAGTTTTTTCTCCCCAACAGCTTTTTACTCACAGAAAAACCTAACCTAATAACAAACAATTCTTTGGTAAACATGTAGACGAGTAGCCCGGCCGTAAAAATTATTTTGTGTAAATATTATTGTTCACCCGTTTCTGAATATTCATGTGCGTTTGAGTCGTCTGACGTCATACCTCACCCCTATTTAACATAACATAACATAATTACACGGATGACAAAAGCCACAAGGGCTTATCAAAGGTCATCCGCCTCTGTCAAAACCCACCCACAAAAAGCACCATCACCAGGGAAAGACAAAATCAAAGTCCCCCACAATATAATATAACAGATGACAAAAGCCACAAGGGCTCATCATAGGTCATCCGAGTCAAACGGCCTCTTTTTTAAGGCACCCAAACTCCCAGGAAAACTACATCCAGAGGATTGCATCCAGAAACAATGGTATCACCAATCAAGGCTTGCCAAGAACTAAATCATGCAACTATAGATATATACTAAACGTCAGAACATTATAAAAATTAGGATTATATACTGGGGGCTATGCCCCCCAGATACCCCCCAATTTAATGAAACTCAGGATCATCGTAGTGCGGTCCACGCATTGTGTTTATCCCCCCCCCCCACGAGCCGTCCCCTATAAATGTACTCCAAAAACGTGAAACATTTTGGAACACAGACGAAATAGTACATCTTATCGGCTGGGCCGCTTGTCTACATATTTACCCTTACTTTTATAGGTTTCTTGATTAGTTTATGCGCCTCTAGATAATCTAAAAGTTTTTCGCGATCATACAATGTAAAGCCTAATTCGAATAACAAAGAAGCACATGGACAGCACGAAAACACAATAACGAAAGAAAAACATTTGCAAAACGGGTCCTATTTATAAGCTACGATATTGCCAGTAAGAAGCTGTTATAGTTTGCAGTAAACAAAAAATACGAAAACAAAACAAAAATCAATAAAAGACATCAAGAAACCTTACCTAACTTAGAAAAAAAACTATAAACGAGCAGAGCGCAGATATTTAGTAAATAATAGACTAAAAGTTACAAATCCCCAAAACAACAAAAAAATATAATGCAGTGATTGGTCACATCTGATGCTACCGTCTGACGTCATAAGAGATATGTTGTAGCCCAAAATTGTAACCGACTAACAGCGCAATCTACCGTGCGCCCCGAATCTGAAGTATTACCTGGCTCTCTACCAATCACACTAGCTTAAGCTCTCCTTTGAGGGATCATGTTGCCCTTAGCCAACATGCTGTCATCAGTGGCGCGAATAACAAAGAAGCGTTTAAAGCCAGCAGGCTCCAAAACCCTTGTGTAGCCTCTGAATGAAAGGCTCTGACATAAGGTAAACTTTATGTTTTTCAGCCAAAATCTATTGGGGACCAAGTTGCTTTTATATTTTTTCAAATGTGCATGAATATGCGAGTTTGAATCCTAGTTAAAATCTATAAATGGAAAATGCTTTTTATTTGCTTTATTGTGGAAAATGTGGTAAACTTGAGGATCGGTGGCACGCCTGAAAAAGTGTTTTTTTTTCACCTGAAAGCTATTGGCACCAAATTGCGCATCATTATTCATGTGCGCTTGACTCCTAGTTAAAATCTACAAGGCACTATTTTTGTAAAAAAAATGCCCAACAGTAACCAAACGGAAAATGTTGCTCACTTACTTATTGCAGTGGGTATAGCTCTGAAATAAAGGCGAGGAAAGCATGGTATCTTTCTTTAATTCCAATTTTACAAAAAATGCCTATTGCTGGCGCCAGTTTTGGAGTCACGCTTTGTTTTGTCACATTTAAATTTATAATTATCTCTTACTGCTTATCCCTGACCACAAACTTCACAATCGATTGTAACTTTAATCAAATTATGCTCGGCCAAAAATGTTAATAACTTTTCTTGATCGGAAAATGAACCAGAAAGTTTGATAATAGATGAAGGGGGCAACTTGTAGACAAAGAATCTATGTTGAAACAAATTCCCGTATAAAAGTCTTCTCACCTCTACCAAAAAGCCTCCATAAAAACTAATTCCTCTAAAAGATCTAGTTATGTATATTTAAATGTATAAAAAATGTAATAAAAATAGTAAAATGGGAAAAAATATATTGATAAATAAAAATGAGGTTAATAAAAAGACATTAAGTGAAAAACAAAATAAAAATTCACTATTCATTCATTTCTAATGTCCTCCCCCTCCCCCCCCCCCCCAGATTTTCACAGAAAAGATTTGGTTAAATAAAAATGTTAGAACATTATTCTATAAACAATTAGGATTATATATTGGAGGGCTGTGTCCCCCAGACCCTCCCTATTTATTCAAACTCAGGATCATTACAGTGAAATCCCCACACAAGCAGCTCCACCTCCCCCTTGAATTTACTCAGCCATATGAAGATAGACTGAGGATAACAGGACTAATGTCTCTCAAAATGCGAAGGCTTAGGAGGGACTTGATTGAAGTCCACAAAATTATACATGGCATTGAAGGGTTCAAGATTGAAGACTTCTTTGTTATGAACAAAGGACTGACTAGGGGATATAACATCAAGATATATGAGCAGAGGTGCTGGCTAAACATCAGAAAATACTTCTTTACCCAGCATATAGTCAATGAGTGGAACAACCTGCATGAGGAGGCGATATTGGCAACAACAACGAATGGTTTTAAGAATAAATTAGAAAAACTATTTAGGTATATGGGGGGGTAACTCAAGAGCCAGAGAAGACCATCCGCCTGTGGTGTGATTGCCTCTACAGCCAGGGATGGTCAGTCAATGATAAGAAATATCTTGCATTCCATGAGCAATGAACTTCTGCCGCAAGCCTGCGGTGCAGATCTTCAGGTTTACCGAAAATGCTTTTTATATACTTGTGGCAAATCACTTCGATGTATTTTGGTTTACCTACCAAAAACCATTAAATAAATGTGCATTTGAATCCTAGTTAAAAAAATCCCCCAAATAAACCCAAAACATACACTTTGGCTAGTGTCCATTGATCTTCAGGTTTACCTAATAAAAATTAAAAGATAATCAGATAGGCAGGAAATGAGAGCTTAGAAATTACACAAATGTACATTAATTTCCAAAGCTAAAAGTGCAGTATAGCATAATTTCACTGGCGACAAAAGCCACAAGGCCTATCAAAGGTCATCCGCATCTGTCAAAACCCACCCACAGAATGCATCCATAGGATTGTGTCAGATCATGCATATACAATATAAACAATCAAGAGGATTGTGTCAGATTATGCATCTATAATATACAATTCAAACCATATACAGGAATGTGGCAAAAAGCAAAAAGCATCATCATCAAGACTTCAAAATCCAAATCAATCATATTATACAATAATAAAAACTGCATCCACAAGAATGTGCCCAGATATATCCCAAAGTTAACCCTCCCTCCTCATATAATCATCTAATCTGCGTTTGAATACATTCAAGTTTGGACTGTCTACCGTCTCAGATGGCAAACTATTCCAGTAATCTACCACTCTATTGGTGAAAAAATATTTTCTAACATCCAACCTCCACCTGGTTTTTTAATTTTTAAGTGGTGACCCCTAGTCCTATTACTACCTTCCAACTCAAATAACTTGCTAAAATCCAACTTATCCATCCCAGAACAGATTTTAAAAAGTCAATTATATCTTCTTTCAAATGAGAATATATTTAGTACCCTCAGTCTATCTTCATATTCAAGGTACTTCAGGGAAGGTTTATTTTTGTTGCCCTCCTTTGTAATGACTCTAGCAGGTTGATGTCATGTCTAAAATGTGGTGACCATACTCTAAATGTGGCTTAACATATGAGTTGTAGAGTTTAAGGATTTACTCTTGTAGCTAACATTCCTGTTAATGTATCCTAGCACCCTATTTGCTCTATTTTTTGCCTCAATACACTACTTTGAAAACTTCAGTGACCTATCTACTACTATGCCTAATCATTCTCATCCTCAACTGAATTCAGCCTAATGCCCATCCATTTCATAGCTAAATTCCCTTCCCATGTTCAGAACTTTGCACTTTTTAAGGTTAAAAGTCATCTGCCACTTCTGAGCCCAAGCTAATAATTTAAGTCACTCTGCACTTTAAAACTACCCTCAACTTCTTTGACTACAGCTGCCAATTTAGTGTCATTAGCAAAAATTGACACTTTGCTATTTTTAGCTCCCCAAGATCATTTATATAAAATATGAATAATAAAGGGCCTAGAACGGATCCCTGAGGTACGCCACTGATAATGTCCCTCCATTGTGACCTTGCCCCATTCAGCACAACTCTCTGTTTCCTGTCTTTCAGCCATTCAGTTATCCAATTCAAAACTTTACCACATATCCCATGCATTTTTCATTAAGATGACGAATCGAAAGTACTGCAGCAATCTGCTGAAGATCCATAAATCCCTGCAAAAGAAAGACCTAAGAAATGTTTCTGCTCAGCTTTTGCAGAAGTTCTCATCTCTTCTTAGCAAAGATAAGCTTTGTTCTGTTTGTAGGAAGAAGCTTTTAGAGTTACCAATGGAGCAAAATACTCCAGAGGAGTCCGGAACTTCAGCATCTGAACAGGAGTTCAATGATATGCCTAGCCAAAAAGAGGATTCAGATGTTGTAGAAGTTGAAGTTGACTTACTGAACCAATCATTGTCTTTCATCGGTGAGAGCCCCTTTGATAAAAGGAAAGCCGAAAGGCATCCGACTTACGTACCTGAGAAAAGGTTAAAAGTTGAAGAATCTGTTAGGAGAAAGTTGGAAAACAAGGAGATGTGCTGCAAAGATGTGACGTGAACTGTATGCCAGAAGTCATCCAGTCTCTAAAGGAAAAATATCAGCAATCAAGCCGTACAGATCAAACCAGAATTCTAACCAGTATGAGCGTTAGAAAACTCATGAACGAGTTAGATTGCTATCAGAGAATGGCCATACAAGCTCACCATATACTAAAGGAGAAAGGAATGTTAGCTTCACCTAACCCTAAGTTCGGCAGAGTGCTTCCTGAGGAACTAAAATCTTTAGTCCTTGAATATTATTGTTGTGATGACACGAGTCGGATTTTACCAGGAAAGAAGGATTGTCTAGTAGTGTGAATTGAAGGGGAAAAGCAGAGGTTACAGAAATGACTCGTTCTCAACAATTTGAAGGAACTTTGTAGCAGTTTCAAAGTGAAGTACCCTGAGGTAAAAGTATCATTCTCAAAGTTTGCTATGCTACAGCCACATGGGTGTGTTCTCTCAGGAGGCAGTGGAACTCATTCAGTATGTGTATCTACAATACATCAAAATGTAAAACTGATGATGATGGTTGGATCCAAGATGTCTATCACTGATCTACCCTCTTACCATCACCTAGTTGCCTCTCTCGTATGTAATCCAGCCCATCCAGCATGCTACATGAGATTGTGCGAGTACTATCCACCTGTGGATCAACTAAAAGCAAAACTACTTGGATTTTATGAACAGGAGAATGTGGATAATATTGAATTCAAACAGTGGACATCAACTGATAGATCTGAGCTGGTAACCATTGTATTATCGCTTGATGATTTAATGGATAGATTTTGTGATTGTGTTGAAACTTCGGTGCAACACAATTTTTTTTGCAAAATCACAAGCAAAGTACTTGGAAACTAAAAAAACAATATTGCAGATGGTGAATTTGTAGTAATTGGTGATTTTTCAGAAAATAAATCCTTGGGTGTTTTATCACATTAAAGATGGAAAACTGTCATGACTCATATATCATAATTTTGGAGTGTAACATCCACGATAATGTGTCAGTGCATCTATTTCAGCGAATGTTGATAAGAGTATCTGAAATCAGTATTCAAAACTATAAAGAAAATTTACTACTTTTCGGATGGATCTGCAGCACAGTATAAAAACTGTAAATCTTTCCAGAATCTTTGCTGGCATAAAGAGGAATATGGTATAGAAGCAGAGTGGCATTTATTTTGCCACTAGCCATGGGAAGGGCCAATCAGACGGTGTAGGTGGCACCATCAAAAGGGAGGCTACTAAAGAGAGCTTGAGTAGACCCTATGACAAACAGATTGTATCACCAAGAGATTTGTTTGTATTCGCTGAAACTTATGAAGTTTGGATATGGAACAAAAGGAGAATATGAACAGCAGGAAGAACCTTTCGATAATCCACACACAGATGCAAGACTCCATCTGGCTTACATACAGGCACAATTGGACTATTCCATGCACTCTCACTTTCTCCAATCACCCCCAATTGTTCTAATTCCACACACTGCTTCTCAATCTCATCAGCAACTGGACGCAGGAAATGTCTCGTCTGATAGATTAGGGTGTCCTTCAGGATAATCTTGAATTCCGGAAGCTTTGTAACCCTGAAATCCAGCTTACCCTTTCCGAGGATCCCTTTTTATTCAAACAGCATTCAATACACATCCTCCCTTCAATACTCAGTCAAACATTCATCCAATTCCACCATCCTTTCCACTTCATTATATGTCCATTCACATGTCTTTTCATTCGCAACATTTACCCTGACATCTGTGCTATCTTCCATACCTACCTCACTGACATTGGAGAGGTGACCCAGTACATCTCCGATCTGGGTCACCTGCCCGTTCACTCTGGGGTCTGCCTGCACACATACAAAAGGATTATTCATTCTCATCAAGCCATCAAACACACAAGCAACACGCCTTACCTTTCTATCCAATATCACAGTGTTCTCTACCACATCCAAACACATCCTTACTCCAACTCACTCTAACAGACACCCTTTCACCCTTCACATGCCTTACACTCTCCATAGCAGTCACCTCAATACTGCTAACCACACTCCTCAAAACACTACCATCTTTCCCTACATACAACTTATATACCCCATTTTTACCAAACTTTCTCTCAATCTGATCACTCGCAGGATGCATAACCATACGGTTCACTTTCATAAAATCATGCCCCCAAATCACACCATACTTTACTCACCTTATCAATCACAGAGAATTCACACTCATTTATTAACATACCATGCATTCAAACAGCTAACCTCATCATTCCAATCGCAGGCACTCTCATACCACCAATCCCTACCAAACTACCTTTACACTCAGACAGGAGTGCTTAATCACTTAGCTTGTTATACACATCCTTATATACCAAGCTCGTCTTGCATCCAGAATCTATCAAAGCCAAACACTCAATCCCATTCAATTCAAACTACACTCAGACACTCATACTTCCTACCAGACAGCACTTTCTCACTAGACAGACTTACCACCAACACATTATTCGCACTCATGCACCCAGAGGATACTTCACCAGGTACCCTCTTACAATTCAGTTTCCCGTCTCAGTCTAATCCACCACTTTTCATCCCACAATAACTACATACATTCCTCTGGTCACGACGCATCCTCTCATAATGACCAACCTTTCCTGCAATTACCACAAGCATACTTGATACTTTCCCCAGCAGTCGCTCCACCATTATCATATGCCCCTTCTTACCACACCCAAAACATGCACCAGACGTCCACCTACATTCCGCCAACATATGACCCTTCCACAACGACGACATTCTACAATCTTTTTCACACCATTTGACCCCTCGGTTGCTCCCTTGTATACCCATTCACACACTTACCACTCATCTGTCCCCTTTTATTTGTCCATCCTCCATTCACCCATCCAGCCTGCTGGCCCAGGAAGCTCATCATCACCCCAGCTGGCGCAGCCTTCAGGGCATCCCGATAGCTGATAAACTGCTGGGGTGGAGGAAAGCTCTTGTGCTTCTTACCCCAAACATTCACACTGTACCATCCATCCAACACATCTTCCCACACCAACTGTTCACCTGTCACTCTCATCCTCTCCTTTCTCTTCCCATTCAACCATTCACTTATCTTTCGCGGGACTGCATCAAGGAACTTTCTCATCAATTGCTTACACTCATTCACACCATCATCACCATACATCTTTCTTGCCATAGTCTCAACCCTATGTGCATACATGTTTATACTTTCACTCTTCCCCTTTCTAGCCTTATCAAATTCATTCACCCTTTTACTCTTTACACACTCTTTCATTCGTTTCCCCCGCCATATCAGTCTCTCCTTCACCACCTCATACCTTGGCTCACCCACACTCGTTATCATTCAGAAAAACTTGAATACTTTTCCATCCAAACACTCCCCTAAAACATTCATCCAGTATCCCTTATTCTCTGGGTACTTGAGCTTGCAATACCGCTCAAATGCCCCGAAGAATTCTTCCACACACTTCCCACCATGCAACCTAAACTTATCCACCTTTGGCACTTCCTTTATCAAAATACCCTTCCCCACATTTACTTCACTCTCACTCATACCAATCATACCATCACTCTCTCCCCTTCATCTGAGTACAATGAGTCCACACTCTTCCCTATCACTTTCTGATCTTTTCCCTTTGACTCAGTCTTCCTTCTCTTGCATACTCTTCCATTCTCTGTCCTTCCCATAACTCAATCATCCTTTCCTCTCTAGACTACAACGCACTCCGATTGATCCCATTAGTCTTATCCCCTTCGGTCGGAGCAGGGGTCAGGGTTGAGGGTCCTGGGGCCTGTCCTGACCCTTTCATCATGTCATACAGGTCCTGTATCCTTTGGTGCACCTGCCTTTCTCTTTCGTCCATTTCCAACTTCATCCGATCAGTCATTTCATTCATACCCACCATATCACTCCTCAATCGCTAAATCGTTTGCTCTTTCTGCTCTCCGTTGTTTAGCCCACTTTACACTTTGCTTCAGTGTTTGTTTGTTTCTTTGTCTCGCTGTTCAGTTTGTTAACCATTTTTGGTGCTGCCATAGCCTTGTCTGTGTGATTGTATTATTAGTTCCTGAATTATTAGTGCCTGTCTTACGGTTTGCTGTAGCTACACGTTTGTGAGTAATCCTTTTGTTGTTTTTGTTTCTTCTTTTCGCTATTTTCATTACTTTCCTTATTATTTACTCATTTTTTTCTGCCTGCCTCCGTGTTTTAGTTTGTCTATAATTCCATTATTTTCTAATTTGCCTTATCACGTGCTTTGTACATATTTTGCTATTCTCAATAGTGTTTTTATTACTTTATATATTTTTTTTGCCCTGTGTTTTTCTTTGTATTATTTTCTTCCGTGCTCTTTTTTACTTCTTTATCCCTATTATTGACTCCTCTCCGTTCTTATCTACCTTTTCTTTCCCTTGTTCTTCATGCATCACTTTTCCCCCCCAACCCAAATTCTTCTAGATTATTCTGCTCTCTGACCCACATGGTCACTTGTTTCATTCCAACTAATTCCTCGGCCTCATTTCTTCCCCCCCCCTCCTCCTAATTTTTCACTCTGCTTTATATTTGCCTCGACATGTGCTTTGTACTTCACCATTCTCGGTAGTTTTTTTTTTTTGTTAGTTGTTTTTATTGAATTTGTTGCTTCTCTGTGCCCCCCCCCCCTCCTTTTTTTCTTCACATTCTTCCTGCTCATTTTTATTTTCGCTGTTGCGCTTCCCTAATTTTATTTTGTTATTGTCTCCACATCAAATTTTTATCCCTCTTATATTTCTTCTCCCTCAATGATGGACAAAGTGGCACTCTTTCTCTTAATAGATGGTTTAAGGTATCTCCCTCAGTTGGCTCTAGAATTAAAGCACTAGAAATCGCTCAAAATCAATCGTCATCCTATAAAAAGGGGATTCCATTTATCTTCGGTCTTAAAAAAAGTTATTTTTCATTGAACAGTCTACCCCAACATCCCCCCCGTCTCCCTCACTCACCCCTTCAACCTCCCTACTCTCAGTTTATAATGCGTCTCTACTGAATGTTAGAAGCGTCGCTAATAAAGTGGAGTTCATTCACAACCTTCTTTATCCTGACTAATTCGCGTATCTCCCTCCTTGGTCTCAGGGAAACATGGCTTAATCAGAGTGATAGCTGCTTGTCGCTAGCGACAAGCTGTTGAAAATTTGTGAAAATCAAATTTCTTTTACAATTTTTAATGGGGAAAATGTTAATTGAAAAAATTCCTATTTTTGGCCAGTGATACTTATGTCAATAAAATAATTTTACTAGAATCTTATTTCTTTACCCTTTATCTAAACAAATTTATTACATCATAATATATATAGATGATATTTAAGTGTAAAAAATTGCTTTAAATAAAGTTAAAGAATATATATAATGTGTACCAAATTCAGTGTCCACCACTGATGGCACACTTAACATGTTAATGGTATTCAATACTACTTCTCTTGACCTAGAATTATCATCGATTAATACTGAAGAAAGATGATCATTAAGAACCTCTACTATTTACTCATCAGTCTTCCAAAACCCCCTTCATATCTAATAGGCCCTATTTTCTTGAATCTTTATTATTATTTTGAGCTAAATTAATTTCTGCCCCTCGTTTGCTCTTCTTAATCTTATTTAGCTCATTTCTGGTCAACCTATAATGATTTAAATTGTCAAAAGTACTTTCTGTAATCTCTGGTATGCTCGTACATTTCTTCTTAATAACCTTCATTGAAATACACTGCTCTTGGACTATGTTTAATATATTCAACCTAATCTGATTTAGCAAGTCGAGTAATTTATCGTAATTGCCCCTATAAAAATTTGCAGTTTTTGTGGAGTTTGTTGATGTTGTGCCTTTCACTATTCCCAAGTTAAAACAAACCAGGTGATCATCATTTGAAAGAACCAAATCTAATATATTAGCACCCCTTGTTGGCTTATTAATAAATTGAGTAAAAAAAAAAAATATCCTCAAAGCATTCTATAAACTTACAACTTGCTCTATTCCTTCCTATCATATTTTCCCAGTCCACAGAATTTAAATTAAACTCACCAAGAATAACTATATGTACTTCACATCCTTTACTTATTTCCCTGATCATTTACTTATCAATACAATCAGACTGTCAGGGTGGTCTGTAAAAGGCTCCTAAGTGTGTTATCCTATTTTTACTGATCTTAATATCTATCCAAAGTTATTCAACTTCTCCTTGCTCTATAAACCCCATAAGGGGCGCGGTGATTTGCCTTCCTAGCCGCCGTGCTGACGTGACTTCAGACAGCCTGTGTTTCTTCCCTACAACCTGTCCCACAACTTTCTCGGGTCAGCCTCTATTTTCACAGGGTAGATGCTGACATTCTCAGCCAACTATCCAAGATCAGGGACAATGTTCCCTAACCCCTGAGTTCCGGTTTGAGATGGTGGGGTTTTAACAACCTGATTCATCCCCACCCATACCTTCACATCCCCTTTCCTTCTCACTTTACTATCTATCTTTTTATGCCGTGCCCAAGGTGGAGCCGCCAGGTCACCAGGCGGGAGGAGTGGCCATATTAATCTCTCCTGTCAACATGCAAAGTCAGAGTTACCCGAAGTCTGTGTGAATTGTCCCAGGGCCACACATGATATATCCAAATCGTGTGTGGCTAAATGTGTCAATTGCAAGAGAGAAGCACCCCGCTTCTTAAAAGCAATGTGATGCATTTCTCCTTGAGAAAGAAATCCTGGCCTGCCTGGAACATCTATGCCTCAATAATAAGAAAGACACCCTCTGCTCCTGGCCCCTCCAGGCCTCGAAGCACAGTCATTTCCACGCCCATTTGGATGCCTTCTGCGGGTTCTAACCAGAGCTCCCACCTCCCTTCCCCCAGCGTGACTGTTCCCCTAAGGCATAGTCTCCCCCCACTGTGGACACTACTGAATTAATCCCAGGGGTCAAGTCCTTGCCAAACTTGAGATAGGTGTCCTAAATGTGGATGAGTTTACGCATCACTGCCTGAGAACCGCTTCATTTTCCTGCCTCCATCTATCTTTGTGCTCTCCGGATGCACAGCCTGATTTTGATTATGGGTGGTTGATGACTTGCATGGTAGTGATCACTTTTGGGGCCACTTGGCGAGGCGTAGGGGTCTGCATTTCAGGAAATGACTGAATTCTCTTTCTCAGTTGAGTTTGGGTTGGTAGATGAGGCTGTTGAGTTCTCCGGCAACCTCGTCGCTGTGGGCTTAACTACTATTCCTAGTAGGTCTGGCCATTTTGCACACCAACCATTCCTGTGCTGGGGTTAGCCGAGTGTGAGATTGCCCTCAAGCAGAAGCATTAGGCCTATATGCGCTACAAGCGGCCACCCAAACCATTTCACTGTTGGTGAATTCTGCCGGGCTAGGTTCTGGTATATTTCGAAGCACACCTGCCACTCTTCTTGGTGGGCATAAGTGTCTTCACTTAATGGGAAGAGCCCTCTAGCAGATGTGTGGAAGCGAGACAAAAGGATTAGGGGCAAGTTCTTACAGAAATCTCCTCCCATTCTCCAGTAGAATGGGACCGCAATCTCTGACCCTGTGTCCTTGACAGAATCCTTTGCGACCGCATTCTCTATCCGTGAAGCTGCTCCCCCAGCATTCAATGCATGTCTTGATGCCGCAGAAAGCTGCTAACTGGTCTTTACTTCCCGAGGTGGAGAACCCTTCAACCACAGGTTTACTATGAGCGAGTTGCATTCCGCTCTCACTTGGTCTGGAGTCCTGTACGTCATGCTTCAACACCTGGGTGAGCGAGGCATGGCCTTTCTGTTAGATTTGTAAAACAGGATTGGGTTAGAGGGTCTCCCCAGATTCCTGGCGAATCTCTACTGTGTTCGCTTTTTGCAAGACTAAGGTGGTGCACTTCTGCCACCATCCATGGCTCCACCCTGACCCAAACTTGTTTCTAAATGAGGTGCACCTGGAAGTGGTTGAATCGCACTGTTTCCTTGCTCTCGTATTTGACCGCCACCTCACCTGGGAGGCTCATATTCGCAGCCTTAGGGTCTCTTGTACCCGCGCCATGGATATTCTCCGTTTCGTGACGTTCAGTGCCTGGGGTGCTGATAGGGCTATTGCCATACTTTTTTATCGATCCTTTGTTCGTTCGAAGCTCAACTACAGATGTGAGTTTTATGCATCCGCAGACGAGTGTGTATTGTTGAAGGTGGACTCAATCCACCAGACAGGCCTTCGCCTGGTGGCCAGTGCCTCCCACAATTCCCTCATTCAGAGCGTACTTGTCAATGCTGGGGAGATACCACTCGCTGTTCTCAGTGCATTAGGTATAGCTCTCTGTCTGGTCACTCCCCTGGTTCTGCCCAGGATGCCACCCTGGAATATACCACCTTTGACCATTTGTCGCCCAGCCTCTGCTCCCAAAACTTCTACAGAGCCGGGAGTATTGTGTTTGGCCTTTTTGAAGCACTTTGTGTCACGCAGGAACCGTACCAATATATATGATGGCTCTGAGTCCCAAGAGGGGTTCGGTTTCCACGCCGTATCCCCTCTGTTTGAAGTCAGAGGGTGGATGATATTATCTTCTGTACGGTTCCTGGACATGTACAAATTGGGGTCAATGAGAGCGCCAAAGAGTTTGTGAGGACTGGGCGACCAGACCAGCATTTTGCTATTCCTCACACCGATTACATGGCGAGAATATGGGCTGCTTGGCAAAGAAGATGGGAGAGTATTGTTATTGCCATTTTTTGTTTTTCTATATTGTTATTTTAATGTAGCCATGTACTAGGCTGTCATGAGTACGGCGATTTATGACCAAGTAGTCAGTTGCCAGATTCACTCCTAAAATTTAAAAACAAAACAAAAAACACCACTTGAGACAGTAGGCAGTAAAAACTTAAATGTTTCCATTGTAGATTAGATTACATGGGGAGGGACGGTTAACTTCTTTTGGAGGAGGGGTAATTATTCTGTACTCATTCCTGGGGATGGTTTTTGATTATTGTATACTACGGGTAATTTGGATTTTGACGAGCCTTGATGATGCTTTTTGTTTTTTACGCATTCCTGTGGATGGTTTAAATTGTATCTTGTAGATGCATGATCTGAGACGATCCTCTAGAGGCAGTTTGTGTGGGGGGGGGGGAGTGTTGGTGGATGCAGATGACTTTTGATAGGCCCTTATGCTGTTACAATTTTTGTGGGTAGCAAACAATTGTAAACTTTAATGCCCCCTTTTTAAAGGGGGCATTATTATTTTAATGCCCCTTTTTTAAAGGGGGCATTATTATTTTTAGGGTGAGTGGCTCCCCTCCCACCACATAGCCCTTTAGACAGTTATATAAAACATAATGCAAAACTGGATGAGACATTATGCAACAAAGGATGAAAGATCTGCAAGTCTGCTGAAGAAGTTATTTTATGGGCAAGTTATGATATACTGATGATCTTTGATAGGCCCTTGTGATTTTGTCATCCATGAAATTGTTATGTTAGCTAATCTATAGTATTACCTTATGCTGTTACTTTTTTTAATATAATTACCCAATTTGAAAAAAAGCTAAGAATGGCTAAGATCTAGCAAATAAACTCAGCTAAAATATTGTGTGGCACTCTCCTTGAAAATTAGCATATTACTAACACGGGCAAATTTAACTACAATATAGGACTTTAGTATTACCAGGTTATTTAAACAAGCTTAGTTTTAATCTATTCAATTATCATGCATCAGTGTTTCTTGTATGAGATTTATATAGATATAAATGCTACACATGCTATCATTGATTGGTAATGGCCATTTATGGGTAGTATTCATAAAATTTTTAAATATCCATTAAACCCTTTTTTTCTGTTTCTTTTTCAGAATTTGCCTTTTGATATCAGCAATCGCTATAAGCTAACTGCCATGTTTATTCTCTTCTTTGGTTCTGCTTTTTCATTTCCATTTCTCCATATTCGTTTTCAACTTCTAAAAAGTAAGTGATCCATGTATATACTTTGTCATGGTGAATGAATCCATGTAAGTTAATTAGTGATATAGCTTTGGGAGTAATATAGCCACAGTGTTAATTGGAATCACATCATATTGCATTATATATCATTTTGGAGAGAATTTTTTCTGGAATTAAAATAATGGACATTTTCTAATATTCAATATTAAAGCAAATATGATTGCTAAATAGCATTTGTTGGGGGTGGGGTGCTTTTAAGTCTGAAGTCAAGAAGCACCGTATAAAAACAATGAACAATCAAGCATATAATGTTTCGCAATTGCCTTTGGATTTGAAGCTAATTCTTGGCTTTTGAAATGAGTATACTAGTAGATAATTCAAATTAGCTAGGGGTGCATCCACCCACCATTGTATGATTTTTTTTTAAATCATGGCTAAAATAATTAATTCCTCAATCTGGTAATCTTGGCATATAGGCATTTTAATAAAGCATCAGTTGCTGAACAAGTCTCAGTATTTTGTAATTAAGTGTAAAAATCACAAGTTTTTAGTAGCTTCAGCTTGCTTTCAGAAAACAAAATATTTCTAGAAATATTCATTACAAGTCAATTGATTGACATTCCTGTTGGATTTTGCTCAAGCTAGCTCCATTGATTGATTAGTAATGGTACCTAACTGTCTAAAATTGAACCTCTTAATTTGGTATACATTTTCTAAATGAGAAAATTCTTTCTTTTTTCAGAATGAAGAACTGTCTATACCATCAGGTTATTTAAGAGAGAGATTAAATATTGTATTTAGCAAGAATGATAATTCACATTTATTATTCCCTCCTGGTCATTAATTTCAGAAATAAATGTAAATAATTTCTAGGGTTTGATTGGCATGTGTAATTTAGTTTTATATATTGTGAAGGGACTAAAAGACCAAATTATTATTTTATTTTCCCTGTTAAAATCTGTGCCTGTGTGTGAAGCAGGAAGGACACCTATATCACCATCCTCCAGAATATAACAAAAGGTGACCAAGCCAAGATAGGGGGGTCACTGGCCCAGGAAGTTATGCCCCAAAACATATCCCACAAGTGCAATACACAATGACATTAATGGGTGGGGTTGTCATGGACCCTGTTTGTTCAGGATGACCCACCCTCTTCCCTAGGCAGTGTTTCAAGATTCACTGTGCAAGGGATCCTACTCTCTAGCAGTGGGGTGGGGTCTGCCATCACTTGAGTGAGGGTTAAAAACTAGAATTTTAACATGCCCCTTTACTTTTCTCCCTATATTGTGTCTATTTTGTATATTTATATTGTTGCCTCAATCTACCTTTAATTTTTCTCCCAATTTGGGGGTCCCTGGCCCTCCTTTTCCTGACCCTTACTCTTATCCCATTCTATCAGATTAACCAGTGATGTTGACCCTGTTCCCCGTAAGGGGCGCGGCGATTTGCCATCCTGGCCGCCGTGCTGGCGGGATCCAGCGCTCCGTCCAGCCCCAGCTTAGCCTCCCTTCCTTCCTTTAGATAGCCTGTATTTCTCCCCTACTTCGTTGCTTTTCATGCAACCTCTCCCACAACTTTCTCTGTTGGGCCTCTAATTTCACAGGGTAGATGCTGACCTTCGTCTCAGCCAACCGTCCTGGATCGGGGCTGAGGGGGAAGGGGACAATGTTCCTTAACCCCTGAGCTCCGGTCCGGGATGTTTTTTTTTTTTTAACAACCTGCTTCATGCCCACCCATACCTTCATCACATACCTTTTCCTCTTCACACACTCAATTTTACGCCGTGTCTAAGTTGGAGCCACCATGCCGATGGACTGCCAGGCCACCAGGGGTGGTCCTGAATGATGGCACCTGGCTCTGCTAGGCCTGTACGCACCCCTTACAGGGTGGGCTACTGTGAGGGGTGATGAGCTATTGCATCCCACAGAAAATTTAGGGTCACCATGCCCAATGATGTTAAAATTACAAATCTTCCCTTAATTCCCCCTGTGTCATCGACGGAGCCGCCCTCGGGCAGCTCCACCAAAAAAAATGGAGGTCCCCCCCTCCCCTGTGCTTGCGCAGGGGACCCTCCATATTTTTCTAACCGGAGAGGAGGCTTACTCCTCTCCTACGACTACGGGTGTAGGGGATTCCCACACACCCCCTTCTCTGGATGTGCTTTCGGGCACCTCCCTATTTCCAGCTGCAGTCCCTCCTTTTCTTTCTAAGGGGACTGCCAAGAAAGCCAGCAGGCAGTCCATTGCCGACCGCCCTTCATTGAAGCGTCTTATTAGGGCAAACCCACCTTAGGGGGGAGAGGGAAGCCAGGCCCCTTAAGTCGCTTCCCTCAAAAGACCTGCTGGCAAGAATACTCAACCTTGCCGGAGTCAAAGCCTGTGCCTCCCGACACATGACTGGTGACGCTACTAACAGGACCTGGGAGGGGATGGCCAACTGGAGGCCCCTACTTTGATAGACATGGTCCTTGAGGCAACCCAGCCTCAGACGGTAGGACCCGGCTCTGCCTGGGACGTCTTATGCCTCAATAGTTAGAAAGGCAGCCTCTGCTCCTGGCCCATTCGGAGCCGTTCTGCGGGCTCTACTCAACCCGGGCGCTCCCCTGGTAAAGCTGGCGGCATAAAGGCTTCACACCCAGCCCTGGCTAAAACCAGGGCTCCCCCGTTAACCGTAAGGCGAAACGACCACGCGCCTCCACCGAGTCGTTAGACTCACAGGAGACAACACCACTGAAGTTGTTCGCCAGACCATCTTCCTGGATTCCTAAAGCTGTCCCCCGAAAGGAGGACAGCAAGAAAGGAGCTTCGGCTCCTTCGCCCACGCCTAGTGGTGGGCTGAGTTGCTCCGAGACAGTGGTTCCTCGAAAATAGGTTCCCCCGCCAAAGGTTTCGAGGCTGAGGGAGGAAAAGACTCGCATGGCGAGACGAACGCCCCCCAATAAGTCCTCGAAGGCAACAGCGCCCGGGGTTCTGCCTCCGGGAAGCGTACGGCCATTCCCGGGAGGGTCTTCTTTTCGAAGAGGGTCCCCGCGTCTCCTACGAGCTAGGCCTGGAGGGCATATTCCTTCAATGGAATTGCCGTGGACTCTGGACCAACTGGGAGGAGCTGCGGAGGCTCGTCTCGTCCCGTTCCCCGTTAGCTATTTTTCTGCAGGAGACCATGCTAGGCGCGTGCCTTCTCCCGCCCTCCCGGGGTATAAGGGTCTTGCGACCCGACCACCGCGGGATGGCCGGGCTGGAGGATGCGTGGTTTACACCCGGCATGATGTCTCCGTTCTTCCTTTCACTTTAGATACCTCCTTTCAGGCAGTGGCTGTGCAGCTTCACCTGGATAGGAGGTATACTATCATTTCTGCTTACATTCCACCATCAGCTGACTTCGACGCGGGCAACTTCCGCCGCTTCGTGGCACGGTTGCCGAGGCCATTTCTCTTGCTTGAAGATCTGAACGGCAGGCATCCTCTCTGGGGAGATTACTCAATAAATCCCAGGGGACAAGTCCTTGCCGATCTGATTGAAGAGCTTGAGATAGGTGTCCTAAATGTGGATGAGTTTAAGCATCACTGCCCGAGAACCGCTTCATTTTCTTGGCTTGATCTATATTTGTGCTCTTCGGATGCACAGCCTGATTTTGATTGGGGGGTGGTCGATGACCTCCATGGTAGTGATTACTTTCCCATTCAAATATCAATTTCAGGGCAACTGCCGCCTGAGAGTCCACCTCGGGGGTGCTTGGCGCGAGCGCGGTGGCCTGCATTTCAGGAAATGACTGAATTCTCTATCTCAGTCGAGGAGTTAAGGTCGGTAGATGAGGCCATTGAGTTCTCCGGCAACCTCATCGCCGCCGGCCTGACTACTATTCCTAGAACGTCTGGCCGTTTTGCACGCCGACCACTCCCATGGTGGTCGGCCGAGTGTGAGACGGCCCTCAAACAGAAGCGTTATGCCTACATGCGCTATAAGCGCCGCCCGAACGATTTCACCGTCAGTGAATTTCGTCGGGCTAGGGCTATGTTCCGGTATATTTTGAAGCACGCCCGCCGCTCTTCTTGTCGAGCATACGTGTCTTCACTTAACGGGAAGACCCCTCTAGCCGAGGTGTGGAAGCGAGTCAAAAGGACTCGGGGCAAGTTATCGCAGGACCCCCCTCCCGTTCTCCAGGAGAATGGGACCGCAATCTCGGACCCCACGTCCGTGGTGGAATCCTTAGCGACCGCATTCTCTAGCCGGGATGCTGCTCCGCCAGCATTCAATGCACGTCGTGATGTCGCGGAAGGCTGCTGGCTGGACTTTACCTCCAGAGGCGGAGAACCCTTCAACGACAGGTTTACTGTGATTGAGTTGCGCTCCGCTCTTGCTTCGTGCGCGGACACCGCCCATGGTCCGGACGATGTCCCGTACGCCATGCTTCGACACCTGGGTGAGCGAGGCATGGCCTTTCTGTTAGATTTGTTCAACAGGATCTGGGTGGAGGGTCTCCTCCCAGATTCCTGGCGAATCGCTACTGTGCTCGCCTTTCGCAAACCGGGGAGAGATCACTCTACTCCGGCCGGTTTCCGCACAATCTCTCTAACCTCTTGCGTGTGCAAGTTGATGGAGAAATTGTGTAAATGTTAGATTAGCCTTTTTCCTGGACAGCGTAGGCCATCTGTCCTGTGCACAGTGCGGCTTCCGCAAGTTCCACTCCACATCGGATGCTCTGCTCCGACTGGAAAATGCCGTCTGCGAGGCCTTCCTTCGTAGACAGCACTACGCCGCGGTGTTTTTCGATCTTAAGGCCTATGATACCGCATGGCGATACGGTATCATGGAGACTCTCCACACAATGGGGGACGAGGGGACACCTCCCATTGTTTATATCTGAATTTTTGCGAGATCGTCGATTCCATGTACTGGTGGGGGGAGCCCTCTCCGGCCCGAAGGAGCTGTAAGAGGGTGTCCCGCAGGGAAGTGTCCTCAGTGTCACACTCCTTGCCCTGAGCATCAACGGCATGCCAACTCTGGTGTGTCGACTCCAACAGGCATTGAACCGCGTCTCTCGCTATGCCGAAGCGCACAGGTTTCGCCATCCACGGCTCCACCCAGACCCAGACTTGTTTCTTAATGGGATACGCCTGGAAATGGTTGACTCACACCCTTTCCTTGGTCTTGTATTTGACCGACGCCGCACCTGGGAGGCTCATATTCGCATCCTTAGGGTCTCTTGTACCCACGCCATGGATATTCTCCGTTCCGTGACGTTCAGCGCTTGGGGTGCTGATATGGCTACTGCCTTACTTTTTTATCGATCCTTTGTTCCTTCGAAGCTCGACTACGGATACGAGTTTTATACACCGCAGCCGAGCGTTTATTGCGGAAGGTGGACTTGATCCACCACACCGGCCTTCGCCTTGCAACCGGTGCTGCAGTGCATTACTCGCCTGTACGCGCGAGGCCGGCCCCCTCCCTCAGTCGCCAACAGCTCTCACTGCATTCGCAGCTGATCTCGACGGTGCCTATGCCGCCGAGAGGCGCCAGTCATACCCTAAGCCCTTTGGGTTTAGGGCCAGGAAACTCCTTCGAGAGCTAGGTATAGTTCTCGGGCCGGTGGCGCCCCTGGTTCTGCCCAGGACGCCACCCTGGAGGGTACCACATTTGGCTATTTGTCGCCACCCCTCTGCTCTCAAAGCTTGTACTGCGCCGGGAGTATTGCGTTCGACCTTTTTGGAGCACACCTGTGTCACGCTGGAACCGTGCCAGTGTATACGGATGGATCCAAGTCCGAAGAGGGGGTCGGCTTCCACGCCGTATCCCCTCTGTTTGAAGTCAGCGCGGCTCTGCCAGGCGCTGCGTCTGTCTTAACGGCCGAGCTGGTTGCAATACACCACTCGGTACGGGAGATTACGCGACGTGCCCGGTTCGGAGACCGGATTGTGATCTATAGCGACTCACAAAGCGCCCTGAGTGCTCTCGGGGCATTGGAATCTCCGCATCCCCTGGTTCGCGATATCCGTGACGCCACTGAATTGGCGAGCCGGGTAGATGTCGAGATAATCTTCTGCCGGGTTCCTGGACATGTAAGAATTGCGGGGAATGAATGCGCCAAAGAGTCCGCGAGGACTCTGCGACCGGACCAGCGTTTCGCTCTTCCTCACACCGACTACATGGCAGGAATACGGGCAGATCTTCGGATTGCTTGGCAAAGAAGATGTGAGACGGTCGAAGGGAACTTAAAATTGCGTGCTATTGAGCCGCGACTGTTCCCATGGACCTATTTCCCAATGACGCGACGGCTTCTGGTCGCTTTCTGTCGTCTCCGAATCGGACACACGTGTGACGCATCGCTATTTGATGGAGCGCTCGCCGGCGCCCTATTGCGACGACTGCGTCGTCCCCCAGACTTTTCGGCACATTCTTTTTCAATGTCCCAGTCTGGGTGATCTTCGCGCACGTTACCTGTCCCGGTACCGGGATGGGCGGAGTCGCTACCGTCTGTCCTTTGTACTCGGGACGAGTGCGTGCACATTGACTGGTGGACTTGTTGACTTTTGTGGGGAGGCCGGCCTTCTCCCTTGTATTTAACTAGTTTTTTTTTGTGTTTTTTTTGTAGGTCGCAGGCTCCTGCGCCGGGGGGGACCTTCCCCCGTCGCCGGAGATTGCTTCCTGATTGTTGTGATTTTTTTTCATCGTCTTCATATTTGTATTTTAAAGTAGCCTAGTACTAGGCTGTCTTGATTCCGGCGACTTATGCCCAAGTAGGCAGTCGCAGATAGGCTCTCCTAAAAAAAATAAAAAATGTTGACCCCGTTTGTTACCTAACTTGTTCTTTGGTGAATTTGGGGTCGGGGCAAATGTGCCAGTCAGTTGCTTTTAATTGCTCCTAGATGACCTCTGCTCTCTCCCACCTCTTAAGGGATAAAGTGAGAAAGCTTTGATCCTACAGCCTGGTCGTCTGTATGCCTCACCAATGCTACCACAATTAACGGGCTGCACCTTTTTTTTGAGACTGTCGTGAGGCACTAGGTTAGAGTGGAGGGAACTTTTTCTTGACCTCCAGGGTGGCTAGAGTCTAAAAAACGCTAACTAGTCAATCTGGCTTGTTAAAGCACCACAATGGGAGGAGCTACACATCCTCCCAGTCTGAATGCAAATTAGGGAACCGGTGTATGTACTGAGAGTGAATTTAGATAAACCAAAGATGATTTCAAGAGTGGGTGGTGGTAATGACATCATTGAGGGTATGTGGCCATGTGCAGTCTGTCACAGAGGAGTAGGAAATAACTATCCTGTGTAATGGATGGTTTTGTGGTTGCATAAAAGATGTAGTGGTATCAGGAGTATGCGAGAGTTTCAGTGCAGTGTGTGCAGTGGAGAAGCTTGTATTTGATGGTGTGTCGCTTGAATGCGTAGAGTAGTTCTGCTATCTGGGAAATATGATCAGTGGTCGGTTGAGTTCTGTGATTATGGTTGGAAAAAGTTCGGAGAGCTGCTTTCTCTCTTGATGCTGAGAGGTAATATCCCTCCGAGCCAAGGGACGTGTATACGAAGTGCAATGTTGTACGGCAGCAAAACTTGGGCTGTGGAGGAAGAGGACATTAGAGGCTCAAGCGTACTGAAATGAGAATGGTGAGATGGATGTGCGGAGCATCTCTGAATTTGAGACTCAGAGGTGACGAGTTGCGAACTGTGAATTAAGGGATAGAATGCATTAGTGTGGCACTGAGAAGAGCCAGTTTGAGGTGGTTCGGTCATGTGGAGAGGATGGAAGATAATCGGGTGAAGGTGAAGGTAGACTTGGAATGAGGTCGTACAGAGGGACCTCAGAGATATGAGCTTGAATAGAGATCGAGCAGCATGAAGAGCCACCATTTGGTAAATAAGGCTGACACATGCAAGTATTATGGAGCCTTCAAAAATTATGATGATTATTTAGTATTTATTATATATTATAATTGTATTATTTATTAATTCATAGTATTATACTATTTATTAGGGCTATTCCTTCAACCTTTTTCCTACCTGCACTTTGCACTGGGACGACTGTTCCCACCTGCACAAAGTTCGGTCTGGTAGCCATTGTTTCTTTGTGGACTGCATGGCATCCTGGGATCACCTCCATCTTCCTACCAGAGGCACTTTGTCCTTTTCCATTACAAGAGAGAAGGCAGGCAGCTCAAAATTGTCCAGGAACGGTTGATAAGGCAAACAACCCTTTGGGGGACGAGCGAGAGCAGGTCCCATCAGTCTGTGCACCCTAATGTCTTGCAGTCTGCATGGTACGAAAAAACACACTGATTGGATTCTGTGATGCCTGGTCGGGGTAGGGGGATACTACATGGAGGCTGTCGCCCCTTCAACAGCCAGGAGCTTCTTGGTGAGGCCAGTCCATCGGACCCTACAGCCTCCTTTTGTTGGCAAGATAACGGTTCGTTACCCACCCTTCTATCCCCAAAAGAGAGAGGACAGAAAGAAACGGACTACTTATTAAGGGTTTCTTTTCCTCAGCTGGAGCATCGGGTATGGATAGGTCTGTCTGCTGCTCCTTTGGCGAGTGCCAGGACCAAATCTGCATGTTCACCCTGAGGCACCCTTGATATTGTTGGGCCCATCATTGAGAGACTACCTGGCCTTTTTTAGCCTGCTAGCTTCAGTTTCTGGTTATACCCTCTAACTTATGGTACGAAAAAACACACTGATTGGATTCTGTGATGCCTGGTCGGGGTAGGGGGATACTACATGGAGGCTACCCTTAAGATGAACATGAAACGGAGGCGACCCAGCCGCATTTAGCAGGACCTTACATTAGGCAAACCTGGAATCTGCGCCAAGCATTGTACCTAGATCCGCCTCTCATCGCATGTCTCGAGCACTGTAAGACTCAGAAGGAGAGGAGGGACCACCTTCCCTGGCTGTCGCCCCTTCAACAGCCAGGAGCTTCTTGGTGAGGCCAGTCCATCGGACCCTACAGCCTCCTTTTGTTGGCAAGATAACGGTTCGTTACCCACCCTTCTATCCCCAAAAGAGAGAGGACAGAAAGAAACGGACTACTTATTAAGGGTTTCTTTTCCTCAGCTGGAGCATCGGGTATGGATAGGTCTGTCTGCTGCTCCTTTGGCGAGTGCCAGGACCAAATCTGCATGTTCACCCTGAGGCACCCTTGATATTGTTGGGCCCATCATTGAGAGACTACCTGGCCTTTTTTAGCCTGCTAGCTTCAGTTTCTGGTTATACCCTCTAACTTATGGCAGCATGTTGGTCAAGAGCAACATGATCCATCAGAAGAGATCATTAGCTAGCTTAATTGGTAAAGTACTGAAGGTGATTGTGTCGGATCCCTCTAAGACAGCCATGATTAGTCTCCTTCGGAGACTTAATGGATCGCCAGTGAGTGACGCCGCCGCACTTTACCATGAACTTTGAGGGGGAACTCATGGATTACATAAAAGATATGTTTAGAGCTGGCTCACCATGGGATGAGAAAAGAGAAGGAACCTTGAGACCCACTCATACACTTTTGTTCGGACTTTTACAGGCTCCTTGAGTTGGTGTGTGCCAGGTGGTATTGCTACTGCAAGAAGGGTTTAAGGTAAGGAACCAGTTAGGTTGCTGCCTAATCCAAGTAAAAAGTGAATTCTAAATGGCAGTTCGGGTAAAATGAGGTAAATTAGTTATATGAGGGGGAGAAGAACACAGTAATTAAAAATTTTAAAATGAGGTTTTAAAAGATTCCTCTGCCAAAATGAATCTAAGACTGGTGAGGCGAGGGATAGTTAAAAGGGTCGGGGAAACAGGACGACCGGAGAGTGGCAAAATGAGTGCATTCTAGTAGAAGGTGGGCAACCGATTGGTCCCCACCACACGGCAGCGAGGCAAGATGACCGTCAGTAAGTCAAAGGCCAAGAGCGAACTGACTTTTTATTTTATGTAATTTAAATGAACACGTATCCCATTCATTTGGCCAAAATGAAAAATATATTTTATAGAAGGAGAGAAATCTCGAAAAGGCAGAGCAGTGTTCTTCCGGGACACGATAGGCTGAGAGTGCCAGCTTATCAGTAGTCTCGTTCCCTAGGACCCCTACATGCCCGGGGATCCAACAAAATAATATATATATCGGGACTCCTTCTAGACCAGCCATTTACAGATTTATGTGACTAAGGGATGGGAAGCATTAAAAGACCGAATTGACTGTAAAGTACCTTTGAGTCGGAGAAAATTACGAAATCGTTAAAAGGTAAAAGGAGGGCTGAAAGTTCAGCCGCAACGATAGTTAGAAGCTCTCCTGAGTAGGTGGCTGCGGCAGCCACGCCATTTTTTGACTTGGAACCATCCGTATATATCTGGCAGTATTGTATGTGTGAGGTCGCATGATTTAGGAACAAACATCTTAAGGATGCAAGGGTCCACAGACTGGGAGGTGGAGCACGTCAACTAGGGGTCGGCGACCATGGAATGGCAGACTTAAGAGCACCCCGGTTGGAGAGATTATCTATCCGGAGGTTCAAAGGATGGTAACATCGAATCCCGCCGTTGACTCGGCAGCATACGGGCATCTGTACGTGACGGGTCCGGGTGGAAGAACCTTCATTTGTCGATCTAGAAGATTCTTTCAGATAACGTCTGATGTCTTCACTTGTTTCACCCTGAGCGTGGGTCCTGGCTAGAGCTGCCGCAGAAACGGGAGTAACATTAGGTATCTATGTGTGAGAGCTATGCTTAGACTGTATTTCGTGAATGTTTCTGACACTACTAGTAGATAGACGTTTCGGAACTTGAACGTGCTGGTCAATTTCGGGCAGACTCGCACTACGTCTAAGAAGAGACGGCCAAGAGGTAAGGTCTGTGCTCGAGCACGTTGGCGATCCTATCACGTCCATACGCAAAGAGGCACAAAGCAAGGACCTCCTTTTCATATAAGAATATTGGGCAGATTCATGACGCAGCACTGTGGGCACGACCGGAGTTGGCACAATACGGTGCTTTCAGGGCCATGACAATCAGAACTAAAATTCACGCAGTACCGGGAATGTCCAAATTGATTACAACTGAAGGCAAGTCTGGGTAGTTCGACGTGGGGACTTACCGGGACACGAAGGTACCCAGCTTTAATATGCTGCGGCAGTTCCTGTCGTTCGAACATTATAGTCAGTGCGGCGGTTGGGAGTCTAGTAGAGCCTACAGTTTTAGTCACCCTGTGTACATGTGTAACACGTTCGGTACTAAGCTTTCCCTGAAGGCGGGTGAGGTACTCTCTTAATACGTTTGAACGGACGACACGTTTATCGAAGACGGATTTAGCACAAGATTGTGTTGAGTGAGATGACACCTCGCCTACGATATCACCCAACCCTGCGAGGTTGACCACAGTGGGACTGAAAAGATTCATTAACGTCAAACACATCGACTTGCAAGTATGGTGTCAGATGACGAACTCATGACAAGAAAGCGGGGATAATCTAAATCTGGATCCACATCCTTGGCATAGGGATCCAACGAGCAGGGAAGGATGAAACGGGAGCTGAACAACGTTTAAATTTTTTTTTTTTCCTTTAATACGTGATTCTTTCTCATTTACAGTCCCTCCCAACTCCGTTGTAATCTATTTATATTATTTATTTCATCCATTTATGTATCAAAATTACAATCTTTTCATACATATCAATCTATATTAATATTTACCCAATCCATTTAACTATATAATCTATTTGCTCATATAATCTATTTATCAATCCATATAAATATTTATCATACGAGGGGCGGTCAATAAGTTTTGCAATTAGGATATGAGGAAAAGTGTTTTATTATTTTTCAATATAAATACCCTCGACTTAAATGCACTTGCGCCATTTGTCTCTGAGGCTTTGAATTCCCGACAACCAGAAATCTCCCGACTGATGTTCAATCCACTCCTGGACGTCGAGCTGGACATCTTCATTGTCCCCAAACCGGCGTCCATGCAGTGCAGCCTTGAGCTGGCGGAATAAAAAGTAGTCGCTAGGGGCTAAATCTGGTCTGTAGGGGGGATAGTTGAGATCCTCGAATCCGCACTCGCGCAGGGCAGCTTGTGCAACTCTGGCCTTGTGGACTTTGATGACGTTGAAGTTGATAATGGGGCGTGAGGTTTCTAGGGACCCAACCGGCAGAGACCTTGGTCATGGCTAAATTGTCGTTGATAACACTTCCATGTGATATTCCAAGTTCTCACTCGATTTCTTCGACCTTCACCCGTCGATTTTCGAGGATCATCTTCTCCACACGGGCCACATTGTCCTCGTTGGTCACGTCTGACAGGCATCCTGGACGGGGGTCATCTTCAAGGGACTCACGACCATGGTGGAACTCCCTATTCCAGCGAGCAATGGTTGCATAGGAAGGGGTGGTGTCGGTGTACACTGCAACCATGCGTTCATGGATCTCTCTTGCATTCTTGTCTTCCTTGGTCAAAAATTTGATCACTGCGCGGTCCTCAACCTTCTCCATTGTTGAAACATTTGTGACTGACGATCTGCGATCGGCTACTCCTTCTTTAATAGACGAGGTAGGAGCGTGCGGCTGCAGGTCTTGATTTGTCATAACTTGTCCTAACACCCCCACAAACAGCCATCCCACTTCCTCTGTTTTGCCCTACCGATTCGCAAAACTTATTGACCGCTCCTCCTACATTTATAATATTTACTCATTTAACATCCAACTATAATCTAATTAATATTTGTCAATCATCATATGTGTACTCTAGTCTCATTAACTCGTGCAAAGTTAATTCAATCGCATAAAATTCAATCCAATCATAAACTATAATTTCACTTTTTAATCATAACTGTTCATTCCAAAATATATATTTTTGTTTCCCAGGAGGTTTTTATTATAGGAATACCTAGAGGGCATTGCTATTACACCCTTCCCCCCCCCCGCCCCTTTTTTTACTATTTTGAGATTACAAGTCCGAGTACCGACGAGGCCTCCTGTACCAATCATACGATTAAGGTTATGGTTACCAACCCTTGTTGAAATAAATATATATATATATATATATATATATATATATATATATATATATATATATATATATATATATATATATATATATATATATATATATATATATATATATATATATATATATATATATATACATACATACATACATACAGTTATGATTAAATATTTCTACTTGTAGGGGTGTAGACCGCTACACTAGCTATTGCAAAAAGAAAATACTTCACATTCTTCCTCGGGAATCCCTACCATGGAGGTCTACATGGGCCCAGCACTACTGCAACTCTAGATTCAGTTAGTCCGGTATGCCCTCTTGGAGTCTGGATACGGATCCACCGTGTAGCATACGAGAAATGCAGGCGAGTGGCTTTAAAGCGGTATGTGTGTAGCTTATAATGTGTTAATAATAATAAAAAGTTGAACGTTTTCAATGGTAATTAGCCTAGTGACTCTGAGGGCACCAGCCAAAGTAAGAAATTACTTTAGCAATGAATTGATATTGAAAGTTGAATGGATGAGTTAAAGGCAGTTCTTCAGGAGGGATATTAGTTATGAGTTTTAACAATATATTTATTTGAGAAATAATATTTTAATATATATAAGTTGAGGTAATATAATGTGGGGAGAGCGTAAGTTATAGGCCTTTTATCACAAAATTAAGAAATTGCAGTACGACAATTATGGTGTTATGAAAACAGGCAACGTCTGATCAATGAATGGAAAATGTACTTAATAGGAGGGAGGGGGGAGGCTCAAAAATGGTGATAAAGATTGTGGACATATGGGGGGGGGGGCGTATTTATAACTTATTATTTTTTATTACTTGACTGAAGTTGCCCCTTGAAACTCTATCTTCCATTTATCTGACTCTTAGTATTCTTGTAGCTGAGATTTCTGCTTCTTTAGGTTGGCTGGGTTAATTCTTGATCTTCTTTTTTCTTGAGGTATCTTCCTTTTTAACGACGATGTGATGATTCCTTCCAATTTTGATGACGTGATGACTTCTTCTGCTTCATGATGATGTGATGATTTCTTGAGACGAGTGCTAACTCGTCTCAAGAAATCATCACGTCATCATGAATTCGTTTTCTTTCCGTTTTCCTTGACATCGGGGTTTCTCTTGAGTCAATTTCTTGAGTTGTCCACAAAGCGTTTTCCGTTTTCTTCTGGGATTTTCTCCGTAAAAATTGTGGACTTTGGGGATCGATCGTGGGTCTTTTGAATCCAGACGCTAGCACTCTATCGTTACGCTACGGCGAAGGAAGTTTTTCTCTTATACATCTTCGCACCTCTACACAAGTCCCCTTTCTAGAACGCGGAGCGAATTTGAGGATTGGGGAGAGACTAGTCTTGGATTTCTTAACCGAGGAGTAGTAACTCTCCCTCCCCAGCCTCCGAGTCTGCGGGATGAGTGGAGCTAATTTAGTGGGATTGAGGAGAGCGAACTAAGTTTTCGACGCTAATCAGTAATATCCTTTCCCGGGTCTCCGGTTCCCAGCAGCACTTTTTCTTAAACTCTAGTAGGAGACGAGGTGCAGTTGTAACGAAGATCAGAATATTGTTCGACCTTTGAGGGTCACCAGTTATGGTGGGGGGGGGGATTCCTTATATTTGTTTATTTCTAGACTGAAGATGCCCCTTGAAATATTTTGTCTTCTATTTATCTGACTCTTAGTATTCTTTTAGGCTGAGATTCTTTCTTCTTTATGTTGGCTCGATTAATTCTTGATCTTCTTTTTCTTAATGTATCTTACTTTTTAACGACGATGTGATGATTCCTTCCAATTCTTATGACGTGATGAGTTCTTCTTAATTCTTGATGATTTGATGAGTTGAGATGAGTTAGCCCTTGAAAGTCGATATCCTTTAGTTCCGTTTTCTTTGAGCGCGGTTTTCTCTTGAGTCGATTTCTTGGTCCTTGTAGATTAGTTAGTCCTTGAAGCATTCTCCGTTTTCTTCGAGAATTTTTTCTTTGTAAAAATTGTGGACTTTGGGGATCGATCGCGGGTCTTTTGAATCCTGAGGCTAGCACTCTACCATTACGCTACGGCGAAGTCTGTCCTGACTTGGTAATTTAATAGGCTATTTATATTCTCGCTTTTGGAAGGAAGTTTTTCTCTTATACATCTTCGCACCTCTACAGACAGTTATTAAATAGAACAATGGGCGATTGATAATTGGAACTATACATGTAAATAATTTATGGATGATATACCGATTTCAATATATTGAGGATAAGGCGAAATTTATAATGTATAAATAGTGTGAGCTGAATTAATTCTAGGGTAAACGAAAGTTATATGATAATTAGTTCTGGGGTGTAGGAAATTCTATGATAACGTTTTGGGGTGAAGGAAAAATCTATGCTAATGGTTAATGTGAATCTTGGGGTCTGTAATTGGCAAAATACACAGAATTATTTTAAGTTTGACAAAAAAAGGAGGAAATCAAACTGAGAATTGTGCTTAAATTTTGACCAATCTGTTAATAACAGGGAGCATAATTGAAATGGGACACTTGCTGTATTTGCGTGCGCATGGTGAAAGGAAATGTTGCCATTTTATACATTTCCTGATATAACTATATATATATATATATATATATATATACATATTGTTTGGGGGAAATTTATATACAATTTGTAGGCGTGAAACCACTACAATACTATCCCACCGGGGAAAAAGAAAAAAAAAATCGCCCTACGCAAAAGAATTTACAATGAATTTTAGTTCATATATCGGCGGGGTTTCCTTACAAGTCGTCTAGAACGTGTCACTGTGCCTTGTGGCTGAAACTGATTGCGGGCCGAATGATTGGCATTGCCACTCGATAGAGGCGAGAGACTGTCGCGAGCGAGGGCAGGCGGGACGTTAGACATCCGTTTCGTACCTACCCGAATGGCATCAGTCCGTGACTGAGTGTTGGTAGGTTCAACTGCTGATGACGAGGGCTCCTGCAACAAAAGGAGAAAGGGCAGCAAGCGAGAAGGAGAATTGGAGGGTGCAGGATTGGAAGTTAGAGAATTCGGTGTTGTAGAGTTAGGTATGTATGTTGGGGAAACCACTGGATCATTATTAGTAGAAGATAAAGGTAGTAACTGTTCCAGGTGAATGGCCTCTATAAAAGCTGGTTTTAGGCGATCAATGGAAACCGTATCCTTCTTGTGCCAACCTGAAGAATAAAGAATTTCGGCTTCTTGGAGATGACGAGAAAAGGTCCATCATAGATTGGTTGCAAAGAGGAGCGAGTAGAATCGCGACGGAAAAAAACGTGAGAGCAAGTTGCCATCTTCTTTGGCACGAAAGGTTTCTGATTAGCAGGCACTCTTGTGGCGGTAGGCTTTACCTCAGACATCGCCCGTACTAAATTGTGTACGTATGCAGCAGGATGTATGTCGGAAGGAAGAGGACAGTCCGTGGAAGAAAAGAATTGACCTGGAAGACGAAGTTGCGTACCATAGACAAGTTCCGCAACAGAGCAATTCAAATCCTCTTTCAAGGAGGCAGGAATTCCCAGGAGAATTAATAGTAGCTTGTCCACCCAAGTGATGTTGGGGTCAGTTGAGCCAAGCACTGACATGAGTGCATCCCATTAGTGGGATTCAAATTGGGTACCTCAATCAGTCATGATCGTTGATGTGACAACAAAACGAGCAACCCATGCTGAGACGAAGGCTCGAGTTACACTTAAAGCTCTGATGTCGGGGATAGGAACTGCCTCTGGCCAAGAGGTAAAACGATCGATCATGGCGAGAAGGTAAGTGCAACCACGCGAAAATGGCAGAGGACCAACCAGATCGATGTGAACGGTGTCAAACCGTGCCGATGGAAGTTGAAAAGCAGTTAGAGGAGACTTTTTGTGGCGTTGAACCTTTGCACGTTAACATGAGAGACATGCGCGGGTACATTTGGCCACGTTGGCGTTCATACCTGGCCACACAACGTTATGTAATGAGCTTATAGGGGTGCGAAGATGTATAAGAGAGAAAACTTCCTTCCAAAGCGAGAATATAAATAGCCCATTAAATTACCAAGTCAATACGGACTTCGCCGTAGCGTAACGGTAGAGTGCTAGCCTCTGGATTCAAAAGACCCGCGATCGATCTCCAAAGTCCACATTTACGGAGAAAATCCCAGAAGAAAACGGAAAACGCTTTATGGACAACTCAAGAGAAAACCGCTGTCAAGGAAAACGGAAAGAAAACGACTTCAAGGGCTAACTCGTCTCAACTCATCTCATCCCATCAAAATCGTCAAAAAGCATCAAGAAGTCATCACGTCATCAGAATTGGAAGGAATCATCACATCAATATAATACGCCAAGTTAATATGAAGATACATCAAGAAAAGAAGATCAAGAATTAACCCAGCCAACCCAACTTAAAAGAAGAAAGAATCTCAGCCTACAAGAATATTAAGTCAGATAAATAAATGGAGTCAATGTTTGAAAAGGCATCTTCAGTCTAGACATAATAAATAGAGTCGAATATAGATATCAAAAAGATGAATGATATTGATAAATAAAATAAAGTTATAAGAAAGAGCCCCCCCCCCCATAACTGGTGACCCTCAAAAGGCCGAACAATCTTCTGATCAAATGACATGATCCAATAGTGAAATCAATAAATTTTCACCAATAACACTGTTTTATTTGCTGCTAACTTCAATCCGTCTTAATGGAACACACTTTATTTTCTTCGCCCCTTTTCCTACTCTCATATATCTCCAACCACACCATCTTTATAGACCTAAGAGGCTGCCCTATTTCTCCTACGCGCGTAGTAAAGGAGCCAATGATGGGTTTCTCCTTGGTCATCGGTAGACGAAGGCGCTGGAGATGCCCAGCCTCCTCCGATCTTCATGGAAGAACAATGCAGAATCAATCCGGAAAAACGAGCAGGGAGTAGGTAACCGAAAAGACCACTAGATAGGAGAAAGAAGAGGGGGTAGTAAAGGGCGGTGAAAAAAAGTAATATGGGTGGGGATGAAAGAGGGGTATGTTAAAAGTCTGGTTGGCAGTGTGATAGAGGGGAGTAGGAAAAGGGGCAAAGAAAAAATAATAGCGTAGGCGAGTTGCGAACAGCTTCCCGCCTCGCTGGATCACTGTTAGCCAGCGGCGAATCCTCCTCAGCCATTCTGAATCTCAAAAAAGACTCATTCAAACAAAGCTTTTTAGCCGCTCGCCCGCACCTCTCGTACGCTATACAAACCCCCCTTCTAGAAGCAGACTCAAGACTCCCAGATCCCGCTTGACGCCATCTCGGAAAGAACCAACAAGCGGATCACCTTAGCTCCGTTAACCTTCTCTCGTTCAATGTTAATGCCACTGCCACGTCAAATCTGTTTTCCCGTACCCGCAGCCAAATCAATGGCACTGTCACGCGCTCCGGTCGCGTCGTCAGGAGGCCTCGTCGGTACTCGGACTTGTAATCTCAAAATAGTAAAAGGGGGTGGGGTAGCCTTCTTAGGGGCAGGGTGTTTTATAGCAATGCCTCTGGGCATTCCTATAATAAAAACCTCTTGGGAAACTTATATATATATATATATATATATATATATATATATATATATATATATATATATATATATATATATATATATATATATATATATCAATTATTATGTAAAATTAATATTATGCAATCCTTTAACTTTGTCAATTTAATCGTTCAATTATTTTACTAAACTTTGTCAATTTAATCTTTCAATTAATTTACTTAACTTTTGTAAATTAAATCATTTTATGTACAACTTAATAATTAATGAATTCATTTATTTTACTTGTCAATTCATTTAACGTAATACTGTTCCAAACAACCTCTCTTAAAATTTCACACATAAACAAACAAACACACGCTTTCAGCTCGACCAAATAGCCCACTATTCTGCCCCAGTCGACTAGCAACATTCTTCGTATAAAGGTCGGTAATCATTCCTTCTACAATTAGTCATTTACCTCCAAACAAATCATACCTAGTTTAATTCCACTTTCTCTCACAATTCTTTGCAAACGACCATACGATAGTAGGTCCTAATTATATTTACTTCTCATATTGCAGCCCCTAATTCACAGTCCATTATAGTCACTATATTATTCACCGTATTATTCCACCATATTATTTCATATTTATTTCACACACTTCAATTCTCTTCGCATCTTGTTACTGTAAACCATATGTTACAATATCTTACATTGTATACCTAATCTACTTATCTCATTGTACATTCGTTGATTTTATGAATATATTTAGATTTGTTTAAAAAAAAAATAATAATAATAGCGTAGGGGAGTTGCGAACAGTTTCCCGCGTCGCTGGATCACTGTTAGCCAGCGGCGAATCCACTCAGCCATCCTAAGTCTCAAAAAAGACTCATTCACTTCTCGTACGCTATAGCAGCACTATGGGACCCATAAGGAGCCCAGGGATCGATAGGAAGAAAGGTCCCATAGAGCGAGGGGGACTGTAAGAAGGTACAAACACTTTGTTCACACATATCCCTCATGTAAATGTGCAAAATTGGGTTTACCTGAAGTCTGTAATTGCTCCAAGGCCATACACGATCAGTCCAAATCGTGTATGGTGAATTGTGTCAATTCCGTAGACCCACGCCACATTTCTTCGAAGCAATATGATGCGTATCTCCTGAATCGTTACTGTGATCGCTTTTCGCAAACCGGGGAAGTTCACTCTAGAGTCAGTACAGAGGAGAGCAACAAAAATAATACCATCCCTGAAGCACCTTGAATATTAAGATAAACTGAGGGTACTAAATATGTTCTCATTTGAGAGAAGATGTGTGAGGGAAGATATAATTGAGCTTTTTAAAATCTGTTTGGGGATGGATAAGTTGGATTTTAGAAGGTTTTTGAATTGGAAGGTAGTAATAGGATAAGGGCCACCACTTAAAAATTTTAAAAAAGAGGTGCAGGTTGGATGTTAGAAAATATTTTTTTTCACCAATAGAGTGCTAGATTACTGGAATAGTTTGCCATCTAGGACAGTAGACAGTCCAACTTGAATTTTTTCAAACGCAGATTAGATGATTATATGGGGAGGGGTATTCTGGATTAATTCCTGTGGAAGCAGTTTTATTATTATTGTATATTATGATTGATTTGGATTTTAACGATTCTTGATGATGATGCTTTTTTGTTTTTGACACATTCCTGTTTCCGTTTGCCTTCTGAGACAGTAGACAGTCCAACTTGAATGTTTTCAAACGCAGATTAGATGATTATAGGGGGATGGAGGATTAACTTTTTTTTAGGGGGGGGGATGGGGTGTATTCTGGACTCATTCCTGTGGATGGAGTTTTTAATTATTGTATATTATGATTGATTTGGATTTTAACGAGTCTTGATGATGATGCTTTTTTTTTTACACATGTCTGTGGGTGGTTCTAATTGTATATTGCATGTGCATGATGTGGCACAATCCTGTGGATTGTTTTAACTGTATATTGTAGATGCATGATCTGACACAATCCTATGGATGCATTTTATGGGTGGACTTTGACAGATGCGGATGACCTTCGATAGGCTCTTGTGGTTTTTGTCATCCGTGAAATTATGTTATGTTACCCCGGCTGGTTTCCACCCAATCTCTCTAACATCCTTCATGTGCAAGTTGATGGAGAAATTGGCGTTAGATTAGGCTTTTTTTTGCGGGAAGTGGAGGCCACCTGGCTTTCGCAAGTTCCCCTTAATGTAGGATGGTATACTCGGACTTGAAAATGCTTTCTTCGAGGCCTTCCTTCGTAGACAGCACTACGTCACGGTATCTTTCGATCTGGAGAAGCCGTAATATATGGCATGGCGATACGGTATCATGGAGAGTCTCCACACAATGTGGGCGAGGGCACGCCTCCCAATCTCTCTCTGTTTTTTTTTAGATCGTTAATTCCATGTATGTGTGGGGAGAGCCCTCTCGGGTCCAATGGGGCAGGAAGAGGGGGTTCCGCAGGGTAGCATCCTAAGTCTCGCACCCTTTGCCGAAGTATAAACGGCATCATCTCGGAGCTACCAGAAGATGTTCTCTCTACGTGGACAACATCTCGATCTTTTTTGGCGCAGCTCAGATGCCAACTTTGGAGCGTCGACTCCAACAGACATTAAACTGAATCTCTAGCTATGCTGAAGCGCACAGGTTTCGGTTTTTCTTGGCGAAGACTAATGTCGTGCACTCCTGCCGCTATCCACGGCTCTACCTTGACACAGACTTGTTTCTAAATGGGGTTCGCCTGGAAGTGGGAGATTTTCAGTTTCCTTGTTCGTCTATATGACCGACGCCTCACATGAGTAGCTCATATTCGCAGCCTTAGGGTCTCTTTTACTCACACCATGGAAATTCTTTGTTTCCTGATAGGGTACTGCCTTACTTTTTTATCGATCCTTTGTTCGTTCGAAGTTTAACTACGGATGCAGGTTCTATGCATCTCCAGCCGAGCGTATATTGCGGGAGGTAGACTCGATCCACCACACAGGCCTTCACCTGGCGAGTGGTGCCTTACGCAATTATCTTTTTTATTTACATGTTTTCACTTGTTTTTTTTTTTAATCTAGCCTAGTTTTAGGGCTTAGCTTGAGTCAGCCAACCTTTGCCTTATTAAATAGTCACCAAATAGGCTCTTAACCACCGCTTGGTATAGGAAATAATCGCTCGTGCCTCCTTCCGACACCGAATTGTGATCTATAGCGACTCTTGGTTCGCAATATTCGTTGTAGAGGTTCTAACTAATGCATGAAATATTTTAGCCTTAGATAGCAAATTCACTAGTCATTACGTAAATAAATTTTGTTGTTTTGGTTTTGACTGATCATACCGTAACGATAACGGAGATTTGAATTCTCCTAGCTATCATGGGAATGTAATGTTATTATTATTATAAGATGTCAGAGCTGGCAGGAACCGCGTGGTCCACTTCTGTGTCAGCTCTTCTTCAAACCACGCCGATGCACTTAAAGGGTGCATCTAAGCAGTTCTTAAATATGTTTATGGTTGTTGATTTAACAACAATCTCCGGCAACTCGTTCCACGAGGAACCCACTTTTTTTGAGAAAGATTTCTTTGTTATATTTGTTTCAAATCTTCGTTTCTTAAGTTTGTATCTATGGCTTCGAGTTCTTGAGGAAGCGTCCAACTCGAAAAGGGTTTCAATTTTTACTTTATCAAAATTGTTTAGGATCTTAAAGACTTGTATGTGTTCTCCTCTTAACTTTCTCGTTTCAAGTGATTGCAGGTTGAGTGCTTTGAGTCTGTCTTCATAAGACTTTTGACGTAGTCTAGGTATCACTTTTGAAGCATGATGTTGCACTCTCTCCAGCATTTCTATATCTTTTCGCAAGTATGGTTACCAAAACTGAACTGAAGTTCATAAGATGATCTGACATTTCCGTCTGGGATGGAGCTCTATAGACAACGACAGTGTTGAATACTATGTTTCCAGCTAATGATTTCGCGCATACAATATCTGCATCACTATGATTCTCCACGGCAACCTCGATGGAATTTAAATTTTCTTTGCAGTACAACATCACGCCCCCCCTCTTCTACCAAACCTCTCCTTGAAAAAGAGATTGTACTCTGAGATTTTAAATTCACCGAAAAAGTCTCTATTAAAAATATTTGTCCAACTCTCGGAAATTGCCATTAGATCGAAGTTTTCATTTTCTACAAGAAGCTTAAATTGTTCGATTTTATTTCTAATACTACGTGCATTGACATAATAAACGTTTAGGAGGTTGGCGTTTTATTCGGGCGTTGAACGCTGCATTCCGCTACACTAGCTCCGCGTCCTGAGACTGACCTGCAAGAAAAACCTGTACAGCATTATTTAAGACTCTGCCAAGTCTTGCAGCTCCAATTTGATTCATATGGAGTCCATCTTGCTGGAACAAGTCTTCACGCTCGTAGAAGTCGTTCCATGTTTCGATAAAGTGCACTCCTCCTTCTTGGCAAAGACCATTTACACACTTATTGATGTAAGATGCCTTTCTGTAGAAAGCGTTCTGCTCCTCTATACAAAATTGAATTGAATAACGGAGGGGATATTTAAGGGATACAAATTGAAGGCTTTAATTCGGGCGTCGAACGCTGCATTCCTCTACACCGGCTCCGCGACCTGAGACTGACATGCAAGAAAATCCTGTACAGAACTATTTAAGACTGCCAAGTCTTGCAGCTCCAACCTCATTCATATGGAATCCGTCTTGCTGGAACAAGTCTTCACGCTCGTAGAAGTCGTTCTAGGTTTAGATAAAGTGCACTCCTTCTTCCTGGCAAAGACCTTTTACACAGTTATTGATGTAAGATGCCTTTCTGTAGAAAGCGTTCTGCGCCCTTATACAAAATTGAATTGAATAACGGAGAGGATATATAAGGGATACAAATTGAAGGCTATAGAGATAATATTGCAACATACATACATGATTTAAGTTGAAATGAAATACAAGTTATGCGTTTGGAAAGTTAATATTTAAAAGCACGTGACGAGAATGGAGTGTTCACCGGTGCATATAAATATGAAATTGTAATTATGTAAGCACACGACTAATGATGGAATGTGAATTAGGCTCTGTAAATAAGAGAAGGAACAGGAATTAGGACCTATTCTCTTGTGTGGATTGTTTGCAGAGAATAAGTGGAAGAGGAATCTTTACTGACATTTCTTTTAAGTGACGCTGTGCACGAATGGACCTTGAAAAGCGATTCCATGCAGATGGTGAAAGGCGTGTGTTTGTATGTGTGTTCGTGTAGGGAAAAATCTTGTATAAAAGGGATTTTGTCGTAGTGGTGTGATATTACAAATAAATAATTTATTCTCGTCACAGACTAATTGATTGATTAATTATATTTGATGCTAGTTTTACACACACACACACACACATACACACACACACACACATATATATATATATATATATATATATATATATATATATATATATATATATATATATATATATATATACTTGTAATTGATTTAGGTTTGGATTTATTTTATTGATGTACAGTGACTCTTAAGATTTTCAAATCGAGACAAGTTAAAGCTGAAGATAATGTGATAAATGAATCAGAATTAAGAGGAAATAATTACTCCTCCTCAATTAAACTATTCACTATATAATCAACCAACACTTCAATAGATTAACTAGCCAACAGACCAACCGAACAAATCTCGTTAGTAGTTTATATATCTTCAGTTAGTTGATTTCTCAACTCCCACGATAAAGGTTAGTCACTGTTTAATTCATTCTAATTTGTTTTCGGGTTTTTCTTGTTGTTTATAATTTAATATAATAGGTTATTTTACTGTTTACTCCAGTTACCTTTAATATTTGATTCAAGTCAATTTATGTTTTATAACTTCACTTTCTATTATTTTTTTAAAATTGCACTGGATAATATTAATTAATTCTATATATTTTTATTTGTCTTTTTACTTTAATCTCAATAATTGTCAATTTTATTATTTTAACTTGTATTCATCCGCTTTTTTAGCCATTATTTAATGCATTCTTTTAACTGTTATCGTTAATACTCCTTTCCCTTCTCATTAGTCGACACAGTCGCTGAAGATGGTCCTACTGAAGATCCGAAACGTCCGGCCAATAAATGATTAGTGTAATCACCTGGGTCTTCATATTCCTACTATATATATATATATATATATATATATATATATATATATATATATATATATATATATATATATATATATATATATATATATATATATATATATATATATATATATAATATATATATATATATATGAACATAATTTCTCCAGGATTATTATTATTTATAGGAATGCCCCAGAGGACATTGCTATACCGTGATGCCATTGATTTGGAGAGTCGTGCGGATGTCGAGATTATCTTCTGCTGGGTTTCTGGACATGTGGGAATTGTGGGGAATGAACGCGCCAAATAGTCCCCGAAAACTCTAAGACCAGACCAGCGTTTCGCTATTCTTCCCACCGATTACATGGCAGGAATACGGGCAGCCTTCTGGGTTGCTTGACAAAGAAGAATGGAGTCAGTTGAGTGATAAATAAAATTGCGTGCTATTGCGCTGCAACTGTTCCTATGGAACTACCTCCAATGCTGCGATGGCTTCAGGTTGTTTTCTGTCGTCTCCGAATTGGACACACTTCCGGAATGCATCGCCATTTGATGGAGCACTCACCGGAAACTTATTTCTACATCTGCGTTCTCCTCCAAACTGTTCCGCACATTCTTGATGAATGTGCCAGTCTCGGTGATCTTCGCTTACTTACTTGTTCCGGTAAATGGGACAAGAGGGATCGTTACCGCTTGTCTCTTGCACTCAGAACTGGTTTGTGTACACCGACTTTCATTTATTATTTTTTTTATTTATGTGCTGTTACTTTTTTTTAGTGCTAGCTTACTATTAGGGCTGATTCGAGCGCCATCCGACACAAGATGGCCTTGGCCCAGTCTTATGTGGCAGATGTTAACGTGGCAAAGGGCCGCCTCTAAGGTCCGTAGTCTCTGAAGGCTCGAGGGCCAAGAACAAACAGACTTTTTGATAGTGAATTATTTAAATGATGAACACCGATCCTATTCGTCCCTCGACAACTGAAAAATATATTCTCTTATAGAGGGGAAGAAATCTCGATAAAGCATTGCGTAGTAATCCTGAAACCTAGAACAGGCTGAACAGGCTTGCTGATCAGCCCTCTTATTGCCTAGGACCTCTACATTCCCAGTAACTCAACAAAATAAAACTTGATTACGGGACCCTCTTCCCTTTCTGGAAACTCTTCTTTCTTCAAGGTTGATCCCAGAGAGGCTCTGGCCTTCTCATGGTGAGGGGTCAGCCGTAGGCCCCTTAGGGGTGCCCTGGTGTTGCGAACTAGACTTTTAATGCTCATATCCTTCTCTCCCTTCCCCCTATCACTTTCTTTTATTGCCCTTTATTCCCCACTCTTTTTTCTCCTATCTAGTGGGCATGGCGGTTACTTGACCACTGCTTGTCTTTTTCGGACGAATTCTGAATTGTTCTTTTATGAAGGTTGGAGTAGGTTGGGCATCTTCCCCGACTTCGTCTGCCGATGCCCAAGGAGAAACTCATCATTGGACCCTTTTCTCTGCGCGTAGGAGAACTCGGGCAGCCTCTTTGGTCTATAACGATGGTGTGGTGGATCCGTATCTATTCTCCAAGAGGACATACCGGGCGTAACTAAATCTAGAGTTGCAGTAGGGGAGGCCCTTGTAGGCCTCCGTGGTGAGGAATACCGAGGGAGAATGTTAAGTTTTCTTTCTTTTTACAATGGCTAGCCATAAACCTAAACCCTCCCTTTCTCGTAAGGGTTCTCATGCCAAACGTTTTTTAGCCTGTCCTCGTTCGTTGGATCCCTATGCCAATGATGTGGACCCATATTTAGACTATTCCCGATTTCTGGTCATGAGTTCGTCATCTGACACCCCACCTGCTAAAGTCGGTGTTTGACATTAATGAATCATTGGAGTCCCGCTGCGGTGAACTCCGCCGAATGTGGTCAAGAGGTAGTGCTGGTATCGTAATCGGTGTCATCTCACTCTCAACATAATCTTAAGCGAAATCCGTCTTCGATTGCCGAAGTTCCCGTAACCGTTTCGCTCCATCCACGTCTGAATTTTGCCAAAGGTGTCATCCGTTCAAACGAATTAAGGGAATACGATCTCACCTGTCTCTAGAGAAAGCTTACTACCCAACGCGTCACACATGCACACATGGTGACTAAAACTAGGCTTTACTAGAGTCCCAACGCCACATTGATTTTAACATTCAGACGTCAGGATCTGCTGCGGTTGATGAAAGCTGGGCACCTTCGTGTCCCGGTAAGCTCCTACGTCGAACTACCCAGACGTTGCTTCAATTGTACTCAATTTGAATATATTAGTAGTACCTTTCGGTACTCTCGTTCCTGCGTGACTTGCAGTTCTGGTTACTATTGCCCTGAATGCACCAAAACACAATGCTGTGCCAATGTCAGTGGTGCCCACAATGCCGCTTCAAAAATCTGCCCGATATTCTTATATAAAAAGGAGGTTCTCACTTTGCGAGACTCTCTGCGTCTGGACGTAAGGGAGGCTCGCCAACGTGGTCGAGCACGAACCTCACCTCTTGCCGTCTCTTCTGACGTTTTTGCGTGACGTTGGATGAAACCGACCATTACGTTCGAGTTCCGACACGCCTAAAGCATCTCAACGCCCATCAACAGTTAATGTCAGAAGCATTCAGGATATACCGTCGAAGCATCGATCTCGCACCGAGATACCTACTGTTGCCTCCCTGTCTCTGGCAGCTCTAGCCAAGACCCACGCTCAGGGTGAGACACTTAAAGACATCAGACATTATCTGAAAAAATATTCTATATCGACCAGTCAAGGTTCTTCTATCCGGCGCGTGGACCCAAAGCCCCGTGCTAAGAGGGACTCCTCACATGAGCCATCGTCCACCAATAAGCGGGCAGCCTCTGGAGCAAAGATCTAGAAGAGGATTAACAAGATCCGAAGTTGTTATGCCGGCCATAATACCCCACACTCAACTTACAGGGATTCTTAGTGGATAACAGCTTGGTCAACAATGCCTTAGCCAGCCATTTCCGTGGTATCAACAGTGTTAGCCTTTACAATAATGCTTTTCTAGCCTATAAATCAAACGAAGAGTCTCCTCATCTCAATTTTGCAACAAAATCTAACCTTCCGTATATGCCTTATTCTCTATCCACGACTTGCGCGCTGCATTGTCCCTTTGTAGATCCATTTCTCCTGGCCTTGACGGGATCCATTTTGATATGATTCTGAATCTCCATCCACACTCTACCATTTTCTTACTTGACTTGTACAACCTTATACGGGTGAAGGGTTTTTACACATCATCATGGCGCGTTGGGATTGTCGTTCCCTTTGTCCAATCGGGCAGGGACCGATTGGACACAAATCGGTGGTATTGGTGCGCCTGAACTGGTTCCTATAAACCAATCACTTACAGTCTCCATTTAGGTGTGGTTTTCTCAACGGTCATACTATCTCGAGGGTTCGTTCTGGAAAGCTTTCTCATTAGAGCACAGAGTCTTGGCCATATTTTTCGACAATGAGAAAGCCTACGATACAACATGAAGATACAGCGTCTTAAAGTAGCTATACATTTGGGGTATGAGATGTCTTTCACAGTCTTTTATTCAGTTTCTTAGCATCTCGTTCTTTTTGGTGCGTGTTGTAGACCCCTACTCTGACCTGCAACCTCAAGAGGAGGGACTTCCTCAGGGCAGCGTTTTAAGTGTTTTATGTTTCGTAATTGCGATCAATGATATCATTTCTTCTCTCCCAGAGGGTGTATCGGCGACCCTGTTCATTGATAACTTGACACTATACTGTTTCTCGCCTCGCCTTAAATCAGCAACGCGTTGGCTGCAGCTGGCATTCGATGGAGGCTCGAAAAGTGCACAACTTTGGGGAATCCGCTTTTCCACGAGCAAAACAAAAGCAATGTATTTCCACGAGGGTAGAGGGGCTCTTGTTCCGCCACCCATCTCCCTACAAGATGTAGATATAGAGTTCTTCTCTGAGGTTCCGTTTCTGAGTGTAACTCTTGATCCAAGCTATCCTTGTTACCAGACCTACACTGTCTTCAAACGGGCTGTCTGCGAGCTCTAGACACTTTGAAAGTCTTCTGCTACACAACATGGGGCAGTGATCGTCAAACACTGTGGTGATTACCATATATTGCCCTCGTCCAATCCAAATTGGACTATCGATGCCAAATTTACTCCTCGACTTCCTTTTCAGCCCTTAAAGTGCTGAACCCGATTCGCAATATCGGAATGTATCTCTCCAGTGGAGCCTTTCGCACTTCTCCCGTCAACAACCTTTACTGTGAGAGGGGGGTGCTCCCTTTGTACTATTATCAACTACATATCTGCATGCGATACCTTTGCCGTGCACAGCAGGCCCCTGTATCAGAGGTTTACAGATGCTTGTATGCTGCCGAGTCGACGGCGGCATTCGATAGGTTGCCGTCCTTACCCTGTCCCCTGAAGCCCCGGATAGGAGATCATCTCTCCAACCTGGATGCTCTAAGTGTTATTTCCCTTCCTTCGTCGCTGATCCCTAGTTGGCGTGCTCCACTTCGCACAGTTTTTACCAGCATGTGGTGCCTGGACAAGTCGTCTGCGGAACCTTGGTCCCTTAAGAGCCTGTTACTAGAGCATGCGACCACACATATACAACACTGCTTGATATACATGGATGGCTCCAAGTCAGTCAGAGGTGTGGGTGCTGCAGCCGTCTTTTCCACTCGGAGCTTCTATTTTAACGCTGAACTTTCAGCCATTCTTTTAGCTTTTAGACTATCGAAATTTTAACTTTTAAAGATTATTACTTATAGCGCTGTCCTGAGTAACTCCTTCCTCTTGGGGTTGCAGGTCAAATTAGGTGTCTCCAAAACTCGCTATAAAGGTTCGAGATGCTAAGAAGCATCAAATAAACGACGGTAAAAGACCTCTCATACCCGAAACCTCTAGCTGCCTTAAGACTCCGTATCTCCATGTATCATAGGCTTTCAATTACGAAAAATATGGCCAGGACGGCGCTTTAAATAGAAAGCTTTCCGGAACGATCCCTCGAAACTTACTAAGAAGTCAAGGGTACAATTACTCCTACGAGAACGGCACTGAAATGGAGACAGTGATTGGTTTCTAGGAACCAATTCAAGCGCACTAATACCATCTTCTCTAGAAACTTCCTCAGAGAGCTGGTAAAAGCTATAGAGCGGTAGCGATCTCTGTCCAACCAGTCCCAGGCCGGTTTTAAAATGGGAAGGAAAATCCCAACGGGCGATGATGGGTAAGAACTCTTGTGGATGGAGGTGCTAAATCAAATCAGAATCGATCCCCTCGAAGCCAGGCGAAGTGGACTCACAAAGGGACAATGCAGCGCAACTCGTGAATAGAGAACAAGGAATTATACGGAAGGTGGAGTTCGTTGTAAAGTTTAGAGGATGAGCCGCTTCGTTTGATTTATATTGAGAAAAGACATTGTAACGGCTGACACTGCTGACGGCACAGAAATGGTTAGCCAAGGCGTTGGTGACTACCAGGCTGCCATTCACTAAAAATCCCTGTAAATTAAGTGTGGGGGTATTATAGCCCGCATAACGGGCCTGGATCTTGTTAATCCTTTTCCAGATCTTTGAAGTAATGGTCATGAGGAAATTGATGAAACGTATCGGCACCATGAAGTTCGGTGTGCCTGACGAATCGCCCGAGCTCGGTTTCGGTTAACTGTTACACAAGATTTGGTTCCACAGGAATCGGGAGGAACCGCACACTCTGAGGTCCCCCCCAGTACACGGTTGAGTGACCCGTTACGGGTCGCTTCCGGGGAAACGGAGATGGGCGATGAGATACTTCAGGCTGCGTCAGTCGCACAAAGCGAGGACCTCTTTTTAGTCGCCTAAGTTACTATGTCGGTCGGTTGGATGGTAACCATTTTACCTTTTAGTGAGTATTCGAAAGAATTGAAGCTCATGAGTCAGAATAATTGAGAGACGCGACTTAGGTGTGATGACCTTGTTCATATAAGCAAACTGAACGTTTTCGACGAAGCAATCTGGGCGTCACCGCAGTTGGCACAGCACAGTGTTTTGGCGCATTCAGTATCATGATAATCACAACGACAATTCACAAAGGAGCGAGGGTTCCGACAGGCACTTCCAACATGTCAAAATTAATTGCAATTGAAGCAACGTCTAGGTAGTTCGACTTAGGGGCATATTGAGAGACCAAGGTACTCACCTTTAATGAACTGGGGATGTTCTGACGTGCGAACGTTAAAATCAATTTGGCAGTTGGTACTCTAGCAGAGTCTACAGTTTTAGTCACCCTGTGTATATGGTGACACGTTGGATACAAAGATTACTCTGGAGACGGGTAAGGTCGTAGGCCATTAATTCGTTTAAACGGATGACACCTTGGACAAAATTCACACGAGGGAGGGGGTGGGGAAACTCTTAGGGGGACTTCGTCAATCGAAGACAGATTTGAATGAAGTTTGTTGAGAGCGAGATGACACCTCAATGACGATATAACAACATCCGGCGGTGTTAACCACAGCGGGACTCAAATGATGCATTGACGTCAAACACATCCACTTTTGCAAGTGGGGTTTCAGATGAGGAAGTCAAGGCATAGCAAGCGGAGATAATCTAAATCTTGGTTTATATTGTTTGTATAGGGATTCAACGAGCGAGGGAAGGCTGAAGGGGAACCTGAAGAACGTTTGGCACGATAACCCTTAGAAAGGGGAAAGTTTTAGCTTTATGACAACCCATTGCAAACGGAAATGACTTCAAATTCTCCTTCGGGACTCCCAACATTGGAGGCCTACAATGGCCCAGTGCTACTGCAACTCTGATTCGGCTGCATTCAGTATGTCCTCTTGGAGAATAGATATCCTTATAGGCCAAAGAAGTTCCCCGAGTTCTACGCGCGGAGAAAAAGTGCCGATGATGGGAAAAATCCCGTAAAATGGAGTCTTCGGAACGGATGAGGTGGTCAAGATTACTACGGTCACTGCGAAAACCGCACTGAAATGGAGAGAGGAGCGAGTTGGACTCCAAAAACCAAGCGAGGTGAACTTCAACCATCCTCTCGAATAACTTACTGAGGCAGCTCGTAAGAACAATCGGGCGATAGTGACTTGGGTCCAATCCGTCCCTACCGAGATTGAGAAGGGGTAGAACAACCCCCACACGACAGAAGGACGGAGAGATCCCTTTGACCAAAAGTAGGTTGTATATGCCAACTAAAAATAACTCGGACTGGGGATGAAGACGATGGAGAAAGTCGTAGTGGATGAAATCATCACCGGGAGAGGTGGAGCCAAAGTGAGACAAAGCATCCCACATCTCATGGACGGAAAAGAGACCATTATAAGAGTAGGTGGCGCACGTGGTAAAATCTAGAATCCAGGAGTCTATAGCGGCCTTGTGATCTAGAAACCGTCGGGGATAGCTACCAGCGGTACTCACTGAGTCAAAATGGTTAGCCAGTGCTTCGCTGAAATTCCGGCTATCCGACACAAGCGAGCCTCTGATATCCAGAGTGGGGATGGCATGACTAGCGTAGCGACTATAGATCTTATTAGCCCGCTTCCAAACCAGATTCAAAGACGTAGACGAAGAGATGGAAGATACGTACCGGCGCCAAGCCTCACGACTTTCACGATGGAGGGTCTTCTGGCGGATGGCACGAGCCCGGTTCCGATCGACCCTCTTCGAGACGGTCGGATTCCGCCTATAACGGGAATGAGCCAACTGATAGGCAGAAATAGCCGATGTGCAATCTCTCGACCACCAGGGGAGGGTAGAGCACCCCGAAACAGGGCACCTCCTCGTAAAAAAGCGCTCAGCAGCATCAAAATTATAGGGAGTAAAATATGAGACCGCTGAATCAACGGTATCGAGGGAACCCCTGGTGGCCTAAATAAAGGAAGCCTCCCAAAACTCAACCCAATTTGCTCGCCGCAGATCCCAACGAGGAGGGAGTGAAAGGCCTGGGCCAGGAAGGTCGGCCGACATGACGATCGGGAAATGATCACTTCCAGAAAGGTCGTCCCGAATCGACCACCGGAAATCGAGGAAACAGTCGGGCAAACAAAAAGACAAATCTACAGCACCAAAAGAATCACTTTGAACATGCTAAGAAGTAAAATCGCTGGAATTTAAAAGATGAAGGGAATCAGACAATAAGAGGGACTCACCTCAAAGTATCACTTCAAGATGGGTGGCAAGCATTAAAATCACCAAGTAATAAAAACGGGGTATGTAATTGACTTGTGAGCTCTAAAAGGTCACAGACCGACTCAAATTAAAATCCCGGGGGGGAGGGGATGTATTCAGCACAAACAGTTAAAAGCTTGGAAATAAAAACCCTGGCAGCAATAGCCTGCAAGGTAGTGCGGACGGGAAATTGCGCAGAAAATAGCAAGAAGGAAATTAAAAAAGAAGCACCACTATGAGATACGCCCCCGTCGGGGTGGGTGGGGTGGAATTAAACACCCGGAAGGCGAAAGCACCGGGAGGGGGGAGGTCCTAAGCTTATTTTCTTGCAAAAGACCACCAAAGGCCGAACGCTAGAAAGCAAGAGTTGGAGTTCCTCCCACTTGGGGAGAACCCCTTGACAATTTCACTGTAGGATGACAGACATTACTGTCGTCTCGACACTAACGTCGGGTTTCTAGTGACGCAAACCGTCGAAGGCTCCTGATGACTAGAAGACCCGGAGGGGACAAGGGACAAATCCTAATGAGCCGGGGACGTACCCGGCACGGACTTGGCAGAGTGAACGGAGGGAGGCAACAGCTGAGAGCTCGACCGAACCCCCAACGTGGACGGCTCATGGGCCGGAGGGAAAGGAAGATCGAGCAGAGACGGACGAGAACTAAGATGCAAAGAAGATTGAACAGAAGGCGAAACATGGACAGAGGGTGAGAAGGGAACAGGGTCAGAGGGTAAGGAGTGAACGGGGTCAGAAGATGAAGGAACAGGGGTTGGAGGCAAGGGAAATAGAGCTGGGGTAGTAAACATCGAAGACTAAACAAAGGTAAGGAGCAAAGAAGAGAATGAACCAGGGTACGAGGCAAGGAAGACGGAAATCAGTGACCCTCCGCCCTCACAATGACATCGGTTATGCCAACGGTGAGGCCAGTGAAGACCGGGGAGGAGAAGGCATCAAAACGGAGGGCGCCCCAACAACCGACTCGGGGACCAAACCAGCCTCATCAGAGGCAGCGCGCTTGGACTCCGAATGAACGGGGAAAGGAGGAACCCTTCCGTTTGCGCTGAGGCAAAGGAACGGAAGGAACAGAGGGGGCAGACGCTTGGAGTAACTGCCAGATATCCTCTCAGCGTCTCAGCTCGGTCACTCTCAGAGTCCGCGACAGAGGGAAGAACATGAAAAGAGACAAAAGGCAAAGGAGAGGGCGCAACGGAGGAACCGCGGGAGGGACCGAAGGCAAAGCAGATGAAGCAATAGAGGGACTGCGAGGAAAAGACAAAGGAGTGGGAAGACCGGGAGGAGGACGGCAGGAACCCGCCTCCCGAAGAAAGTCAGAAAAGAGACGGCCGGAGGGGGCAAGCACCCTACGACGGGCCTCACGGAAGTCCATCCTGAGGGAGTCCCGAAGAGCCAGGACCTCCTTCTCACAAAGGAATATGGGGCAAGAACGCAAAGCCGCGCTATGGGAACCTCCACAATTGGCCCAACATTCATGATTCCGACAAGAGGAACCATTGTATGCCAACGCACAGGCCACACAAAGACGAGCCTGCCTACATTGCTGTTCATATGGCCAAACTGGTGTCATTAAAACAACGTTTGTGGAGCTCGATATAAGGGGTAACAGAGACACGAAGATAATTAGTACGAATAAACTGGGGCAGACCCTGACGCTCAGAGGTGACAATGAGCCTATTCGTAGGAACCTTAGAGGGACCAACATACTTAGACACCCTATAAACGTCCGTAACCCTCTGGGACGAAAGTTTATCCTTTAGTCTCGAGACATATTGCAGTCATTCGTTAGAGCGAATCACTCTCTTAGCAAAATTAAGGGGAGGGTGTGGCACAACCGAAACCGGAACTTCCGAAACGGAGGACAAATCCCACACGGTGCCACACTGCTCTCGTGAAGTACCTCAACCACTAAATCGCCACTACCTCGGGTCCATATACGGCAGGGCGCACAACAGAGGGACTCAAACTCCTCATTCAAATCAAACACACCAAATTTAGGAAGCGGAGACCCGGAACTTGAATTCAGCACCATTAAACGAGGATAATCCAAATCGGAAACTATCTCTTCTGCAAAGGGATCTAACAAGCGCGGAAAAGAGGACTTATTGACAGGCGTAGAAATTCTTTATTATTACCCATATAAAGTAAAGTATAAAAGGGGGGGGTGCGAACTCGCGCAGCGTAGTCACTGTCTACCTTCGCGACACCTACTCGGAGCGCCGGTCCAATCAGGAGGGTAAGCCTGTCGACCTCTAACCCAACCGTCGTTTTAAAAATGGCCAGCCAACCTTGGAAATTTACCGGTTGGGAAAGCAAAGACCCCAAAGAGCGCCACTCCGGCTCAGGCACCAACCAACCAACACAAGCAGGACCCAGCCATGTAGTCACGCGCCCTGAAGGACAGTTCTGATACAAAGAGATCGCCAAACAAACGTAGATGGAAGGACAATGCAGGGTAAGAGAGAGTTGGTACAGATGATGAAGTAGGGGTTAGCGGAAGAAAAAGAATGCCAAGCTCGGGCCGGACGGGGCGCTGAGCCCCGTCAGCACGGAGGCCAGGAAGAGCAAATCGCCGTGCCCCTTACGGGTGCGAAGAAGGTTGCACCTAAATGCTGTTTGGTGTCAAAACACAATATTTCGTGGACCTTTCCTCCAAAGAGAACTGGCCCTTGGTGCCCTCGGGCTCACCAGCGATTATCATACGTTAAAGAGTAAGAGCGGTCGGTGAAGAGATGTATAGTTTCCAGTATGTATCTCTGTGGCGAGGGAACAATTTCTGAAGGGAAGCCAGCGCGCTCAGAGATCTTAAAATATGTAATATGGCCCTGGGGGATGTATGGCTATTTTGATGGTTAAAGTTCTGAGAAGACAGATAATCTAAGGGGTAGGGTAAACCGTATGGTGTAAGAGGGAGTGGCTGCGACACTTCAAGTTCCTACATCCATTTTCGACCCGTGTGTATAAATAGGTGTTTCACCGTGGTGAGTGTCTAAGTGCTTTTGTAATATGGTGCGCAGAGCTGCAGTAGCGGGGGTAGCGTAGATGCAGAAGTGGGCACTAAATACATTTAAAGTATTTAAATACTAAATATTAAATACATGAGAAAAATGTATTTAGATACTAAATACTAAATACATTTTGAAAATGTATGTAGTATTTAAATACTAAATACATTAAATGTATTTAGATACATTTTTAAATACATTAAAAATACATGATATATAATGACAATCGATAAGGACCATTGGTATCACAACAAAAAAATATCCAGTAAAATAAAGTCGTATATTATAATTATTAATGTAGAATTTGATGACAATTGGACTTGGGTATTACAAAAAAAAGAAATTCCATATAATGAAATTTCAGTTAGCTATTTATGTCAGCATTACATTTAAGTAATATCAGTGCCTGAAATGTTTTGTCAGATAAAGAACTCTATTTTGTAGATAAGGTCAATCCTCCTACAGAGAAGAGCCGTTCCACAGGACCCGAAGACGGAAGGGTGGTGTTGCATTTAATAAATAACTTTTTTAGGATTGGATATCTATCTAAACTTTGAAGTGTTTTATTTGAATCCTAAAGGTAACTGAACAATTCTAAATCTGCGGTTGATCGTGTTTGAGTGGGTTTTGTAAATCCAAAATAATCATCACTGTCCGATACACCACTGTATGATTCAGCTTCGGGTCCCTCTGCTAAATTCTCAATCACTTGAATCATAATATTTTCAACAGTCTTGGTGGCTTGAACTGTCCTATGAAATACTGATATCTAACCAGCGGAGTTTGAAGAATGAATGGCTTGTTGATGCAATAATGGCATCTGTAACGCTGGCTTCATTTGTCAAGGTCAAATAAGATTGGTAGCGCTTTCCAAAGCCCTTAGTGATTGGCAGAATTTCAGAAAACGTGACTGAAGGCTCTTCCGCTTTTTTCCACAGTGAGCAAGGTAGGGAGCAATTCTCCATAAAAAACAATTTTGTTCTCCCTGCAGGCGACCAATTGCCACTGCAATAGGAACCAAAACTGAGTCAGACTCCCCAAGAAATTCAATGCGTCACTTCTGAACACTGGAAGTTCAAAGGACGTCATGAGTTGATGTAATTTGCCCTTGTGTTTTAAAAGTAATGGCAATGCATCAAACAGAGAGCTCCACCTTGTAATGCTAGGTACCTTTAATGAGTAGTTGATAACAGTTTTGATAATCTTTGCTGATTTTGGACGACCGCTTTTGTTCCATAATGCTGAGCATTTCCACCATCGCAGCATGATTGATATTTGCAAAAGAAGATATTTTCAGTGCTTGTTTTTCATAAGTTGTGACGACGAGACTAAGTGTGTGTGAAGCACAGCGCACATGCTTAGGTAGGCTGAAGCTGCATTGGTCAGACGAAAGGTCTTCTTCCTGATCTAAGACCCTTCTCATTAAGAAATTATCCTCCAGCTCGTGCTCACCCTGATCTTCTTCACTTACCTGGATTCCATCTTCTGAATCTTTGGACACATTTGCAGCTGTGACTCTAAATTCCTTAAATGCTAACAAAATAAGAGCCGTTATCAGTGACGGTGCTCGTGATTTTCTGTAGGAGGATATCGTATTCATTGATGATCTTCTCCATATGTTCAGCAATCTTATTGTAGTTCTGTTCTCCTTTGAAGCGACAGCATGCCAATACTCCACTTTGACGGACAAGCGCAGCTGCCTCAAGCTGAGAAAAAAGGAAATAACAGTCCAATGTTTGTCTCATAAATGTTTCCATAAATTTTACATATTAATATAATCGAGATGAATTCCACCAACCAATAGGTCTGCTTTCAGTCAAGAGCTGATAGCTCCTTTACTGTAAAGACATTTTCCATTTCATATTTCATAAAGAGCAAAATCTTAACATACCCAAGGAACTGTAACGCCCCAAAAACTACGGTGACGAGTTGACCAAATATCTGCAGTAACACATAAGTAAGAGGTGCTGTCTAGTTTATTCTTAAGTAGAGCTTTTCTCACTTTCTCTTCTTCTATTAGATTTCGGCCTAGCGTCCGCCTTGAAATGACGTCAACTGAAGAATTTAGACCTGCGGTAGTGGAATATGTGAATATTGTGAGTGAAATTGATTTTCACAGTGAAATAAGAATATATGGTATGCATATGAAATTTTATATATAAAATGTAGCTATAGGAATAACCTGTAGCTATATAGGACTGGTACATTAATTCATAAATATATTATTAGTCCTTCATATTCAGAATTACAGAGTAAAATAGTGACTTTCAGTATTGTTAGGAATATATACATCATCAAGCTTTATTTCCTACATTTTTGACGGGTAGGCATGCTAGTTTTGACATAATGATATACAGGTATTGCTACTATAAAGAAATACATCGTTATAGGAATTCATCTAATAACTACATATAATCGATCAATAATTGTACCAATTATTCATGACAAATTTTTATTCAATAATATCTTCAAGTAAATGATAACGCGCTTTAAGAATATATGTATGGGGATTCTCATGAAATTATTGATATTAACCTCTGTTGTTTGTATATGTCTTGCTTTATTTGACTTCGTTATATAGCCTACGTAGTGACTAATGATCCGAACGTTTTAGTATTCGGTCGTTATAAGAGCTTAACCTGTACTACTAATGCTATAACTGAAAACAACATTTGTAACTCAGAACTTACCTTTAATTAATCTTACAAAAGCTGGTTGCTTCATGGTTGATAGGGGATGCATACATTGTATGATAAAATCTACAATCAGCTTATCAACAACAGATTGTTTGACCTCCTTAGTATTCACCGCAAAACACTCCAGTAATGTCTTTACTTTAACACCGCTGCATTTTCTTTTTGAATCTTTTCTTCGAGCTGTCACGTAGTTATCCGCTTTTTTCACCAAAACAGGATGATTTCTCCGTTGATAAATGTACATGATCAGATAATTAAAGGAAATTTGTTTCACGTTGGAGCGGGCCGAAAATATATACTCTAACTCCAAACGATCCAACCCGCTTCCTACACTAATTCGGTAGTGAGAAATCGAGGGAGAAATGAAAGGGATTGTATGTACAGTCCTTTATTTACAAGAAAAAATTGGGGTGAATATTCACAAGAGATAGGGTTAGATAAATTTGAAATATCTTTACTTATAAAAATAAACAATCCTACTTATGAATACTAGCAAAAAGATATATACAAAAACACTCAATTAGACTTTATATACAAAGGCAAGATAGGCAAAATCAAGCAACAAAAAAATATCTGCTGGGGCAATAAAAAACAATCGATAACACAGCAAACAAGAAGTCAACAACAAGAGGCCTAAAACAAACAAGCGGACAAAAAGAAGAAGAAAGGCCTCACATGTTACCCAGGTGAGTATTGGCGTCTCAATCGTTTTACACACAAAAATTGGCGCCTCCGAGCTCAGTACTATATATGCGATCCTGTCGCACTCTTGAGGCTACAAAGAAAAACCTCCTGTCCAGCCGGGACTCAAAATAACTTATTGCCAGACTCTTTACTAAAAGGAAAGATTAAATTTTGCAAATCTTTATCTATCATAGAGTGGCTTTTTGTTTTAAATATATTGCGCTATGTCAAAACTACATACACTCTTTTCAGAATACATCTCCTGGAAAGAGAGAATTTTATTTATTATACAACATGAAAGCAAATACATATATATTATATAAAAAACCAAACATCTCCCACTCGCGCACATTCTTACAGGGGGAGGGAGAGGGTATTGAAAAAGGGATGGGAGAATAGCCCTACAATCACTCTGACATTTGCTCCACCACGCCCCTCCTTCCTTAGGCCATTCGACCATAGTCACTCACAATACACTCTCAATCCTTACTCACGGTACCTTTTATATACTCAATCACGCCCTTTTGCACCAATTCATACTAGTCTACTGGTCCCTGGTTACGCGTAGCAATTGGTCGGGGGTGTTCGTCAGTCGTTCTGTTAGTCTTCTCTCTCCTTGTCACTATCGACCATGTCGTCCACCATACTCTTAGCCTTCACCACTAGATCTCCCATCTCTCGACAGAACTCTTTCATACTCTTCCGTTCATAACCTTCACTCTTCATACCCCCATTCATCAGCTCCTCACTCACAGCTCTCATCCAACTCAAGGTACACTCTTGTGAAACAGACAAATCACTTACATCCACTCTACTCTCAGCGGCTATACCAGAAACCCCTTCAACTGGTTCCAACCAGAAGCCAGAAAAGTCAGTCACCTCCTCATCCTCCACATCAAACTCACCTCTACCCTTACCATCGTAAAACCAGAAAAATCAGCCACCCTAGGTTCATTCTGTCCAAACACACTATCATTCATACTGTTCGCAAAACCAGAAAAATCAGCCACAGGCAGCTCACTCACTCGTCTAATTACACCAACTAAATCATAAACCTGCTTATGCAAACACTCAATCTCTCTCTCTCAAGCTCCTCCATACCATAAAGACTCTGCTCAGACTTACTTTGATTCGTACTTGCATTCTTCCTTTCACTCTTCTCTGTACGCTTTATACTCCTCGAGACCAAGACAAGATCTTTCTCAGAAAGATCCATACTATCACACTCCCTCCATCTCATCATCATGCACCTTATCTCTCTCTGCACAGTTCATACACCGGATGGCTCACCAGGTAGTCAGGAGGTTCTCTCCACCTCCTCAACTGACTCTGATGAGCCCGCACTCTCTCAGTCGCACCTTCATTCAAACTCTCCTAAACATATGTCACACCATTCTCCCTGACTCTCACAACTTTATACGGTACTTCAAACTTTTAACTCACCTTCGACACATTCAACCTACCTTGTCGCGGGAAGAGAGCTTGTGCGTACCTTTAACTTTTCGAGCTATGTCGGCTGGAGTACCTCTCTTTTGCATACCCCAGGTAGGGCTTTCCTTGTCTATTTGGTCGGAAACGAGGTTCCAGACTAAGTGCGTCATTCTTTTTTCTACTCTATCCTTCTCCTTTTTCACTTTTATCCTATCTATTCCAGTTACTATACAAAACAACAACAAAAAAACCTACTACTATCATGTCACTCTTACCCTGCTTTCCATCTTTCTACATATAAGGACCTGGCAGCTACCTCATGCGTCAGAAAAGAGGCTTTGGAACCTCTATAAACAACGCCAATCGACGCTCACTGGTTGCGAGAGACTAGGAGTAGAGGTGTCCTAGGCGTTGGGGCACGATGAATGGAATGAGGGTAGTGCCCCGTTGACCCCTTCTCTGGCGCGTAATTATTGACCATTCCCAGTGACCGTTGACGGGTGCCTCTGGTAGCATCGGTCCGAGGTGATGGCCCTTTGTTCCCAAATTGGTTGCCAGGACAATAAAAAGCCTTGGGTCGAGTCTGTTGGTGTGGCGGGATATCCATTGAACGCTACTCCGAGATCCTGGCCACCGTGAAGGGAACTAGTAGGAGTTTAGTACGGGGCGTGCTCCATTGTTCACTTGGTGATAAATCGATGGCCCCTTCGGGGACCGTGAGTGCTGCTTGGTTGGGAGCCACGGCACGCCGAGGTTTGACGACTCGGTCGGACGAACAGCAGCACATATGGCGTGCCTTCTGAAAGATCTGAAACCTCTCCGATCGATAGGCGGGAGCGACTCACGTGGGGAGAACTCACCAACCCCCCTTTTTATCATTGATTGGTCACGAGTTTTCAGAGAGAGAGAGAGAGAGAGAAAGCGCTCAAAATGACAAGCAAAAAAAAAGGACCCGTTCGTCTAAAACATAAATGTGCAATATGCCAGTTAGAAAAGTGGTGCGTTGACTTTCCGGAGGGTTGCTACTCAAAATGCAGCCCTGAAAGTATCTGCACTATTTGCATATTGACGCGAGAGGTCGAGAAACTAAAGGACCTCTATAGAGCCTCAGAGGAGAGAGCTCAACTTCTTGAGAGAAAGTGGGAGAAACTCGAAGCCCTTCACGCAGCCCAGATTCGATGACTAGAAGAGGCGCCGCCCACTGATATGTCGGAATCCCCTGATACCCAAGCGGAGATTCCGGCATCATCTGAGGCTAAGCTAGCTGAGGCGAGAGAACAAGAGAAAAAGAAAAAAGGTAAAAAGAAGAAAAAAAAGAATAAAGTTGAAACAAAAGAAGAAGACCCCAAAATAGAAGAAAAACAGATAAACAAGAAGAAAAACGGGGATAAAAAAAGAAAGATGAGAATGTGGAGGGTAAAGAGGAAAAAGGGAGGCCTCTTCCACAAGGAATGACCCCGTCTTTAGAGACCAAGTGTCCGAAGGTCACCCTCATTGGTGACTCGCAAACACAGGATCTGCAGCCGCTGCTAGTGGCCCGCCTTCGCACTAGCATGAAGGTAAGCTGCCTGCCAGGACGGGGTAACCATAACATCAGAGTAGAGGCAGAGAAAACTCAGATTTCTGAGAATTCAGTTGTTGGTCTGATGGTGAGTGGCAACGACGCCGTACCTCAGAGGGGGGTAAGGTTGGCCTCAGTGGTAAGACCATCCAAACGGTGATGGGAGCCGTGGATGACATAGGGCTTAAAACCTGCAAACGTGTCGTGGTTGGGATGCTTCCGAGAAGAGGTCCATTCCAACCGCTCACGAGAGAAACGTAACAGTGAAAAGAATGTTGGCAGATCTCTGCACGGCAGAAGGAGTCTTCTTCGTGGACCCCTATCGTACCTTTATCGGTAAAGAAGACCTATACCAAAGGGACGGGGTACATCTCTCCTTTAAAGGAAAGGCCCTTCTCGCCAACCTAATTCAAGATGTCGTGGAATGCACCCAAAGAAACGTTCGAAACAGAGCGAAAGCGGACGTGCGCCAGCACGCCCGTGTCAATTCTGAAACGATCTTCTCGGAGTTCGTCAAAAAGGGTGTAACCACGAAAACAGAGAAGCCGGGAAACGGAAGAGCGTAGGGAGTCCTACACTAGGGGACTCCCCGAAAGTTTTTCTGTTCAATGCGAGGTCAATCAGGAACAAATTTCTTGACTCCGTGGCCTCATAGCAACAAAAGAACCTGAGATGGCGGCCATAACGGAGTCGTGGATAAAAACCTCAAGCCGAGATTTTGAAGGTGAATTCACGATTCCCGGTTACCAGCTCTTCCTGAAAGATAGGCCAGACAGAGAGGGTGGCGGTGTGATTTTGTATGTCAAGGATACTCTCAACTCGACGGATTGCAACATTGTATCCGACCATGAACTACTAGGTGTTGATCTAGAGATAGGTCCTTCCAAATACAGGACCCTGGTGCTTTATAGACCTTCTACCCAACTCGTTGAAAAGGACAGAGATCTGTACCAGCTACTAGGAGAACCTGTCGAAGACAGAGTATGTATCGTCATGGGGGATTTCAACACACAAGTTGACTGGGAAACCATAGAACCCTGTGGCGAGAACGCACTACTCTTGGAGTTCGCGAACAACGAGTTCCTGACTCAATGGGTGAGAGAGCCAACGAGAGGAGACAATATCCTCAACTTTGCTTTTACCTCTGAGGATGAAATCGTTGAGGACCTCTCTGTTGGCGAAGAGGTCGGTGGCAGTGACCACCGACTAATTAGATTTGTAGTCAAAGTCCTGAAGGCAGGGCCTGCAACTAGTAAATCAAGGAAACTTGATTTAAGAAGAGCAGACTTTCCAGGTTTTCAAAACCACATTCATGAGTCTTCAATCACGTTTCATCCCTCTGGAATGTCCCCGTCGGTCTTCTGTTCAACCAAAGTTGTTTAATCGAGATATCGGCCAACTGGTTAGGGAGAAGAGAAATGTGTACCGGCAATCGAAGATCTCAGGTGACTTTGACGAATACCGGAGGCTATCCAGGAGAGTGAAGTCCAGCATAAAGGCGGCTAAGCGGTCTGAGGAACTCCGAGCGGCAAGACTCTGTAAAGAGAATCCCAAGGAAATTTTTGGATATGTAAACAGCCGTAAACCAATTCTTCGAACGATTGGCCCTTTGAGGAATGAGGAGGGGACATTAAAGCACTCAGGTGCAGAAAATGCTAACCTCATCAACGAATACTTCTCTTCAGTGTTTACTGAAGAGTGTGGTCCCATCCCCCAGCCAATGGATTCCTACTTGGGGGAAAAGCTGTAGGATATGGACTTCACCGAAGGAGAAATAGAAAAGAAGATCAGTGACCTAATGATGAATAAGTCACCTGGCCCGGATGGGTTTCTACCTAAAGTGTTGAAAGAAGTGCGCGATCAAGTGTCACGACGTCTGAGCGCAATCTTCAACATGTTAATCCGGACCGAATGCGTTCCTAGAGACTGCCGTGAAGCGGAGGTAACTCATATCTTTAAGAAAGGATACCGTAGCTAACCGTCGAACTACCGACCTATCAGTCTGACTTCGATAGTCGGTAAACTCATGGAAAGCATGATGGTGGAGAAAATGACTTCGCATTTAGAGTCAAACCTGCTACTGAGGAGTTCCCAGCGCGGTTTCCAAAGGCAACGGTCATGCCTGACGAACCTTGTGGAATTCTTCCACTTCGTTTTCAGTGAGCACGATAGGGACAAGGCAGTGGATGTGGTCTACTTAGACTTTCAGAAAGCCTTTGATAAGGTATCACACCGCCGCCTTCTCCGGAAGGTGCGAGCGCTGGGCATAGACGGAAAAGTAGCCGGTTGGATAGAGAACTGGCTAAGTGGCAGACGGCAACGGGTGATGGTGAATGGACAGGCTTCTGAGTGGGTGCCCGTTACTAGCGAGGTGCCTCAAGGTTCTGTCCTGAGACCACTACTATTCATCATCTATGTCAACGATATGGACGGTGACATGGTTACCAAGATGATTTTCAAATTTGCCGACGATACCAAGCTTGGTATGAACGTTGCAAAGGATGGAAATACTGCTCGCCTGCAGGAAGATCTTCGGAAGATTGGGGAGTGGTCGGACACGTGAGCAAATGCAAAGTGATGCATATCGGCCACCGAAACCCCCAATCTCAGTATATCCTTAAGGGCACTGCTCTTGAATCCACCGTTTACCAGGACGTGTAATGTTTGCAATGTGTGCATAATAAATGCAACACATTATTTTTTTAGACTGTTCATTTTCTATGTGTAGGTATGTTCGTTAGTTATTACTTTCGGCGATAGCGCCTTTTACAACTTTGGCATGAGTCGTATTGGCCTTATTCTCCTCGTTCTCCCCCTTTTTTGTGTCTGTTTTTGTATTTCTTGTTTTTTAACCGGACATGCCATAAACATAGTCCGGTGATTTCCCTCGCAGTTAAGGCATTTTGGGGTGCTGCTTTTGCAATCGCACCCAAAATTATCGCGGCTGGCGCAGATAGAACACAGTGTAAGTTCCTTGTCCGGGAGGTGGCCGTGGTGTGTTTGTCGTACTTATAGCATCGGAAACACATTTGTAAGTCGACAAACTCCTCGCGTTCCATCTGCTCTGGGCAGACTCTTACGCTAAAGAGAAGCAGGCCATCTTCGAAAATAACCTTGAAGACGTGCGTGTAATTTTTAAATTTAAATACTTCCGCTACCTTCGCCCATGGCTGGTTCCTTTCAATCTCTGCTTAAATTTCGTCTACCGAATGGCATCCAACCCAGGAGTCAAGACGCTTGCAGATTAAGCTGCGGTGTGATTGTATTTGTGTAGGTGTTGTGGGTTTTAGGTTTATTGATTTCAGGCATTCAACGGCCTTGCTTGAGGTCAAGGCTTCGCAGTCGGCCTCGCTCGCACAGATGGCCGAGTAAACGTTGAGTATGTCTATAAGTCTGACCAATGCAATGCTCAATGAACCAAAAACTTTTTCAAAGACCTTATCTCGATCAGGTTTGGGGCCCTCCAAGAGGGCCCAAAGAGTAATACGGAGGGTCTCTCTCATTTCACTTGCATGTTATCTTAAGATATTTGCATGAGATAGGAGAGGAGCCTCTAAATAGTGGAGTGATGAGGAAAAATGTATGAGTTTACCGGGATTTTGTTTGAAAATAAGTATAAAGGGGAAAAGAGTGAGAGAATGAGGAGCCAAAGTCCAAGTATTTGTAATCCACTTTATCTTAAACCTCCTTAGTGCTTGCGGATAGTCTTGATGGGGCTACGGTCCTTATATCTAACAAAGATGCGAAGATTTCATCCTTCACTTTCTTGAACCGAAAAGCTATTGGTCCACTTCCCGAACGAAATCGCGCTTTTTCACTTTACCAATTTTTTTCACTACTCTAAGCGAGTCGAACCGATTCACCTTCACAAAATTCACTTTGAAAAAACTGTGAAAAATGAGCACAATTCACAATGCTGTACACAAGCGGATAAAGTAGACTAGTACCGGAAACCAGAGTAGTCCGGATGCGAATTTGATTTTGATTTTGATGAGCTAAGTGGTGAATTGTGTGGTAGGTGTGATAGGGATGAAGAAGTTTATTAGTTTTTGTTTTCATGATTGCGAGGGCATCGCCTTCATTTTACTAGCATAATTTTTCTCTTTTCTTGTCTTTTTTTTGCCTATAGTGTTCCCACTGTTGGCATTTTAGATCGGTCTGAATTTTCTTTTTAAATATATATATTTATTTAATTTTATTTTTTCCTCCGTTGTAGCTTTCTAGCCTTTCGAGTTTGTCTTTAATTAACCTAATATTATTTTTGTGGGCTTTTGCCTTTTTTGTTTCATTTTCGTCTATTATTATTTATATTTTGTTTCTCTTTCTTTTTGTGGGCACTTTGCCTCTTTTGTTCATTTTTTATTTTATTCGTACATTAGTTTGTACTTTTTATTTCGTTTTCTTTTGATAGGCTCTTCGCTTTTTTTATTTATTTTATTTTATTTTAAATTAGTTTGTTTGGTTTGGTTTGGTTTCCTTTTGTTGTTGTTGTTTTACCCATTGATGGGCTCTTCGACTCTTTTGTTTGGTTTTATTTTGAAAATGAGGTATTTAGCCTCTTTTTATTGCTTGTCCTTTTAATTCTTTATTTTATATGGTCTTATTCGTTATCTCTTCTTTGTTCGGTTTTCATTTTGGTTGTTCTTCCGTCTTTATGTTCGTATTTCTCGATTTTGGTTATTTATATATTGGGTTTATTGCCTCTCCCGCTCTGTTTCTTCCGCTTGGGAATAATGCTGCCTTTGCAACTTTGTGTCGCTTCTGCTGTGGAATTGCAATGTTGAGGTTGTTGAGTGTGGGTATAATAGTTTGCTCTATATTATACCAAGTCTTTCTCCCTACCCTTCGAGCTTCCGTATTAATTGGCTTAAGCCCTGCTCTTGCGTGCAGGTATATTTTCCTAATGCAGTCGCTTCTTCTATGTAGCTCTAGCTATTAGCAGGGTGGCTTTATTTTGTACTCTCTGCATCGTCCTGAGAGAAGTACAACTTGCCATCTGAGTTATTACTGCCGGGTACACTATGACGGTGCGTACCAAGGCAGTGTATAGCTTCTTCTTGTTTGGAGCGTTAAGGTTCCGGAACCTGTATAGTTTCCGAAGTTGCCTTTTGGTTAGAGAGACTCTAGTATTGATGTAGGTTTTGTACCCAGACTTGGTGAACCATAAACCTAGGACGGTACCCTCTTCCGAATACAGGTGTAGGTCGTTGTTCACGGTGACGTTATCTATTTTCCGGCGATTCATCGGGATTATTTTGAATTTTTGGCGGCTTGTTTTTATTTTCCATTTCCTTTCATATCTATTTATGTTGTTTATTTCGACAGCTGAATCCATTGCTTGAACTCCGGCGTTCCTATATGAGCTGGGGATGATTTGTGTGATGTCATTTTCAAATTGCATATACATCGTGTCGTCCCGCAACGGAGCAGGGAGGTCTATTGTGTACACAAGGTACAGCAACGGACTCAGACAGCTGCATTGTGGAATTTCCGTCATGATTCCGAATTCGGGTCCTGAGAAGCCCTCGATGGAGATTTGGGCTTTTCTCTCCATAACATAGTCACAGAGGACCCGTTCCAGGAGTGGGTTCAGCTGAAGGTTCAGGATCTTGAATTGGAGACCCCTTAGCCAAACAATATCGAAGGCCTTTTGTACACCGCGCAGCACCACATCTACGTATTTCCTCTCTACTTTGTAGTGGGCTATTTTCTCCGTTAGGAGGGAGGACAGTTTCCGTTCCTCGCCCGTTTTGGAACCCGTGCTGCATAGGATTGTGAGCTTCCAGTTCGGCTAGTTGTTTTTGAAGCCGGTTTGCTAGGGTTTTCACGTAGATTTTACCCACCAGTTGATCTGGGGGCTTACCATCCTTGGGTATAAATATGATTTTGGCCACCTTTAGACCGTTGGGAAGTAGCCCGTGTTCAGGGAAGCATTAAAGATGTTGGTGATTCCCTGAATTATCTGCTGTGGGACATTTTCCAGATTGATTTTGGTGATGCCCGTCCAGCCTGGTGCCTTTTGTTTGAATGATTTAACAGTGGCCATGGCGTCCTTTGTTGTTATTGGAAGACCATGGTCAACCATCTCCCTTCCCATGTCCACGTGGTGGTGTGGATGCGGGCGGTATATTATCTGATTCAGATCGTCAATCAGAGGGCTTTCGAATTCCTGGTCGAACTCTTCGTTGTCTTCTTCGGGGATAGAGAAGACTTTCTCCCAGTATGTTCTGAATCTTCCCTACAGAACCGTTGGATCCTCTATATGTTTCCCATCCTCTTTGATCCGAGCCTTTTCCTTTCTTTGTAAACCTTTCAATTTCCTGATTTGGCGCCAGAATTTGGCCGGGCACAGCTCACTGTCTATTCCGGCTATAAGGCTGTCCCAGATCTCAGCCTGTTAGATGTTTATTGCATCCTTTAGTTCGGAGCTTAGCCGGCGTAGTAGCGTGCTTATTTCTCGGTTTGGACCTTCCCTTCTAATCTCCTCGTACACTTCTTTATGCACATGTGCGATCCTCTTCATATCCTTTGTCCATCTGGGCTGAGGTAGCGTTTTGTATCCATTTCTGGGAACACACTCGCGGTCAACTTCGATGATAGAAGTCGTTACTCTTTTGAGTTCATCGTCTATCTCCTCCAATGCAGTCTCACTCAGGTCCATCTGGGCTGAGGTAGCGTTTTGTATCCATTTCTGGGAACACACTCGCGGTCAACTTCGATGATAGAAGTCGTTACTCTTTTGAGTTCATCGTCTATCTCCTCCAATGCAGTCTCACTCAGGTCGGCTGGGGCGTATTGTCGGTGTAGAATCTTGTTCGTCCCAGTCGGTGACGGCGTAGTTCTTACGTGGCGTGACTGACAGCTGGATCGGCGCGAGTGGAATTGTTGTTAATACCGCAATGTGGTCGCTGTTAATTGTTGGGCCCGGCTCACTGTGGTAGTTGAAGGAGAAGCCTCCGCTTGTCATGATAATGTCAGGTTTGTTTGCTGATCTGTTAGTGTAGGTCCGGAAATCCGGCCCTATCCTCTGAATGTTTTTCCTGTCCATTATCATTTCCAAGTTTAGGCCTCTTTCGTTGGTTCTACCATAGTAGTCCGACATTTGGCATCTGACATTGAGGTCGCCTCCCAAGAATGCCATTCTCCGGTGCCCGAAAAGTGTACAGAAGTTTGTGACGGGTAGATAGGTTGCAGCTATTGTGAGGTTCCCCACCAATGTGGGAAGTTGTATCGCCACAAAGGATTCGTCCAATTCTAGGAGACGTTTGAACGTGAGGTTACCTCTAACAGCTATTGCAGCACCATTGAACCTTTCCTCTGCGTGATTCTTCATGAGCACTCTGTATCCCAGTATTTTGAGTTGACCCCTTGTGGTGTCAATACCGTGCTCCGTTATCAGTATTATGTCGGGGTCAAGCACACGGAATATGTTGCCATATGTCTTTGCTCTTCCTTCCCATCCATTAAAGTTGAGTGTCAGAATCCTCAATCTATTTTTTACGTTCTCCATGCTGCTTTCTCTACTGGTGTTTCTGAGGGGTTTCTTTTTTTTCTGTTCCTTTTTTTAAATTCTGTGTTGGAGACCTGCTCACACGAATCCTCGTATAGAGTAACGAGGATTATATATTTTTTTTATTTACTCCGTTTAGTAGAATTTTTGTTTCATCCATATTTTCAGGGAAGGGGAATTTCTTGGACGCATAAATGGTGAGAATAATCTTGTCCGCGTCGAGCACTTTTTTTGGTTTTATTTTTATGGACTAACTCTGATTTGGCCGTGTTTATATGCGAAACGGTTTGAGCGTTATTAACTCTTTAAATCTATCGTGACGCTGATTGGACAATTATTGCAGTGCTTATGTCTAAAAGCTGATTGATCAATTTCTTAACCCTAAGGTCTGTTATTTCAAAAATGAACATAAGAATGACAATTTATGTATCTCAACTCCTGATTGGTTGAATTTTGTAAAATTATGAGTAGATAGAATAACTATTTATATAGGTGTATTTTGTGGAAAAAGGATTAGCAATCATTACTCAAGAAGAAAGAAGTTGCCCTTACCGTTCGCCCTTTCGAGGCTTGTTCCTGCTGTTTACCAAGGAATAAAGAATCCAGCTCAATATTTTCCCTTATCCTAAGGAAGCTCGTTGATCACATAACCCAGCCTGCTACATCGAGAAGAGTTCCCCTTTTCGCACTTTTCACATAAAAGTGACATATAACGTCAAAATACAATACCTATAACTTCATTGGAATAACAGGCGAGCAAAACTGAATCTATTTGTTGCCTATTACCGAAAAACAATGAGCTAATGCAAAAGGTTTTATTGTAATTTCTGACTGTAATCAGCATGATGTAATCGCAGTTCAACTATTCCAAACTATACTAATTATTTTTTTTAAATCATCCCAACAAATCAGTACAATCTTCTACCTCACAAAGATGTGCTGCACAATATAAAGATTACAAGAATTTTGTCAATCTTTGCCATCACAAACATTGTAGCGGGCCGAAAAATTTAGACTAACCCCAATCGATCCAACCCGCTTCCTACACTAATCCGGACGTGAGAAATCGAAGGAGAATGAAACGGATTGTATGTACAGTCCTTTACTAACACGAAAAAAAATACAATATTTACAAAAATATGGGTAAATATGCACCCAATGAGCCTATATATATATATATATATATATATATATATATATATATATATATATATATATATATATATATATATATATATATATATATATACTAATCAATCCTATCTTGGAACCAAATCAATCAAAAAATATATATTAATACTAAGAGTGCATATACAAAAGGGGACAACCAAAACAAGAGACAACAAAAGAGGAGTTTTCTTACGTGGTACCACGGTTTATTATTTGCCGGCTTCCCCGGGGGAAAATCTTGTTGGTAGTCACTCTTGTGACAAAATTGGGTGTGCGGGGCTTATGGTGCCTGCCACCTCGGAGCTCAGATGTCTTTAAGATCTAGTCAAGTACCATTAGAAGACTTCTTATATCTTCTTTGAATATCTTCAAAGATATTTTCTTACAGTGGCTCTTGCAAAATGCAGGCAATGTTTTTGTTTGATTTGTTCTTTTCTTTTTTTTTCTTCTATTCTGGTACTTTAACGCTGTCTCATAAAATCTTTAACATTTAGTAGCTAATAAAAAAACATGAGATGTTAAATAACCTTATACATACAACATGAAATCAAATACATATGTACAAAAGAAAATATAATAAAAAAAACCCATTCCCACTCACACACACATTCTTACAGAAGGAGGGAGAGGGTACTTAGAAAAGAAGTGGGAGAATGGCCCTTTTACACACACTCACATTCGCTCCACCACACCCCTCCTTCCTTAAGCCATTCGACCAGCCACTCACTAAACCCTTTCAATCACTCTTCACGGTACCAATTGTGCTCAATCGCACCCTTCTGCACCCATTCACACTCTTCTACTGGTCCCTGGCTACGCGTAGCAATTAGTCGGGGTTGTTCGTCAGTCGTCCTGTCAGTCTCATCGTCACTATTTATCATCTCATCAACCATACTCTTAGCCCTCATTACCAGTTCTCCCATCTCACGACAGAATTCTTTCATACTCTTCCGTTCAGAACCCTCACTCTTCATACCCCCATTCATCAGCTCCTCACTCACAGCTCTCATCCAACTCAAGGTACATTCTTGCGAAACAGACAGGTCACTCACATCCCCTGTATTCTCAACAGGCATACCAGAAACCCCTTCGACTGGTTCCCACCAGAAACCTGAAAAATCAGCCACTTCATCATTCACTACATCAAACTCACCCCTACTATTACCATTCATAAAACCCGAAAAATCAGCCACACTAGGTTCGTTCTGCCCAAACACACTATCATTCATACTGTTCCCAAAACCAGAAAAATCAGGCACAGGCAGCTCACTCACTCGTCTACTTATACCAGCCAAATCACTCACCTGTTTACGCAAAAACTCAATCTCCATTTCAAGATCCCCCATACCAGAAAGACTCTGCTCGGACTTACTTTCATTCTTCCTTTCACTCTTCTTTGTACACTTTCTACTCCTTGAGACTAAGACTAGCTCTTTTCCAGACAGATCCATACTATCACATTCAATCTCATCATCATGCACTTTACCTCTCTCTCTACACAGTTCATACACTGGATGACTCACCAGGTAGTCAGGAGGTTCTCTCCATCTCCTTAACTGACTCTGATGAGCCCGCACTCTCTCAGTCATACCGTCATTCAAACTCTCCAAAACATATGTCACCCCATTTTCCCAAACTCTCACAACTCTATAAGGTCCATCAAATTTCTCACTCATCTTTGACACATTCAACCTACCCTTCACTTCTTTCACCTTCAATACTTTTGCACCTAATTCAAATGAACGGAACCTTTCATGTGCCTCATGCCATACACTCTGCTCACTTTCACTCAAACGAAACCTATCTTTCACTCGCCTTTCAAAATTCATCACAAACTGACATGGGGACATCCCAGTTGCGCTATGCACAGTTGAATTATACGCCCACAACACTCTCCCCAGACATACATCCCAGTCATTCACTGTCGTACTCATCATTCTCAACATCTCACACAAGGTTCTTATAGTACGTTCAGCCAATCCATTTGAAGACGGTACATACGGAGTTGTTCTCACATGCTCCACACCATTCTCTCTCAACATTTGCTCAAACACTTCTCCTACAAATTCAGGCCCATTATCACTCAGACATCTTCTAGGCTTCCATACACACATAGGAAAAAACAACTGCTCAACCACACGCGCAACAGTCACACTCCTTTTATCTCTCACAGGCGCTGCATACACAAACTTACTTTTATGATCAACCATCACAACCATACCAACATTCCCAGCACTCGTACGCGGCAAAGACACACAATCAATCACTACCAATTCAAACGGTTCTTTCGCATCAACTTTCAACATCGGTGGTTTCACTTGCACACCTTGCACCTTTCGCTTCTGACACCTTTCACACGTAGTTGCAACATCATTCACAACAGTTCTCAGAAACGGATGGAACACACGCTCCTTCATACACTCCCACAGCTTAAACTTACCCATATGCCCATAATTATCATGCACAACCTTCACCAGACCAATCATACCAACTAAGGACATCACAGGTACATACATATCATCACCACCCTTCACATGCCTCACAAAATATACAACATCCATACAAACAACAAAATCCTTAGCATACCTTTTAAAATCACTTAAACACTCTGGCCATTCATTCAAATCAACACGCATCATTACACACCTCTTCAACTCACTAACAAAAGGACACATCTCTTGCATCTCTAGAATATCATCATCACTTAAAATCTCATTCTCATCATCCATGACCAACTCAATCATACCGCAAAACTTGACAACATTCTTTGCACACTCATTCAACCTCATCACCTCACATTCACCTTTCATAAGACAATCCTTATCAGCATCCAAAGACAAATCATTCAATCTCATAAAGTCTACACCAAGCAAGAAACAACAAGGCATTTGCTCACCTTTCAGAATCACAAAGTCATGCTTCACATTCACACCATTACCCAAACTCACTTTCAGACTAACCTGTTCCCATGCCACTATCAAGCCATTCCCTAATCCACTTATCCGTAACTTCACAGGTTTATGCTCGCAACATTTAAACTCATCATACTTACTCAGAATCCTCTCATTCACTAAAGACACCTGCGCTCCAGTATCAATCAAACCACAGAACAACCTTTCACCAACTTTCACTCTCGCTTCCATCATATCAGGTCCACCATGTTCGCAATACACTGAAGGAACAAGCACACCAACATCAGCACTTATATCCACACTGTCATTAACTCCCATATCATCACTCACCACACACTCATCTTCATCCAGACAATCATTCTTCTCTCTTATATATGAACACTTTTCAATCACCCAATTGTAGTGCACACCGCTCAAACATTGCAGATGTACCACATTAGGATTCAAACCCTTCATCTTCTCATCCTTGTACACAATCGGCCTCTCACCACCAAAGTGCACATAAACAATCACTCCATACAAACGACTCACTACAATCAACACTTCCTGAAATGGCGGGACCCCTTGCATACACATCGCTCTCAATTCTTTCATGAAGTTCCGCACCTTTGCCATACCAATGCTTTCAGGCTTCCTACACACTTCATTCATTACCTCCTACCTTAAATCATCTACACTATCGGGCACTCTCACGTCTACTCCATCACTCTTTAAATCTTGCAAACCATTCCATACACTCTCAAACAAGGAATCTCCACCACCCTTACTCTCTTTTCCATTCCTAATCCCTTTCGGCAAATACTCAGGATCACTCACTCCACACACATTTTCATCATTCGTACCAGGATACCTTGACATCAAATCAGCCACTCCATTTCGTTCACCAGGCACATACTCAATCACATAGTCAAAGTCACTCAAATCTTCCAAAGTCCTTGCAATCCTACTATCAGCCCACTTCATACGCTGCAGATACACAAGAGGTTGATGATCTGTTTTTATCACAAACCTCACACCATACAAAAACGGACGCAACACTTTCAAACAATATCTTATCGCAGCCAACTCTCGTTCCACAGTCGAATACTTTCGTTCTGCAACATTCATAGCCTTGGATACATACCCAATTATTCGCCTGACATTCTCTCCATTCAAACGCTGCTCTTGCATCAGAAAACCTCCCATACAATACCCACTCGCATCTGTATATAATTCAAGCATTTTAGCATTTACACTATAATCTGGGTACGCCAATTCAACATCTTCAGCCGCTGCCTCTTTCAGTCTCTCATACGCCTCATTCATCTTATCATTCCACTTGACAACCGTACTACCTTTCTTGCCCATCCACTCAGTCAGAGGCTTACTCACACCAGAACAATCACGTATAAACTTTCGCTGGAACTCAATCAAACCCAAAAATGACTTCAGTTGCTTCACAGTCACCGGTTTAGGAAACATTCGCACCTTCTCAACATACTTCGATGATTTTCGCAATCCATTCTCACTCACCATATGCCCAAGGAATTCCACTTCTTTCGCAAACCATTCACACTTCGCCACTTTCACCTTCACACCAACACTCTCCAACGTTCTCAACACATCATTCACCAATCTCATATGCTCCTCAAAAGTCTCAGTCATAATCAAAATATCATCTATAAACGCAATCACATTCTTACTCGCAAACTTACTCAACACAACATTCATTGCTCGCTGGAAGGCTCCGGGAGCATTAGCCAACCCAAAGCTGAGGTTCCGGAACTGGTAATGCCTCTTTGAGGAAGAGAAGGCAGTTACTGGCCGGCTCTCCTCAGCAATGGGCATCTGGTAATACCCCCGTACCAGATCCAGCTTCGTAAACCACTCCATCCCATGCATACTATACACACACTCAGATACCACACACATCGGAAACCTTTCTTTCACAGTCCTTTCATTCACCTTTCGATAATCCACACACAGACGCAATCTTCCATCCGGCTTACGTACAGGTACAATTGGACTATTCCATGCACTCTCGATCTCTTCAATCACCCCTAATTGCTCTAATTCCAAACACTGCTCCTCAATCTCATCAGCAACCAGACGTGGGAAATGCCTCGGCCGCTGATAGATTGGGGAGTCCTCCTTCAGGACAATCTTGAATTCCGGGAGCTTTGCAACCCCGAAATCCAGATCACCCTTACTGAGGGCTCCCTTTCGCTCAAATATCATTCGATACACATCCTCCCTTTCATACTCAGTCAAACATCCATCCAATTTCACCATGTCCTTCACCTCATTATACATCCATTCACATGTCTTTTCATTCGCAACATTCACCCTGATATCCGTACTATCATCCATACCTACCTCATTGACAGTGGAGAGGTGGCCCAGTACATCTCCGACTTGGATTCCCCTCACCTGCCCTTTCACACTGGGGTCCGCCTGCACACATACAAAAGGATCATTCATTCTCATCAAGCCATCAAACACACAAGCAACACGCCTTACCTTATAACACGCATCCTTTCCATCCAATATCACAGTGTTCTCACTCACATTCAAACTAACATCCTTACTCCAACTCACTCTAACAGACACCCTTTCACCCTTCACAAGCCTTACATTCTCCATAGCAGTCACCTCAATACCAGTAAACACATTCCTCAAAACACTACCATCTTTCCCTACATATAACTTATACACCCCATTTTTACCAATCTTTCTCTCAATCTGATCACTCGCAGGATGCACAACCATACGATTCATTTTCATAAAATCATACCCCAAAATCACACCATACTCACTACTCACCTTATCAATCACCGAGAATTCACATTCATTCATCATCATACCATGCATTCGAACAGCTGACCTTATCATTCCAATCACAGGCACTCTCCTATTACCAATACCTACCAAACTACCCTTGCACTCAGACAGGAGGGCTTTCTCGCTAACCTTGTCATACACATCTTTATACACCAAGCTCGCCTTGCATCCAGAATCTATTAAAGCCAAACACTCAATTCCATTCAATTCCACCTTCACACTCAGACACTCATACTTCCTACCAGACAGCACTTTCACACTCGACAGACTTACCAACACATTACTCACACTCATGCACCCAGAGGATACCTCAGCAGGTACCCTCTTACAATTCAGTTTCCCGCTTCAGACTTTCCATTCACACCTTGCGCTCTCAGTCTAATCCAACACTTTTCACTTGAATGTCCTTCCATCGCACAATAGCTACATACATTCCTCTGGTCACGACACATCCTCGCATAATGACCAGCCTTTCCACAATTACCACAAGCATACTTCACACTTCCCCCAGCAGTTGCTCCACCATTCAACCTCGGACAATCTTTCTTCAAATGGCCTATTTCTTTACACTCAAAGCACTCTTTCACACTTTCCTGGCAATCCTTTATCATATGCCCTTTCTTACCACAACCAAAACATGCACCAGACGTCCACCTACATTCTGCCAACATATGACCTTTCCTTCCACACCGATGACATTCCACAATCTTTCTCCCACCATTTGATCTCTCGTTTGCTGGGACATACCTCGGTTTCTCTCTCATATATCCGTTCCCACGCTTGAAATTCATCTGTCTCCTTCCATTCGATCACCCTCCATTTACCCATCCATTCTGCCGGCCCAGGAAGTTCGACATCACTCCAGCTGGTGCAGCCTTCAGGGCATCCCTGTAGCTGACATACTGCTGGGGTGGATGAAAGCTCCTGGGCTTCTTACCCCCAACGTTCACACTGTACCATCCATCCTCTTCTAGATCGCTTTCATCATCAAATCGTCCATCTTCCAACAGCTCCAACACATCCTCCCACATCAACCGTTCACCTGTCAGTCTCATTCTCTCCTTTCTCTTTCCACTCAGCCATTCACTCACCTTTCGCGGGATTGTGTCCAAAAACTTCCTCATCAGTGGTTTACATTCATTTACATCATCATCACCATACCTCTTTCTTGCCATACTCTCAAGCCTATGTGCATACATGTTCACACTTTCACTTTTCCCCATTCGAACCTTCTCAAATTCATTTACCCTTTTATACTTCACACTCTCTTTCATTCGTTTCACCTGTCCAATCATCCGCTTCTTCACCACATCGTACCTTGGTTCCCCCACACTTGTAATCACGCGGAAAAACTCCAATACTTTTCCCTCCAAACATTCCCCCAAAACATTCATCCAGTATCCCTTATTCTCCGGGTACTTGAGCTTACAATATCGCTCAAATTCCCCGAAGAATTCTTCCACACTTTTCCCACCACGTAACCTAAATCTATCTATCTTTGGCACTTCCCTTATCAAAATACCCTTTCCCACATTCACTTCACTCTCACTTGAGCTGCCTTCACTCTCACTCATATCAATCATACCATCATTCTCTCCTTCATCCGAGTACAATGAGTCCACACTCTTGCCTCTTACCTTCCTATCCTTCCCCTTTGCACCACTCTTCCTTTTTCTCTTGCATTCAACTCTCTTCCATTCTCCGTCCTTCCTATCACTCATAATCACCCTATCCTCTCTAGACTCGCACACACTCCCATTGATCCCATTAGTCTTATCCCCTTCAGTCGGAGCAGGGGTCAAGGTCGAGGGTCCTAGGGCCGGTCCTGACCCCTTCATCATGTCATACAAGTCCTTCATCCGTTGGTCGACCTGCTTCTGTCTCTCGTCCATTTCTTTCCTCATCTTGTCTGTCTTCTCATCCATACTCATCACATCACTCTTCAATCCATCAATCACGTTCCTCAACATCATACATTCCTCCTCTTTCTGCCTCAATTCCAGCCTCAGTCTCACAATCTCATCATGGAGGCCCTGTTCCACAGAAGCCATCCTCCCAGGTTAGTAACAGCGATAGACAAAGGTGAAAAACAACCAAACTACCTGCCACGCTAATTGGGTATGGACTGCAATCCAATCCCGTCACGCTCCCGGTTTCGAAGTCTCACGTCCCTATTCGGGCGCCAAATGTAGCGGGCCGAAAAATTTAGACTAACCCCAATCGATCCAACCCGCTTCCTACACTAATCCGGACGTGAGAAATCGAAGGAGAATGAAACGGATTGTATGTACAGCCCTTTACTAACACGAAAAAAAATACAATATTTACAAAAATATGGGTAAATATGCACCCAATGAGCCTATATATATATATATATATATATATATATATATATATATATATATATATACTAATCAATCCTATCTTGGAACCAAATCAATCAAAAAAATATATATTAATACTAAGAGTGCATATACAAAAGGGGACAACCAAAACAAGAGACAACAAAAGAGGAGTTTTCTTACGTGGTGCCACGGTTTATTATTTGCCGGCTTCCCCGGGGGAAAATCTTGTTGGTAGTCACTCTTGTGACAAAATTGGGTGTGCGGGGCTTATGGTGCCTGCCACCTCGGAGCTCAGATGTCTTTAAGATCTAGTCAAGTACCATTAGAAGACTTCTTATATCTTCTTTGAATATCTTCAAAGATATTTTCTTACAGTGGCTCTTGCAAAATGCAGGCAATGTTTTTGTTTGATTTGTTCTTTTCTTTTTTTTTTTCTTCTATTCTGGTACTTTAACGCTGTCTCATAAAATCTTTAACATTTAGTAGCTAATAAAAAAACATGAGATGTTAAATAACCTTATACATACAACATGAAATCAAATACATATGTACAAAAGAAAATATAATAAAAAAAACCCATTCCCACTCACACACACATTCTTACAGAAGGAGGGAGAAGGTACTTAGAAAAGGGGTGGGAGAATGGCCCTTTTACACACACTCACATTCGCTCCACCACAACATGATTAGGAATTTGATACAGAATGGCATTTAATTACAAGTCATGGTAAAAGAAATTGCGAGGGATCAGTGGATCTGTTTAGAGGCTTGCACCAGCGGCAAGCCTCCAATGAACAGGAGGTTCTCAAATCTGAGGCATTTCGAATCTTCTAGCACTTTATAACTTTGCAGTCACATTTCCTTCCATCACCTTCACATTGATATCAGAACAAAGTGAAACCCACAAATGTTAGCAAAGCGCTTTTAAAATGCAAGATCTATCTCAGGTACAGCAATATAATATATCATTTGTTTTTTGTACATGTGAAAATTATAATGCTGATTAATTTTGGAGAAAACATTATGAATTCGATTTATTATCAAATGTTTCTGACATCTCATTCATGACATATTAAAACCTATGCTAGTTTTTTTTTATATTTTCCAAAAGAACCAAGAAGATACATTGTCCCGGGCCTGTCAGTGAAGAGCTGCTACGAGTCAGCTCATATTCTTCTTCAACTGCATCCCAAATAGAAAGAGTAATATTTCTTCATCGAAATGGCACAATTGAATAAAAGGCTACTGCTTAGCAACCTATGATGGTCACTCTTATCTCGCCTGTATCTTGGAAGTAAAGCCGGAGAGCAATGAAGTGAGGTTAAGCTTCTTTTACCGTCATGAACTTGCAAAATCACTTGTGTATCCATCACTAACTAATGAAATGTTTGATGATTCCCGTGATGTGTTTATGATTGTTAGCTCAGTTACCATGAACGGCATGACCTGCACTTTGAGGCGGTTTGATATGATGAAAGCTACAGGTATAATTGTCAGCTGAGTATAATATTCATACATACGAGTATATACAAGTTTTTAATGTTTGTTCTTCATTCATCAAATTTATATCAAACATGTGTTACTGTACATAGATAAATACCTAGGTATGTTTTTAATATTCAGGCACTTACCTATACAAATAATTACTAACGCCTTTAAGATACTTTATATGTATTCATCCACTTGTTCATGTATGTTTCCTCTCCCCCTTATTTTTTCTCATGTGAACATCCCCTCATTGGTTACAAGTTTCCTCTTGTTCCTCACTATTTCTAGCCATCTCATCTCCCTCTTTTATGTTGAGCAAATACGCTTATCATAACCTATCTCTCACAAAAAGTGAGGTAGGCACACATCAACGCCTGCATTAATTGAATAGTTACGTGACATCTCCGCAACACTTTGATGCGATCGTCATGGGGGTTTCGGGGATGCGCCTTCTATCAGGTCTCCGCCTCTGTAATGGAGCTTCTTCTTGCTCTACATTCAGACTCAGTAAATTAAAAAAAAACTTTCTAAAATGTACTTAAGGACAATTGATTTAGCAGTTAATCTATACATTGGTATCGTTTAATTTAATTTATAGCATGAAACGGGATCCGCGCCGAAATCCATTCCTTCAGAACGTTCAATTCTTCTCTGCAATGTTCGTGTTCCATAGCTGGATAAGCATGAAACGTACAGGGCACACCCATCTTCAAAAGATTGGCATGGGTATTCATCCCCCACGTAAGAGGAACTATGTCGTCATCTTTGCCATGGGCCATGAAGAGGGGAGGAATGGAACCTGAGTAGGTCGTGACGTCCTGTTTTCAGGGAGAGAGAGATTAGATTTCCTGAACCAGTACTCTAGAACGGGTGTAAAATGCCACCAAAGTATAAGCCTCTTAAATTTACAAATACCCTAGTGATTGAGAGCAATTAGAAGTTTAAACTAAAGAATGTTACAGTGTAACTTGGCGAGATTGCAAGCAGGTGGATTAGAAGCTCTGCTTGACTGAGTCTTGTTTTGGACTCACAATGGCTGTCGATGGGGTCGCGCCTATACTGGCCCCAGTGACAAGGAAAAGGTGTTCGCAACTTGCCGCACGCTCTGTTCGTACTTCATTTTTCATCGCCCTTCTCCCAATGGTGCTCAGGCCCGGGATAGGGTGGAGCGTTACGCCTTGGATAATGTTTCCAAGCGGCGTTCGGCTTTAGTTCAATAATTTGCGCTTCTAGGAAGGGGGCTATGTAGTGAGGCGGGATTGAAAGTGGGCGGTTTATAAACTCGGTTTGATTGTCTTTATTTGGACTCAAGATGACATAGTCAATTGGTTCACGCGTAACTGGCTCCAGAGATGCGGGAAAAGTGCTCGCAATTCGTCGCACACTCCGGTCGTTCTTCATTTTGTTTTCATTGCTCTTTTTCATATCCCACTCTATCTACACCAATGTCATTCGCACGGTACAAGCGCGGAAATAAATACAGAGGAAAAGCTCGATAATACCTCGTAGACTTTGCTGTTTTTGCTGAGAAAAGACGAGAGGCAAAATATTCCACCCAAATCTCGCCGGAAGCGAAGGCCGAGATGAAGAGCCATTGCTCCTCCCATAGAGAATCCACCTGAATAGATAAAAATGGAGATATTCTTCTTAGTATCCTTAGAGCTGCATTTAAAGAAAACCTTCTGGCACGAGTAACGGTCCACAAAATAAGTGTATAATTATTGTGCCAATTTTAATAATACGCATAATTAATAGGATATAATTTCGAGAATTAAATGAGATAATGAAACGTGGCTGGTCGCGAGTTTTTTTTTATTTTAGTGTGCTCATCTCGTGGCCATCAGCGAGAATACATTCGCCGAAAAACAATAAATAATGGCTTAAAATAGTTCACAAAACCTATATAGAAAATGAACTATCGAAAAAAACAACAATTCAGAAAAGAGAGAAATAACATGATAAACTCGATCACACCCCACCCGGTGTGCCTGAGACAGTCCACATCAAGGGAGATAAGCGGAAGCGACCAGGCCTGTCCCAGTATTAGGAGAGATACCGCGCAAGAAGCTTCCCCAATCTAGTTTATTCAACCAAAAAGTTGCGTCCAGTATGGCGCATCAAGCGGTATTCGAAGAAAGGTTCGGGGTAGCCATCCATCAGATGGCACTGAGTCCTGCGAATGTGTCTGGTTTAGAGACGACAGAAAATAGCTGTATACAAATGACCCATTGGGGGATAGGTCAACGGGAGAAGTCGGACGCAATGTCACGCTGCTTTAAATACACACATACACACTCGCTTGTCACTTGACTTTAGAGAGGGGTGTTATCCAGCCATAACTGACTATTCAATGTGCCTATTCTGTGAGATTAGACAGGAAAATAAGAAGGAAACGATCAAACTAAGAGTTACGATAACAGCTCTCGTTCCCGTAGTACCTCAACTACCATCAATGTATCCTCAGATATTCCTATCGAGGCATATGCCAATTTAGAGAAGAAGGTCTCCTCTTTGCAAGAATTTGTACAAAGGAATGTAGCTGTGGGTCAAAGCATGCCCCAACCCACGAACGAGAAAATGACACCCAATACCCTCCAACCCGCAAAGGGGAAGAAAGTACCCTCTTTGCCCCCAAAGAAGAAGCCGAACACCCAACACCATAACAATAGTAATAATAATAATAATAATATTGCTACTAATAATAGCCCATTCCAACAGGTTAAAAACTGTGCAAAACTTCAGCAGAAAAAGTTGCTCCCCATTAAGACTTTCAATTCCTTTCAGGTTCTAGCCGAGGAGGATGACATTGGATTTGGTTCCGCTATTGCAGGAGCCTCTATAGTAAGAGGTCAAATTTGCCTTTTGCATCCAGTGAGGAGATAACAAATTCTCTGGACTCTCTCTTTCAGGAGGTCAAGAAGGACACAGTACTTGTCCTGCTCGTGGGAACAAATGACGTGCTAACCACCAGATCGGAAGAACTTCTGGACAAATATAAGAAAATGATTATAAGCAGTAAAAAGAAAAACAAATAATTTTATTATTTCGAGCATTCCCACGGAGCAAAGGCAGAGATTGTTTTTTTCAGTAGAGCCCACTACACAAATAATTGCCGTGAGGCTATCTGCAGGAGCGAAGGTGTAGAATTTGTAAACTTCTAAAATGACTTTTATAATAAACAAGAACTTTTTCTTCCAGACGGACTCCACCTCAACACTATGGGTTCAGCAAGGTTGCCACGATTGTTTACAGAGGCAATCGCAAATTTACAGATCCTAAAGAGAATTGACGCACTCAAAAATTAAATAATTCTTCCCATACTAGCAGTCGTCAGCACCCGTCCTGTGTCCTACTTAACGCGAGAAGTCTGGGAAACAACTTTGATTGCCATGTGGCCTTAAACCAGACCAGCAACTATGATATCATTTCCATCACGGAATCGTGGCTAAATTTCACAAATAAAGACTTTTAGGCAGCATTCCAAATCCTAGTATATTCCATGTTCTATAATAATAGATTAGTAGGCGATGGTGGAGGTTATTTTATATGTGAAATTATCACTTTCCCCACTGCAAAGAGTTTTTGAAATCCCTGAAACAATTAATACAGTTTTTGTCGAAATCTATAGAAATCTATATATAGAAATAGTTTGCTACTATCCGTTTTCTATAGGCCACGAAGTAGGTCGTAGAAATTGATACATATTTAGGTGAGATTATTGATTATATAGCTTGAAGGCACAACTGGTTAATATTACGAGATTGTAATTTACCCTGCAAAAGCTGGGGTGAATAGCTTTCTACAGCCTCTGGAAATCATATTTATCAAGGCCTTCTGAGTGGTCCCCTTTATCAAGTAGTAGACGTGCCTACACGAGACACGAATATTCTGGACTTCTAAATCTACGACCTTGACATGGTAACTGACCTTCATGTCGGCTACTTTTTCCCAAGCAGTGATCACAGACAGTTGGAATTCAAAGTAAACTTTAAAATAAATGCTAATTACTATAAAGAAGGTGCCAATGCTCCCCTCATATCGGATTGCGCAAACGCCAATTGGCAACTAATGGTTAACGAATTACAAAATCAGGATTGGTCAACCCTAACTACTAACGACAATCCCCAATAATGTTAGAATGCTTTCTTGAGTATAATTAACAAAAACTGCTCAAGATACATCCCGCAAAAAGAAGCAAAAAGCTACAACTGCAAAGACAAAATGGTTCAATAGAGAAATTCAAAAGGTTTGGACAAAAGAAGGCGCCATACACTAGATTTCGGAGAACAAAATTAACTGTAGATAAAAATAACTTTAAAAAGTTAAGAAAAGAAATAAAGGAGCTGATAAAATACTCCAAAATAAACTTAGAAGAATCCAACGCTCAGCAAGCAAAAACTAATCCTAAGTTATTCTTCAGCTATATGAATAGTAAAAAGACAACTTCGCCATCGATTGGCTCGCTCCTCTCGGAAAATAACGACACTGGGAATGATAATGGGAAGATGGCCCAAATTCTCAATAGATTTTTCGCTTTTGTGTTTACTACTGACGACGGGACCAACATTCCATTTCCAGTTGAGTTGTTCGATTACAATGAACACCCCCTGAATGACTTTTGTATTTCAGAAAACAAAGTCAGAGAAGGCTTGAAAGCAATTAACGTATATAGTTCTCCAGATCCAGACCGTATTCACTCTCGCATTTTATATGAAATACGCGAAACAATCACTGTCCCCCTAACTGGCCTAACACATATATTCAATAAAAGTTTAGAAACGAATGTTGTACCAAACGATTGGAAAATAGCGAATGTTACACCAATATTCACAAAGGGAGACCGCTCCCGTGCCGAAAACTACCGCCTTATTAGTTTAACCTCAGTAATTAGAAAACTATTTGAAAGAATAATGAAAAACAAAATTGTGAATCACCTAGAAACGAAAACTCTTATAAAAGATTGCCAGCATGGATTTCGTCAAAAACGATCGTGTTTGAGAAATTTACTTGATTTCTTTCACGAAATATTCAAAATATATGATAAAGACCGAGCTGCCGATATTGTGTTTCGATTTTCAGAAGGCATTTGACAAGGGGCCACAAAAACGATCGATTGCCAAAATTAAAGCTCATGGTATAGGATATACATTAACGACATAGACATCAGAATAATGAACAAGTTATCAATGTTTGCAGATGATACCAAAATCGGTGGCCGTGCAAAAACATCCGAAGCCCTGCACTGATTCAAAAGGACATACAAAAAAACTGGTTGAAATGGGAGAGCAAATGGCAAATGAATTTTAAGGTCGCCAAGGGCAGCCCTTTCCATATTGGTAAAAACAACGTGAAAACCAACTATAAAAATGGGCGGAACCGACATATTAAACGTCATCGTGAAAAAAGATCTGGTTGTAAAGATTTCCAGCGACCTTAATCAAGTAAATAATGGATGGAGGCAGTGAAAGGCAAACAGGATACTTGGTCTCATAGGTCGTAAATTTCAAACAAGTCTAAAAGGTGTATTCTAACCCTTTATAAGGCACTTGTGAGGCCACATTTGGAATATTGCGTGCAGTTTTGGTCCCCACAGAAAGATTAGAACGAGTCCAGCGTCGAATGACCAATATGATTCCTCACTTAAGAACAAAGAAGTACGAAGACAGTCTTAAAGCTCTAAATCTATTCTCTCTTAGACAGAGACGCATACGTGAGGACATGATAGTTATTTAAAATCGTTCATGATTTTGAAAATATAAACAGAACAAAATTTCTAATATTTATAACGCGTGGTCACAATCTTAAGCTTGAAGGATTTTTTGTTGTTGTATTTAGCCCATCTAGCGACTGCCTGCTTGGGCATAAGTCGTCGTTTACGACACAGGCTACTACTAGGCTATATTAAGAAACAAGTAACAAGAAACAAGAAAAAAATAACTATGTAAATAACAAATAACAACGCTAAGAAGGAAAAGGGATAAAAAAAACAACAGGAAAAAAAAGCAATAAGTAGGCCCGCCTCCCCAATGGCGCAGGAAAATAAAAAGAAAGAACAGTCAAATAAAGAGGGGGGGGGGAGGCCGGCCTCCTACAAAAATTCATAAAGTCCACAAGTCAGTGTGTACGAACCATACTGGAGTACAAAGGTAAAACGGGAGCGACCCCACTCGTTCCGGTACCGGGACAGGTAACATGCGCGAAGATCGCCCAGTTTGGGACATTAAACAAGAGTAAGGCGAACATTCTGGGGGACAACGCAGTCGTCATAATAAGAACCAGGGAAACGCTCCATCAAATGGCGGTGTGTCCCGCGAGTGTGTCTAATTCGGAGACGACAGAAAGCTACCTAAGAGCCGTCGCGGCATTGGGAAGGGAGGGGGGGCAGTCGCGGCGCAATGGGACGCACTTTAAGTTCCCCTAGACTGTCTCCCATCTTCTTTGCCAAGTAGCCAGGAGAACTGCCCGTATTGCTGCCATGTAATCGGTGTGAGGAAGAGCGAAACACTGGTCTGGTCGCCCAGTCATCGCGGACTCTTTGGCGTGCTCATTTCCCGCAATTCCTACATGTCCAGGAACCCGGCAGAAGATAATGACATCCACCTGACTCGCAAAACCGTGGCGTCACAGATATCGCGAACCAAGGAATGCGGAGATACCAATGCCCCGAGAGCACTCAGGGCGCTTTGTGAGTCGCTATAAATCACAATCCGGTCTCCGAACCGGGCACGTTGCGTTATCTCTCGTACCGAGCGGTGTATTGCAACCAGCTCGGCCGCGAAGACAGACGAAGCACCCGGCAGAGCCCCGCTGAGTTCGAAAAGAGGGGATACGGCGTGGAAGCCGACCCACTTTTGGGACTTGGAGTTATCCGTAAACACAAGCACGGTTCCAGCGTGACACGAAGTGTGCTCCCAAAAGGTCGAACGCAATACTCCTCGGCGCTGTAGAAGCTTTGGGAGCAAAGGCGTGGTGACAAATAGCCAAATGTGGTACCATCCACGGTGGCGTCCTGGGCAAAGCCAGGGGTGCCACCTGCCCGAGAGCTATACTTAGTCTCGAAGAAGTTTCCTAGCCCTAAATCCCAAAAGCTTAGGGTATGCCTGGCGTCGCTCGGCGGCATAGGCACCGGCTGCGGAGGCATAAAACTCGCATCCGTAGTCGAGTTTCAAACGAAAAAATGATCGATAAAAAAGTAAGGCAGTAGCCCTATCAGCGCCCCAAGCGCTGAACGTCATGGAACGAAGAATATCCATGGCACGGGTACAAGAGACCTTAAGGCAGCAAATGTAAGCCTCCCAGGTGAGGCGTCCGTAAAATACAAGACCAAGGAAACGGTGCAAGTCCACCAATTCTAGCCGCACCTCAATGAGAAATAAGTCTGGGACAGGATGGAGCCGTGGATGGCGGCAGAAGTGCACCACCTTAGTCTTAGCCAAACAAAACCGAAGCCTGTCGATTCGGCATAGCGAGAGACGCGGTTCAATGCCTGCTGGAGTGGACGCTCCAGAGTTCGCATCTAGACAGGGCCAAAAGAGATCGAAAGGTCGTCCACGTAGAGACAGGCGAGAACATCTTCCGGAAGCGCTGAGGTGATGCCGTTGATGCTCAGAGCAAAGAGTATGACACTGAGAACACTTCACTGCGGGACACCCTCTTGCTGCTCCTCGGGATGGAGATGCCTCAATCCACCCTTACACGGAATAGACAATCTCGCAAAATTTCAGATATAAATATTGGGAGCCGTCCCCTCACTCCCATCGTGTGGAGAGTCTTCATTATACCGTATCGCCGTGTGGTATCATAGGCATTCTCCAGATCGAAAAACACCGTGGCCTAGTGCTGTCTACGGAGGAAGGCCTCGCAGACGGCATTTTCCAGTTGTAGCAGAGGAACAGACGTGGAGTGGAGCTAGCGGAAGCCACACTGTGCGGAAGACAGATGGCCTCCGCTGTCCAGGAAAAAGGCTAATCTAACATTTACCAATTTCTCCATCAACTTGCACACGTAGGAAGTTAGAGAGATTGGGCGGAACAGGCCGGGTAGAGTGATCTCTCCCCGGTTTTCAAAAAGCGAGTACAGTAGCGATTTTCCAGTAATCTGGGAGGATACCCTATACCCAGATCATGTTTAATAAATCTAACAGAAAGGCCATGCCTCGCTCACCCAGGTGTCAAAGCATGGCGTACGGGACATCGTCCGGGCCGTGGGAGGTGTCCGCGCACGAACTAAGAACGGAACGTAAGTCACTCAAGGTAAACCTATCGTTGCAGGGTTCTTCGCCTCTGGAGGCAAAGTCAAGTCGGCGGCCTTCCGCGACATCACGACGCGCAGTGAATGCTGGCGGAGTAGCATGTGGGCTATATAATGCTGCGAAAGCGGTCGTGAAGGATTCCGCCACGGACGTGGAGTCCGAGATTGCGGTCCCATTTTCCTGAAGAACGGGAGGGGGGTCCTGCGGGAACTTGCCTCAAATCCTTTAGACTCGCTTCCACACCTCTGCTAGAGGGGGTCTTTCCCGTTAAGTGAAGACACGTATACCGGCCAAGAAAAGAGTCGGGCGTGCTTCGAAATATACCGGAACCTTGCCCTAGCTCAACGAAATTCACCGACAGTGAAATCGTTCGGGCGGCGCTTAAAACGCATGTAGGCATAACGCTTCTGTTTAATGGCCGTTTCACACTCTGCTGATAACCACGGGAGTGGTCGGCGTGCAAAACGGCAAGACGTTCTAGGAATAGTAGTTAGGCACACGGCGATGAGGTTGCCAGAGAAGTCAACGGCCTCATCTACCGCCCTAAACTAATCGACTGAGACAGAGAAATCAGTCATTTCCTGAAATGCGGACCACCACGCTCGGGCCAAGCACCACCAGGGCGTGCTCTCGGGCGGTAGCGGCCCAGAAAATGATACTTGAATGGAAAAGTGATCATCACCATGGAGCTTATCGACCACCTCGCACCCCAAATCAGGCTATGCATCTGGAGAGCACAAAGACAGATCGAGACAGGAAAATGAAGCGGTTCTCGAGCAGTGATGCGTAAACTCATCCACATTTAGGACACCTATCTTTAGCTCGTCGATGAGGTCGGCAAGGTCTTGACCCCGGGGATTAATCGAGTAGTCTCCCCAGAAGGGGTGTATACCGATCAGATCTCAGAGCAGGACAAAGGGCCTCTGAAACCGTGCCACGACGCGGCGGAAGGCCCCTGTGTCGAAGTCGACTGACGGTGGAATGTACGCGCAAATAACAATATACACCTATATCCAATTGAAGCTGCACAGCTACTGCTTGAAAGGTGTCTAAAGCGAAGAGAGGAACGGAGAAATGATGCCGGGTGTAAATTGCGCATCCTCACGCCCGGCCCCAAGGCCGTAGTGCTGGGGTCGCATGACCCTTATACACCGGGAGGGTGGGCAGGGGGCACGCGCCCAGCATGGTCTCCTGCAAAAAGATAGCTAACAGGGAACGGGAGACGAGCCTCTGCAGCTCCTCCTAGTTGGCACGGATCCGCGGCAATTCCATTGAAGGAATATGCCCGCCACCCTAGCCCGGAGGAGATGCAGGGGCCCTCACGCGAATGGCCGTACGCTTCCCGGAGGCAGAACTCCGGGCGCTGTTGGCCGGACAATGCGCTGAAGGCGCTGCCGCCTTCAAGGACTTATCGGGGGAGGTTAGGCTCGCCATGCGAGTCTTTTCCTCCCCCCACCTCGAAACCTTAGGCAAGCGGAGGATCCACCGTCTGCGAATCACCCAGAATACCACTGGGTGTGGGCGAAAGAGCCGGAGCTCCTTTAGTGCCGTCCTCCTTTCAGAGGGCAGCTTTAGGAACCCTGGAAGATGGCCTCACGACACTCTTCAGGGGTGTTGCCTCCTCTGAATCTAACGACTCGGTCGAGGCGCGCGACAGTTACGCATTAGGGGAAACGGTTAAGCTGGGTGAAGGGAGGGGAGCACCGCTTTCGCTGGGGCTGGTTGTGAACCCTTTGTGCCACCAGCTCTACCAGGTAAGCGCCCGGAGTGGGTAGAACCCACAGAATGGTTCCGAATGGGTGCGGAAACAACCGTGATCGGAGGCCTGGAGGGGCCAGGAGCAGAGTGTGTCTTTTCCCACATTGACGCATAGGAGTCCTTAGTCTAGCAAAGTGAGAGTCGATCCTGGGCCAAAACGGCCAGGATTTCCTTCTCAAGGAGATACACACCACATTGCCTCGAATCGGGGTGCGGCTCTCCGCAAATGACACACCCAATTTTGACTTATCATGTGCGGCCTTCAAAACCCCGACTTTGAACGTCGATAGGAGAGATTAGTATTGTTGAAGCGGTGACAGTAGTAGCACCTTCGCGGTAGTGACACGAATGCCTTCACTCGGTAGCGATACCAACCGGCACGCACCTGACTCAGGGAGACACTCGTGGGCACCTCCAGAGAAGGGGGTGAGGTGGAGTCCCTTGTACCCGTAGGCATAGGAGAGGAGTAAGCCTCCTCATCGGGCAGGAAAGCCCTATTACTGATGCGTGAAGCAGACGCTAATCACTCCACGCAGTAGCCCGCTCTGCGAGTGGTGAATATGGGGCCGGCAGAAACAGCTGCCGAAATTTAAGGACACTGCCCTCCGCCTAGTAACCTGGCAGCCTATCGGCATGGCGGCTCCACATTAGGCTCGGCGTAAAATGGATAGATTTTGAAAAGAGAAAGAAAGGGGATGTGGGGAAGGTGTGGGCGGTGTATGAGACAAAATGTTAAAAAGCCAACACCCCAGGCCGGAGCTCAGGGGTGCGGGAACGTTTTCATCTCCCCTCTCAGCCCCAATCTGGGATAGCTGTTTAAGAGGAAGCTAGTCGGCATCTACTCTGTGAAATTAGAGGCCGACTAGAGAAAGTTATGGGAGAGGTTGTTGGGAAAGTGAGGAAGTAGCGTAGAAAACACAGACTGTCAGAAAGAAGGAGTAGAGGCTAAGCTGTTAAGCTTGAGGGAATTCACTTTAGGGCAGAAGAAACAAAACTCTTCTTTTTCAACAGAACTATAAATCTGGAATAATCTACCAGATGGTGTGGTTAACACAGCTAGTATAGGTTCATTTTTATTTTGCGGATGGTGAGAAATCCTAACCCAGACTTGTTTTTTGGTAGATAATGAAAGCGCGCTAGAAAATAATAACTAATTAACTTGCAATCTGCTTTTGTAGAAAATTTCCTGCTTTCGATTTTACTTTGACTTTTCTCATCAATCTAGTATTGCATAAACGTTTTTAATTCATAATCCTTGTGGTAGTCAAGTAAGGATCAGTAGATCTGTTGCTATCAGTCTTTTGATATAATCTCTCTCTAAGTCCGGATGGTTTTCTTCCTAGAGTCCTCCGAGAAGTTAGCAAGGATTTAGCTTCTCACCTCACCACAATTTTCAACAAGTCTATGGAAAATAGCAGATGTAACCCCCATCTACAAGAAGGGGGACCGCGAATGCCCGGGTAATTACCGGCCTATTAGTCTGACATCCATCGTAGTTAAACTGCTCGAGGGCCTAATCGCTGACCGTATAGTGCAGCATTTAGAGTCAAACAACTTGATCTTGGATTCCTAGCACGGATTTCGCAAAAACCGTTCATTTCTCACTAATCTACTAGAATCTCTCCACAGTATTTTGAGTGAGTATGACCGTAGTCGACCTTTGGATATCTTATACATGGACTTTCAAAAAGCCTTCGATAAGGTGCCACACCGCAGGTTGATGAATATGGTTTGCGCCCTCGGCATTACCGGTAAGGTAGCCGAATGGAAGGAAAACTGGCTCACGAGACGGAGGAACGAGTAAAGATCAACAGGGGTAGCCTCGCAATGAGCGCTAGCCAGTAGCGGGGTGCCCCAAGGCTCAGTCCTTGGGCCTCTATTGTTCATCGTCTTTACATCAATGACATAGACGAAGAACTACTCTGCTTGATAGCCAAGTTCGCCGACGATAGCAAGTTAGGAGGTAGTGTGACCTCGCGAGGAGTGAAACGCCTGCGAAATAGCCTTCTCAGTATATGTGTGTTTTCCGAGAGGTGGCAGATGCCATTTAACCTTGACAAGGGCAATGGAATGCGCATTGGCCACGCTAATCCTCGGGAAAACTACTTCTTGGTAGGCAAACAGCTAGATACCACTTACCTTGAAAACGATTTAGGCGGGATAATAACCAGTGACCTAAAGTTATCAAAGCAGTGCCTCTAATTGGAAAAGAGGGCCCAGCGATTGCTAGTGTACATAAAGAGACATTTTAATTTGCAAAATAAGCAGATTGTTCTCGCCTTGTAAAACTTTTTAGTCCGGTCACACCTTGAATACGCCGTTCAATTCTGGTCCCCAACCCTGCAGAAGGACATTGAACGGCTGGAAAGGATATAGGTCAGAACCACTAAATTGATCCCTTTCCTTAGACATACAAGTTATCAGCATCGGCTACGAGAACTAGGGATGTTCTCCCTGGAGACCGCGTCGGTTAAGAAGCCAACTAATTGAAACTTTTAAGATAATCTACACCTTGACCTAGATGGTAACACCTTGATATAGATTATAGTTTAGAGGCAAGTAGATAGGTTTCAACTTTTCTATAAAAATTTTCTGATTGTGTTCTTTTTCACAGCACATTCAGATATGGTTTCCGCTTTCTGGCACGCAAAAGCGGGTCGAAGAGGTGGGTGTGGAGAGCCTTCAACTATTGTATGCTTTCTCTAGGCTATAGGTTAGGGCATTCCAAAAATAATACCTCCGCGGTATGGTCAGCAATGTTCTTTGAGGTACTACTTTTCCTTGTGAGTCCCTCCCTACCTCTCTCTCACCCACACATTTCCTTTGCTACGAAGCCCTAAAGGCAGACCCGATACCTACATGTAGTCAGTATGGGGAAGAGAGATACACCGGTCAGGTTAATGCTCAACTTGTACAATTAGTCCTTCCACTTATCCGCGTGCTCATTCCCAAAACTCCTACGTCCCCAAATCCCAGTAGAATACTCTCCACGTCCTCTTGGCTCGCAACAGTTGTGGCGTCACAGCTGCTGCAAACCATGGGATGTTGTTGTTGGCGCATTGTTTCCCAGGAACAGATGACCTCTGCTCCCTCTGACCACGTGGGTGATTAAGGGAGAAAGCGCTTTGATCTTACAGCCTGTGTTGTAGGACCCATCAAAGCTACCACAATTAAGTGGTGCCGCACATTGTGAGACTGTTGTGAGGGACCAGGTTAGAGTGAAGGGAGTCTGTTGCATGTAATGGGAATTTTCTAGCACCCCCTTGTGCTACCGATCCATACAACATATAAGAAGTGGGGTTCCAATGGCAGATTAACCTTGTGCATATTACATCCAAGTGGGGGTGGTCCCACACTTGGAAATAACGTGGCCTCTCTACAACTTTTTTCTCTCTTGCCCTACAGGTAAGCTAGTTTTAAAAACGCAGTCTTGCCTGCTGGGCATTTTATGTGAAGATGCCAAAGGCTCAAAGACATTGACCACGATTTGTGGGTCGATATGGATTACAAATTAGTCTCCAAACCCAGAAAGGCACGTAATCTCCCGTACTGACAGGTATATTGCAACCAGCTCGGCCGTGATAACAGACATGACACCCGGAAAAGCCCCGCTGGCTTCAAACAAAGGAAAGAGTTTTTAATCTAACCGTGTCCACCGCTACGGCTCCAGTGTGACACGATATGTGCTTGAAGAAATACGAAAGCAATACTCCCGGTGCTGTCGAAGGTTCGGGAGCAGAAGCGTGGTGACAAATTTCAAAGGTAGTATGGTAGAGGGTGACGTCCTGGGCAGAGCCATCGGTACCACCTGTCTGAGAATAAAATAGAGCTCTGGGAGGAGCTACTTTGCGTCTCTCGGCAGCATAGGCACTATTGAGATCGGTTTCGGACGAAAATAAAACCCGGTGTCGACTGGAAAAGACGAAGAACCAGCACGCAAAAACGCAAAATGCATTGTGCGCGACGGAAAGCAAATGGCAAACGGTGGATTGAATTCACTTTCCACGATATATTTTTGGAGGCAGATGAATAAATCTCGCATCTACATATGTATAGTCAAACTTTGAGCAAAGAAAGGAGCGGCAAAATAAAAGTTGTGCAGGCCTAGAAGGAAGGGATAAAAAAGTAGAATAGTCATAGAGCAGGACATCTCCGATGACGGGTACAAGTCACAAATATAGCTGTGAATATGCACCTCTTAGGTGAGACATCGTTTGAATACAAGATCATATTTTGGAATAAAAATGTTCTCTTGCAAGCAACCTACAGTTGCAGCCATTTTAACATGAATAAACTATAGTCATATTTATTTTATATCTGTAATTTGTCAAGCTACTATAAGTTTTGTAATGGAAACCTAGGTGTCTGAAACATTATGACCGCTACAAGTCCACTAGTTATAAATAAAATCTTGATTCAAATATTGCGGTTTAGCATTATCTTCCATATATATATATATATATATATATATATATATATATATATATATATATATATATATATATATATAAAGAGAGAGATATGCGGTTAGGTAAGGGTAATAATAAGAAATCCTTAATCCGCTAGAAAAGTCTCCTATTACATATACGACTAGGCAACCATCATTTCTCTAAAGAGAGAAATTTCAAGAAGCCTTTTGTATAAGCTAAAGTTTAACTTTAACAGAAAACGAGGAATGTGAATTTCATCGAGTATCTTCGCCCTTTCTATTTTTTTTCTAGCGGATTAAGGAATACTCATTATTACACTTACCTAACCGCATTGACTAGAACGTTATAGTTGAAGGTTTTTAAATGCTGGCATTATCATCTTCTTTAACCTATTCACTTCTCCCTGTTATTGGTATTTAAATACATATCTCAAAAAGAAATTGGTTACGTTGGGATAAAGCTGTAAAATATTCTATATGAACCGCTATACAGCTTACCTCCCCTCGGCAGAGGGAAAACTGTTTTGAGCATTTTGTTTGCTTACACACCAAGGTTAACACTTACCAACAACGATTCTGTTTATGGGAATGCCTCCTTTAACCTCTTCATCTATCATATGACTCAGAATTTGAGCCATCCCATCAATGCTTTCCAAATCTTCATCGGCTGACTCTTCCAAGGCCAATCTGGAAGCATGGAGAACGATTACAAGATTCCCTGACATATGAGAGAATATATCTGCTGTCACCAATAGTAGTAGTCGTTTTATAACGATCCTAATCGTACCTAAAGCCTTACCTATCAAACCAAACGTTTTGGGAGTGTCCTCCATTTAAGGTGTAGCTCTTGAGGGGAGCGGTGGGATAATGAATTTGCAGATGTGGAAACTGAAGATCATCATCCAGACAAAATTTAACCATTTGTTTTGCTATAACGCCTGTGCCTCCTAAATGATAAAGAAAATTTATTTCACAGATTTGTAGCTGAATAACTTTAACACCTATCTAGATACATATAACTCTTAATAGTTTTGTGCATAGTTTTTCTATTTCCAATTAGGCTCGTATTATTATAAAAGATTTATTGAAGATTTTAATCCATTGTAGGTCCATCAAGAATCAAAACAATGTTATTATTTTGAATAAAAAATAATTACTTAAACGAAATTAAGTTATAAATAAAAAGAAAATTCATTAATTAACCCAGCCAGCAATGCCATTAATTCTCAAACAACATATAATAACGAGAGGCAACTTTGACTACATTATTATGGGTTAAAAATTAGGACGTGAATGCAGTATGAAAGAATAAGTCAACGAAAATATACCTGAACCGTGAAGAAAGATGACTGAGCCCGTGCAACTTTTACTAGGTACAATTGTTAACTTCCGCAGGAGTTGATTCGCTGCCATATTTATATTAACATAAGATACACTAACATAAAATTAATGCCTGCAAAATAAATAATTCTTGCTTTACTTTTTTTATATTACACTAACCTTGAAATGTAGAATATAAATTTAAAACTTCACCAATTAACCAACAAACTCCTTTACCTATGGAGGGATGTGGGTTCTGGCCTGAGGTACTTCGGCCATTTATAGAAGGAGCGACAATACTTTGGCACTGCCCCTGGCAACAAGAACGACAGACACGGTCAATCCAAGAACCAGGTACATGTCCTGAGGCGTGCCTTTTGGCATCAACCATTTCAAGGATCTGACCCAATCAACCATAAAGAACGGAACTCGGAACAATTTATTCATACAGGTTGATCAGGAAGAGAGACTGGAATTCCGCATTGGATTGAGACACCCACGACATGACCGCAGGAGCGAAACAGGACAGAGGGAGGAGTGTAACTGCAGGAGACAACAGGTGGTGAAATAGAACAGAGAATAATTATATTTATAAGGCTTTAATATCTCCTTTAACCAGTAATATGCTATGTAGTAGCGTGGAAAATGACGGAAAGAACAAGACCGGAAAAAGGCTAGTGTGAAAGGTAAAAATGATATTGAATAATCTCAATTTAAAAAGAATAGCTCGAACAATTCTAATCAGTCTCAAATGCTGGGAGCTGTGGGTTTCTTTAAAGACCTACATAATGATTTACAAACTGTTTTTTATGAGCTCTTTTGGCGCCCGCCAGCAAAGGAAAAGACGCGGCTTATAAAGAGGAGCCTATCTTTAGGTCGTCACTTAAATCATAAACAAAAAAAGGAAAGACAGCAAATAAAAATCTACAAGACACGAAAATGTCGCAGCCCCCCCCCCCTCCTCTCTCATGGGCGCTAGCATGCAGCAAACAACTTAAATAAGTGAAAATTATTTAAGTCCCTCCTCCAAAAAGCTATCACAGCACAGTCCAGAATCCAGGTTTCGCTCCAAAGGACTCGAGAAGGTCGGTAGTGACCAGGTATGGCGCTGTACTAGGTCAAGTACTGTTCACGAAGCTCCCTCAGACTAGGAGGACATTAAAAAAAACGTGACTTACCGAATGGGAAAACATGCACTCTTGACAGAAAGGCTCAGGGTAGCCCTCCATCAGATGGTGCTGTAGCTTATGATTGTGGATTATTCGGAGGAGATAAAAAAATACGAAATACTCTCAAGTTAATGGAGATTCGGTCCACGAGAAAAGTCAGGGCGTAATTTTAAATTCTCACGTGCCATTTGGCATCTTCTTTGCCATGCAGCAGGAAGGGCTCACCTAATTCTTAACAACTACACTGAATGTAGAATAGGAAAAAAGCCGGTCCTGTAGCTGACTTTAGTCAGCGCGCTCGATTTGCGCAACTAATACATGTCCAGTAAGGCATCAGAAGACAATGTCGATATCTTCCTGACTCGCGACAACAATGACGGCATGGATACAGCGAAATGGGGTTGCATGGAAATTCGAAATACTAAAGTGCACATAGCACGCTCTGTGAGCCGATGTGAATTACAAATCGGTATCCGAACCAGGTACGGTGTATAATTTTCCCGACCGAGCTGGGTATTATAAAGAGATCGGTCGGGAAGACAGAATCAGCCCTTGGAATAGCCCCGCGAGCTTCAAAGAAGGGGGCGAAGGCATGGAAGACAACCCCTCTTCGGATTTGGAGACATCTGTGTACACTGGCACGGCTCCAGCATGGCACAACGTGTGCTTCAAGAAATACGAACGCAATACTCAAGGTGTTTTAGGAGTCGTAGTAGCAGAGGCGTGGTGACAAACATCAATAGGTGGTATTCTCTCGGGTGGAGATATAGGCAGAACCAGCCGCACCACCGGCACGAGATCTGCATCGAGCTCTCGAAGAAGTGTCTTTGCTCTACAGTCAAAAATCTTAGAGTGTGATTGTCGTATTACATCGGCATAAGCGCCGTCGAGAACAAACAAGGATAAAATGACAGCTGTTGGCGACCAAGGTAGAGGGTGGATTCATGGGACGAAGTGAGACCCATTTAGGAACGGTTCCGGGTCGAGTTGAATCCGTAAATATCGGCCAAAGCTAACTGCCTTTGTCTTGACCAAATCAAAACGATTTTTTCTTTACAGCGCTCATCTGGCGAATGCCACGAGGGCATACATAAGTCGTCGCAATTAAAATTTCAGCCTAGTACTAGGTTACTTTAAAATTCACAAAACCAAAACAAAAAAAGAAAAAGAACCAAACCTAAAACAAATTAAGGAGGCAAAAAACAGAACAAAGGCAAAAAGAAGGAAGTACACTCTGGCGTCAGGGGGACGTCGGGCTCCTCCCGGCGCAGGGTCATGCAACAAACACAAAAAATGATCAAATATAATGGAGGTCAACTTACTCCAGAAAGTCAAATAGTCTACAAATGTGCGTGCAAGAACCCGCCCCGAGTACAAGGTACAAGCGTTAGCGACCCCACTCTTCCCAGGAGAGGTAACGTGCCTGAAGATCACCTAGACTGGTACATTCAAATGTAATGTGCCGAGCTGTCTGGGGGACAACGCAGTCGTCGCAGTAAGATGTAGTGGAGCGCTCCATCAAATGGCGGTGCGTCCCGCGAGTGTGCCCAATTCGAATACGAAAGAAAGCGACCTGAAGCCACCGTAGCATTGGAGGGTAGATCTATGGGAATAGTCAAGGCGCAATGACCAAATACTTTAGTTCCCCTCGGCCGTCTCCCATCTTCTTTGCTAGGGAGCCCAGAGTGCTACCCAGATTCCTGTCATCTGTTTGGTGTGAGGAATAAAGAAACGTTAGCCTAGCCGCCAAGTCCTCACGGACTCTTTGGTACCCTCATTCTTGGAAATTCCGAAATGTCCAGGAACCCAGCATATTATAATCTCGACATTCACCCGGTTTGCGGCACGCGCGTTGTCTCCCGTACCAAGCGGTGTATTACAACCAGCAAGGCCACGAAAACAAACGCAGCGCATGGCAGAGCCCGATTGACTTCAGATAGAAGAGATACTGTTAGAAAACCGACCCCTTCCTGCGAATTGAAGCCATCTGTGTAGATTTGCACGGATTCAGCGTCACAGCAAGCGTGCTTCAAAAAGGTCGAAGGCAATAAGTCCTCTGCTATTGAAGCTTTGGCAGTAGAGACGTGGCAACAAATAGTTAAAGGTTATACCCTCGAGGGTAGCGCCCTCGAAAGAACCAGAGGCGCCACAGGTCCAAGACCGACACCGAGCTCTCGAAGGAGTTTCCTAGCCCTAAACCCAAAGAACTTAGGGTATGACTGGTGTCACTTGGTGGCATAGGCATCGTCGATATCGGCTGAGGATGCAGTGAAATCCGTTGGCGACTAAGGAAGGTAGTGGGCTAACGCGTACAGGTGCACAATACACTGTGCATGACGCAGAACGAGTCGCATCTTCTCGGCATCGACAAGTAAACTCTCAATCGGAAACGTGTGTAAGGTATCGGTCGCTAGGTGGAGACCAGTGCGTTGGATCGAATCCACGTTCGGCAATACGCGATTGGATGCGAATACGTAAAACTCGCATTCATATTTAAGCTTAAAACGAAAAAGATCGGTATAAAAGTAAGGTAGTTTTGTAGCGTCCAATTGTAAGGTCGAGTAGAGACAACAAGGAACCTCACAAATGAGCACCGCGCTGGCCTTATTGAAATCTTGCAATTGGAACACAAATCGAATATTGAAATATATGCGATCTTGTAACAATTAACAAATGTAGAACAAAGCAAATAGTTGTAAATAATGTTAATTCGCAATTTAATATGTATCATTGCAATGCAGAACTTGTATTTTGTAATGGGGCAAGTTAAATTATTGTGTTCCACGCGAATATACAAACATTAGGAAACAGATGCGAGCCGATGATCTGAGGGAAAACAGCTGTGCACACATAGAACGGAATTGAATCTGACTTGCCAGAGTTTACATGAACCCGTGTAAAGATTAAATCAACATTGCTATGGATGGCGGCTTGATAAGTCGGGTCAGGTGTCCAAATGCAAATACTCTTCTGGTGCATACGTGCCTACAATGAACATGCACACATACTTTGACTCCGCCCAGCAATCTTAGTAGAGAACACATGCATATACTTTTGACCCGATAAGCTCTGCCATGCGTTCAGATTAAGAGAAGATAAGTCATACCCCCTTAATTGGCGTTAATATAAATAGACGGACAGAAACATTCTTATTATTATTTTAATTTCTGATCAGTCAATCCGTCCGTCCATAGTCCCAACAATCTGACGTAGAAGGAGGCTTACAAGAAACAATGAACGTTAACACTGATTGTCAGCCAAATACGTGAGTGCACAAATGAACCACGGAAAGCTCAACTATTTCAATTGCCCGAATTGAGGTAGCCATACGCCAAGATTAAAGCTTACAAAACCGCCATTTTCCTTCTGAGTCCTTCCTTCTAACAAGCAATTACCAAGTTACCATTCGAAACCAGCTTACAAGCGGATGACCCAAAGAACACTTTGGAGTCAGACCAAACTCGACTGTATGGCCGCCTTAAGAAATCGTCACTCCGAAACTGGTGACCATCCTATAGTTTTCCTATCAGCATCCCAAGTGCTGAAAGTCATGGAACTACGAATGTCTACGGCGCAGATACAAGAGACCCTGAGGCTGCGAATATGAACCTTAGAGGTAAACAAGACTATGGAAACGATGCGAATCCACCACTTCCAGGCTGGCTCTGTTTAAGAACAAGTCCAATTCGGGGTGGAGGCGTGGATGGTGGCATAAATACACAACCATATCTTTGCAAAAGATACCAAAATTTAGGTGCTTCGGCACAGCGAAAGTTAGGGTTCAAACCCTTTCGTGGTCGGCGCTGCAGAATTGGCCGCAACAAAAGCGATTGAAAGGTCGAATACCTCGATCGTAGTTAGAAGATCTTCAGGTAGCACCAAGGTGATACCATTGATGATTAGGGCCGAATGTGACACTGAAAACACTTCATTGCAGGACGTGCTCTTCTTGCCGCTTTGGACCGGAAAAAAATAACCCCATCCTTACACGGAGTCGATAATCTAGCAAAAATTCAGGGATAAAAAGTGTAAGGCAACCCCTAATTCCCATCGTGTGGAGGGTTTCCATGATACTGCATCGCCATGCAGGATAACGGACCTTTTACTGATCAAAAATACCTTGGCGTAGTGTTGTCTACGAACGAAGGCTTCGTAGATAGAATTTTCCAGCCAGAGAAGAGAATCCGACGTGGAGTGGTACTTGCGGAAGCCGCACTGTGCGGAAGACAGGTGGCCTCCGCTGTTCAAGAAAAAGGTTAGTCTAGTTAGCCTAACATTTAACAATTTATTCATCAACATGCATATGTAGGAGGTTAGAGATCTCTCTCCGGTTGGCGAAAACAGTGGCCATTCACCAGTATTTTGAGAGGATACTCTCTGTCCAGATCCCGTTGAACAAATTTAACAGAAAGGCCTTGCCTCAATTACCAAGGTGTTAAGGAATGACATACCGGACATTGTTCGGACTAGGGGCGGTGTCAGCGCATGAAGCGAGAGCAGAACGCAGGGTCACACAAAGAAAACAGTTTGTTGAAGGGTTCTCAGACTCTGAAGGTAAAGTCCAGACGGCGGCATTCAGAAACATCACGATGTGCATTAAATGCTGGCAGCTGCAGAATCTCGGCTATAAAATGTAGAAAAAGTGTTCCTATTTTTTGAGAATGGGAAGAGTGGCTGACGTACTTCGAAACTTACCGAAACCTAGCACTAGTTCGACAAAATTTCTTGACGCTGAAATTGCTATGCAAGCCTATAGAGCATATAGGTATATCCCTGCTCTCTGAGGGCCGTCTCACACACGGCTGACTACCAAGGATGCGAAAGGCGTGCAAAATGACCTGACGTTCTAGGACTAGTAGCTAGGCCCACGGAGATTAGGTTGCCGGAGAACTCAACTGCATCATCTACCGAGCTAAACTCCTCGAATAGGACAAATAAATCAGTCATTTCCTGCAATGTGGACTACAGTGGACGCTCCAAGCAGTAACGTAGCGGGTTTCAGGCGGTAGCGACTCAGAAAATGATAGTTGAATGGGAAAGTGGTCACTACTATACAAGTCATCGACCACTTCCTCCCACCCAACATCAGATTGTGCATCAAGAGAGCACAGCGAGAGATCTAAGCAGAAAATGAAGCGATTCCCGGGCAATGATGAGTAAACACATCCACATGTACGACAGTTCGGAAAGGGCGTGGTCCCTGGGATTGGTCATGTAATCCATCCACAGGACATGTCTACCATTCAAATCCCAGAGCAATATACGAGAGGCGGTCAATAAGTTTTGCATTCGGATATAAGGAAAGATATGAGGAAAATTGTTTTATTATTTTTCAATATAAATACCCTCGACTTCAATGCACTTGCGCAACTTGTCCCTGAGGCTTCGAATTCCCGAAAACCAGAAATCTCCCGACTGCTGTTCAATCCCCTCCTGGACAGCGAGCTGGACATCTTCATCGTCCCCAAACCGGCGTCCACGCAGTGCAGCCTAGAGCTGGCGGAATAAAAAGTAGTCGCTAGGGACCAGATCTGGGCTGTAGGAGGGATGGTTGAGCTCATCGAATCCGCACTCGCGCAGGGCAGCTTGTGCAACTCTGGCCTTGTGAACTTTGACGACGTTGAAGTCGATCATGGGGCGTGAGGTTTCTAGGGGTCCAACGGGCAGAGACCTTGGCCATGGGCAAATTGTCGTGGATGGTGTTCATAACACTTCCATGTGATATTCCAAGTTCTCGCTCGATTTTCGAGGATCATCCTCTCCACACGGGCCACATTGTCCTCGTTGGTCACGTCTGACGGGCGTCCTGGACGGGGGTCATCTTCAAGGGACTCACGACCATGGTGGAACTCCTTATTCCAGCGAGCAATGGTTGCATTGGAAGGGGCGGTGTCGGTGTACACTGCAGCCATGCGTTCATGGATCTCTTTTGCCTTCTTGCCTTCCTTGGTAAAAAAATTGATCACTGCGCGGTGCTCAACCTTCTCCATTGTTCAAAAATTTGTGACTGACGATCTGTGATCAGCTACTGCTTCTTAAATAGACGAGGCAGGAGCTTGCGGCTGCAGGTCCTGACTTGTCATAACTTGTCCTAACACCCCCACAAACAGCCATCCCCCATCCTCTGTTCGAGGTAGAAGGTTTCTCAAAGTTTCCGTTCCCTCTTAGTGAGGGTCTCCATGGTCTTCGACGTCCTTCTTTTGGAGTCGTTTTGTATTAATTTTCTTTCTGAAAACAAAGTGTAATAATCGTGTTTTTGGTGTATGAAAAATGAAAAAAAGTGATGAGTAGGTAAAGGCGGCAAGGTTAATGTTGGTGGGTACGGAAACGTTAGATAAGCGCTCCCGACCATTTTCCATTTGGTTCCTCGCTTAGATGCTGCCAGGATGATGGGTGATGGATGGATGGGATGAATATCGAGTGTGGACCTCAAGAGGAATGGTTCATGGTGGACTTGATGGCAATAGCAGCCGAATCAACGACTGCTAAAGTTTTGCCAACCCCTCTCGGGTACTTACGCCAAAACCACTGCCAACTACAGAGGGACGGGTGCTACTTCCCTCTATGATTCTGGCCGGGTCCTCCGAGCGATGAGGATCTCTCCTCCGTCCGGAACCTGCAATTTAACCCCAGGTTCGAGACAATTTCTGACTTATGCTTCACCTGCGGGCTAGTCCTCAAACCAGCTTTCACATAAGCCCTTAATTATGTCAGTTCAAGTGGCCGACATAGTTAAGTCGAAATTAGCGAATGGCAGACATCCGAGGTAGATATCCCACGCAGGATTATGGGCGGGAGCAGTGAAGTGCTTAAGCCGTCATTGAATTATAAATCTCCGAATATGAAAAATGTATTAATCTCTTTCTGGAGGGTGAAAAAAAATCTCCCCCCCCCCAAAAAAAAACAACTTTCAGAACAGTCTATTTTCAACGTCAGCGTTGCTCCAAGTCCGTTCCTTAGCAAAAAAAAAAGGCTTTATCTGTAGTAGAACAACGATGCTTGAAAATCGTATGATCAACCGTCAATAAGGAAAAATCAATTTCAGGGACGCTTATGTTTGTAAGAGGTTGAACATAAATTATTCCTAAAATCTATTTTAACGCTGATTGGTTAATTTTTGCGGAGCTTATAGGTAAAACATAAAATTTGTCTACAAACTGATAGAATAAATTAAACATAAATTTGTTATTAAAATCTGCTTAATCCTGATTGGCTAAATTTTGTAGAGCTTATGCTTACGTATAATAACTATAACTAACTAACTAACTAACTATATATATATATATATATATATATATATATATATATATATATATATATATATATATATATCAGCATTTTGTCAAAAAGAGAGTGACTGGAAAGAAAAATTGGATAAAGCAAGCATACTCGGAAGACGTTATTCACCGATAAACTGCCATTCATCTAGCCACGTCCCAACTATGCCGTTCTCTGTGATAGGCATAATTTAGGGCGCCGAGGAAAGCAGGTTTGAGGAGTAGCCCACCGTAGAACTCGTCGTCAGGGGCAGCCAGGTTAAGAGGCGATGCTGAAAGCTTTGGGGAAGAGTTCTCTCTAGTTTCTAAGGGTAATTTCCGGCCAGAACCACAAGGGGACACGCAACCATCCTTGTGTAAGTTGGAAGCAGCACCCATAACCAAACGCCAGACGGGACGGCACCCCTGGGTGGTGGTAGTTGATTCGATCACCACCCATCATTAAGTCCGCCACATGTCACCCGTCTGAGGGGCCTCCCCGGGTTCATCCACCATCATTTCATACCTTCATCCGGCAGTTCACGTTCTTGGAAGCTCGCTTAAAACCTTAAAACGGTGAGGGGTGATTGCTCCCCTCAAGCGCTCTATTTTTAAAATAATAAATTTTTGGACACACAGAAGAGGACATGAGGATTTGGTAACCAGCCAAAAAACCACGAAGAAGGAGCGACCCCGCAGTGGTTTACCGCCCCTCGGGGCCCCCATCGGGCAAGATGGCTCAAGCTGGGACCACCCGGGTCCCGCTGTGTACCATCAGCGGTCACACCAGACCGAGCAAAGACAAAGTCTTTGAAGTCATGATCAGGCTACTAGAGGTCCCCACGGGTTATGTCGCTATATGCGAAACTGCTAAAGATGTGGAGGCCATGACAAAGGAAGCTGCGGTCGAGGTCCTTCGCGACCTCGGCCTGCAGCCAGCAATCCCTCTCCAGATCCAAACGCACATGAGCGTGATCTGCAGGAGATTAGACCCCTGGATTGGGGAGCATTCCAAAGAGATTAAAGAAGAAATTATAAAAATCATCCATGGGCGAAGGTCACGGAAATTGTAAAATTTAAAAACAAAAGAGACAACTCTGACTATACCCATTGTCTTCAAGATCATCTTTGGAGATACATCCATGGCCCAGAAAGCGAAGGAGTCTGGGCTCTTATTTTTTAACGCTAGGATCAGCGGAGAGCAGATCGAGAGGGAGGAGTTCGACCCAATCTAATTCCGATTCCGTTGTTACAAAATGGAGGCACACACTACTCGCGAATGCCAGGCGCCCCAAGAGGTATACTCGAGGTGCAGCGAACTTGGTCACCATTGGAGAAACTGCCAGAGCCCTCGCGAGAAGTGCGCAAACTGCGGGCAAAGCCAACGATCAATGATAATCGCCTGGCCCATGAAAAAAGAGTTGATTGGGAGGAAGCAGCAACAAAGCAAAGAAGAGGAGACCAAAAAAGCAAACACAACATACGCTCAGGTCGCAAAGGCAGCTTACTCCGAAACAGAAAGCAAGAAAACGTACCTCAAAATCCAAAACGAGGAATAGACAAAAGTTCTGACGCGCATCTTGTATGCCCACGTCAGAAATCTAACGCAGCCTGGGACATTCGCAAAAGAATTAAACTGGATGCTCGCCAAAAACGGCATGAACCAGATGTGGTTTCCGGACGAGCCCCCCCGCCCCCATCAGGGGATGTCCTCCAACTACAAATGGTCCCAAAACAGACTCAGGAAGAGAATAAAGAAGAGGAGAAAACTAAGGAGCAGAACAAGAGACCCGATCCGAGAATAGAAGCAAGAAAGGAAAGGGAGGCTGCTGTCAGATCGCTGAATACGCCCAAACACAATAATAAAAACATAAAGAAGAATGTAGAAACGGAAGATTCAGATACCACAGACACCTCAGACTCAGAGGTCATGCCCAAAGATGGACACCGAGAAAAAAGAAAACGGGAGGCCAAAAGACCTCTGGATGTGGACGAGATTAAACTCTCAATTTAAGCATCAGAGCAGTTTTCCTTCCCAAAGGACAGAGATGCCAACAAAATATTCGTCGGTATAAAAAAAAAGTATTACAAGTGGGAATATGATACCCAGTGCGAAGAGGGAATAGTCGATGAGGCCCTCTTCAACAATAATGTTAAACTCTACAGATAAACATTGGAAGAGCTTACCATGGCAGACTGCAAGAAGAAAAGGAACAGGAAAAAAGCTTCCCACCACCAGGAAACACTAGGATCCAGAAAAGAGAATGGATAACCCGAACAACAGGTTGAAAATTGTGACGCTCAACGTAAATGGATGGGAGGGAAAAGCGACTGCGTATGGGAACATATTCGGTATGCTCGACCCCGGCATCATCTTAATTACGGAGCACGGTATCGACACAACATCTTGTCAAATAAAGATATCCGGTTACAGAATTGTTACAAAAAATCCTTCTCATGAGAGGTTTGACGGTGCTGCCGTTGCAATCAAAAGGAATCTCTCGTTCAGGCACCTTCCAGAACTGGAAGAGTCATTCGTGGCGATAGAGCTGCCCACATTAGTCCGCAACCTCGTGATCGCGGTGGCATATCAACCTCGTCGAAGAGCGTATCTGCCCTTCGAACAACTTCTATACCCTGTTCGGCCACGGCAGAATGGCATTCCTCGGGGGTGGCCTCAACGCCAGATGCCGAACGGCTGGCTAAGGTAACACGAACAACAGAGGCCATAAATTGGCAATGATTATGCGACTGAAAAACATCCAGAGGATAGGACCGGATTTCCCGACCTATATTACCTCTCGGGCAGCAACAAAGCCCGACATAACCATGACAAGTGACGGCTTCCCATTCAACTACCATAGCGAGCCAGGACCAACAATTCCCAGCGACCATATAGCAATCTTGACCACCATCTCACTCGCTCCGATCCAGCTTCCTGTCCCACTCTGCAAAAGCTACGCCTCGGCCAACTGGGAACGCTACGGAGAAATCCTAGACGGATTCGAACCAGCCGACCTAAGCGAAGCAACTCTAGAGGAGATTGACGGAGAGCTGGAGAGGATAACAGCCCTCATCACTGAGGCTGACCGCGAGTGTGTACCCATTACAAAGTACAAGACTCCTCCACAACCCAGATGGACCGAGGAGATGAAAGAGATCGCTAGGGAACAAAGAGAGGTGTATGAAGAAATCAGAAGAGCAGGTACGAATCGGGAACGAAGCTCGCTGCTAAGACAATTGCGTGATGAGCTAAAGCTGGCTATTAACCAAAAACCGGCTGAAATCTGGGACAGCCTAATAGCCAGGGTAGACAGCGAGGTGACCCCCGATAAATTCTGGCACCTAGTAAGGAAACTAAAAGGCCTACCAAGTAGAGGAAAGATCCGCATTGAGGGCGATGACTACTTGGAGGATCCCGCGGGCCTAGAAGAAAGGTTCCACACGTTCTGGAAGGAAATCTTCTCAATCACACCTAAGGACGATGCGGAATTCGACCAGGAATTTAAAGACCCATCTGATTGAAGAACTTAAACATATTATACATCGAACACACCCACAAGCCTACGTCGCCGAATAGAGGGAGATGGCGGACCATGGCCGACCAATTACAACTGAAGAAGTCATGACAGTCATAAAAGGCTTTAAACAAAAGGCACCGGGCTGGATAGGCATCACTAAAAACAATTTGGTACATGTTCCCCGGCAGATGATTCAGGGAGGCATTAACATCTATCACGCTTCTCTGAATACGGGCTACTTCCCCGCTGGTTTAAAAATGGCCAAAATCATTTTTATCCCCCCGATCAACTGGCTAACTACATACCAATATCTCTCCTTGAGTTTGTAGGCAAAGTCTACGAGAAGCTTCAGGCTAACAGGCTTCAAAACCAGCTCTCCGAGCTAGAAGCTCACAACCCCCAGCAGCACGGGTTCCGCAAGAGAAGGGGGACCGATACAGCCCCCGCCCTTCTCACCGAAAAGCTGAGGGGAAATACGTAGACGTGGTGATGCGAGATGTTCAGAAGACCTTCGAAAGTTTGGCTGAGAGGTCTACAATTCAAGATCTTGGGCCTCCAGCTAAACCCAATCCTGGAAAGGGTCCTCTGTGATTACATCATGGAAAGAAAAGCCCAAATTTCGATCGAGGGCAACAGAGAACCCGAGTTCGAGCTAGAGGCGAGTGTTCCACAAAGTAGCTGTCTTAGTCCGCTGTTGTACCCTGTGTACACGTTGGACTTACCTGTTCCAGTCGGGGAGGATGTGATGTACCTGCAGCTTGCAGATTACGTCTCTCAGATCATCCCCAGTTCCTATAGGAACGCTGGAGTACAATAAAGGGGAGAAGCTACCGAAATCGAAAATATCTATCGTTTCGAAAGGTGGAAAATCAAGACCAACCGCCGAAAGTTCCAGATCCTTCCAGTGAACCGCCGGAAACGAGATGACGTAATAGTCGATGATAAAATTTATCCGTACTTCAACGAGGGTAAAGTCCTGGGTCTGCGCATCACCTCAACAGGGCATAAGACGCACATCAACAACCGAATCTCCCTAGCCAAAAGAGAACTTGAAAAACTGAACAGGTTCAGAAAGCTCAGCATCAACATCAAAAAGCTGTATACTGCCCTGGTGCGCTCAACACTGGTGAACCCAGCAGTGGTAATGCAGGCAGCTAGTTCAACCTCTCACAGATTTATGCAGAGTCCAGAACAGTGGTACCTTGCTTATAGCTAGCGCGAGCAGAATGGACCATAATCGGGAGACGGAACTGCACGCAAGAGCAGGACTTGAGCCACTGAATATGGTCCTCCAAAGGCTAAGGAGAAAGACCTGGTAAAAGATTGAAAAGGAAATACTCCCACATATAGAGGCAAAGCTTGACATACCACAAACCATAAACGGGCGTGTCACAAGGAGAGGCCTATTCCCAAGTGGAAGACTGTGCTCCCGGGAAGACTAAGCCGTTATGTACACATAACCAGGACAAAATGATTCCACTCACCAAAGACTTTACAATAAGAGAAAACCAAACACAAAGAGAAAAAATAAAAACCGAAAGAGGCGAAGTGCCCAAATGATAAATACAAAACCAAGAAATAAATTAAAAGTGGCGAAGTGCCCAACATAATTAAAACAAAATAAATAAACTAACTAAATCGAATATTAAACAATAATTATATAACAAAAAGAGGCAAAGTGCCCATAAAAGGAAAAACAAGAAACAAAACTAAACCTAATTAAAAATAAAAATGAAAGCAAACGAGTTAGCAGAAACATAATTAAAGGCTTGAATGCCTAAAGACGGAGGACATAGATTTTATATATATAAAGGGTGTTCCATTAAGACGGATCGAAGTTAGCAGTAAATAAAACAGTGTTATTGGTGAAAATTTATTGATTTCACTATTGGATCATGTTATTTGAGTCATGGCAATTATGTGTGAAAAATAATATCGCCTAAATGTCCGCCAAGGCTTCGGCGGCACACCTCCACTCGATGGTATAAATTTTTAATAACGTCTCTGAATAGTTGCTCCTCCATCTTACTAATATGCCTTATGCTCTCATCCTTCAGCTGTTGAATTGTTGTTGGCTTGTTGGCATAGCCTTTTCTTTTGAGAAGACCCTAAAGGAAGAAATCTAAAGTCGTCAAGTCACACGATCGTCGTGGCCAATTGACCTCGCTATTTCAAGAGATGATGCGACCTGTGAACTTCTCATTCAATAAAGACATTGTTGCATTGCCTGTGTGACATGTGGCGCCGTCCTGTTGAAACCACAAATCTTCGACATCCATAGAATTCAATTCAGGCCATAAAAATTGATTATCATGGCACGGTATCGCTCGCCTGTCACCGTAACAGAATTCCCGGCATCATTTTCGAACAAATACAGCCCAATGATTCCGCTAGCAAAAAATGCACACCAGTCAGTGATCTTTTGTGGATGCAGTGGCTTTTCAACAATCTTCCTGGGGATTTTCATCAGCTCAAATGCGACAATTCTGCTTATTAATGAATCCACCAAGATGAAAATGGGTTTAATCACTAAAGATGATTTTTTGCGAAAAATCATCATCGGTTTGTCTTTGCTCGCGCACCCAATTGACGAATGTACGGCGCTTCAAATGGTCAGCAGTCTTCAGTTCTTGTGTCAATTGAATTTTATAAGCGTGTAGAGACAAATCTTTTGTCAAAATTCGATGTAACGTTGTTGTGGAGAGGTTCAATTCCTGCGCGCGATGACGAAAAGAGGTGTCTAGATCTTCGGCCACATTCTCGCGCACTGCAGCAATGTTTTCAGCTGAACGGCGTAAACGAGCACTCAATGGCATTTTCATATCTGTCACCGACCCCGTTTGTTTGAATTTACGAACAATTTTCCCAATTGCACTCTTGGTTGGTCGATTATGTTGACCAAAAATATCGCGAAGTGCCCGAAATGCGTTTCTGTTTGAACGTCCATTTTCGTAATAGGCTTCGATAACTTTAACACGTTGTTCGATTGTTAATTTTTTCCATGGTTGAAATTGCCAAAGGCTGACGTTGCTAAATCTGAAAGAAAAAGAAAAAAATCATTAGACGCTTAAATTTAACTCACATTTAAAATCGGTCCAAGTTATTGGAGCACCCATTATATTAAAAAGAAAGAAATAACAATAAATAAATAAAAGCAAGGTAAAATAAATGAGAAAACAGTACCAAAAGAGTCAACTAAAACACTAACACCATCGAAAGAGGAAGGAAATAGAAACGGTAAGAAGCTTGAGGGCAAACTATAAATATTCTTCACCACTATATATACCTACAATACATTTTCCCATTCGTTACATTATCATCATCATAATCAAAATGAGAGTTATCGGCAAATATTTTTCTGTAAATACTCCTAGACCAATCCACGCTCTTACCAGGATAAAGCCTTAGTGAATCCAGCTCTAAAATTTTCCTTCACCTTTAAAGGAAGCAACGATCACCTGATTACCCAGCCTACGAAACGTCAATAAGATCACCTTTTCCATTTGGCCACTTAGACCCCCATTGATCTACATGGGGGAAATTTTCCTGTTTTAACCTCTGTATTGCCCCAAACACAAGCCAAAACTCAACCTCACTATAGAATAGTTTATCGTTATGTAATGAGTGAAATCGATAATTCTACAACCAGTCGTGTTTTAACACGCACGAGAAGTTTTATACTTGTGTGAAGATTTGTATGTGTCGTAGATGTAATCGTATAATCATTCATGGTCTGAACTGGATGAGACGACATGAGTGTGAGAAGTTGTTCTGTTCTAAATATTATACATACTATAAAGCGGATGGAGTAGAGCATACGTGCTGGATGAAGATGACGAAGAAGTCGATGGTGAAGAAATGGAGAGCCGTTTATTATGACATTGAAACCTATAAAAAGTGGGATCATTTATACTTTTTCCTTATATATTGCTTATGTAGATTATCTGTGAACTTTATTTTGAAAATTAGGATGAAACATATGACAAATATAAGAACTGTGGTCCACGAACAAAGATTTTTGAAAGAGATGGTGAAAACCCCCCTTGTAAACCTTTTATAGAAGAGTTTATATGAATAGGAGGATCGAGAAAATGTGAAAACATATGTGATGGTACATAATGATGCCAAATTTGATGGCCAATTCATCTATGACGAGTTACTTCAATATTCTAATCCTAATCTCTTTACTTCGAATCCAATAGGCGGGGACGAAAAATATTTAAGATATAGCTCGTTCAGGACATAATTTTTAAGGATACACTCCTATTCATGCCCTCATCGCTGAAAAAAATGCCCAAAACAATGGGAATCCCAGAAATGGAAAAAGGGTATTTTCCTTACGATTTTCTTTCAGAGAAAACCTTGAACTATATATTGTCCGGTTCCCGATAAAAGCCATTTTAACTGAGAAAATGAACAATGAGGAAAAAATATACTTTGACAGTAATTTTTACCCTAATTTCCAAGAAAAGGAATACAATTTTCGTACAGTGTGTATTAAGTATTGCATTCAAGAAGTTTCTATCCTTCGCCTGTGTTTTGAGAAGTTTAGGTGTTGCTTCATATGCAGTCTTGCATCACAATGGCATCATTGTGTTACAAAGTGTATAAAGATGTCTTCTTACTAGAAAATTCGATTGAATTATCGACAGTAAGAAATCAAAAGCTTTTTCTTATAAGGGTGAAACGAAATTCACTCCCCCCCCCCTCAAAAAAAAACTTTTCAGAATAGGCTGTTTTCTAAGTCAGCGTTACTCGAAGTCCGTTCCTAAGCAAAAAAAAAAAAAGGGGCTTTATCTGTAGTAAAGAACAATGCTTGAAAATCGTATGCTCGGCCGTCAATCAGGAAAAATTAATTTCAGTGACGCTTATGTTTGTAAGAGGTTGAACGTAAATGGTTCCTAAAATCTATTTTAACGCTAATTGGTCAATTTTTGCTGAGCTTATGTGTAAAACATAAAATTTGTCTTCAATTGCAATTAGAGGAATCCCGATTTTCCATGCAAGAAACGGTGGTGAGCGAGCCTTTCTGTTGGTGGGAGAGTATTTTTCTCCTGACGGGTTTTCACCTTCAGGAGGAGGAACCGTGTTTCTCTTTCATAGATGCTATTGGAATGGGTGTCAGAAAGAGCACTGCAGTCTCAAACAAGATGTTTCCATTGGTGAACGTGTGTCGTTGGACCACTACTACCACACAATAGCAAGTGATTGAATTCTCGGTAGCAAATACAAGGCTATTGTTTTCTGAGAGTGTGAATTTGAAACCATGATGCAAACCATTCCAAGACGACGTAAGACAGTTAATAGAATATCCGCCTATGTAGTGAATAATATATTGAATGTGGAGAGCGCACATTTTGCCGGAAGATGTAACCCATTTATATTATACTAACCCCCAACCGAAGGTGTGAAAATCCATTACTTCGATTTTCTTCCTTATATTCGTACTGCATGAAAAACAATCCATATCCCGCAGGATCACCTCGACGTTGGGTATCTGTACGAGAAATTCCATCTTCAAGAATTTACCGAGGGTGTGAATAAGACATATTTCGGTATCGTGATAGTTGATGTTCTCCCTCCGAATGATGTGTATATTCCAGTTCTCCCTCAATCCATAGGCGGTAAACCTACTTTCACAATCTGCATCACATTCCCCCAGCAAACCTCACGCCAGTGCGATCACTCTCAAACTTGCCCTGGAAGTCACGTATAAGATCAAGTAAATTTACGAGTATTGGGAATTTGAAAAGAGAGATGGGTTGTCAGTAGACAGAGGTGGGCACTAAATACATTTAAAGTATTTAAATACTAAATGTTAAATACATGAGAAGAATGTCTTTAGATACTAAATACATTTTGAAAATGTATTTAGTATTTAAATACTAAATAAATTAAATACATGATATATAATGATAATCGATAAGAACCATTGGTATCACAACAAAAAATATCCATTAAAATAAAATTGTATATTATAATTATTAATGTAGGATTTGATGACAATTGGACTTAGGTACTACAAAAAAAAAAAGAAAGTTCCATCGAATGAAATTTCAGTTAGCTATTTATATCAGCATTGCATTTGAGTAATATCAGTTGCTGAAATGGAAGGGTGAGGTTGTATTTAATAAATAACTTTTTCAGTTTTGGATATCTATCTAAACTTTGAAGTGTTTTATTTGAATCCTGAAGGTTACTGAACAATTCTAAATCTGCGGTTGATCGTTTTTGAGTGGGTTTTGTAAATCCAAAATAATCGTCACTGTCCGATACACCAGCTAAGTTTGAATAATGGATAACTTGTTGATACAATAATGGCATCTGTAACGATGGTTTCCTTCATTTGCCAAGGTCAAATAAGATTGGTAGCGCTTTCCAAAGCCCTTAGTGACTGCACTTAGAAGAGGTTGGCAAAATTTTAGAGAATGTGACTGAAGGCTCTTCCGATTTTTCTCCACAGTAAGCAAGGTAGGGAGCAATTCTCCATAAGAACAAAACAGTTTTGTTCTCCCTGTAGGCGATCAATTGTCACTGTAATAGGAGCCAAAACTGAGACATAGTACCCAAGAAATTCAATTTCGTGACTTCTGAACACTGCAATTTTAAAGGACGTCATGAGTTGATGTAATTTGTCCTTGTTTTAAAAGTAATGACAATGCATCAAACAAAGAGTTCCACCTTGTAATGCAAGGAACCTTTAATGAGCAGTTGATAACAGTTTTGGTAATCTCTGTTGATTTTGGACGACCGCTTTTGTTCCATAATGCTGAGCCTTTCCCCATCGCAGCATGATTAATATTTGCAAAAAAAGATATTTTCAGTGCTTGTTTTGCACTGTGTGTGTGAAGCGCAGCACACACATGCTTAGATAGACTGAAGCTGCATGGGTCAGACGAAAGGTCTTCTTCCTTATCTAAGGCACTTCTCATTAAGAAATTATGCTCCAGCTCGTGCTCACCCTGATCTTCTTAACCTAACGGATTCTATCTTCTGAATCTGTGGACACATTTGCAGCAGTGACTGCAAATTCCTTAAATGCTTTCACAAAATTAGAGCCGTTATCAGTGACGGTGCTCGTGATTTTGTGCAGGGAGATATCGTATTCATCGATGATATTCTCAATATGTCCAGCAATCTTGATGTAATGTTTTCCTTTGAAACGACAACATGCCAATACTCCACTGTGACGGACAAGAGCAGCTTCCTTAAGCTGAAAAAAAAAATGAAATAACAGTTTAATGTTTGTCTCATAAATGTTTCCATAAATTTTACATATTAATATAATCGAGATAAATTCCACTAACAAATAGGGCTGCTTTCAGCCAAAAGCTGATAACTCCCCAACTGCAAAGACATTTTCAATTTCATAAAGAGCAAATTCTTAACATACCCAATGAACTGCAACGCCCAAAAAACTACGGTGACAAGGGGACCAAATATCTGCAGTAAGACGTAAGTAAGAGGTGATGTCTAGTTTATTCTTCAGTAGAGCTCTTGTCACTTTCTCTTCTTCTATAAGATTTTATACATTTTTAATGGGCGGGCATGCTAGTTTTGACTTAATGATTGTCGTTGTACACCACTCTATACCATACACTACTCCTATATTGTGTTTGGGGTGACTTAATCACCTACTGCAACGCGAACCGTTTAAGAACTCTTCGCAGGGATTAACGATCGACAAAGAGGTCAAACTCGAGGCGTTGGGTTTCAAATTCTTAACAAATCAGGACTTCGACTCGAGATGATAAGGACGACTCTAAGGTGCGTGCGGAACTCACCGATCTCAAATCAAAACCAGGTATTTGTACGAGTGATCCGGAAGGAGGAAAGGGGGATTTGGAGCAAGGGGTGAGGAAGCTCCAGACATCTTAATCCGTGAGGCGGACGGAAATTCAGCTTTTAGAGGGAAGGCGCGAAAAAAACAAGCGGCTCGTTCTCTCCTCGTCGCCGGGGGAAGGGTTCTAGACAAATTCGCAGGATTGGGGGATAATTCTCCAATACGCCCAGGAGTCGAAACTTCTCGAATGTTCGTTCTCAAAGAGGAAGTGACGTTTTCCATTGCGGGATACAATCGCACGTGGTCTCCAAATAACGTGAGGAGGTCAGAGGTTGTTCTTTTACAATGATATACAGGTATTGCTACTATAACGAAATACATTGTATAGGAAATCTGAATTCCAAATTCAACTAATAACTACATATAATCGATAAATAATTGTACTAATTATTCCTGAAAATTTTTTATTCAATAATATCTCCAAGTAAATGATAGCGCTCTTTAAGAATATATGTATGTGATTCTCATGAAATTATTGCAATATATTAACCTCTGTTGTTTGTATATGTCTTCCTTTATTTTACTTCGTTATATAGCCTACGTAGTGACCAATAAACCGAACGCTTTAGTATTCGGTCGTTATAAGAGCTTAACCTGTACTACTAATACTATAATTGTAAACAAGATTTGTAACTCAGAACTCACTTTTAATTAATCTCACAAAAGCTGGTCGCTCATAGGGGGATGCACACCATGTATGATAAAATCTACAATCAGCTTACCAAAAACAGATTGTTTGACCTTATTAGTATTCAGGGCAAAACACTCCGGCAATGTCTTTACTTTAACACCGCTGCATGAAGGACCATCGTCTAAACCTGAACGTTTTCTTTTTAAATATTTTCTTTGAGCCGTCACGTAGTTATCCGCCTTTTGCACCAAAGCAGGATGTTTTCTCTGTTGATAAATGTACATGATCAGATAATTGAAGGACATGTTTCACGTTGCTATAATTCACGTTAAATTCAATCACCATATACTATAGATAAAGGTGTTGCAAAAGAAAGCAGATAGGCTCGTGCATGGTAAACCTAAGCTACTTAACATTATCGTAGGCTACTGGCAATTTTGCAATTTTTAAAAAAATAAGAAATGGTGAAACTTATCAATTGAATTAAGTATCATATAATAAGCTTTAATAAATTCTTACCTTCAAATGAATGCGTAGATTGGAAGTAGTATTGCTCGCCGCTGAGATTTCGCCATTGCATGATGTACATACACAATTTAATTTTTTTTCCGTCGGAAGATTACACTCTAAAAAAATTACCATCTAGTAAAGGAGTACTATAATTACATGATTCTTTATCTTCCTCGTCTTTATTAATGTCTAATCTCTCCATTTCACACTCTTTCGAAGCTGAAGTTGCCATGCAGCAGTTGAAATAACACTGAGCGCTCTCACTATACAACCCAACACAACTGTGACCATCTGATAACTGAATTTGAACTGATTCAATCAATCTTCCCTCACCGGCTCACGCAGTCAACCGTTTGTGTCATACAAGTTGCGAAATAAAAGCATGCATTACACGTTCTTAACAGCTATAGAAACCTATTATCAGTGAAGTATTTGCAAAAAAGTATTTAAATATTATCAAAAGTATTTAAATACATGATTTCAAATGTATTTATAAATACAATTTTACATACATCAATGTATTTAAATACTGCCCACTTCTGTTCATAGAGTATATAAAAACCTTTTGATAAGAAGAAATAGAAGCTTCTGGATTCTCGCGAGGAGTGGATGGCGAGAAAGAGAAAATGGAATAATGTGAAGAGGATGAATCAGGCTGAGGGGGGTAAACATACAAATAGACAACATCGAAAGGAATCCTGGAAAGCGTTTTAGACTGTTTAGACTACTCTGGTATCAGGTATTTTGGAGTACCTCTTTCTTCTTACGTCACCTTTAAATTAATTAAGTGTTATAAGTCTTATTCATGTAACTTTGGGCCTTCGGGTAAGGAACGAAGACAGGGAGGTCATTCCGGGAACACCTGTTACTAGAGTAGCGAAGCCTATTTTCATCTTCAACGGCGCATGTCGTTTCGGCTTTAAACAATTTATCAATAGAACCTATTTTGTATGCGCGAATATCTTTTTGGTTTAATGACCTCCGTATAATTTGTTAACAGTTAATATATTTCATTTTAATTTTGTTGTAAATAATACTGTAAATACTTTTTGTGCGTGTATTTATTTAACCCCTTGCGGATACCTCATAATTTAGCACCGTCCTGATTAATTCTGGTGAATTTCTGGTAGGCCTTTAGATCCCTGGTCTTCTATAAATTTTATGTGTGTATTTTCTTTGGGCCGTGTGGACCGAGTTCCGCGATAACCTTTACAGTTACCCAGAATACTTGCGCAAGTTAGCTTTGAAGCATGGCAAGTTTGGGTCTGGTCTTCAAAGTGAGGACATTCTCTACCTGATGGAAATATTTTCATGTTTGAAAGAGAAAGAAAAGCTTGTCAGTGTGTTCTTGGATGAAATTCACGTTCAGAAACGCATGTCATACAAAGGACAATCACAAGGTGCTTTTCAAGTTTTCATGATAACTCTCCCCCCCCCCACCCCTATTCATCTTAAAAGCATGTAGTTGCATTATTTCCTGTCTAGTCTTACAACATATACACTTCTTCAGCAGACATAAGCAGTTATCAAAGTCATGCCTGATATTGGATTTCAAGTACTTATAGTTTGTCGTGGCTTACAGTTAAGTATGGATGTACGTTGAATTCGTACATGAATTAATCGGTTCCACTTTTCTCTAAGAGTGCTCTAATTTAATTCTTTAACCAGGGAGGTTTCGTATTATGATATATCTATTGCCAATGCTGCGTTCGAGGATCTAATTAAACAACTCCGACAAAATATACTTTTAATCACATCAAAGAACGAAATATTAAATCATTAAATGCACTAATTCTATAGTAAGAGGGTCTAATAAAAATTAACACTACAAATGAGCACTACGAGATGGTTGACGCAAAAATCACTTCTAATACACGAGATTTAAGCTCAATTAATGCGAGTTCTTAAGTCATTTGAAAGTAAAATAGTTTGGTTACGACTACCAGCTTAAAATGGTTTTATTATGAATACACCTTTGCACGGAATGGGAAATAACAGAAATGAATATTTTTTTTGTATTCGTTGGTTTGGGCGAGTTTGACTGGAGACGTCCTCGCTGAGGTGAGGCGATCGTGGTTCGGTGATTCGGGAAAACAGCTGATGCTTCTCCCGGGGTGGTTGAGGTGGGTGACGGTGCTTCTCTCGACTTGAAGGTGTAAGTGAGGGGATCTTGGAGGAATGGAAGTTATCCCGATCCCTGTGTTACCAATTCTGGCTTCTCGACGATGAGACTTAACCAAGATGTGAATCTCTTCTCAAATGGGAATTCACTTTGGTCTTCTTCAATGGTGAGGGGTATCTCTGCTTTTTCAGCAAACCGAGATACGTGATTTTCTCTGGACGAGAATGGTAGGAGAGTTGGTTTTGATACCAGTGGTCTGCTCTTCTAAGCGACCAAAGGAACAGCCTCGGGAAGGTAAGTCCCGCTTGGTTCCAAGTATCTTCTTTATTCCCTGTTTGACTCAGGAACTAGTCTTCTTCTCTCGATAGCTATACGGATTCTCTCCAAATTTCTCAAGATCGAAATATATACGTCGATTATCCCCTGAGGGGAGGGGAGAAGAGGGAGTTTAGGAGGGGGCGGACCCTCACTAGCCCACAGTAAAGCCCCTCTCCTAGAGCATATATTTTCAACGCTGTGACACTTCGCCCCTTCATGTTTACGCAAGGGAAAGGTGAGATTTCGTCTATTTGGCGAAAAAATAGACAAACAATCGGAGGGGACAGTGAGCCTGTACCTAGATTTTCTGCCGACGAAGCCTTAGGCAGCAAGATTTTCATTCTAAAGGCCCTCACACCCTCCTATGCTTATATTAACGGACTACACCACCAGTCTTGTAAATTTAGAAATCTGCTGACTGAAATCCTTCTTTGCGTGCGACTTCGAAGGGTCTTGGGCAGCGGGGAAAAGTAGGGGGGAGGGGGGGGCTTAGCCCATGGAGAGCGTAACGGTCGAAGCTGTATAAACAAACTAGCGTCTGCTGGTCCTCGTTATATTCATTCCTCTACACACTGGTATGGCAATAATAGAATAAATAGGAACATGTATAGAAAGCTATATGGAGGAAGTCTGGCCTCTTTCATCCCAAATCCACATAATCACAATGAGTGTATATTCCTATTGTTCGACACCGTTCATTTGCTGAAATGTATCCGAAACTACTGGTTCAATCAAAATGATCCTGTCCAAACCTTTGTCTTTCCATCACCAGAAAAGCCAAACATTGTAAAACATCCTAGTTTATCAATCACTCTCGTGATAAATCTCACATGTTAAACTAGCTCCAGGATTGAAGATAAATCTTTGTATCCATCTAATTTAGAAATTTCAAAATGTGCATTATGCCATTCAGGTGTTTGATGAGAAGAATGTTTGTTGCTGCACCCAAGGAATTCAAAGAAGTAGATTCATCAGGTAAAGCCATACTTTTGCAGCAAGAAATTCTTTGATGGAAAACAAATGGCCTCCGCTGTCCAGAAAGTAGGCTCATCTAACATTTACCAATTTCTCCATCAACTTGCACACGCAGAAGGTGAGAGAAGTTGGGCGGAAGTTGGGCGGAATCCGGCCATGGTAGAGTAATCTCTTCCCGGTTTGCGAAAAGCGACCACAGTAGTGATTCGCCAGGAGCTGAGAGGATACCCTCTACCCAAATCTTGTTAAACAAATCTAACAGAAATTCCATGCCTCGCTCACCCAGGTGTCAAGGCGTGGTGTACGGACATCGTCCGGAACAGGGGCGGCGTCCGCGCACGAAGCGAAAGCGGAACGCAACTCACTCAAAGTAAAGCTGTCGTTGAAGGGTTCTACGCCTCCCGTGGCAAAGTCCAGTTGGCGGCCTGTTGCGACATCACGACGCTCATTAAATGCAGGCAGAGCAGCATCCCGGCTAGAGAATGAGGTCGCGAAGGATTCCGCCACGGAAGTGGGGTCGGAGATTGCGGTCCCATCCTCCTGGAGAACGGGAGGAGGTTCCTGAGAGAACTTGCCCCGAATCCTTTTGACTCGCTTCCACACCTTTGTTAAAGGGGTCTTCCCGTTAAATGAAGACACGTACGTCAGTCAAGAAGAGCGGCGGGCGTGCTTCGAAACATACCGGAACTTAGCCCTAGCTGGACGAATTTCATCGACAGTGAAGTTGTTCGAGCGGCGCTTATAGCGCATGTGGGCATAACGCTTCTGTTTGAGGGCGGCCTCACACTCGGCTGACCACCACGAGAGCGGTCGGCGTGCAAAACGACCAGACGTTCTAGGAATAGTAGTTAGGCCGGTCGATGAGGTTGCCGGAAAGGAACTCAACGGCCTCATCTACCAATCTAAACTCATCAACTGAGAAAAATCAGTCACTTCCTGTAAATGTGGACCATCGCGCCAAGCACCACTGGGGCAGTCTCTCAGGCGGCAGCGGCCTATAAAATTATATTTGAATGAGAAAGTGATCACTACTATGGTCATCGACTACCCCTCACCCAAAATCAGTTTGTGCATCCGGAGAGCGATTCGTATGGCCGAAGCGGTGGCAGTAGTAGCACCTCCGCTGCAGTGGCAAGAAATAGTTCAAACGGTGCCGATACAAACCGGCATGCACCAACTCTTGAAGCCTGTAACGATGAACGTGACGAAGAATGTAAGAATGGACCTGTAGGCCCCTTTATGTTTTATCATCACACCTTCGACTTCGATCGCTCCATGGTCGGTCAGGTCTAAAGTGATGGCATCTATGGAGTAGTTCAGGAGTTCCCTCGCATAAACCACTACTTTCACGAAGTTTATAGTAGAGTGCAGCGTCACGTTCACCGGCGTGCCATCAAGTGTCCGAAGGGTACTAATCATGGCCGCTTCAGAGGGATCCGACGCAATGGCCAGAAAGTTCCCGTCCGAGAAACGGGTCACCTTCATCCCTCTACCAATCAGGCTAGCTAGCGCTTTCCTCTGATGAAACAGGTTGCCCTTGTCCGCATGCTGCCATTAGTGGGGCGAATAACCAGCTGGCTCGAAAACGCTAGGTAGTCTCTCAGTCAATGAGGTGGCCCAACGTATTCGAGGCTCCACTCGGTGCACTGGCCACTTTGGTTTTGGTCTGGGCCTTCAGACCCGGGGAAGCACTGGAACCGGACGTGCGATCTTGGCCTGGTCACTTGCCGAAACGGCAGCAGCCCTATCTGCCCCTGGAGCTCCCGCGGAAGGATAGGAATCTTTAGTCTTCTTTGTATTTTTGCTATTTCTTTTTAGGAGGGAATGAATCCGCTTCTCTCCACTGCCGAGAGGAGCCCTTAGGCCGAATGGACCAGCCTCAGCAAGATCCTTCTCTGAAATGTGAATAAAAACCCCTTTACCATCATCGGAGCCGCTTCCGTGCACTCCAATTCTTGGCCGCCTGCTTGCGATCTTGAAAGTCCTCTGTGAAATTAAAGGGGGGACTGCCAGTGGAAATGAGATGGAGTCGCCCAAGGGCACCTCCAGAGAATGGGGTGAGAAGAGGAGTAAGCCTCCTCTCCAGTAGAAGAAGGTTGGAGGAGACACTGAGAAAGCTCAAGGGCGGGACCTCCTTTTCTGATTTGCAACTGCAAGAGAGAGGCTCCGATAATGATAGTTTTTTTTTTACTTGTCCATTAGTATTCAGGAACATTTAGCCACCCCTGCCTGTGACGGGCAACACTGACCCCAACAAGGAAACGGCACGACTGGGAGCCTTTGATTGGCCCCAGCCGCTAATACTGGGCGGGGTGGTATACCCCTTATCCGTCACTCCTTCGGAAAACCCGGACCAAATCATATACGTGGCGTGGTAGGCAGGTCAGGATGACGGATCCAGCTTGGTGACCAGCTTATGAGCAGTAGGGTCACCACACCTAACATCTTGCCGTAGGAGTGCTTGGTTACGTGATCCAAATGAGGGCCGGGCCGTGATCGGAGAGGTCCATAGGCATGAGAAGGGGTTAACAAAAGGGGTAGAGAAAAGGTGATGGTAAAGGGACGACGGAAGGGCAGGGAAAAGATGAGGGAGAGTTGGTACAGGAGACGAAGATTAGGGTTAGCGAAGGAAGGAAGAGAGGCAAAGCTGGGGCTGGACGGAGCGCTGACTCCCTCAGCACGGCGGCCAGCGAAATATTTCACTGTGCCCATGAGAGGGCGGCATTAGGGAATAGGTCCATGGGAGCAGTCATAGCACAATGGTACGCAACTTTAAGTTATCCTCGTACGTCTCTCAGGGTGTGTGGAGATTACAATGCACCAAGAGCACCCAAGGCGCTTTGTGGGGTGCGAAAGAGAGCGAGGAGGAAGGGCTCTAACAACTTACCCCGGTCCCGTCAAAGAGTTCTATTCAAACTAGTGGCAGGGCGTCTCTATAATTTGCACTCTGCCCAGGGGAGAACAGTTCCACCTGGTACCAAGTGTAGACAGCCAAAAAGGTTGAATGGATAGTCGCAGAGAAATAAAAAAATAAAAAGTAGAGGCGAGAGGGAACGAGGGAAAACAGCAACAACTTTCTCAGAACCATCAGACAGTTTATGTCAACAAGTGACAGGGTTCCCTAATTTGAACTCGTTCCGGAAAGATGTTTAGCTTCTCCAGATAGCAAGTGTAACAGGTTACATAGGGTATCCCCTGGATGGACAATCGAAGAAAACGCGTCAATAATTACATTAATTGCACTTTATTATCTAGGTGATGAAATGTGGGTGCTTTCCACAAATGTTAGGCGTCGAAAGCAGTGGATTCCACCATGTAAACAATAATGTTCTTTTGGTTAGGATATTTGGTGGGAGATATTCGCTTCGAAATCCTGCTACTAAATCAAACAATTACAGTTTAAGTTTATTATGAGCAACTTGACTGGTTGAGTGCAAAACTTAAGGAGAAGAGGGCTTTGGCGAATCGAAAGTATTGCTTTCCATCATAATAATGAGGCTCCAACTGCAAGAATCAGTCATTTCAGATCGATAAGATAGGTTGAGAAAAGCGTGCACATCCCCGCTATTCTTCCTATCACGCATCATCAGACTACCACTTATTCCAAACTTTGGAACATTTAATTGATGAACAATAAAAATCATTAGACGCACAAAAATTGAATATTAACGACTTATTTGCCACTAAACCTATTAATTCCTGTAAACCATGCATCATTAAGCTTTCAGACTGTTGACAAGGTTATTGATTCAATTATTAGGTTGTTCGTCAAATAATGGCCGATTTTTCGACTCACTTTTAATAAGTTTACTTGAATTGCTATTTTACATGCTTAGTAATTGATGTGTAATCTAATAAATTTCCAATAATTTCTAAAGGCTTGATAGTGACGAAGCAAACAAACATTTCACGAAACCGAAGCTGCATCAGCAAAGATTATGGTGACAGTCTGGTGGTCTGTTATTGATGTTGTCCATTAATTTTCTCCAGCCTAATCAGAGATTCACAGCAGAGGTTTACTGCACCAACTTGGGAAAATGAGACCTTCACTAGTGACTCAACGTGGACCAATTCTGCTTCACAACAACGCGCAGCCAGAGGTTGCAAGGATAACGCTACTGAAACTCAATGACTTAGGATACGAGACTTTACCTCATCCTCTATATTATCCCGATCTTTCACCCACCGACTACCATTTTTTCAAGCATCTAGACACTTTAATAAGCAAAAAACATTCAAGTCCAAAACTGAAGTGGAAGCTGGATTCAAGGATTTCTTAACATAAACGCCAGTAGATTTCTATTGACGAGGCATAAATGATCTTGTTCATCGATGGAAGAGATGCATAGATGATCAGAGATCATACTTTGACTAATTTTAACATAGCTGACCTACGACAACACCTAGGCTTCACTGACCTTCGCTTGATCTCTCTAGACGGGGAATATTTGAGTGCGTTTTCTACCGTTGGCCGTCTTAGAAAATATGTAGATCAATGAGTTTTTATGTGGTTCTTAGATTTAAACAAGAGAAACAAAATAATATTTGCTATTATAAAAACAAATAACAGAATTTAACAATAATTTGTACACTATGGGAAAAGGAAAGGAAATTAATTTACAATGAATGCTTCAGCACGAGCTATGAGTAGCACAACATTTACCCGAAGGAAAACGGGAGGAGATGATGAGGTGAAACTTCGGAGTCGGGAAGCGTCAGGTCTCTTCGCGGTGATGGAGAAAAATGTAATAGGCTTACGATTTTCCAAGAAGGAGAGAGGGCCTCGAGTGGTTGTTCGTTTGTGTGTATTGGTAAAAGTAAGTGTTGCCGAAAAGAATATCTTAGTCATTGATTTTTGAATGGCAATTATATATTACAAATTATTTGAGATTTTGGATCGATTATTTATAATGGGTAATTTTACATTGAATTTTAAACAAGAAAATATACTAATGGAATATTGATAAATTTGATATTTTATAGGAATGCCAGAGGGCATTGCTATAACTGGTGCCAAATAGTTCGGCGAGATTGGTCAACCGTAGTAACGTGGCCGACGCGAGTTTACCCTTAAGTTGTTTGAAGCTGGTGATTGATAACGGAGTCCAAACTAGTTGTTCTGATGCCTTCTTCGGGAGCTCGCAAAGAGAAGCAGAAAGGGTTGCCAAATTGGGAATCTATCCCCGATTTAAGGAGGCGGAACCCATGAATGACCTTAACTGCTTTTTGTTTCTGGGCAGCGGCATTTTTACGATGGCTTGTATCTTTTCTTCCTGAGGGGCTAATTGATTATTCCCTAGGAGGAAACCTAAGTAATCTATTGTATTAAAGGCAAAATGACATTTGTTCGGACTGTCAAATTATGATCCCTGAGCGTTTGCAGCAGCGCTTGAAGAGCGGTAAGTGCCGGTCCCATACGTGGGGTAATCCATCTAAAATTTGTTTCATTACCCTATTGTAGTTACTGCAGGCGATGACGAGCCCAAATGGGAGCCGACGAAACTGCTATAACCCCCCTTTCGGTTGCGAAAGCAGTGTACCTTTTAACCTATTCCCACAATTGGATCTGGTAATAGGTCTTAAACCAATCCAGTTCTGAAATATACTTTGCTTTTTCAAACAGATGGAGATTTTCGTCGATAAGGGGAATCGGCTATGCGTCGAATACGGTAACGGCGTTTAGTTTCCTAAAATCGATGCAAATCCTATAGGGATTATCGGGTTTCTTGACCATGACGACAGGGGAACAGTAATCTCGGAGTTGGGAGTTGGGGGGGTGGGGGTGCATGCGCAATATATAACCTTAAGTCTTAATCTTATCATAGAAGATAAGGTTACTTCCACTTTAAACATCATCGTGCAAGCTATCACTCCATGCATTGCTCATTCATCCACATTCTTGCAATACCTTATACACAATGCTGCCATAGCCCGCCGTGCAAGACGACACCAACAAATACAAGGACCCCATATCTGCGATGTCTGTGGAAGAGACTATGCCAACCTGCGCAGAATCCGCAGCCATCAACGATCTCACCAAAGACAATAATTATCAACCAAACATCATTAAAATTATCCATGTATGGAGTGACGTCGTCATCGACAACGATAGACAACATTTAAGCTTCTCTTAAATGCACGGGTAACGGATACATACGGCTTTGACCTAATAGCCTCTTGGGTGATCAATTGAATATTGTGCTCATACTGAGTAGTACAACCTGGAATGTCGGAGATGACGTCCCGAATTGATTTAGATGTGAGCTGGTTTCTCTGAGCGGACAATAGCTGGTCGCTTGTCTTGAGCTCGGTAGACGAGGATTCCATCACAATCTGGTACGAACAAGGGGTATTCATTCGTTATCTTGCTTTACGCATGCAATTTGTACTAAACATAAGGGGTCCAGTGGGTAATTTGATTCAATGGCCGATTCTTCGTCTATAGTCAATATTTGGTTAACTCCTGCGAGCCTATGGTAATTCTTAAGGAGCTTTAAATGGAAAAGCTTCCTCTCCTTGGTTGTTTCAACCAAATAATCGACAAGACCGCGTTTCTCTATTATTTGGTGGGGGCCCTTCCATTGGCTTAGCAGTTTGTTATTTTCGGTCGGGAGAATAATATCGATCATAGCATCGTTGTCATGGGGCACTTTTGATCTATCAAGCCAGAAATTAAGGATGCTGTTGTAATGTGTATCCTAACTGTCTGAAGGTTTGATTTGGCTGAATTCTGCACTGCCTAAACTTTACCCGGTAAAAATCTGGGGTCATATTATAGGCGGCAAGTATCTCGGCCTTGAACGATGAATAATCAATTGTTGACCCTGAGGGTAAGTAAATGAAAATATTCCTTAGGTAGGTGTTCAGTAGGGGCACCAATTAAGCTACGCCGTCTGATTCTATGTCCCAATGATTTACTAAGAAGATCTTCCTTCTCGAAGTAGATTAAATATGAAGCGAAATCTTCCTCTTCTTTGAAGACAAGCAGTTTGACGGAGGCTGGTTGCTGTATTCCGGTCCCAGAAGTGACGGATAGGGTTCCGTTTATCGTCCTTGCCATCTCTAATTCGTGCAAACGAATTCTCTCCATTTCTTCTTTCTCTTCTTCCTGGATATAGGACATTAGGTCCTTCCTAGTTAGACCCAGAGATTCCCCTTGTGCCTTAAAAATTACGAACGAAGACATGATGTCTCACCTGTTCGCACTTAAAAAAAAAATTAACACACACACACAAGAGGATGCAGCGAGTTTGTCGAACCCGAATTAACTGTTTCACTTAATGCACTTATGAGAACTGACGGAAGTGCCAATGGGGTTTACATGACCCAGTAGTAAACACACAAAAAAAACTCGCTTAATTCGCACGATGAGAATTCTATGATTGGGGCGAACAAGCCTTGATGCCTACTCCTAGGCACGCCAAACAAAACCGAACGAATAGAATTTCTCTGAATATTTCAAATGGCAGAGTATACAGGGCCGAAAGAACAGATATAATATTCTGCTTGGGAACACTAGTGATACAGTCACAATAATCACTAAGCAATTAACTTCAAATATTCACCGGGATCGTGTATCTAAATTTGAAAATAGTTTAGCAATAAAATTGTATCCTTGATATCCAAAACCACAATCTTAAAGGCCTTAAAATAAAAATCTTGTAACGAAAATTAAAAACCTGACACCATTTTAATTATATATATATATATATATATATATATATATTATTACGTCGTAGGTCAGCTAGGCTTCACTGACATTCGCTTGCCCTCCATAGACGCGAGGGAAGTCCCTTTTATGAACGGGGGATATTCTAGTGCGTTTTATACAGTTGGCCGACTTAGAAAATAGATCAATGGTTTTCTATGTGGTTCTTGGATTTAAACAAGAGAAACTAAATAATCTTTATTATAAAAACAAATAACAGAATTTAACAATAATTTGTACACTATGGAAAAAGGAAAGGAAATTAATTTACAATGAATGCTTCGGAACGAGCTATGAGTAGCACAATATTTACCCGAAAGAAAACGGGAGATGATGAGGTGAAGCTTCGTAGTCGGAAAGCGTCACGACTCTTCGACGGTGATGGAGTAAGATGTAATAGGCTTACGAATTTCAAAGAAGGGAGGAGGGCCTCGAATGGTTGTTCGATGGAGTATCCTTGCAGGGCACAGAGTGAAGCGCGTTATTCCAGAATGAGTCCTTACGTCCTTGACTGCTGTAGTTCTAAACTGGTTTCTTGCCTGCGAGCCCTTAGGGTACCAGAGTCGCTTGTGAAGTGGCACGTTGTGTCCGTTGACTGGTTCCAATGAATTCTTTTGATTACTGCTTGGATACTGCGCTAGCAGTGCTCGGCTCCTGTTTGAATACTAATTTGCTCGTTTCCGCGCTGGAAAATATATATGACTTTGCCGGAAGCGATTTGGTTTGCCGTCGGAAGTGGGTCCCACTCCGTTACAAGGTGCGTCAGGGAAAGGGTTAGCGCCCTCTCACTGAGTTGGGTTCCGGGCTCCAGTTTGACTCGTCTCGCTTCGTTATCGCCCTGAAAGTTTACCGGAAGACGCCAGTTGAAGGTCCGTTCGTCCGTGAGATACTTCCTAGGCCTCTTTGTCCGCGTGACTCTCTCTCTCTCTCTGACAGTGGTGTTAATTTTTTTTTTAAGAATAAATGTTTCTGAATTGTTATTATTTTCCGAACAACCTAATATATACTTGATTAAACTAGCAATTGGCTCATTTTTCCACCTTGATACAGTGAGGTATGTCTTTAACCGCTAAATGTAATATATGTATTTAATTCTAAAATAAAATTCGACATTCTCCCCAGCGGATCAGGTGAAACATCCAAATGGTTCTGTTTTAACCATGGTCAGGGAACGGAAGTGGGCTCAAATTGTTGCCTCTTTTATTTTCATCATATCCTAGTCATGACTGGTGGGCCGAGTCACTGCAGCATAACTATGCTGTGGTGAGAAATTTTCAATTCTTCAACTTTGTTTTCCACAAGGTTGGGACAGCGCACATAAATGTCAATAGATACATACACTCTCTTACTATAGTATTTTCTGCACCAAGGTTTAAGGTAAGGAACTAGTGGATTGCTGCCCAATCAAATGGGTTAAAAGATTCCTCTGCCAATATGAATCGAAGACGGGTGTGTTGAGGGGAAGTTAAAAGGGGTCGGGAAACAGGGCAACCGGAACGTGGCGAAATGGGTGTAATATGCCCAGCACAAAACCGACAGCAAGGGCTGATTTGAACATCACCCAAAACAATGCGAACCCGGCAAAGGGCTACCTCCAGCGACCGCAATCTATGACGAATCGAGGACCAAGAGTGAATAGAATTTTTAATTTTGTACAGTTTGGATGATGAACAGTCATCCCATCTATTCTGCCACAGTGGAAAAGTCTATTTTCTTATTGGAGGAAGGTAGTCCCTAAAAGGCAGAGCCGTGTTCTCAGGGAACACAGAATGTGCTGAGCGGGCCAGCCGATCAGCCCTCTCGTTGCCCAGGGACCCAGCAAAAAATAATTCTATATCGGGACGCATTTTGGACCAGCCAGTTGCAAATTTCTGTGACTAAGGGATGGGAGGCATTAAAAGATCTAATTGACTGTAAGACACTACTTGAGTCGGAAAAAATGACAAAATCACTAAAAGGTAAAATTTGGATGAGTCTAAAGTTCAGCGGTAAAAATGGATGCTGCTGGTGGCAAAGAAAAAGTTAGGAATTCTCCTCCTGGGTAGATCGCTGCGGCGCCCAGGCCACTGTCCGACTTAGAGCCATCCGTGTATAATGGGCAGCAATGTTTGTGTGAGGTCGAATGTTCTGGGAACAAACTCTTAATGATGCGAGGGTCCATGGAAGACTTCTCCAGGCTCCATATGTTGGTACATACTGTGGGGAGAGGAGCATGCCAACTAGAGGTCAATAAGGATGGAAGGGCAAGGACCCTTGGAGCACCCAGGTTAGAAAGGTGATCTCCTATGAGAAGGTTAAAGGGGCGGGGTAAAGATGGCAACTTATCATATGCCGCCGTTGATTCGGCAGCATACAGGCATCTGTAGATCTCTGTTGCAGGGGCTTGCTGTACTCGGCAGAGGTATCGCATGCAGATTTGAAGTCTATGGTAGGGCAAAGAGAGTACCCCACTCTCGCAGTAAAGGCTGTTGAGAGGAGTACGGAAGGCTCCACTGGAAAGAGGAACTCCGAGGTTTCGAATGGGGTTCAGCATTTTAAGGGCTGAAGGGAAAGCCGATGAGTAAATTTGACAGCCATAATCCAATTTGGATTAGACGAGGGCTGTGTATAATGTCCACAATGTTTGTCGGTCGCTGCCCCACGAAGTGTGTGAGAGGACTTTCAAAATGTCTAGAACCTGCAAACAGCCCGTTCGAAGTCGGCGTAGGTGTGGTAACCAGGATAATTTTGGATCGAGTGTTAGGCCAAGAAACCGAAACTCAGAAACAAACTCTATATCTTCGCCTTGCAGGGAGATATATGGCGGGACAAGAACTCCTCTGCCCCGGTGTAAATACATTGTTTTGGTTTTGTTCGTGGAAAAGCAGAATCCCTTAAGTTGTGCTCTTTTGGATACAGCATCGACCGCCAGTTGTAGCCTACTCGCTGCAGATGGAAGGCGAGGTGATGAACAGTATAGTGCTAAATCATCGACAAACAGAGTTGCCGATACGCCCTCTGGGAGAGACGAAATAATATCATTGATGGCAATTATAAAACATACAACAGTGCCCTGAGGAACTCCCTCCTCTTGGAATTGCAGGTCAGAGTATGCGTCTCCAACACGTACCTTGAAGGATCGAGATGCTAAAAAACTTTGAATAAGTGACAGTAAAAGGCCTCTCATACGCCAGACGTATAGCTGCTTTAAGATACCGTATCTCCATGTTGTGTCGTAGGCTTTCTCAATATTTGAAAAATATGGCCAGGACTCGGTGCCCTTCATGAGAAAGCTTTCCGGACCAATCCCTCGAAACGTACTAGGAGGTCAAGGGTACTATGACCTTTGCGGAAGCCATATTGAAATGGAGAGAGAAGGTGATTGGTTTCTAGGAACCAGTTTAGGCGCTCCAACACCATTTTTTCCAGCAACTTACTCAAACAGCTGGTACGAGCTATAGGGCGGTAGTAATCTCCATCCCTGCCCGGTTTAACAGAGGAAAGGATGATCCCAATGCGCGATGACGATGGGTAAAAACCCTTCATCCATATAAGCTTGTACAAATCAAGTAAAAAGAGAGTTAGAGTGTGGATGTACGTGCAAAATCATATCGAAATGGATCTCAAGGCCAAGGAAAGTAGCTCTGAAAAGGGACAAAGCGCTACGCAGCTCATGGATGCTGACTGAATAAGCATTATATGGAAGGTTAGATTTTGTTGTGAAGTTGAGAGAATGAGACTTCCTTTAATTTGTAGGATAGAGAAGCCTTATCGTAACGGCTGACAGCGCGGAAATGGTCAGCAAAAGCATTGCTGACCGCCAGGCTGTCATTCTCCAAGGAACCATATAAGTTGAGTGTGGGGGTATGATGATCAGCACAACAGCCCCTGATCTTATTAATCCTCTTCCAGATCTTAGAGTTAGGTGTCAGAGGAAATTGATGAAACGTAACGGCGCCATGAATTTTGGCGAGCCTGACGAAGGGTTCTTTGGCGAAGCGCACGAGCTCGGTTTCGGTCGACCTTGTTGCACAAAGTTGGGTTCTTTCGGAATCGAGCATGGGCTAACGTAGTTTTTGAAAGCTGTTGCACACGCCGAGGTCCACAAGGGCAGTTGAGCGACCCGTGGCGGGGCGCCTCTGTGTTGCTGCATTGTAGATAGTCGATGTAAAGTATTCTACTGTCGCGTACACTCCATTGAAGGTCCTCAAGGATTCACTTGTGAAGGACGCCTCTTGGAAACCTTTCCAATCTGCATGACCTAAGTCCCACTTAAGGGGCATGGTTGTATGAGGGCTAACTTGAAGGGTCGACAAGACAATAGGGGAGTGCTCACTCCCATGGAGATCGTCAAGAATTGACCATCGAAATTCCGTAAAGCAATCCGGGGAACAAACAGACAGGTCAACACAGCTAAAAGAGTCCGTCTGGACACGATGAGGTAAAATCACCAGTGTTTAAAACACAAAGAAAGTCAGATAATATAAGAGACTAAAACACTGCCTTTGGCATTCCGAGTGATATCGCCTCAGTATGGGTGACGGGCGTTTAAAATCTCCTAGTAATAAAAATGGGGAGGGAAATTGGTCTATCAGTTCTAAAAGGTCGGGTCTTAACAATGATGAACAAGCGGGTATGTAAATAGAGCAAACGGTAAAAAGCTTAGAAAGAAAAACCCTCAGGCAATAGCTTGGAGGGTAGTATATAAGGGGATGAGAGAAACACGGTGGGATGAAGATACCATGATTGACCCCTTCCCCCTCCATGAGAGGAGCTTCCAGCAGGAGCAATAGAGTTGAAAGTGAGAAAGCCGGGTACCGGCGGAAAGGGCCGTATACCCAGTTTATTCTCCTGAAGGCAAATAACAGCGGGGTGGAGAGTCGTCAAATGAATTTTGAGTTCTTCCCACTTTGGGAGAAGGCCTTGACAATTCCATTGTAAATTGGAAGATATTATGTGGGACGGTTAGATACCAATGTGGATATCTTCTTCTCTTTTGTAGCCGATATTGTGTTTGAGGTTCGTACCAAAGAGCTTGGGGGACGGAGAGAAGATTTTGAGGAGCCTGCTTTTGCAGGGGAAGAGATCCTCGAGGGAGCAGTAACTGGGGATATTTTCGAGGGTTTTGGAGAACCAAACGAGGCCCTTGATTGTAATTTGGGCTCACATCCTGGCGGAAAAGGAAGATCGAGAAGGGATTTTCAGCCGGTAGATCCGGAGTCATGGGTCGAGGGGGTTTTCATTGTCTGAGGGGTTGGTCCAACCGCCGCGATAGGGGATGTTGGAGTATCAACTGCCTCCGTCGGATAATGAGTACAAGGGTGAGTGGAACGAACAGGCGATCTGAGCGAGGTGTGTGGAGCTGGGTGTATATCTGCCATCGTTTGGATCAGGATGGGGCTTAAGTCCTGTGAAGGGTGGGATGGGCTTAAAGGCATAGAATGTTCAGCAATAGGGAAAGAGTCCATTGAAAATTTTCGGGGTTCGGCAGAGTCATCTCCAGAGGCTGCCCGCTTATTGGTGGTCGATGACCCAGGTGAGGAATCCTTCCTCTTATGACTGGGCTTTGGGTCTCAGGGCCGGGTGGATTAACCTTCACTGGTCGATGTTGAGGATTATTTCAGATAGAGTCTGATGTCTTCGAGTGTCTCACCCTGAGCGTCTCTCCCAGCTATCGCTGCTGGAGAGATGGGGGGAACTACATTGGTTAACTCGGTGTGAGAGCGATGCTTCGACTGTATATCCTTAATGTTTCTGACGCTTCGAGTAAATGTAGAATGAAGTGCTTCAGACGTGTGGGGACTCAAGCGTGATGGTCTGTTTCATCCAGCATCAAGTAAAACGTCAGAGAAGAGATGGCCGAGTGGTGAGGTTTGTGCTCGAGCACGCTGGTAGGCCCCTCTCATATCTAGACGCAGAGAGTCGCGCAAAGCGAGCACCTCCTTTTCCTATAAAAATATAGAGCAGAGTTTTGACGCAGCACTGTGGGTATCTCCGCAGTTGGCACAGCGGTGTTTTTGTACATTCGGGGCCATAGTAGTCAGAGCTACCAGTCACGCAGGAGCGGGGATGTCGACAGGCACGGCCAACATGTCCAAATTAATTGCAATTGAAGCAACATCTGGGTAGTTCGATGTAGGGACTTACCGACAGTTCTTGCCGTTCGAATGTTAAAATCAGTGTGGCGGTTAAGACTAAATGTTTTAGTCACCTTGTGTACGTGTGTGACACGTTGGGTACTAAGCTTGCTCTGAAGGAGGGTGGGGTCGTAGCCCCTTAGTTCGTTTGAACAGACGACGCCTTTGACAAAATTCAGACGCGGATGGGGCGAGACAGTTACTGGAATTTCAGCTATCGAAGATATATTTCGCACAAGGTTGTGTTGAGAGTGGGATGACACCTCAACTACGACATCACCACTACCTCTTGACCACATCCCGCGGGGTTCACCACAGCGGGACTCAAAAGATTCATTGACGTCGAACACAGACTTTTGCAAGTGGGGGTGTCGAATGATGAACTCATGACAAGAAAGCGGGGATAAGCTAAATCTGGGTCTACTTCGTTGGAATAGGGGTCAAACGAGCGAGGGAAGGCTGAAAGGGGAGCTAAGGAACGTTTGGCACGAGAACCCTTACGAGAAGGGGAGGTTTTTGGTTTATGGCTAGCCATTGCAAAAAGAAAAAAAATCGCATTATCCCTTGGGACTCCCCAACATGGAGGCCTACAAAGGCCCGGCATTACTGCAACTCTACAATCAGTTACGTCCGGTGTCCTCCTGGAAAATGGATACGCATCCACCACACCATCTTTATAAGCATAAGAGGCTGCCCGAGTTCTCCTACGCACGGAGAAAAGGGGTCAACGATGGGTTCCTCCTTGGGCATTCGGTAGACGAAGGCGGTTTAGATGCCCAGCCTCTTCCACCTTCATGAAAGAACAATTCGGAATCAATCCATAAAACGAGCAGAGGTCAGGTATCCATAAGGACCACTATAGTTGAAAGGGGGGGGGGAATAAAGGGCAGTGGAAGAACGTAATAAGGGGGAGAAGAAAGAGGGGAATGTTAAAAGTCTTGTTGGCAGCACCATGGGACCCCTAAGGGGCCCAGGGCTGACACCCCTCCCCACGAGAAGGCCAGAGCCTCTCTGGGAACAACCCCTGAAGAAAAGATCCTAGAGAGAGAGGGGGGGGGATGGAGAATAAAACAAATTTTCCATTCTCTTCAAAAGGCCAATCGATAGTTTTGGAGGTATCTGAGAGAGCGCCTATTTTAAGTGTTACCTTCTCGTGTATGTGAGAAGAGCTCCTTCCGAGGGCTTTGAGGAAGACTGTCTGCCAAAAATAACCCTTTAACCGCATAATTAATTGTGTTACTGCAACAATTTTTCTTAATAAATATATATATATATATATATATATATATATATATATATATATATATATATATATATATATATATATATATATATATATATATAATAAGTTTAGAGACCTCTTTCACCTTGTGTTGGTCTGTTTTTCACTGAGAAATCTCAATGACATTAGCTACGATTATGTCTATCAGATCTCTTTCACGAGCATTCTTCCACGGATATCCCCAGCAAGAATCTGGAAAAACTACCTCTTGCCAGAAGGTATTCGAAGCCAGCTAGCGTTCTGTTAAAGTAGCTCAACAATGCGACCACCCACATCTGTTCCCAGTAAATAATCCTTCCTCTGCCACTTGTCTTTTTACTCAAATATAATTTATGCCGTTGGTGGCAGTCGCCAGATGGCTCCCTAAAAAATTCATAATTTCATCTGTGCAACACCCCACCGTCATACCTTACTATTGTTTGTGACGTTGTAGCGGTTTCTTAGGGGTGAGGGTTCAAAATTCGTTGTAATAGAGTCGGGGTGGTAGATTGAACAGGTTTAGATGATATGCGGGGCTTTTTGAGAACCCATCGAACTGTGTCAGGCATATTGTAAATTGCGTTGAACAGTCGGATTCCTAGTAGCAAAGGAAGCATATGTAAAGCGATAGCGTGGTCTAGCGAGAACTTGCCCCGAATCCTTTATAGTCGCTTCCACACCTCTGCTAGAGGGGTCTTCCCATTAAGTGAAGACACGTATGGCTCTTATAGCGCAGGTAGGCATAAGCTTCTGTTTGAGGGCAGTCTCACACTCGGCTGACCAACACGGAAGCGGTCGGGTGCAAAACAACAACATTTATTCTTCAAAATAAAGTCCATCATTCTCCGAATCTGATCGCGGAGGAAGTGTGCCATTGAGCAGAATAGGCCATAGTCACTCGTAGCAGCATCGGGACTGAATGGTGGATGTGGAAGAATCTCAACAACGTCCATCTGTTTGAACGTCTCCATAGTCAACCTGGCAGTGTGTGGCCTCGCATTGTCTTACTGAAACAAAGCCTGACCTCGATTGATCAAAGCAGGATACTCCTTTAGTTCGTCGTACACGCAGTCTAGCTGCTGGCAATACAGTTTAGCGTTGATGGCGCAACAATATGGAACAAGCTCGAAATGCAGTACTCCTTGGAAATTCCACCAGACAGAGATCATACATAACCTTCTTGTCAAACCAATTCTGTTGTGGAACGGATGCCGGTTGTTCAGCTCGTGGAACCCATTTCGTCTCCCGATTGTGATTAACAAAGTACACTCACTTCTCATATGATGTGGCAATTCGCCTCCAGAATCGCTTGTCCATTGGGTTATTGAGAAGATGGCTGCAAATCTCTACTCTACAAGCAGCTTGTGCTTTGTGAACAAAATCCATTTGATGCAATCAGTTCAGCAGTCTGATGAGATGACACTCCAACAACTTTCGCAAGATCACGGCTGCTTGCAGAAGGATCAACTTTCAATGTTGCCACTAAAGCCTCGCTGGAACGTGGTTGATCGTCAAGAGTAAGATGCCCGGAAGTTGAAACGTCGGTACCACCTCGAGACCTTCGCCTGACTGAGTGTGCCTTCTCATTCAGTATTGCAAATTTCCTTCACAAGAAAACTTGTAAAAAATTTTCGCTTGTAAAAATACGAAATCAAAACTAATTTCACTTCTTCAAAACTCATTTATGTCATTTGGGGCTTACACACAGAAATAAAGTGCGCAGGAGCAACAAACAACAGCAGCGTACGGAGGCTGGTAGTCGAATGACTAAGGTTAACCTAACCTAATGTAGTCGAATAAGTAAGGCTAACCTAGCCAATGTAATCGAAGGGGTAAGGTTAACTTAACCTGATGTTGGCGTTGTTCGATAAAAGTTTGTTGTTTTCTTTCCGCTTCCTAAGTGAGTCAGGACTTTCTGGCCAACCATATATTTATGACCTCATTGCTTAAAAGTACTCTGCCATTCTTGTCCTCGATGTTCACATATTTTTCTGCTGGTTCCTCACCCTTCTTACTTTCTTCCAGAATAGCTCCTCTGCTCATTGAGATCCTCATTCATGTTTTGACCAAACGATCCATTCGCTGGTTTCCTATCTGTTGAAACACTTGCTTCACCCCCTTTTTTTTCATATCTTCTACTCTAAAGCATTTTTGGATACTCTCCCCTTCTCTGATCCACTAACCTTTCACTTCTTAATCTCACCCAAGTAGAAGCAGGGAGCAGTACTAATCAAGCAGGTGGTCCTCTATTCCAAGTAAAAGTAGGTGTTTATTTGTGGCATTGTGTTGGTTTTGTCTTGTTTCTTTAAAGGCATCCATCTGGCGACTGCCACCAGTTATCCTATTACTAGGCTACATAAAATATATATATATATATATATATATATATATATATATATATATATATACACCCCCAAAAAACAACGGAACTACAGAAAGAAGCACGGCCCGGGGTCGGGGGGGGGGGGGTCTGTTACCTAGTTTTGCGCAGTGTTGAACGACTTGCCTGTTTGGTAAAGGTGGCTCTGTGGTAGACCAGATGGATTCGTGTACGTCTTGTCACTCGTAGTTAGAGATGGCAGCCCGAGTGAGCCGGCAAAGATATGGTGCTATCACTTCCGGATAAAATCTTCGATGAAACCTAGACTAAACTATAAGGATCAGTCTCAAACCTGATTGGACGAGACTACGCGAAATTGTCGATAATTCAACGTAATGATGCGCTCCGACATGACTTTGTTAGTAGCCTATCTGATCAAGATGAAGTCTCCCACATTTTAAAAAGGGATGTTCTTTCACGTTCACAAGGATGAAATTAGATGCAGATTCAAGATCCGGATCCGGAAGTTACTGGCTAAGAAGTTAACAGTTTCTGGTTTCATCACGTCTCTAACCACCGCCAAATGTGACCATGAAGAGCATACATGTAACCAGAATAGAATACCTCCAATGCGACATGTTAGGAATATCCAATTCTTTGCCACAAACACCTCAAAGAGCTCTCAATTTACAGGCAGATGATAAAATGAAAGAAAAATGCTAACATTAAAATTGCTACACACAATGATGATTAGCAGTCGTCAATACCATAGAATGAAAAAAGTAAGGTAGATAGAATAATGGAAACCACCTTTCTCTTCCATGCTTGCTTCATATCAAAGTGCGTTGCTGAAACGAGTCACTTTCATGTCAGGGGTTCATTTCCCAAACCTAAGAACTGAAGTAAGAGTACAACCCGTTGCAAGTTTTCCCTGCACACCATACACGATATTTCCATTGTGGTTGCACGTTGTAAGCAACCAAAATGTGTGCCCAAGAATGGGCAGACACTGGGCCGGGAGCGAGCCCTCTCGTATAATAATCTTGACCTTTTTATTTTCTTCTATTCCACCTCTACTTTTCAACTCGGAGTTTGTTTATTGGCTGTATTGATGGCCATTTTAAGGAGTCTCCGTAAGGAGAGTGAAATTGTGTCTCACTGGTTCTCGCGGGAAGCAATGAGATTAATCAGTCTAACCACCACCTCCAGAGGAGGACACCCTGGTATTCTCAGTTCGGGGTTCTTATAGTTCGATGATAATCGTGACTTCATCAGAAACACGAACTCCGCTTCTAACAAGGTATGAGCCTCTAGGATTTCAAGACCAAATGCCTTAACATAAGCACCCTCCCCCCCTCACCACCACAAGATAAAATCATCAGATTCATTGGGACTTAGTCCAGGAACAAAGCACAATTCCAATGACTTAATTCAGACTTCTGGCCCTTACTGTAGAAAAACTAATATTCAAACGAACACACACCTCATGCCCAAAGATTAAACAACAGGTTAAGAAAATCTTAAAATTCTTGTAAAATGTAATCTCTAAAATAATCTTAAACAGTACATAAAATACTCGATAACTATTTTGTATACACCTTTAATTGAGGCTTATCTGTCCAAAGAGACTGTCCATCTCATAAATTATCGTCTTTACGCCGGACAGAAAAGAATCGATCACAAATTTCCACCCTCTTTCGGACTCAAAATTTCGGCCACAATATCGATAATTGCACGGATTATGAGAGGCGAGAATCCATGAGAGGCAAGGTTTAAGTTGGAATCTGTCGTTTCTACGGCGCTCAGAACTTGTTCTAAAAGAAGTCTGAAATTGAGAAAGGAGTAGCAGCTCAGAACTTCTTCTAAAAGAACTCTCAAATTGAGATCTAACTAAAACAAGTTGAAAAGATGCAATACCTAAGGAGTAGTGGTTATCCCTAGGGATTGAGACATGGTCTTCAATCTGTGGCTTTTTATGGACTCTCAGGTGACTAACCATGCCAAAGTTAAAAAGAATATTTCCAATACGCACGGCACAAGTTTTGGAGCCCTGTCAAAGGGTTTATAGCCCCGTGCAAATATATCAGAACGCATGCATTTTTATTTCTATCACATCTTCCATAACATTTGCCAGAGAAAATTCAAGGTTTCCAAAATTGGTGTACGATAAAGTACAGGTATAAACTACGTATAGGTAAAGGTTATGCTTCTTTTTTTCTAAAGGGCCCATCTGGCAACTGCCTAATAGGGCAAAACTCGCGTAATCAACTACAGCCTAATATTAGGCTAGAATAATAAACAGATAACATGTAAATAACAAATAAAGATAAAAAAAAGAACAAAGGCTTAGTTAGACAGGCTAAAAAAACAAAACAAAAAAAAAAGATCAGCAAAAAGGCAAGAAGAAGGAAGCGAGCTCCGGTATCGGGGGTAAACGCACCTTCCCCGGCGCAGGAACATGCGACCTACAACAAAGAGTCAAATAAACTGGTAGGAGGCTGGTCTCCTCCAAACAGTCATATAGTCGGCAAGTTTGTGTGCACGAACCAGTCACGAAGGGACAAGCGGTAGCGATCCCGCTCGTCCCGGGACAGGTAACGTGCGAGATCACCCAGACTGGGACATTCAACAAGAATGCGATAACAGTCTGGGGTACAACGCAGTCTTCACGGTATAGCGCAGGCGAGCGCCCAATCAAATGGCGGTGCGTCACGCGAGTGTGCCCAATTCGAAGACGACAGAAAATAGCCTGAAGCCGTTGCGGCATTGGGGGTAGGGGTAGGTCCATGGGAGCTGTCGCCGCGCAATGGCACGCGACTTTAAGTTCCCTTAGACTGTATCCCATCTTCTTTGCCAAGGAGGCCGTATTGCTGCCATGTAATCGGTGTGAGGAAGAGCAAAACGCTGGTCTGGTCGCATAGCACTCGCGGAGTCTTTGGCGCCTTCATTACCCGATATTGCTACATGTCTAGGAACCCAGCAGAAAATAATCTCGACATCCGCCCGGGTGGCCAAAACCGTGGCGTCACGGATATCGCGAACCAGGAGATGCAGAGATTCCAATGCCCCGAGAGCACTCAGGGCGCTTTGTGAGTTGCTATTAATCATAATCCGTCTCCGAACCGGGCACGTCGCGTAATCTCCCGTACCGAGTGGTGGATTGCCACCAGCTCGGCCGTGAAGACAGACTCGGCGCCTGGCAGAGCCCCGCTGACTTCAACCAGAATGAATACGGCGTGGAAACCGCCCCTCTTGGGACTTGGAGCCATCCGTATACACTAGCACGGTTCCAGCGTGACACGAAGATGCTCCAAAAAGGCTGAACGCAATACTCCCGGCGCTGTAGAAGCTTTGTGAGCAGAGGTATGGCGACAAATAGTTAACGGTGGTACCCTCCAGGGTGGCGTCCTGGGCAGAACCAGGGGCGCGACCGGACCGAAAGATATACATAGCTCTCGAAGGAGTTTCCTAGCCTTAAATCCTTTAAGGGTATGACTGGCGTCTCTCGGCGGCATAGGCACCGTCGAGATCAGCTGCGAATTTTAATGAGAGCTGTTGGCGACTGAAGAGCCAGGCTCGCGCGGACAGGTGAATTATCCCTGTCCACGCGCAGAGCGAATTGAATTGAATGGTAAATAAAAGGCAAATGCTGCGTTGGTTCAAATGGACAAACTCGTAGCCATTTTCAAAAAGGGTTCGTTAAAATTTCAAATATTCGTTAAAAAACAGACTATGGTTACAAATCTAGAATAAAAGCAAGTAAAACCGTAGAAAATAAAAGGGCGTAAAATCATAGAAAAATAAATGTCTCTAAAATATAGTAAAATCAAAATAAAGTAATAAGACATGTCTATCTCATTCTAAAAATGATAAAATACTAAATTTTCTTTAGTAGATTCGTTTCTGATAAAAACTTTAGCACTTTGTTCATATTAAAGGTGTTCTCGTGCTCAGAAAGGATACTTCTCAGAGCCTGCTGAGAACGCATCTCTTGGCAAATAAAAGGGAAAAGTCTTTGCCTTAGGGTTTGGAAGCGTGTGCATTCGGTGAAAAGGTGGAGTACTGATATTGGTACTCCACAGTGAGTGCACATTGGAGGCTGTTGGTTGATGGCTTTCCATTAGAAAGCCACGTGTTAGGCGACAATGCCCAATTCTCAGCCAGCATAGGATAAAATCCTGAGTACGGGTCTAGTAGTGGGTGGCCAAGGACGAACTGACTGTTTGATGGTATGCAGTTTGGTTGGGGGGAGTTCATCCCATGTCCTCTGCCACTGGTTGACCACATATTCATGGATATGTAGCACAGTATCTCGGAAAGGAAGAGGGGGGCAGGGGGGGGGGGGGTTCCTAGAGATGCTGCTGTCTTGGCAACAGCGTCTGCTCTCTCATTTCCTTTTATACCTATGTGGCCGGGTACCCAGCAAAATAAGATTTTGTGGAACGAGGACATAAAAAAAGCCTCTTCTGTATCTTTGAAACTAATGGGTGATCTGGGAATGGATTGGCTAAGGCTTCTAAAGAGCTGAGGGAATCGGAGAATATAGTATATGATCCTGAGGGTGAAGAAGCGATGGTATACAGTGCAGCCAGTATCGCGACAAGCTCAGCCGTGAAGATAGAGGCTGCACTAGGCAGGCACACAGAAGCATGATGGAAGGGGAGGATAGCAGAGGCTCCTACCCCGTCAGGGGATTTCGATCCGTCTGTGTATATAAAGGTGCTTGGTTTGTGGCGCACAGTATTTTCGTGGAAGAGGCATCGTAGAACGGAAGGTAGGAACTTGGTCTTTGGTTCCTCTGCCAACGCCTTGCAGACCCTCACTGGTGGCAATAGCAATGGGGGTACTTTTGGGATCTGATATGGGATTACTGATAGTTCCCTCAGTTGATCCGTATCTTCAGTCATGCGCAGGGCAAATGGGCGAGTCAGTGAAGGGAACCTGTCATATGAGGCTACCGAGTGAATATTGTAGGTGCACTCATATACAGGTAATTGGGGAAGTTGTTGCAGTCTGAAGAGGTACTGCAGGTTAAGGTTAAGGCGGTGAAAGGGTAGTGGGAGAATCCCACTCTCTGCATATTGGGGAGGACTTGAATGCTCCCAGAGCTAAACGTACGCCCTGGTTCCTGATGGAATTAAGTTTATCCAGGTTTGAGGGTGATGTTGAATAGTACACCTGTGACCCGTAGTCCAGCTTAGACTGGATCAAGGCTGTATACAATAGCCACAAGGTACGGCAGTCACTTCCCCAAGAAACATGTGATAAGAGTTTTAGAATGTCCATTCTCTTCAAGCATGATTTTTTCATAGCAGTTATATGGGGGACCCAAGAGAGCTTTGAGTCAAAGATAACCCCTAGAAATTTGAAGTGGGGCTCAAATGAGATGGGGACGTCATATAGAAATAGGGTTGGCTGTTCCCACTCAACTCGCCTGAAATTGTAGAAGTGAACTGCCTTTGTTTTTGAGGATGATAGTCGGAAGCCTTTTGCGGTGGCATTCTTGGCAATGATATTAATGGCCTGTTGCAATTTTCGGGTGACAAAGGGCAGCAGAGGTGATGTTGAGACAATTACCAAGTCATCCACATAGAGAGTTGATATTGTCTGTACTGGAAGGTCAGTAATGATACTGTTGATGGCCACCAAGAAGCAGGTTACGCTCAAAACACTTCCTTGTGGTACGCCCTCTATCTGGTCAACTGCCTCCGACATGACATTTCCGAATCTCACTAGGAATGTGCATCTAGCAAGAAATTGTTGTATGAATCTGGAGGTGACCTTTGATACCCCAGTCATGCAGTTGATTCAAGATACCACACCTCCAAGTGGTATCATAGGCTTTTTCTATGTCAAAAAATACAGCGATGGAGTGCTGTCTTTTTGAGAAAGCTTGTCGGATGCAATCCTCCATCCTGACGAGCAGGTCTGTGGTGCATTGCTTTTTCCTAAAACCTGCTTGTGAGGGAGAAATAAGGTTATTTCTCTCCAGAAACCATACCAGCCTGGCATTCACCATTTCTTCGAAAAGCTTGCATGGGGAGCAAGTAAGGGCAATTGGGTGATAGTGGGTCGGAAGTGTCCCATCCTTTCCCGGTTTACGAAAGGGAAGTATAATTAAATATATCAAGAAGGTGTGATATAAGTGTTGAATGCATATTCCTGATCATATCATAAGAGATACCATCAGGGCCAGGTGCGGTAGATCCACATTTCTTAAGAGCACTTTGAAGTTCATGGATGGAAAAGAGCTTGTTATATGGTTCATTATCAATACAAGGATCCATGAAGTTCAGTATGCACTGTTCTCGCATTTTCCTGACACGTTGGAATTCTAGAGGGTAATTGTTGTATCTTTGCCAGGACATTTGAAATTTTCATTAAGTCTCCCAAAAGATCACCTGCTTCAACTATATTGGGGGCAGAGAAGCCACTTGTTCTGCCCATGAACTTCTTCACTCTCTTCCAGACTTATTGGTAGTAGTAGGGTTCCGGTGGTAGCCACGACAAGCTCGTTTGCATTCTGTCACTGCTTTGCTGCATTCCTCAGACCTAAAAGGGAGATGGGTCTTGTGAGAAGCAATTTTGGAGAGGGGCATAGATGAATTTGCCGCCTGGTTGATGTGGTCATGAAGGTTCTCCAAGATCATGTCAATGTCACCCTGAGGGAAGTGTCCAGAATGATGGGAGAGGCGTTTAAATTTTGGCCAGTTGGCTTTCTTAGTGTTCCACCTATTACTCTGTGGTGGGGGAGGGCCAGTCAAGCATGAGGTCAGTACAACTGGGTAGTGATCGCTTCCTCTCAGGTCAGGATCCACCGACCAGCTGTAATCTGCTCTACAGTCTGATGAGCAAAGTGATAGATCTACACAGGTAGAGCTGTTAGCCTGGACATGAAAAGATGTTGGAGTGCAATCATTAAAAAATGACAGATCCATGGTCTCTATACATTTCACGATCATGTTTTTCTTGGGGTTGTTATCATAGTCTCCTCAAAGTTGATGCTTTGCGTTAAGGTCTCCAACCAGTAGGAATGGGGTTGGGAGTTGGGTGATGAGATTGGCTAATTTGTTAGCCAGATCTGAGGCAACTACTCCTTCACTAGGAGAGAGGTACAGTGAGCAGACTGTGTATAAACGGTTGGTGTACACACGGATCGCTACTGCTGGAAGATCTGTTCTCAATGGGATTACTAAGTGAGAACAGTCTTTGTGGACAAAAATAGCTGAACCATGTATGGGTTCTGGTGGGTTTTTTAAGTATCCCACATAGTGGGGATATTGGGTAATTGACAATTACCCAATTGTGTTTCTTGTAATGCTATACAACAGAGGTTGTAATCGTGAAGCAGTATTTTGAGTTCTTCCCATTTGGGGAAGATTCCTTGTAAATTCCAATGTATAATTGGGGGCATATTCTTCTTTTAAGAGTAATTAGGTTTTTCTTTGTACCTGGTAAAGGTAACTGGGGTTTTGAGCAATTTAGGTTTCTGGATGTTATTAGTACTTGAGGCATTGGTAGCTTTAGGGTTTTGGGGATGGTACTTTTATTAGTGGGCAAAGAACCATCTGTCAGCTGTGCATATGACAAGGTGGTTTTTGCTGGCAAAGATGCCTCTGAGAATATTGGGTCCTCTGTAGTACTGGTTAGTTTTGCTGGCAAAGATGCCTCTGAAGGTAGTGGGTACTCTGTAGTATTAGTTGGTTTTGTTGGCAAGGGTGCCTCTGTAATGCTGGTTAGTGGTGTCAAAAGGGATGGTACAGGGTCATTCTGAGGACTGGTTGTTGGGTCAGCTGTGGTTGGTAAGGGAAGCCCAAAAGGCTGTTTCTCCTCCTCCAAGGGGGCCACAGCCAATGTTGAATCTGTGACCATCTCTTCTTTAGTTTTTTCCGAAGTTGCTGGTGCTGCGGGTGTAGTAGGCCGACTTGTTTTGATAGATGGAATCAAGGCAGATTCAGTGGGAGGAGGGTGGATGTCTAAAGGTGAGACGCACACCACACAAACTTCCCCGGAATCAGCCTCTATTTCTTCAGGACATGGCAATGGTTGGTTTGATGCTGATGGGGGAGTATCTGAGGAAAGGCGAGTCCTCTTGCGTCTTGATTTCGGTGAAGCAGGAGCTTCTCTGATGATTGGAGAGGGAGTGAGTGAGGCACCAGTCGCCAGGCGAAGGCCGGTGTGGTGGATCGAGTCCACCTTCCGCAATACACGCTCGGCTGTGGATGCATAAACCTCTCATCCGTAGTCGAGCTTCGAACGAACAAAGATTCGATAAAAAAGTAAGGCAGTAGTAGCCCTATAAACAACCTAGGCGTTGAACGTCACGAAGCGAAGAATATCCATGGGGCGGGTACAACAGATCCTAAGGTTGCGAAAATGAAACAGCGAGAGTCCACAAACTTCCAGTCGCACCCCATTTAGAAACAAGTCAGGGTCAGAGTGGAGCCGTGAATGGGGACAGAAGTGTACCACCTTAGTCTTCGACAAGGAAAACCGAAGCCTGTGCGCTTCGGCATAGCGAAAGAGGCAGTTCAATGTCTGTTGGAGTCGACGCTCTAGAGTTGGCATCTGGGCCGCGTCGTAAGAGATCGAAAGGTCATCCACGTAGAACGTAGCGAGAACATCTTCCGGCATCACCAAATTGATGTAAGTTAATGGTCAGGGCAAAGAGTGTGACACAGAGGACATTTCCCTGCGGGACACCCTCTTCCTGCAACATTGGGCAGGAGAGGGCTCCCCCCACCCGTACGCGGAATCGACGATCTCGCAAAAAACCTTTGATATAAAGATTGGGAGGCGTCCCCTCGCCCCCATCGTATGGAGAGTCTCCATGATACCGTATCGCTATGAGGTATCATAGGCCTTCTCCAGATCGAAAAACACCGTGGCGTAGTGCTGTCTACGAAAAACGGCCTCGCAAACGGCATTTTCCAGTCAGAGCAGAGCATGCGACGTGGAGTGGAACTTGCGGAAGCCGCACTGTGCAGAAGACAGATGGCCTCCGCTGTCCAGGAAAAAGGCAAATCTAACATTTACCAATTTCTCCATCAACTTGCACACTCAGGAGGCTAGAGAGATTGGGCGGAAACCGGCAGGGGTAAAGTGATCTCTCTCCGGTTTGCGAAAAGTGAGCACAGTAGCGATTAGCCAGGAATCTGGGAGAAGACCCTCCACCCAGATCATGTTGAACAAATCTAACAGAAAGGCCATGCCTCGCTCACCCAGGTGTCGAAGCATGGCGTATGGGACATCGTCCGGAACAGGGGCGATGTCCGCGCACGAAGCGAGAGTGGAACGCAACTCACTCAACGCAAATTGTCGTTCAAGTGATCACTACAATGGAGGTTATCGACAACCCCCAACGAAAAATCATGCTGTGCATCCGGAGAGCACAAAGATAAATCGAGGCAGGAGAATGAAGCGGTTCTCGGGCAGTGATGCGCAAACTCAACCACACTAAGGACACCTATCGCCAGCTCGGCAAGGACTTGACCCCTGGGATTAGTCGAGTAGTCTCCCCAGAGGGGGTGTCTACCGATCAGATCTACGAGCAAGAGAAAGGGCCTCGGCAACCGTGCCACGACGCTGCGAAAGTCCCTCGCGTCGAAGTCGGCTGACGGTGGAATATACGCGGAAATAACAGTATACCTCCTATCCAGGTGTAGCTGCACAACTACTGCCTGAAAGGAGGTATCTAAAGCAAAGACAAGAAAGGAGACATCATGCCGGGTGTAAATCGCGCATCCTGCTGCCCGGCCCCCACCCCGTGGTGCTGGGGTTGCAAAACCCTTATACCCGGGAGGGTGGGCAGGGGGCAGGGGGCACGCGCCCAGCATGGTCTGCTGAAAAACAATAGATAACGGGGAACTGGAGGAGACGAGCATCCGCAGCTACTCCCAGTTGGCCTGGAGTCCGCGGCAATTCAATTGAAGGAATATGCCCTCCAGGCCTAGCTAGGAGGAGATACGGGGTCGCTCTTTGAAGAGAAGACCATCACGGGAATGGCCGTACGCTTCCCGGAGGCAGAACTCCGTGCGCTTTTGGCCGGGCCCTGTCGAGGACTTATCGGGGGAGGTTGGGCTAGCCATTAAGTCTTTTCCTCCCTCCGCCTCGAAACCTTAGGTGAGCGGGGCGGCTTTGGGGGCGGGTGTCCTTCTTTTGGAGGATCCACCGTCGCCGAGCCAGCCAGCCTACCACTGAGTGTGGGCGAAGGAGCCGAACCTACTTTAATGCTGTCCTCCTTTCGGTGGGGCAGCTTTAGGAAGCCTAGAAGATGGCCTCACGACAGACATCAGGGGTGTTTCTTCTCGTGAGTCTAACGAGTCGGTGGGGGCGCGCGGCCGTTTCGCCTTACGGGAAAAGGTCACGCTAGGGGAAGGGAGGGGAGCCCTGGTTTTAGCCACTCCCTTGTGAGTCAGAAGTCAGTGAGGAGAGATCAGATAGGAATGTATTGAATGTAGGCAATGAAAATAGTGGAAGATATAAAGCTCCAGGTCCTGCAAACAGCGTGGTAGGCTAGGTGTACAACTGGTCACTGTGCAATGAGGCCACTTAACAGCAAGCAGTCAAGCTGGGAGAATGTCCAGCTTCTCCACCAGCACAATATATATTTGGCATGACAAAATGAGTAGCACCTCTTTCCAAAGTGACAAAAGTCGTTTTGAGGGATGCGCAAAAGGCCCCAGTTGGCAACCCAGGACCACTGGGGTAGATAGAATCCACTAGGGCAGGAAGCCCTATCACGCCCACATCCAAGCGACTGTCAAAAGGAAGCAATTTAAATGTGACATTTAAACAAACTTTTGGAATCAATGTTCCTTTTGAATTGTTGATAGCACTGTTAGATACAGTGCTTTGGATTCTATATCAGATATGAAAGATAAGTGACCCATAAATGTTTAAGGCATATTTCATCATGTATGGCCAATGCAGCTTCAAGATGGTTACCAATTCCTATGCTAAATACAATTCTATGCATTTTTACAAAACAAATTATTTCTTTCCAAACTATCTTCTATTTCTGGCTCTTTTTTTTCCCCATTCTATGGCACTGACGCATGCCAACACCCAATGTAAATTAAGAAGAAAAATATGACAAAATAAAATGGAAACACAAACTTTGTTTCATTGGCCTGAGCTTCAAACTGGGACCACCCTCCATTTTTCTGAGCAACTGCATCTCCAATCTCCTTCAAATTTAGGCTTCGAGATGTAAGAAAATAATAGTCCTCTGCTAAGTGAGACGCTTCCGCTGAAAAATACACAAGGGTTAAGTTGTGTCCTACATGTGATGCGAGAGTGAAAGATGAACTACCTATAAAAGTGTAAGCTAAATTGCAATGGAAGGGGGGGGGGGCAGATACTTTACCTCATGTATAGTATAAGCATTTTTGAAAAAGGTGAAGTTTTGGTACAAAGATTTAGGGATGGTAAATAACAATTTAATAAACTACTTTGGGCACTAGGGTAATGTGTAACAACCAAGAAAGATATCCCAGATAAGGCTAACCAAACTAGCCTTTTAAATCCCTATGATTCTAAGCAATGAAATAAGGATTTTCCACACCACATACTATAGATCTCCATTTTAGTTACCTCTGGCAAAAACAAGGAGTATCCTGTCTTTCAACATTTAAGGTTTATCAATAAGTGGAAATGAAAGCAAAGACACAGACATTGCAAAATTGAGCAGATAAAGATAGTCATAGAAAAGACCAAGCATGATGATGAGCAAAGGTGCAAACCTCAACTTCAAACATTGATGGGGCCGTACAATAATTGACCTTGGGGAACAAGAATAAAAACCATGAATACCTCCTTGCAATCTACTTAGAAATAAAATAATGAATCTCATCATTTGTGTAAAAGTCGTGAAGTCTAGGACTGATCAAACTACAAGTCAATTTGGATAGAATCTTGGGTCAATCTAAAATCAAACTTACTTTCACTTAATTTTGTGAATGAAGAGACAACTGCTGATCGCTTGGATATCCGTGATAACCCATATTGAGCAAGAGTTTCTTTGACATCAGGCATTCTCTGCTTGCTTAGATGAAGCAGATGCAGTAGATTTGTTGTGCTGTAAAATAAAAATGAAAAATGGTAAAAAACTTTTTTCCCCCCTTTTTTTTAAGGGGCTATCTGGGGACTGCACACTTGGGCATAAGTCGCCGCAAACAAACAGCCTAGAACTAGGCTACTTTAAAATAAAAATTTGAAAACAAAACAACAATAAAAAGGGAAGATCACAATTAGGAAGCAAGCTCTGGCGTCGGGGGGGGGGGGGTCCCCCTCCCCCTGGCGCAGGAGCGTGCGAGCTACAAAGAAAACAACAATAACAAAACAAAACAAAAAAACCCTGATTGAATAATAGGGAGAAGACCAGCTTCGCACAAAAAGTCAACAAGTCCACCAGTCAATGTGCACGCACTCGTCCCGAGTACAAGGGAAAGGCAGTAGCGACCCCGCACACCCTGGTACCGGGACAGGTAACGTGCGCGAAGATCACCCAGACTGAGACATTCGACAAGAATGTGCCGAACAGTCTGGGGGACGACGCAGTCGTCAAAATAGGGCGTAGGCGAGCAGTCCATCAAATTGCGATGCGTCACACTAGTGTGTCCGATTCGGAGAAGACAGAAAGCAACCTGAAGTCGTCGCGGCATTGGGAAATAGGTCCATGTGAACAGTCGCGGCCAAGCAGTCCGAAGAGCTGCCCGTATTCCTGTCATGTAGTCGGTGTGAGGAAGAGCGAAACGCTGGTCCGGTCACAGAGTCCTCGCGGACTCTTTGGAGCCCTGATCGACGCAATTCCTACATGTCCAGGAACCCAGCAGAAGATAATCTCGTATCCGCATGGCTCGCCAAAACCGAGGCGTCACAGATATCGCGAACCAGGGGATGCAGAGATTCCAATGCCCTGAGAGCACCCAGGGATATGTGAGTTGCTATAGATCACAATCCAGTCTCCGAACCGGGCACGTCGCGTAATCTCCTGTACCGAGTGGTGTATTGCCACTAGCTCGGCCGTGAAGACAGACGCAGCACCTGGTAGAGCCCCGCTGACTTCAAACAGAGGGGATACGGCGGGGAAGCCGACCCCCTCTTCGGACTTGGAGCCATCTGTATACACTGGCACGGTTCCAGCGTGACACGAGGTGTGCTCCAAAAAGGTCAAACGCAATACTCCCGGCGCTGTACAAGCTTTGGGAGCAGAGGCGTGGGGACAAATAGCCAAATGTGGTACCCTCCAGGGTGGCGTCCTGGGCAGAACCAGGGGCGCTAAAGACCCGAGAGCTATACCTAGCTCTCGAAGGAGTGTCCTGGCCCTAAAGCCAAAGTGCTTAGGGTATGACTGGAGTCTCTCGGCAGCATAGGAACCGTCGAAATCAGCTGCGAATGCATGGAGAGCTGTTGGCGACTGAAGAAGGCGCCGGGCTCGCACGTACACGCGAATGATGCACTGTACGCGGCGTAGAGCGAGTGGCATCTCCCCAGCATCGACTAGTAGGCTCTCAATGGGGAAAATGCGGAAGGCACCGGTCTCAAGGCTAAGGCCGGTGTGGTGGATCGAGTCCACCTTCCGCAATAAACGCTCGGCTGCGGATGCATAAAACTCGCATCCGTAGTCGAGCTTCGAACGAACAAAGGAACGATAAAAAAGTAAGGCAGTAACCCTATCAGCGCCCCAAGCGCTGAAAGTCACGGAACGGAGAATATCCATGGCGCGGGTACAAGAGACCCTAAGGCTGCAAATATGAGCCTGTCAGGTGAGGCGTCGGTCAAATACAAGACCAAGGAAACAGTAATGTTTCAACCACTTCCAGGCGTACCCCATTAAGAAACAAGTCTGGGTCTGGGTCTGGGTGGAGCCGTGAATGGCGGCAGAAGTGCACCACCTTAGTCTTAGCCAAGGAAAACCGAAACCTGTGCACTTCGGCATAGCGAGAGACGCGGTTCAATGCTTGTTGGGGTCGACGCTACAGAGTTGGCATCAGGGAGCGCCAAAAGAGATCGAAAGGTCGTCCACGTAGAACGTAGCGAGAACATCTTCCGGCGGCACCGAGGTGATGCCGTTGATGCTCAGGGCAAAGAGTGCGACACTGAGGACACTTCACTGCGGGACACCCTCTTCCTTCTCCATTGGGCAGGAAAGGGCTCCCCCCACCTGTACGCGGAATTGACGATCTCGTAAAAATTCAGATATAAAGATTGGGAGGCGTCCCCTCACCCCCATCGTGTGGAGAGTCTCCATGATACCGTATCGCCATGCGGTATCATAGGCCTTCTCCGGATCGAAACACACCGTGGCCTAGTGCTGTCTAAGGAAGAAGGCCTCGTCCAGGAAAAAGGCTAATCTAACATTTACCAATTTCTCCATCAACTTGCACACGCAAGAGGTTAGAGAGATTGGGCGGAAACCGGACGGAGTAGAGTGATCTCTCCCCGGCTTGCGAAAGGCGAGCACAGTAGCGATTCGCCAGGCAATCTGGGAGAAAACCTTCCCCCCCAGATCTTGTTGAACAAATCTAACAGAAAGGCCATGCCTCGCTCACCCAGGTGTCGAAGCATGGCGTATGGGACATAGTCCGGACCATGGGCGGTGTCCGCGCACGAAGCAAGAGCGAAACGCAACTCACTCACAGTAAACTTGTCGTTGAAGGGTTCTCCGCCTCTGGAGGTAAAGTTCAGCCGGCGGCCTTCCGCGACATCACGACGTGCATTGAATGCTGGCGGAGCAGCATCATGGCTAGAGAATGCGGAAAAAGCGGTCGCTAAGGATTCCACCACGGACGCGGGGTCCGAGATTGCGGTCCCATTCTCCTGGAGAACGGGAGGGGGGGCCTGCGAGAACTTGCCCCGAATCCTTTTGACTCTCTTCCACACCTCAGCTAAAGGGGTCTTCCCGTTAAGTGAAGACACGTATGCCCGCCAAGAAGAGCGGCGGGCGTGCTTCGAAATATACCGGAACCTAGCCCTAGCACGACGAAATTCAGCGACAGTGAAATCGTTCGGGAGGCGCTTATAGCGCATGTAGGCATAACGCTTCTGTTTGAGGGCCGTCTTACACTCGGCCGACCACTATGGGAGTGGTCGGCGTGCAAAACGGGCAGATGTCCTAGGAATAGTAGTCAGGCCCACGGCGATGAGGTTGCCGGAGAACTCAACGGCCTCATCTACCGACCTAAACTCCTCGACTGAGATAGAGAATTCAGTCATTTCCTGAAATGCAGGCCACCACGCCCGCTCCAAGCACCACCGAGGTGGGCTCTCAGGCGGCAGTTGCCCTGAAAATGATATTTGAATGGGAGAGTGATCACTACCATGGAGGTCATCGACCACCCCCCAATCAAACTCAGGCTGTGCATCCGAAGAGCACAAAGATAGGTCAAGGCAAGAAAATGAAGCGATTCTCGGGCAGTGATGCGTAAACTCATCGACATTTAGGACACCTATCTCAAGCTCTTCGATCGGATCGGCAAGGACATGTCCGCTGGGATTTATTGAGTAATCTCCCCAGAGAAGATGCCTGTCGTTCCAATCTCCAAGTAAGAGAAAGGGCCTCAGCAACCATGCCACGACGCGGCGAAGTCCCTCGCGTCGAAGTCACCTGACGGTGGAATGTACACAGAAATGATAGTATACCTCCTATCCAGGTGAAGCTGCACAGCCACTGCCTGAAAGGAGGTATCTAAAGTGAAAGGAAGAAAGGAGACATCATGTCGGGTGTAAACCGCGCATCCCCCAGCCCGGCCATCTCGTGGTGGTGGGGTCGCAAGACACTTATACCCGGGGAGTGCGGTCAGGAAGCACGCGCCTAGCATGGTCTCCTGCAGAAAAATAGCTAACGGGGAACGGGACGAGAAGAGCCTCCGCAGCTCCTCCCAGTTGGCCCGGAGTCCACGGCTATTCCATTGAAGGAATATGCCATCCAGGCCTAGCTCGGAGGAGACACAGGGGCTCTTGGCCGGACAAAGCGCTGAAGGCGGTCGCCTTCGAGGACTAATTAGGGGAGGTTCGCGAGTCTTTTCCTCCCTACGCCTCGAAACCTTAGGCGGGCGTTGCGGCTTCGGAGGCGGGGGACCCTCTTTTCGAGGAACAACCGTCTCCGAGCCACTCAGCCCACCACTAGCCGTGGGCGAACGAGCCGAAGCTCCTTTGTTGCTGTCTTCCTTTCGGGGGACAGCTTTACGAACCCCAGAAGATAGCCTGGCGACCAACTTAAGGGGTGTTGCCTCTTGTGAATCTAACGACTCGGTGGAGGCGCGTGGCCGTTTCGCCTTACGGGAAACGGTCACGCTGGGAAAAGGGGAAAGCCGTGGTTTTAGCCAGGGCTGGGTGTGAACCCTTTTTACCGCCAGCTTTACCAGGGGAGCGCCCGAGTCGAGTAGAACCCGCAGAAGGGCTCCGAATGGGCGCGGAAACAACCGTGCTCGTTGGCCTGGATGGGCAGGGTGCAGAGGGTGCCTTTCTAACTATTTTGGCATAAGACGTCCCAGGCAGAGCCAGGCGTGCTAGGGACAAGTCCTGGCCTGAACGGCCATGATTTCTTTCTCAAAGAGATATGCACCACATTGCTTCGAAGAAGCGGGGTTCGGCTCACCGCAATTGACACACTTGGCCACACACGATTTAGACCTATCGTGTGCGGCCTTGGAGCAATTTACACAGACTTCGGGTGACCCCGACTTTGCACGTCTACATGAACGATTCATATGGCCGAAGCACCGCCGCGGCAGGGGCACGAATGCTTTTACGCGGTAGCAGTACCAACCGGCACACACCGACTCAGGGAGCTTGTCATAGTCAAACTTGACAAAGAGTGTAAAGGTGGGTCTTGAGGCCCCTCCCTATTTTCTCATCACACGTTTGACCTTGACTGCCCAATGGTCGGCCAGCTCTAAGGTGATGTCCTCTATGGAGTAGTCAACGAGTTCCCTCGCATAAACTACTCCTTTCACAAAGTTCATGGTAGAGTGCGGCGTCATACTCACCGGGGTGCCATGAAGTGTCCGAGGAGCACTTATCTTGGCCGCCTCGGAGCGATCCGCCGCATTCGCCAGATGTCTCCCGTCCGAGAAACGAGTCACCTTCGGCTCTCTACCAATTACATTCGCTAATGCTCTCCTCTGATGGATCATGTTGCCCTTGGCCAACATGCCGCCATCAGTGGAGCGATTGACGAGGAAGCCTTTGAAGCCAGTGGGCTCGAAAACGCCAGGTAACCTCTGAATGAGCCCCGATGTTATCGAGGCACCGCCTTGCGTACTTTTAGTCTTAGTCGGGGGCTCCGCACCCGGAGGGGGGTAGCGGGGCCGGATGTGCCGATCTTGGCTTGGTCTTACCAAAGTGGCAGCTCACCCATCCGTCCCCGCAGCCCCCGCGGATGGAGAGGAGCCCTGAGTCTTCTTAGTCTTTTTCCTGTTCTTTTTGGAGAGGAGGGTGGAGAATGAACCCGCTTCTCCCCTCCGCCGGCAGGAGCCCCCAGGCCAGATGGACCGGTCAGAGGAGATCCCTCCCCTCCTTGTACTGCCTCGGAAACCCTAGCCGTTTGAGGAGGACTTTGCATAGGGGCGGATTCAGGTGTGGTGCTTGGCATTGAGCCCCGATTTCCCCCCATGGAAGGCCCTCCTGTCTGAGGCTGGGTTGCCGCAAGGACCATGTGTATCTCAGGAGGGCCCTCCAGTTTGCCATCCCCTCCCAGGACATTGCAGGTGTCGTTGGCAGCGTCACCAGTCGTGTGTGGAGAGGCACAGGCCTTGACCCTGGCAAGGTTCAATATTCTGGCCAGCAGATCTTTTGAGGGTTAGCGACTGAAGGGGCCTGGCTTCCCTCTCCTCCCTAAGGGGGTTTGCCCTACCGAGCCACTTCATTTCCGAGCGGTTGGATATGAGCTGCCTGCTGGCTTTCTTGGCAGTACCCTTGGAAAGAAAAGGGGGGACTACCGCTGGAAAAAGGGAGGTGCCCGAAAGCACCTCCAGAGAAGGGGGTGAGGGAGGGTCCCCTGCACAAGCAAAAGGGAGGGGGGGCATTTAAGGCCCCCTCCCCTCCCGCCTGGTGACCTGGCAGCCCTTCAGCATGGCGGCTCCACCTTGGGCACAGCGTAAAATTGATAGTGTGTGAAGAGAAAAGGAAAAGGAATGTGAAGAAGGTATGGGTGGGGATGAAGCAAGTTGTTAAAGAACCACCATCCCGAGCCGGAGCTGAGGGGTTAGGGCATGTTGTTCCCTCACCCCTCAGCCTGAATCTGGGACGGTTGGTTGAGAAGAAGGTCAGCATCTACCCTGTGAAATTAGAGGCTGACCAGAGAAAGTTGTGGGAGAGTTTGTATGAAAAGCGAGGAAACCTGGGTAAAACAAGTGTTTTGAAGGAAGAAGTGGCTAAGCTGGGGTCGGAAAGGGTGCTGAATCCCGTCAGCACGGCGGCCAGGATGGCAAAATGCCACACTCCTTACGGGGCAAAATCAAATAAATTACACACAAAATTTAATAGGATATAGCTTTTTTTTTCTTACATTTTTATTTTTAAATTTCAGTTTATACTTTTCCCCCCTACTTCAATTGAATATGATTGAGAATTTTATGAAAATTATAAGAGAATTTTTTTTTTCAAATTCAAAAAGAATCTAATTTACTAGGTTTAATGAAGTAAAGCATCAGATGTCTGACCTTATACGTAGGTATACATTAATGGTACAAGGAGAATATCACAAACTTTCTCACAACTGGTTTGCATTCGCTCGTGACTAATTTGTAAAAGACTAGTAGTTTGGCTTTGAAGTACTTATCAGAAAAGAAGATTTTTAAGCCTTCACTGGTTTAGCCTCATAGTGGGGCAGGTTAGCTACATAAATCGTGACAAATGTGCAATTTTTTGAGGAAAGCACCAAACCTGGCACATTGGTAGACGACCATATTATCAGCAAATTTGGATATTGGGCCATGTCAAATTTAGCCCCTGATGACTGAAAGAAGGTATTTTTAGAAATAGCCGCTAGCGGCCACTATAATTTTACAAACCCTTAGAGTGTTCGCTGAAAATCAATCTAAATAGGCACTATGCGAGGGTTAAGACATGTAATGTAATGTTTTCAGAACATTTGTGTTATCGCATGTTTCCCTCTAAAACCTAGATTCCCAAACTGGGGGCCATACAGCAAAATCTAGGGGGCCACAAGCTAAGGCTAAAAATCCCAGCCCCTCCACACTAGAACAGCCAGTCAGCAGCTGAGATCCATGATGTAGCGGATGTGTGCAAATGTCCCAGATTTCATCCAAGATCATCTAGTACAGAGAAGGTCAAAGAAGCCCAGTGTTTTTGCTAGAGACAACCTGCAGGAACCGATGTTCTTTACCAAGTTACAACATTTCAAATGGACAGTAAAGTTAGATCCTGGGCAACCATTCTTGAAGAGACAGAACTACTCAGCCAACTCAGTGCAGGAGATATGATCGCCCAGGATGCCAAGTACCAAAAGAAGTGCTTCACAGTTCTGCACAACTGTGTGAGAAAGGCCCAGTTTGAGGGGTCCAAGCACAAAGACAAGGAGTAAGAATTATCTGGAATTGTCTTTGCCGAACTGGTCCTCTACTAAGAAGAAGAGGTAGCACCGATGTTCAAGTTAGCTGATTTTGTACATCTCTCTCAAAACAACCACCTTGCCGTCATTGAGAGAGCTTGAGTTAAGCTAGCTAAGCTAGCTTAGCTAGTAAGGAAGCTGTAGTAGGATCCAGACTAAGGGTTGTCAAACTTCTCTACCACTTCTTTGATGCGTCTCCTTGCATCCCCCTACCAACTTCTTCGATTCTGTTAGTACTAAGTTTCACCAACTCTCTTCAAATGTAAAAAAAAACAAAAAACAAACATTCATCTCTATTACACATAAGTTGTTTATTAATAAGGGCCTCACCAGCTCCCTTATGCCGCATGAGAAGAGAGGCTTTGGAACGTCTTTAAATAATGCCTTGGAGCACTCATAGGTTGCAAGAGACTGAAATTGAAAGGATCTCAGGCATTTGGGGTACGATTAATGAAGAAATGCTAGGTACCCTTAGAAGCTTTCTCTTAATGTGTAATGGCCTGACAAGCCCCCTGTGACTGCTACTTGGTGAACAAAGGTTCAACTGCTCTTTGTGCCTTGCTGGTTGCTAGATCAGCTAAATATCTTGGATGAAGTCGTGGGCACTGAGCTTTACTATTTGCCTTAAGTCTGGCCGTTTTTAGTTGATTACTAGGGCTTAGTAGGAAGACAGTTAGACCTCAAGCACCCCTGTTGAAAAATCAGAACCAGTTCACTGGTGCTCTTGTGCTGCTCAGTTGGGAGCTGCGGCACAATTGGGGACATCCGGCCCAGGGGAGACCTTAGGGTTGGTGTGCTTGGTCAAAGGGTTTCTGTTGGCCGAATGACTGAAAACCTCCTGGAAATAGGCGGATGTGATTAGTGTGAGAGAAAATCACACAAAAAACCGCTTTTTCAATGCGTATGGTCCAAGAGTTTTTTAAGATGGCGAAGAAGAATGGTCCTCCATTTCGCAAGTTAACCTGCAAAATATGCAAAGTTTACAGATGGAGTGAAGACTTCGGGGGCAGGAGTTGCAAGGAGCTCACAGATGCCATTAGTGTCTGTGACTTCTGCAAATTAGAGAAGCGCCTGGGCGGGAGCATCGCTCAATTGAAAGAGGAGAACTCCCTCCTCAAAAGGGAGGTTCAACTCTTAAAAACAGAGAGGTACAGATGCTCAAGCAAGAAGGCTTCCGACGTCCAACAGCAGATTTCTTCTGCTGCAGGATTGGCTCAATGAGCCAAAAAGAAGAAAAGAAAGAAGAGAAAGTAGAAATAGAAGAAGAGAGAGGAGAAGCAGAAGAAGAGAGAGAAACAGAAGAGAAAACAAAGACAAGAAAAAAGAAGAAGAAAAATGTAGAGATAAAAGAGGAAAGCGGCAAGTCGCTTATGAAAGGGAAGACAAATGTGCCAGGGTCAGCCTTATTGGTGATTCTCAAGCACGGGGTCTGTAGCCCCTGCTAGGGGCCCGCCTTTGCACTAGTGTGAAGGTAATCTGCCTGCCAGGATGGGGTAACCACCACATCAGAGTAGAGGCTGAGAAATCACAGATTTCTGAGAGCTCAGTCATTGCTTTGATGGTCAGTGGAAACGACCTCTACCTGAGAGGAGGTAGGGTAGGCCCTACGGGTAAAATCCTCCACACGGTCATGGGCGCATGGTCCCCACATTTTAGACACAATATTAACCTTCTTGAGTCAGTGCAACGGAGGGTAACAAAGATTATTCCTTCCCTGAGGCACCTTGAATATATAGATAGACTGAGGGTATTAAATATGTTCTCGTTCGAAAGGAGTTGTGTGAGAGGGGATATGATTGAGCTATTTAAAATTTTTTCTGGGATAGATAAATTCGATGTTAGCAAGTTTTTTGAGTTAGATGATGGAAATTGGACTAGAGGTTGGATTTAAGAAAATATTTTTTCACCAATAGAGTGGTGGACTTCTGGAACAAATTGCCGCAGAGGGTAGTAGGTAGTCCAAATTTAAATGTATTTAGGAGTAGGTTGGATGAGTTTATGGGGAGGGAAGGTTGTGATGGTTTCTAAGTTTTGTATATATTAATATTGTTTGTATATATCTATAGCTGCATGATTTAGTTCTTGACAAGCCTTGACTGGTGATACCCTTGTTTTTGGACACAATCCTCCTGGATGTAGTTTTCTTGGGAGTTTGGGTGCCTTAAAAAAGAGGTCGTTTGACTAGGATGACATATGATGGGCCCTTGTGGCTTTTGTCATGTTATTATTATATTGTGGGGGACTTTGATTTTGTCTTCCCCTAGCGATGGTACTTTTTGTGGGTGGGTTTTGACGGATGCGGATGACCTTTGATAGGCCCTTGTGGCTTTTGTCATCCGTGAAATTATGTTATGTTATGTTAACCTCATTTTATACTAGGACCCCTTTCCAGCCACCTGATTAAGCAAAATTTATCTAGAAATTTCTTGATTGCACTGTTGTACTCTAAAAATTTGCTCTTTGTGATAGGGAATCATTCAATAGAAAATAAATCACTTAAAAATGATAAATGGTCCTAATTTAGATCTGTCCTCAGTGGTCCATTAACAGCATGAAAACCAAACGCATCTAAATAGAGAAAGGTTTCTCCATTTGAATATAATTCTTTCCTTTCTTCAAGCTTTTTTAGGAAACTTAGATACATATTAGGTCCATCCATAGAAGCTTCTAATAATTTTTCTGGCTAAAAAGGTTGTAAACTTTTTTTAAAAAATTCCAAAAGGTTTTAGGGCAGTAGTATGTATCTCAAAGAAGACTATCCAAATACTTTGTTACAACCATTTCCTATTAATATCAAAATACCTAACAAATCCATCCATCCATTTGTCATCTTTAAACAACTTTGATGTTTCAGCAAAATACATATATCATGTGATCCTTGCAGAATTTTACACAGCTATGCATTATATCTGCATGATGATACAAATATTTTACGTTAATTTAAACAAATAGATTTTTTAATATTTTAACCTTTGTAGTTTTAATTTAGATTGTGAGAATTATAAGCATTTCTACAAAGTATGTATGATACGAGGTAACACAGTATTGTCAAATTCATAGTATAAATTTTTATGGTCCCAATATAATATTGCATAGTAAGTATGGAAAGTTAAAACAACAATAATGCTGATTAAAATGCTTCAAGTATATTCAAAACAAATTTCTTGCTCAGACATAATTCGTGAGCTGTAGGAAGCCTGGGCAAACAAAGGAGTGTTAAAAAAGCCTTTTAAGCTCCCTTAATATGCCACTCAATTCATCTTTTGGTCCAGGTGTGGGAGTCTTGGAGATTCTCTTCTTAGGTTGGTTCGTCCATTGCAGGGGTTCATCCAAGTCTGGCAGTCCTTTTGTGTCTGTCAACTTTGTTCCTAGCGGGGTATAGGCCACACCACCACCAGTAGACCCTAGTTCTCCCATTGTCTCATTCAACATCTACATCACTTTCCTTCTATTCGCAATTGGCTGTCTCTAATCCTCTCTTCCATCTCTCTCATTTTCATATTTAGGCTATCATTCTCCGCGGAGGTGACTCCGATCTTCAAGAAAGGAGACCGTAGCCAACCGTCGAACTACCGACCTATCAGTCTGACTTCGATAGTCGGTAAACTCATGGAAAGCATCATGGTGGACAAAGTGACGTCGTATTTAGAGTCAAGCCTGCTACTGAGGAGTTCCCAGCACGGCTTCCGAAGGCAACGGTCATGCCTGACGAACCTTGTAGAATTCTTCCACTTCGCTTTCAGTGAGCATGATCGGGACAAGGCGGTGGATGTGGTCTACCTAGACTTTCAGAAAGCCTTTGATAAGGTACCACACCGCCGCCTTCTCCGGAAAGTGCAAGCACTTGGCATAGACAGAAAGGTAGCCGGCTGGATCGAGAACTGGCTAAGTGGCAGACGGCAACGGGTGGTGGTAAATGGACAGTCTTCTGAGTGGGTGCCCGTTACTAGCAGGGTGCCTCAAGGTTCTGTCCTGGGATTTTTTTTTTTTTTTTAATTTTTTTTTAATTAAGGAGCTATCTGGCGACTTCTGTCCTGGGACCACTACTATTCATCATCTACGTCAACGACATGGACGGTGACATGGTTGCCAAGATTTCCAAATTTGCCGACGATACCAAGCTTGGTATGAACGTTGCAAAGGATGGAAATACTGCCCGCCTGCAGGAAGATCTTGGGAAGATTGGGAAGTGGTCGGACACGTGGCAAATGCCTTTTAACGTGGGCAAATGCAAAGTGATGCATATCGGCCACAGAAACCCCCAATCTCAGTATATCCTTAAGGGCACTGCTATGGAATCCACCGACACTGAGAAGGACCTGGGTGTAACAATCACTAGTGACCACAAGTTCTCGAAACAGTGCATTGAGATGGAAAAAAGGCCCAAAGGATGCTAGGCTATATTAAGCGCCAGTTTGGTTATCGGAACCAGGAGATTGTACTGTGCCTGTACAACTCACTTGTCCGACCGCACCTGGAGTATGCCGTACAATTTTGGAGTACTTCATTGCGAAAGGACATCGCGAGATTGGAACGCGTACAAGCCAGGGCAACCAAGCTGATTCCCTCTATCCGACATAAAAGTTATGAGGATAGACTAAGGGAATTAGATCTGTTCTCGCTGGAAACCTGTAGACAGTGTGGTCAGCTCATCGAGGTTTTCAAAATACTTCGAGGGTTCGACAATGTTGACTATCGGGATATTTTCACACTGAGTGAGAACAGAACGCGCAATCACGGCTTCAAACTTGAACTGAAGCGTTACAACCGCAATCTGTGTGGAAATTTTTTCACTTACAGTATCTGCGGTATGTGGAACGCACTTCCAGTGGAAGTTGTCAACAGTGAATCTGTTGACCAGTTCAAGTCAAGACTAGACAAAGTCTTGAAAAGTGGCCATTTAGGGACGCAAAACAATTGAGCAGCCTTGTGCCCGCTCAATTGCTAGTACAAAGGTACCCTCTTTGAATGGACCGTAAGGTCTCCTAGGGTACCTTCTTTCCTTGTTGTTACTCCTTGTTGTTACTCTCTCAATTCCACGTTTTCCTGACCGTCTTGCCACAACAACTCATTCAGCCTTTTCACCTCCATCTCCACGGTCCCTCTCTGCTCCTCCTCCATTGGGAACAAAAAAATACTAGTCACCCCTCTCCTTACTCAAACTACCTGGCAGTCCCTATTTGGGTGCCAAAAATATGTGGCAGCAGGGTCCCAGGGCCTGCGCTAAAATCCCTGCCACTCTAACAGAGCTGCCCGGGTGTTGCCGCTGTCCTCCTTTCTGGGGGATCTTTAGGAGCCCCAGGAGATGGCCTCACAACCACTTTCAGGGGTGTTGCCTGGAAGTGTAGTGACTCAGTGGAGGCTGTAGCCATTTTGCCTTACAGGAAACTCATTGTAAACTTGTGATACGCTAATGCATGAGCAGCATATATGCACCATAACCTGCTGCACTCACCTCCACTACAAGATTGCTAGCTAAGGGAATCGATGATGTCATGCCAGTTGATGACGTCACATACAGAATGGCATGGCAGACAGAGTTGCATTCACGTGAGATTTAAGATTTAAGATAAGTTACCAGTGGGTTGCTGCCCAATCCAAGTGGATTCTATATGGCCGCTAGGGTGAAACAAGAAATATCATCTATAAAAGGTGGAGGAGACCACTTTGTGACAAAATTTTTAAAAATGACGGGTTAAAAATTCCTCCACCAATATGAATCTAAGACGGGTGTGTTGAGGAGTAGTTAAAAGGGTCGGGAAACAGGACAACCGGAGAATGGTAAAATGGCTACAATCCAATAAAAGGTGGGCAACCGATTGGTCCCCACCGCAAAAACGACAGCAAGGGCTGATATGGGCATCACCCAAAACAAGATGGCCGTGAGTAAGTCTCGTGTGGCCAATGCAAACTCAGCAAAGGCCAACCTCCAAAGACCGCATTCTATGACGACTCCAGGGCCAAGAGCGAATAGAATTTTTTATTTTGTATAATTTGGATGATGAACAGTCATCCCCTTCATTCTGCCACAGTTAAAAAACATACTTTCTTAATGATGGAAAGTAGTCCCTAAAAGGCAGAGCCGAGTTCTCAGGGGACACAGAATGTGCTGAGCGGGCCAGCCGATCAGCCTTCTCGTTGCCCAGGACCCCCACATGCCAAGGGACCCAGCAAAAAATAATTCTATATCGGAATGCATTTTGGATCAGCCAGTTGCAAATTTCTGTGACCAGGGGATGGGACGCATTAAAAGATCTAATTGACTGTAAGACACTACTTGAGTCGGAAAAAATGACAAAATCACTAAAAGGTAAAATTTGGACGAGTCTAAAGGCTAAAAGGATTGCTGAAAGTTCAGCGGTAAAAATGGATGCTGCTGGCGGCAAAGATAGAGTGAGCAATTCTCCTCCTGGGTAGATCGCTGCGGCGCCCAGGCCACTGTCCGACTTAGAGCCATCCGTGTATAGTGGGCAGCATTGTTTGTGGGAGATCGAATGCTCTAAGAACAGGCTTTTAATGATGCGAGGGTCCATGGAGGACTTCTCCCAGGCTCCACATGTTGGTACATACTGTGGGGAGAGGAGCCCGCCACCTAGGGTTCAGTAAGGATGGAAGGGTAAGAACCCTTGGAGCACCCAGGTTAGAGAGATGATCTCCTATGCGAAGGTTCAAAGGGCGGGGTAAAGATGGCAACTTATCATATGCCGCCGTTGATTCGGCAGCATACAGGCATCTGTAGACCTCTGATACAGGGGCTTGCTGTACTCGGCAGAGGTATCGCATGCAGATTTGAAGTCTATGGTAGGGAAAAGGGAGTACCCCACTCTCGCAGTAAAGGCTGTTGACAGGAGAAGTACGGAAGGCTCCACTAGAAAGGCGAACTCCAAGGTTTCAAATGGGGTTCAGCATTTTAAGGGCTGAAGGGGAAGCCGATGAGTAAATTTGACCGCTATAATCCAATTTGGATTGAACGAGGGCTGTGTATAATGTCCACAATGTTTGTCAGTCACTGCCCCACGAAGTGTGTGAGAGGACTTTCAAAATGTCTAGAGCCCGCAGACAGCCTGTTCAAAGTCGGCGTAGGTGTGGTAACCAGGATAACTTTGGATCGAGAGTTACGCCAAGGAACCGAAACTCGGAGACAAACTCTATATCTTCGCCTTGTAGGGATATAGATGGCGGAACAAAAAACCCTCTGCCTCGGTGAAAATACATTGCTTTGGTTTTGGTCATGGAAAAGCGGAATCCCTTAAGTTGTGCTCTTTTGGATACAGCATCGACCGCCAGTTGTAGCCGACGCGCTGCTGATGGAAGGCAAGGTGATGAACAGTATAGTGCTAAATCATCGACAAACAGAGTTGCCGATACACCTTCTGGGAGAGACGAAATAATATCATTGATGGCAATTATAAAACATAAGACACTTAAAACACTCCCCTGAGGAACTCCCTCCTCTTGGGGTTGCAGGTCAGAGTATGCGTCTCCAACACGTACCTTGAAGGATCGAGATGCTAAAAAACTTTGAATAAGTGAAAGTAAAAGGCCTCTCATCCCCCAGATGTATAACTGCTTCAAGATGCCGTATCTCCATGTTGTGTCGTAGGCTTTCTCGATATCGAAAAATATGGCTAGGACTCGCTGCTTTAATGAGAAAGCTTTCCGGACTGATCCCTCGAAACGTATTAGTAGGTCAAGGGTACTATGACCTTTGCAGAAGCCACATTGAAATGGGGAGAGAAGGTGATTGGCTTCTAGGAACCAGTTTAGGCGCTCCAATATAATTTTTTCCAGCAACTTACTCAAACAGCTGGTGAGAGCTATAGGGCGATAGTGATCTGCATTCAACCCGTCCCTGCCCAGTTTGACAAAGGAAAGGATGATCCCAATGCGCCATGATGACGGGTAAAAACCCTTCACCCATATAAGGTTGTACAAATCAAGCAGGAAGAGAGTAGAGTGTGGATGTAGGTGCCGAATCATGTCAAAATGGATCTCATCAAGGCCAGGGGAAGTAGATCTGCAAAGGGACAAAGCACTTTGCAGCTCATAGATGCTGAATAGAGCGTTATACGGAAGGTTAGATTTTGTTGTAAAGTTGAGAGAATGAGATTCTTCCTTTGATTTGTAGGATTGAAAAGCCTTATCGTAGCGGCTGACGCTGCTGACGGCGCGGAAATGGTCAGCAAAAGCGAGAAATGCCTTTTCATATAAAAATATAGAGCAAAGTTTCGACGCAGCACTGTGGGTACCTCCGCAGTTGGCACAGTGGGGCAGTTTGGTGCATTCGGGGCCATGGTAGTCAGAGCTACAATTCACGCAGGAGCGAGGGTGCCGACAAGCTCGGCCAACATGTCCAAATTGATTGCAATTGAAGCAGCGTCTGGGTAGTTCGATGTAGGGACTTACCAGGACACGAAGGTACACAGCTTTAATATACTGCGGCAGTTCTTGTCGTTCAAATGTTAAAATCAGTGTGGCAGTTGGAACTTTAGTGGAGCCTAATGTTTTAGTTACCCTGTGTACATGTGTGACACGTTGGGTACTGAGCTTACTCTGAAGGCAAGTGAGGTCGTAGTCCTTTAGTTCGTTTGAACGGACGACACCTTTGACAAAATTCAGACGAGGATGGGGCGAGAGAGTTTTTGGAATTTCAGCTATCGAAGATAGATTTCGCACAAGGTTGTGTTGAGAGTGGGATGACACCTCGACTACGACATCACCACTACCTCTTGACCACATCCGACGGGGTTCACCACAGCGGGACTCAAAAGATTCATTGACGTCAAACACATCGACTTTTGCAAGTGGGATGTCAGATGATGAATTCATGACAAGAAAGCGAGGATAATCAAGATCTGGGTCTACTTCGTTGGAATAGGGGTTCAATGAGTGAGGAAAGGCTGAAAGGGAAGCTAAGGAATGTTTAGCACGAGAACCCTTACGAGAAGGGGAGGTTTTTGGTTTATGGCTAGCCATTGCAAAAAGAAAAAACTTCGCATTCTCCCTCGGGGCTCCCCACCATGGAGGCCTACAAGGGCCCGGCACTACTGCAACTATACAATCAGTTACGTCCGGTATTTCTTGGAGAATGGATACGGATCCACCACACCATCTTTATAACCCTAAGAGGCTGCCCGAGTTCTCCTATGCACGGAGAAAAGGGGCCAACGATGGGTTTCTCCTTGGGCATTCGGTAGACGAAGGCGGTGGAGATGCCCAGCCTCTTTCACCTTCATGAAAGAACAATTCAGAACCAATCCATTAAACGAGCAGAGGTCTGGTATTGATATGGACCACTAGATAGGTGAAGGAAGAGGGGGAAATAAAGGGCAGTGGAAGAGCGTAATAGAGGAGGAAAGAAAGAGGGGTATGTTAAAAGTCTTGTTGGCAGCACCATGGGTCCCCTAGGGGGCCCAGGGCTGACCCCCCTCGCCACCAGAAGGCCAGAGCCTCTCTGGGAACAACCCCTGAAGAAAAGATCCCAGAGAGGGAGGGGGTGCATTCACGTGAACAAAGTGCATGTTAACACCTCTCATCTTCTCTTCTTTTAAGTTAGCCCAAGCATTCAATTTTCAATTACCTAACTTGTGTATGTATACAAGGTTCAAGAAACAAACAAAGCACTGCATCAAAATGCAATTTGGATATTCTTGGATATCCATTTGTCCCACACAAATAAATTAAAAGTGCTTAAAAATTAGTTTGTTCTCATAGCACATCACAGCTGCTCTGTTGATGCTCCTCTTTTTGTGAGGCAGTCAGCGAGTTGGTGAGACGCATCAACCCAGGAAACCTTGCTTATTTCCTTTCTATATAACATATCACAGAGGACAGCAAGATCTATTCTTAATCTCTGGTCCTCAAAAGTGCGTGTGGAGTACAGTGCTTCCACCAAACTTTTGTTGTCCACAATGCAATGAATTTGGACCTGAGGGTTAGTTATTTCTCAAATAATGGATGCAAGATAAACTGCAGCCTGTGCACACTTGAGTAAGGCCATGGTTTCCGCTGACAGTGGACTTTACCACTCTCCTTATCTTCCTTGTTTGCCAGTAAACTGGGCAACGCCGGCCTTTCGCATCAGTAAGAAATATAATGAAGGCTCCCTGTGAGCAACTGTCAGGGAGGCTGGTGAAAGACGCATCTGAAAAGCACTCAAGTGTACAACTTTCAAGTGGATCAAGGTTAGGGAAAAACAGTTTAACATGATCATGAGTAACTCAAGCTATTAACTTTTCAGTTTCAGTAAATCATCAACAGTAGCTTTGTTATATGCAACACTAAGCTCACAGGTTTCAAGTGATATCCAGTCTTGACTGGGTAGCAATCCAATTTAATTGTCCAACTAAGGCCTGATAGCTACACTTTTCAGATATCAGTGCAGCATACTGAATTTGATCAACAACTATGCCATCACAATTTGATACAATGTTAAGGCCAACATATTTAAACGACGTACATGCTGAATTCCCAATCCAAAATTTTGTCTTCAATATGTCAATGACAGTTCTGAAATGCTTTTGTTCTGGCCCAAAGAAAATCATCAACATAAACACACATGATCCCTTCAAGCTGATCGCCAAGGTACAAGTAGAACAAACAATTATTCAGCGAACACATCACAGCAGATAAGGATAGTTCATCTCTGATGCACATGTACCAAGCCCAGGCAGCACCACATAAACAATAGTCTTTTTTAATTTCCACAGTTTGCCCTTAAAAAAATTCAGGAGGCGGCTTCAAGTAGACATCACACTATGTTATTACCTTGCAGATAGGCTGCCTTGACGTCAATACTATGGCACACATCCATTGCTTAGAAGAAAAGAGAGAGAAAGTCAGACAGACTCTTTAGAACATATTGGGGAATCTTTCTGTAGTCCAACTGAATCTTCCTCAAATCCCCAAGCTACCAATCTCGCCTTCATTATGATTTTGTTACTTTTCTGCTTTTTGGTGATCACCCATCTAGTAGAGATGAAATCCTGACCTACATTTTCTACTTTGTAAACGTCATTATGATTCCAGCTCTCTATCTCACTTTGTTTTGCAGCTGTAACTTTATCATTGGTGAACATGATAGGTACCTCTACATTATCTTCAAACTATTGAACATTCGCTCAATTTGTCAAAATCCAAACAGTCTAAACCATCATCAGAATCATGCACAATGTTGTAACAGTGTAACAGTTCTTAAATTTAAAGCTAGCTTTGCCAGCTCTATAAGTATTTTTGCCAGAAATATATTCAGCTGTTTCGGAGTTGTTCTCCCCCTGAAAACGCTGTCCAATTGCATACTAGTACCTCTCACAGGCTGCATGGGAACCAGACTAGCTTTATCCCTATACCCAGCAAGCTGCTTTGTATGCAAGGGTTCAATGGCTGCACCATCCTTAACAGCAGCATCATGATCAGCGTTGAACTCTTCTTTTCTCACAATCACATCACTACTCACCAGTTCACCTATGTACCTTTGTCTTCTAACGGAGGGTACTCTAGTTGTCACTCTGTCCACCTTGGGAATCAACCTGCACTACTTTATGAGGTTGTGAATCTTTGTATTGGATACCAGGCACTCTAGTCAGGTGACATGCATGAACCCATAGCGAGTTCAGCTGACGGGGAAAGGCCCGCCCGACCCGAGCAAAGAACACGATCCAGAGTCAAATATTAAATAACGGGGAGAAGGCCAGCCTCCTCCAAAAAAAATCTAAAAGTCCACAGGTGGGTGTGTACGATCCGTCTCAAGTACAAGGGGCAGGCAGTAGCGACCCCGCCCATCCTGGTACCTAGACAGGTAACATGCATGAGAATCACCCAAACTGGGACATTCAACAAGAATGTGCCGAACGGTCTGGGAGACGATGCAGTCATCACAATAGGGCACAGGCGAGCGCTTCATCAAATGGCAATGTGTCACACAAGTGTACCCAATTCCTAGATGACAGAAAGCAACCTGAAGCCTTCCCGGCATTAGGGGGTAGGTACATGGGAACAGTCGCGGCGCAATGGCAAGCAACTTTAAGGTTCCCTTCGACCATCTCCCATCTTCTTTGCCAAGCAGCCCAAAGACCTGCCATGTAGTCAGTGTGAGGAAGAGCAAAAGGATGGTCTGGTGGCAGAGTCCTTGCAGACTCTTTGGGCCCTCATTCCCCGAAATTCCTATATGTCCAGGAACCCAGCAGAAGATAATCATGACATCCGCCCGGCTTGCCAAAACTGTGGACTCACGGATATCGCGAACCAGGAAAGGCAGAGATTCCAATGCCCAGAGCACTCAAGGCGCTTTGTGAGTCGCTATAAATAACAATCCAGTCTCCGAACTCGGCACATCGCGTAATCTCCCATACAGAGTGGTGTATTGCCACCAGCTCAGCCGTGAAGACATGCAACGCCTGGCAGAGCCCCGCTGACTTCAAAGAGATGGGAAACATCGTGGAAGCCCCCCTCTTGGGACTTGGAGCCAACCGTACACACTGGCACAGTTCCAGCATGACAAGAGGTGTGCTCCAAAAAGGTTGAATGCAATACTCCTAGCGCTGTACAAGCTTTGGGAGCAGAGGCGTGGCAACAAATAGCCAAATGTGGTACCCTCCAGAGTGGAGTCCTGGGCAGAACCAGTGGTGCCATCAGCCTAAGAGCTATACCTAGCTCTCAAAGAAAGGAGTTTCCTAGCCCTAAACCCAAAGGGCTTAAAGTATGACTGGCGTCTCTTGGCGGCATAGGCACTGTTAAAATCACCTGCGGATGCAGTGAAAGCCGTTAGCAACTAAGGGATTTTTTTTATTTTTTTATTTAAGGGGCTATCTGGCGACTAGCAACTAAGGGAGGCACCGGGCTCGCGCATAAAGGCGAATAATGCACTGTACACAGCATAGAGCGAGTGGCATCTCCCCAGCAATGACTAGTAGGCTCTCAATGGAAGAAGTGCGGAAGGCACCAGGTCGCTAGGTGAAGGCCAGTGTGGTGGATCGAGTGAACCTTCCGCAATAAACGCTCGGTTGCTGATGCCTAAAACTCCCATCACAGTCAAGTTTCGAACGAACAAAGGATCAATAAAAAAGTAAGGCAGTAGCCCTATCAGTGCTGAACATCACGGAATGGAGAATATCCATTGCGCGGGTCCAAGAGTCAAATACAAGACCAAAGAAACGGTGCTATTCGACCACTGCTAGGCATACCCCATTAAGAAACAAGTCGGGTCAAGGTGGAGCCGTGGATGGTGGCAGAAGTGCACCACCTTAGTCTTGGCCAAGGAAAACCAAAACCTGTGCGCTTCGGCATAGCGAGAGACAAGGTTCAATGCCTGTTGGAGTCGATGCTCCAGGTTAGCATCTGGGCTGCGCTAAAAGAGATCAAAAGGTCATCCAGGTAGAGCATAGCGAGAACATCTTCAGGCAGCACTTGAGGTGATGCCTGAGATGCTCAGAGCAAAGAGTGCGACACTGAGGACACTTCCCTGCAGGACACCCCCTTCCTGCTCCATTGGGCGGGAGAGGGTTTCCCCCACCCATACGCAGAATTGATGATCTCGCTAAAATTCAGATATCAACATTGGTAAGTGTCCCCTCACCCCTATCATGAGGAGAGTCTCCATGATACCGTATCACCATGCAGTATCATAGGACTTCCCCAGATCAAAGAAAACAGTGGCATAGTGCTGTCCAGGAAGGAAGGCCTCACAGACAGCATTTTCCATCCGAGCAGAGCATCCGATATGGAAGCCACACAGCCTTCACTGTCTAGAAAAAACGCTAATCTAACATTTACCAATTTCTCAATCAACTTGCACACGCAGGAGGTTAGAGAGATTGGGCAGAAACCAGCCACAGTCGAGTGATCTCTTCCTGGTTTGCGAAAGGTGAGCACAGTAGCGATTCAACAGGAATCCGGTAGGAGACCCTCCATCCATAAGCTGTATTCAGAAAGGCCATGTTGAAGCATGGCGTACGGGACATTGTCCGGACCATGGGCAGTGTCCGCGCATGAAGCAAGAGCGGAACAACTCACTCAGAGTAAGCTTGTCATTGAAAGGTTCTCCGCCTCTGGAGGTAAAGTCCAGCCGGCGGCCTTCCATGACATGATGATGTGCATTGAATGCTGGCGGAGCAGCATCACGGCTAGAGAATGCAGAGAAAGCAGTTGCTAAGGATTCTGCCATGGACGCGGGGTCCGAGATTGCAGTCCTATTCTCCTGGAGAACGGGATAGGGGTCCTGTGAGAACTTGCCCCGAATCCTTTTGACTCACTTCCACACCTCTGATAGAGGGGGCTTCCAAGAAGAGCAGCGGGTGTGCTTCGAAATATACCGGTATCTAGCCCTAGATGGATGAAATTCACCGACAGTGAAATTGTTCGGGCGGCGCTTATAGCGCATGTAGGGATAACGCTTCTGCTTGAGGGCCATCTCACACTTGGCTGACCACCACGGGAGTGGTCAATGTGCAAAATAGCCAGACCTTCTATGAATAGTAGACAGGCCCAGGACGATGAGGTTGCCGGAAAAGAACTCAATGGCCTCATCGACCGACCTAAACTCCTTGACTGAGATAGAGATTTCAGTCACTTCCTGAAATGCACACCACCACGCCCCTGCCAAGCACCACCAGGGCGGGCTCTTGGGCGGCAGCAGCCCAGAAAATGATATTTGAATGGGAAAGTAATCACTACCATGGAGGTCATCGACCACTCCCCAATCAAAATTGGGCTGTGCATCTGGAGAGCACAAAGTAGATTTAGGCAGGAAAATGAAGCGGTTCTCAGGCAGTGATGCGTAAACTCATCCACATTTAGGATACCCATCTCAAGCTCGTCTATCAGATCAGCAAGGACTTGACCCCGGGATTGATAGAGTAATCTCCGCAGAGGGGGTGTCTACCGTTTATTATTATTATTATTATTAAAGTTCCAAGCCACAACCCCAACTGGAAGAGCAAATAGCTATAAGCCCAAGGGCCCCAGCGGGGAAAGAAACCTGGTATGGAAAAAACGAAACAAAGATTAAGAAAAACATAATAAATAAATAGAAAATTAAAAAAAAAAAAAAAAATTAAATGCTATAATGTTAAAAATATTATAATATTATATATGTGTGGATAATGAATAAAATATTAAAGTTATAAGTTTCTGTTAATTAAAAATGTATTAGCACCCACTTTAAATTTCTGAAGTTCCAAGGACTCAACAACAACACTAGGAAGTTCATTCCACAGTTTAGTTGTGTTAGGAATGAAACTTCTTGAAAACTGTGTTGTGTTGAATCTCATAGGCGTAAAGGCCCTACTATTGGCATTTAGTACACCTCTGGTAACTCGTTGAGGGGCATATAAATTGGGCAGATCGTGATGCAGTGGATGATCTGCATTGTTAAAAATTTTATATAAGATGCATAAGGAGCTTATTGCTCGCCTGTGCCACAGATCAACTTTGAGGTCAGGAATTAAAAATTTTATTGCTCTCAAATTTTTATCTAATAAATTAAGATAAGAGTTGGCTGCCGAACTCCAAACAGGGGCGCAATATTCAAAACACGGAAGAATAAAAGCATTAAAACAATTTTTAAGAACAGTCTGCTCTCCAAATACTTTGTAAGATTTCCTCAAAATGCCAATTTTTTGAGCAATAGAGGAGGAAATAGATCGAATGTGATTCTCAAAAGTAAACCTAGAGTCAAGCATAACTCCAAGCAACTTAAAAGAATCACATATGGAGATGGGAATGTTATTTATTAAAAGATCTGGATGGGGAGGATCTAGTGTTCTGGATCTGCTAACAATCATACTCTGGGTTTTCTTTGCATTTAACTTCATGCCCCATGAAGTGCACCAAACATTTATCTTAGCCAGATCTCTATTTAAAGACTCTGCAACCGATGCTCTCAACTCAGGAGATGGGACTGGGGCTATTAGAGTAGCATCATCAGCATAGGCTATAAGTCTATTTTCCAGTCCAAACCACATATCATGGGTATATAATATAAACAGTAGAGGACCAAGAACACTGCCTTGTGGTACACCAGATAGGGCCTCGGCAACCGTGCCACAAAGCGGTGGAAGTCCCCCCACTTCGAAGTCGGCTGACGGTGGAATGTACGTGGAAATAACAGTATACCTCCTATTAAGGTGCAGCTGCACAGCTTTTGAAGACTTATTCGGGAAGGTTGAGCTTGCCATGCGATTCTTTTCCTCCCTCTGCCTCAAAACCTTAGGTGGGCATTGCGGCTTCGGAGGCCCTCTTTTCGAGGATCCACCTTCTCCAAGCCACCCAGCCCACCAGTAGGCATGGGCGAAGGATCTGAAGCTGCTTTGTTGCTGTCCTCCTTTCGGGGAGCAGCTTTAAGAAACCCACAAGATGGCCTGGCAACCAGCTTGAGAGGTGTTGCCTCCTGTGAGTCTAATGACTCAGTGAAGGTGCTTGGCCATTTTGCCTTATGGGAAACGGTCACGCTGGGGGAAGGTGGGGAGCCCTGGTTTTAGCCGGGGCTGGGTGTGAACCCTTTGTGCCGCTAGCTTTACCAGGGAAGTACCCAGGTTGAGTAGAACCCACAGAAGGGCTCTGAATGGGCGCAGAAACAACCGTACTCATTGGCCAGGAGCAGAGAGTGTCTTTCTTAGCATTGAGGCGTAAGATGTCCCAGACAGAGCTGGGCAAGCCAGGATCAAGTCCTTAGCCTCGCGGAATGACCAGGATTTCTTTCTCAAGGAGATATGCACCACATTGCTTCGAAGAAGCAGGTTGCGGCTCTCCGCAATTGACCCACACGATTTGGACTTCTTAGCGTGTGCAGCCTTGGAGCAATTTACCAAGTGCACCAAGTGCAAAGAATTCAAGTTTTCTCTCACAATGCTAGAGGAGTTTACATCTTCCAGTGTTGGGAGACTACTTTGAAAGATATCAGGAATGGACGGGTTGAAACCAAAGACCAGCTGGTTTGGGCAAAACCCTGAGTTGTTAGTGAGCGCATTTCTTGCTGAAACTACCCAAGCAAGCGCAATTTCCAAATCATACCACGGTATGCAAGAATCTTGCTAACCAGGTTTCCGAGCACAGCATTAATCTTTCCACGACTAAGGCAATTCCGCTGCTGTTGTCATCACTTTCATATCGAACACCTCTCCAAGCTCTCTCACCTCAGCATTGTTAAATTCACAACAGTTATCAGTCAAAACTTTTTTCACCACTCCAAAAACAGAAATTCAACTTTTAAAGAAAGCCTGAATAAGAGTGGGGTGCAGCTTATTATTTATGACGGAGGCAGAACAAAAAAACGTGTAGCTGCATCAACAATGACAAGAAAATAAGCCTTGCCTCAAGCCTTAAGATCTATCATCACTGCTCCATTAAATTTAGTCACCAATGGAAGACAAACAATCAGTTTGGGATGTGGCTTCTTAAATCTAATACAGATCCCACACTTCTCAGGCACAGACTTAATTTCTTGTTCAAGCTCATCATTCTGTATATTAGCATGACAGAGCAAATTAATTAACTTATCAGAGCTCAGATAGCCAAACTGTCGATGTAACTTAAACTTACTTGCCATTTTCTTTGCATCTCAACGACTGGAGGTGAGCATCACCAGATCACCAGAACCAACGGCTGGAGGTTAGCATCGCCACATCACTAGAACTGACATCTAGAAAGTGGCAACATGTAATGAACAGAAGCAGCATGCAGCAGCTGCACACGCCTCTTTCCAAGCAACAAGCTGTCATTTTCAATCTTCAAAATCTTGTTCACTTTCTTCATAGAAGTTTTACTTAGTAACAATGGTATATTACAATTAACTATAACCATAGCAATCTCAGATTTCAAGCTACCAATGTAGCATGGTAAGGTTAACTCTTTCAAAGACTTCACAGGTGTACCATCACCGAAAGTTAACATTAGTTCAGAAACACCTTCCTTCACTAAACTCTGTTCATAATCACTTGCATTTCCAAATAATCAGTAAGCCACTTAGCGCCACATACTGTTGTGGAGCACCCAGTGTAAGAGACTGCACAACCTTTCACATCATCAACTAAAATCTGTAATTTATTTTTCAGGGTTTCATCTTTTGTATATCCCTTGAATAGTGACAACTGAACACTTTCAGAAACATCTTCGCTCGCCTTGTTGTTCTAGAACACATGAGGGCACTGTCGAACCAAGTGAAATTTAAATTCACAAATAGCACATCTAGAAACTTGCCATCACGACCAAGGAGATTCAGCTTACATCCTGCCGGCTGACTTGTGCTTTGTTTTGAGGTTCCAACATTCACAACATTGTGCCCCTGACCACGTAAACCACCAGCACAATAACTATACCGACCATCCATGACTATGTGGGTTATTACAGTTATACAGAACTTTATTGTTTGAAGAACTATCAGTAGGAAAAACAGGTTCCACCTTTACTTGGTGTGTTTGATGCACTATTATGAACTTCAAATGTAGATTTCATGTTGGCAAGTTTAACATCTTGGATTGCTGACATCAACAAATGGCTATCACTTTCCGAAAGTTTACAAGAGGCAAGCAGCATAAATGCAATCACTGGGTCTGGTAGCAACATTCGTTTCTTGCACAAACCTGTAACCTTCACATCATTGGCTTGACGCAAAGTATACAAACTGTGAAATGCAGTAAACTGTCGCCGACCTTTGTCAGGTAAAAAAAAAGACTATCAAGTTTCTCAAATAAGAGTTCTACACCAGTATCTTTCTTTAGATCATCAATACTAATGTCAGATGACGCAATTCTAGCCTTGCCAGTTAAAGAAAAATGAATAGCCAAGGCCTGCTTAGTCTTAGTTAAGTCAGTAAGTTCACGCCAAATGTAGAGATCTTTTTTCCAAACTTCGTAGCAGGCATCATTATGCAGTTTAGGGAGCCACTTTAATGAACATGAATTAGTATTATAACTGGAATACTTGGAATATGCTAACGCATGAGCTGCATATATGCACCATAACCTGCTGCACTCACCTCCACTACAAGACTGACCCATATATATAGGTCACTATCAGTCAACTGGCTAAGGGAATTGAATTGATGATGTCATGCGTTGATGATGTAACATACAGAATGGTGTGGCAGACAGCACTGCATTCACATGAACAAAGTGGCATGTTAAAGGTCATGCAGAGGGAGTGGGGAGGCCCTGGCTCAGCAGGAGCAATTTGTGCTGCCAGCTCTACCAAGGTAGTGCCTGGGATGAGTAGAAACTGCAAAGGGTCCCAAATGGGCGCAGAAACAACTGTGCCTGTAGGCATGAAGCAGGGAGGGGTAAATTGAGGCGCAAGATGTCTTAGGCAGCACCGGGGGCACCAGGAGAAAGTATTTAGCTTCACAAACGAGAGCCAATCCATAGCCTGAACAGCAAGGATTTTCTTCTCTCCATGAGATACAGACCACATTGCTTTGAAGAAGATGGGGGGTAGCTCTCTACAATTGACCCACTTGGCTTTACACAATAGTGACTTATGTACGGCCTTGGAGCAAGTTATACAGACTTGGGGTAAACCAGACTATGCACATTTACAGTAGCAATTTGTATGAACAAAACAATGGTAGTAGTGACACTTCTGTGGCAGTGGCACAAATACCTTCATGTGGTAATACCAACCAGCATGCACCGACTTAGGGAATCTGTCACGATCAAACGAGACAAAATGTAGGGGTGGGTCTTAAAGCCCCTCCCTGCTTTCTCATTACACGTTCAACTCAAAGGTGATGACTATGTTCCCTTGCAAAAACCACTTCTTTCATGAACTTCATGGTAGAGTTCATCATCACACTCATCGGTGAGCCATTAAGTGTCCAAATGACAGTAATCATGGTCTCCTAAAAGGGATCCAGTTCATTCACCAGAACGCTCCCATCTGATAAACGGATCAACTTCAATTCTCTACCAAACAAGCTAATAATTGCTCTCATTTGATGGATCATGTTTCCTTTCACCAACATGCCGCCATTGGTAGACCGATTAACCACCAAAAAGCGTTTGAAGACAGCAGGTCTGAAAATTCCAAATAGTCTCTCAATAATGGGCCCAGACATAATCAAGGCTCCGCTCACCACACTTGTGACTTTGGTCTTGGTCTGAGACCCCCACCTGGGGTTTCCGATCTTGCATGATCACTTATTGAAATGGCAGGAGCAGCCACTAAGCCGGATGGAATGGCTTTAAGCAAGATCCTTCTCCAAGATGAACGTCTTACCTGTTAGAGTGGCACCACGGTGGACTAGGTCCCTCCACTCCTTGTGATTCCTCAAGAGGCTCAAGCCATCTGAAGGAGAGGACCCAATTATGGTGTTTGGCATTGGGTTACTGCAAACTTCCGATCCCAGCCACTCTTAACTAAAGGCAGTAAAAATTATCTATTAAAATTTGATAAGAGTGGTGGTGCAAAATAACAACTATGTAATTAGCTGAGGAAGAGAAAAAAAACATCTCTCCATTCACACACGCATTCCAAATTAGTGTAGGAAGCGGGTTGGAATGATTGGGGTTAGAGTGTAGGTTCATGGCCAGCTACAATGCCAACCCCACTGTTATGTCAAGATGCAAGGTTGCAGGACTGCAGGGAACATGGCACAATGCATCCCTTTTCTCTTGCCCACCTAAGAGAGATGGCCCTACAAGTCACTACCACCAAGAGTGGTCAATTTTGGGCCGCCTGCCAACTCTTTTGGCAGTCCCCAGTCTCAGAATGAGGCAACGGTGAAACTCCTTTGCTGCATTGTGAGAGGGAAGCCATGATTTACCTCATTCTCCAGGACACCCAGGGAGGACAAGGCCATGCTTGGAGTCGGATCTCCATGCGCTTTACACTATTGCTTTTAGTTGTCACCCTGATCTGAATAAAAAGGGCAAGAAAGGGGGCTCATAGAAAGTAGATACTATGACCTCCCTATGAGTGGGTAGGTTGAGAAAAGCATCCATATGATCAGAAATTTGAGAAAATGCTCATTTACACATATAATCAGTCCCAGTCCAAGTCCAGCATTGATAGTTTTTGCCAACCTGGTGCACAATTTAGGCAAAATTGTCCAGGAACTTTAAGCATATAGGATGGTGCCAGTGTAGCCACCTTATATATGTACTGGAAGATGAGCAGAGTCAACAGTCCAGCCCACCCAGTACCTAATACTCTCCCTAGTCAGCAGGCTTTCAGCCCTTGCAGCAGGTAGGTACCTCACAGTATACACTACCATTTTTTTTTTTTTTTTAATTAAGGGGCTATCTGGCGACTGCCGACTAAGGCATAAGTTGCCGTAAACAAACAGCCTAGTTTTAGGCTACTTTAAAAAATTAAACAGAAAACAATAAAAAGAAATAACAATAACAAAGCAATAACAAAACAATTACAAAAACAACAACAACAATTAAATCGGGTTAAATAAAAGGGAGAAGGCCGGCCTCCCCCAAAAAGTCAATAAGTCCACCAGTCAAAGTACACGCACTCTTCCCGAGAAGAAGGGACAGGCGGTAGTGACCCCGCCCATCCCGGTACCGGGACAGGTGTCGTGCGCGAAGATCACCCAGACTGGGACATTCGACAAGAATGTGCCGAACAGTCTGGGGGACGACGCAGTCGTTGCAATAGGGCGCAGGCGAGTGCTCCATCAGATAGCGGTATACACTACCACTCAACTAAGGCTCATAGGAGGATGAAAGTTTACCAGGCAGCAAGAACTTTTGTAGATAAGAGAACATGTGTGGAAAGGGGTAGGAGGGTATGTAAAAAAAAAGAGAAGTAGACATAGGCAGGTCCACTTCACTTGACCAGTGCTATGTGATTACAGGATGTCATGCAGTCCATCAAGGGGACCATGGCTACTGGACTGAACTCTGTACAGGTGGAAACACTCCTCCTGGTGCAAAGTAGGGAGAAAACATTGAGTGGAGAGTCATAATGATGATAATAAATAATATTAATAACATATGAGCCTTTCTATCCTACCTGCCGCAAAATCTTTGGTGGGCATTGTGGATTTGGGGTTGGGTTCTCCACATCCTTCAGAGGTCCGACATTCCTAAGTGCCACATACAGCCTTAGTGGGCAAAGTTAGCAACTCCTGCGTACAGTCTCATCACCACCTTCTGGACAGTTCCCCCCTGAGAGTTTAACAACTCACTGGAGGTGCATAGCTGCTTCACTTATTGCGAAAGGGGCACTGGTTCTAGCTGAGGTAGAGCAGAAGCAAGTATTGCCACTAGCATCACCAAGGTAGTGCTGGGAGAGTTAAAACACAAAGAAGGATAGTGACTGGGCACAGTAGCCAATGTGCTTGTAGGCCAGGAGGGGTCAGGAGCAGAGGCATTTAACTTGAGAGGCATAAAAAGTCCCAGGTTGTGCAGGCAGCAATGACTTTTTCCACATTCTCTGAATAAAGTGTGCCTGAACAGCCATGATCTTCAAATAAATACAAGTCACAATGCTTCAAGGCAACAGGGTGCAACTCTCCACAATTCACATACATGGCCTTGTAAAGACTTGGGAGTCTTTCACATACATTCCACATGTCCCAACTTTGCACACTGACAAGTTTGTTGTTAGTCACACTGACTCAGGGAGACTTTTGAATTTAGCTTTGCAACCCTCCAGCTGAAAAGGGTGAGAACTACAAGTGTAGATATTACATAATGATCTTATGACTGTAACCCTAACAAAAACTCATATTTGGCATTAACCATAGTTCCAGTAGATGCTTGAAAGAAATCAGAGTCAAAATTCCAATTATTTCTGCCTCAAAATAGTTTTTTAAAAAGTTGAAGAGAAAGGAAAGCAGATGAACTGAGATAAAACAAAAATTTCAGTAATAAAACCAAATATATCCTCCATAATAATATATTTTAAGAACAGGATTTTTTGGGTGGTTTGAATGATAATTTCTTTTTCCTTTTAGTTTGATTATGACCTAGGTATATTTTAAGTTTTTATCAAAGTTCTTTCTAAGAATTCCTTTAGTATTTGAAAAAACAAAAAGGTGAAGTTCAGAAATAAATGAGTACCAAATGTTTTGGAATTTTTTAAAACAAAAAGAATTACAAATGGTGAAGTTGAGAAAATTTAGTCAAATTTAGGCATGGCTGAGAAGAGAGAACTACAATTACACTATATAAACAATACAAGTCGACCATCCAAGTGTTGTTATTCAGAGCTAGAACAAATACACCAACTAAACTCGAAAAAAAGATTTACAGATGGGGAAATAAATTGTAAGATGAGTGATGCAGTACTGGAAGAAAATCTGGAGCATTTTATGACAGATTTTTTTTTTTTTTTTTAAGACCTCATCTGGCGACTGCCTACTTGGGCATTAGTCGCCGTATTAAAACTGGCCTAGTTCTAGGCTACTTTAAAATAAAATTAAAGAGAGAAAAAAAAAAAAAACACCCCAAAAGGGGGAAAGGAAGCAAGCTGGTGCGTCGGGGAGAGGTCCCCCCGGCGCAGGAGCGTGCAACTAAAGGAAAAAACAAACAAAAAACAAACCAAAAAAAAACAAATGCAAAAAAACAACAAAACAAAACAAAAAAACAGAAGTCAACAAGTCCACAAGTCAATGTGCACGAATCTGTCCCGAGCACAAGGGACAGGCGGTAGCGACCCCGCCCATCCCGGTACTGGGACAGGTATCGTGCGCGAAGATCACCCAGACTGGGACATTCGACAAGAATGTGCTGAACAGTCTGAGGGACGACGCAGTCGTTGCAATAGGGCGCAGGCGAGCGCTCCATCAGATAGCGATGCGTCACACGAGTGTGTCCGATTCGGAGACGACAGAAAGCAACCTGAAGCCGCCGCGGCATTGGGGGATAGGTCCATGGGAACAGTCGCGGCGCAATGGCACGCAACTTTAAGTTCCCTTCGACCGTCTCCCATCTTCTTTGCCAAGCAGTCCGAAGAGCTGCCCGTATTCCTGCCATGTAGTCGGTGTGAGGAAGAGCGAAACGCTGGTCCGGTCGCAGAGTCCTCGCGGACTCTTTGGCACCCTCATCGGCGCGCTCATTCCCTGCAATTCCTACATGTCCAGGAACCCAGCAGAAGATAATCTCGACATCTGCCCGGCTCGCCAAAACCGTGGCGTCACGGATATCGCGAACCAGGGGATGCGGAGATTCCAATGCCCCGAGAGCACTCAGGGCGCTTTGTGAGTCGCTATAGATCACAATCCGGTCTCCGAACCGGGCACGTTGCGTAATCTCCCGTACCGAGTGGTGTATTGCCACCAGCTCGGCCGTGAAGACAGACGCAGCGCCTGGTAGAGCCCCGCTGACTTCAAACAGAGGGGATACGGCGTGGAAGCCGACCCCCTCTTGGGACTTGGAGCCATCCGTATACACTGGCACGGTACCAGCGTGACACGATGTGTGCTCCAAAAAGGTCGAACGCAATACTCCCGGCGCAGTACAAGCTTTGGGAGCAGAGGCGTGGCGACAAATAGCCAAATGTGGTACCCTCCAGGGTGGCGTCCTGGGCAGAACCAGGGGCGCCACCGGCCCGAGAGCTATATCTACCTCTCGAAGGAGTTTCCTGGCCCTAAACCCAAAGGGCTTAGGGTATGACTAGCGTCTCTCGGCGGCATAGGCACCATCGAGATCAGCTGCGGATGCAGTGAGAGCTGTTGGCGACTGAGGGAGGCGCCGGGCTCGCGCGTACAGGCGAGTGATGCACTGCACGCGGCGCAGAGCGAGTGGCATCTCCCCAGCATCGACCAACAGGCTCTCAATGGGGAAAGTGCGGAAGGCACCGGTCGCAAGGCGAAGGCCGGTGTGGTGGATCGAATCCACCTTCCGCAATAAACGCTCGGTTGCGGATGCATAAAACTTGCATCCGTAGTCGAGCTTCGAGCGAACAAAGGATCGATAAAAAAGTAAGGCGGTAGCCCTATCAGCGCCCCAAGCGCTGAACGTCACGGAACGGAGAATGTCCATGGCGCGGGTACAAGAGACCCTAAGGCTGCGAATATGAGCCTCCCAGGTGAGGCGTCGGTCGAATACAAGACCAAGGAAACGGTGCGACTCAACCACATCCAGGCGCACCCCATTAAGAAACAAATCTGGGTCGGGGTGAAGCCGTGGATGGCGGCAGAAGTGCACCACCTTAGTCTTGGCCAAAGAAAACCGAAACCTGTGCGCTTCGGCATAGCGAGAGACGCGGTTCAATGCCTGTTGGAGTCGACGCTCCAGAGTTGGCATCTGAGGCCGCGCCAAAAGAGATCGAAAGGTCGTCCACGTAGAGCGTAGCGAGAACATCTTCCGGCAGCACCGAGGTGATGCCGTTGATGCTCAGGGCAAAGAGTGTGACACTGAGGACACTTCCCTGCGTGACACCCTCTTCCTGCTCCTTTGGGCCGGAGAGGGCTCCCCCCCACCGTACGCGGAATCGACGATCTCGCAAAGATTCAGATATAAACATTGGGAGGCGTCCCCTCGCCCCCATCGTGTGGAGAGTCTCCATGATACCGTATCGCCATGCGGTATCATAGGCCTTCTCCAGATCAAAAAACACCGTGGCGTAGTGCTGTCTACGAAGGAAAGCCTCGCAGACGGGATTTCCAGTCGGAGCAGAGCATCCGACGTGGAGTGGAACTTACGGAAGCCGCATTGTGCAGAAGACAGATGGCCTTCGCTGTCCAGGAAATAGGCTAATCTAACATTTACCAATTTCTCCATCAACTTGCACACACAAGAGGTTAGAGAGATTGGGCGGAAACCGGTCGGAGTAGAGTGATCTCTCCCCGGCTTGCGAAAGGCGAGCACAGTAGCGATTCGCCAGGAGTCTGGGAGAAGACCTTCCACCCAGATCCTGTTGAACAAATCTAACAGAAAGGCCATGCCTCGCTCACCCAGGTGTCGAAGCATGGCGTACGGGACATCGTCCGGACCATGGGCGGTGTCCGCGCACGAAGCGAGAGCGGAACGCAACTCACTCACAGTAAACTTGTCGTTGAAGGGTTCTCCGCCTCTGGAGGTAAAGTCCAGCCGGCGGCCTTCCACGACATCACGACGTGCATTGAATGCTGGCGGAGCAGCATCACAGCTAGAGAATGCGGAAAAAGCGGTCGCTAAGGATTCCGCCACGGACGCGGGGTCCGAGATTGCGGTCCCATTCTCCTGGAGAACGGGAGGGGGGGGCCTGCGAGAACTTGCCCCGAATCCTTTTGACTCGCTTCCACACCTCAGCTAAAGGGGTCTTCCCGTTAAGTGAAGACACGTATGCCCGCCAAGAAGAGCGGCGGGCGTGCTTCGAAATATACCGGAACCTAGCCCTAGCCCGACCAAATTCAGTGACAGTGAAATCGTTCGGGCGGCGCTTATAGCGCATGTAGGCATAACGCTTCTGTTTGAGGGCCGTCTCACACTCGGACGACCACCATGGGAGTGGTCGGCGTGCAAAACGGCCAGACGTCTTAGGAATAGTAGTCAGGCCCACGGCGATGAGGTTGCCGGAGAAGAACTCAACGGCCTCATCTACCGACCTAAACTCCTCGACTGAGATAGAGAATTCAGTCATTTCCTGAAATGCAGGCCACCGTGCCCGCGCCAAGCACCACCGAGGTGGTCTCTCAGGCGGCAGTTGCCCTGAAAATGATATTTGAATGGGAAAGTGATCACTACCATGGAGGTCATCGACCACCCCCCAATCAAAATCAGGCTGTGCATCCGAAGAGCACAAAGATAGGTCAAGGCAAGAAAATGAAGCGGTTCTCGGACAGTGATGCGTAAACTCATCCACGTTTAGGACACCCATCTCGAGCTCTTCGATCAGATCGGCAAGGACTTGTCCCCTGGGATTTATGGAGTAATCTCCCCAGAGAGGATGCCTGCCGTTCAGATCTCCAAGCAAGAGATAGGGCCTCGGCAACCGTGCCACGACGCGGCGGAAGTCCCCCGCGTCGAAGTCAGCTGACGGTGGAATGTATGCAGAAATGATAGTATACCTCCTATCCAGGTGCAGCTGCACAGCCACTGCCTGAAAGGAGGTATCTAAAGAGAAAGGAAGAAAGGAGACATCATGCCGGGTGTAAACCGCGCATCCACCAGCCCGGCCATCCCGCGGTGGTGGGGTCGCAAGACCCTTATACCCCGGGAGGGCAAGCAGGGGGCACGCGCCTAGCATGGTCTCCTGCAAAAAAATAGCTAACGGGGAACGGGACGAGGCGAGCCTCCGCAGCTCCTCCCAGTTGGCCCGGAGTCCACGGCAATTCCATTGAAGGAATATGCCCTCCAGGCCTAGCTCGGAGGAGACGCGGGGGCCCTCCTCGAATTGAAGACCCTCACGGGAATGGCCGTACGCTTCCCGGGGGCAGAACCCCAGGGGCTGTTGGCCGGACAAAGCGCTGGAGGCGCTGTCGCCTTCGAGGACTTATTGGGGGAGGTTGGGCTCGCCATGCGAGTCTTTTCCTCCCTCCGCCTCGAAACCTTAGGCGGGCGCTGCGGCTTCGGAGGCGGGGGGAGCCTCTTTTCGAGGAACCACCGTCTCCGAGCCACTCGCTCCACCTCGGGGCGTGGGCGAAGGAGCCGAAGCTCTTTTGTTGCTGTCCTCCTTTCGGGGGACAGCTTTAGGAACCCCTGAAGATGGCCTAGCGACCATCTTCAGGGGTGTTGCCTCCTGTGAGTCTAACGACTCTGTGGAGGCGCGTGGCCGTTTCGCCTTGCGGGAAACGGTCACGCTGGGGGAAGAGGGGGGAGCCCTGGTTTTAGCCGGGGCTGGGTATGAACCCTTTTTGCCGCCAGCTTTACCAGGGGAGCGCCCGGGTTGGGTAGAGCCCGTAGAAGGGCTCCGAATGGGCGCGGAAACAACCGTGCTCGTTGGCCTGGTGTGGCCAGGAGCAGAGGGTGTCTTTCGAACTACTGAGGCATATGACGTCCCAGGCAGAGCTGGGCGCGCCAGGACCTAGTCCTTAGCCTCGCGGAATGAGAGTCTATCCAGGATTTCTTTCTCAAGGAGATATGCACCACATTGCTTCGAAGAAGCAGGGTGCGGCTCTCCGCAATTGACACACTTGGCCACATACGATTTGGACTTATCGTGTGCGACCTTGGAGTAATTTACACAGACTTCGGGTGACCCCGACTTTGCACGTCTACATGAGCGATTTGTATGGCCGAAGCGGTGACAGTAATAGCACCGCCGCGGCAGTGGCACGAATGCCTTCACGCGGTAGCGGTACCAACCGGCACGCACCGACTCAGGGAGCTTGTCACAGTCGAACGTGACGAAGAGTGTAGGGGTGGGTCTCGAAGCCCCTCCCTGTTTTCTCATCACACGTTCGACCTTGACTGCCCCATGGTCGGCCAGCTCTAGGGTGATGTCCTCAATGGAGTAGTCAACGAGTTCCCTCGCATAAACTACTCCATTCACAAAGTTCATGGTAGAGTGCAGCATCACACTCACCGGGGTGCCATGAAGTGTCCGAAGAGCACTTATCTTGGCCGCCTCGGCGGGATTCGCCGCATTCGCCAGAAGGCTGCCGTCCGAGAAACGGGTCACCTTCGGCTCTCTACCAATTGCACTAGCTAATCCTCTCCTCTGATGGATCATGTTGCCCTTGGACAACATGGTGCCATCAGTGGAGCGAATAACGAGGAAGCGTTTGAAGCCAGCGGGCTCGAAAATGCCAGGTAACCTCTGAATGAGGGGCCCCGATGTCATCGAGGCTCCGCCCTGTGCACTCTTGGTGTTAGTCTTGGTCAGGGGCTCCGCACACGAGGGGGTAGAGGGGCCGGATGTGCCGATCTTGGCTTGGTCGCCTACCAAAGTGGTAGCAGACCCATCCGTCCCCGCAGCCCCCGCGGATGGAGAGGAGCCCCGAGTCTTTTTCGTCTTTTTAGTCTTCTTTGTCTTTTTCTTTTTTGGAGAGGAGGGCGGGGAATGAACCCGCTTTTCACCTCCGCCAGCAGAAGCCCCCAGGCCAGATGGACCGCCTCAGCCAGGTCCCTCTCCAAAATGGAGAAGGTCCTGGTTGTCGTAGGGGCACCTGTCGGAGGAGATACCTCCCCTCCTTTTACTGCCTCGGAGCCCTCAGCCATTTGAGGAGGACCTTGCATAGGGGCGGATTCGGGTTCGCTGCTTGGCGCCGAGCCCGAATTCCCCCCCATGGAAGGCCCTACCGTCTGAGGCTGGGTCTCCTCAAGGACCATGTTTATCACAGGAGGGGCCTCCAGTTGGCCATCCCCTCCCAGGAATCACAGGTCCCCTTGGCAGTGTCGCCAGTCTTGTGTGGGGAGGCACAGGCCTTGACCCCAGCAAGGTTTAAAATTCTTGCCAGCAGGTCTTTTGAGGGAAGCGACCGAAGGGGCCTGGCTTCCCTCTCCCCCCTAAGGGGGTTTGCCCTACCGAGCCGCTTGCACGAGGGGCGGTCGACAATGGGCTGCCTGCTGGCTTTCTTGGCAGTCCCCTTAGAAAGCAAAGGAGGGACTGCCGCTGGAGAGGGGGAGGTGCCCGAAAGCACCTCCAGAGAAGGGGGTGAGGGGGAGTCCCCTACACCCGTAGGCGTAGGAGAGGAGTAAGCCTCCTCTCCGGTTAAAGAATTATGGAGGGTCCCTTGCGCAAGCACAAGGGGGGGGACCCCCATTTTCTCGGTGGAGCTGCCCGAGGGCGGCTCCGTTGATTTTCTTGGGGAAGTTGGGGGTTGGGTTTTTTGGGTTTTTTTGTCATACATGGGCATGGTGACCCTCTTTTTAATACGGGACGCAATAGCTCATCACCTCTCACAGTTGCCCGCACTGCGAGAGGTGCTTACAAGCCCGGCAGAGCCAGGCGCCGCCATTCGGGACCACCCCTCCTGCCTGGTGGCCTGGCAGTCCTTCGGCATGGCGGCTCCACCTTGAACACGGCGTAAAAAATATAGGTTGTGAAGAGGAGAGGAAAAGGGATGTGAGGAAGGTATGGGTGGGGATGAAGCAGGTTGTTAAAAAAAAAACATCCCGAACCGGAGCTGAGGGGTTAGGGAACAATGTCCCCTCTCCCCCCAGCCCCGATCCGGGGTGGTTGGCTTGAGAAGGAGGTCAGCATTCTACCCTGTGAAATTAGAGGCTGACCAGAGAAAGTTGTGGGAGAGGTTGTATGAAAAGTGACGAGGTAGGGGAGAAATCGGGCTATCTGAAGGAAGGAAGAGAGGCTAAGCTGGGGCCGGATGGAGCGCTGGATCCCGTCAGCACGGCGGCCAGGATGGCAAATCGCCGCGCCCCTTACGGGGATTTTATGACAGAATGTACTACCTTAGTTGATATAAGAAGATGATTTGGAGTGGAAGGGAAGCAAATAAGTGAAATATTGCTGTTTACGGGGTAGAAGAAAGACAAAGATAAATGTATGGAATAGGTACATATATTGTCTATGGAATGAAAGGAAAAGAATTATAAAAGAAAATTGTGCTGAAATACAGGGGGAGGAAGAGGATTGAAGAAATAAAGAAATATGGATAGTCCAGTGCTGATACACAAGCTATACCAGACGCCATGATCTGATCTGCTATTATTCGTATATTTTAAGGTTTTATTGGTTATTTCTAAAACAGATTTGCAATTTTAATCTTTATCAAGAGAAAATAGATACTGGCCCCTAAAAATAAATAACGCAAAATGAAATTATTAGAGCATATTAAAATGGAGAAAAAAAATCTTGAGGAATGTTTTTTTTTTTTTTTTCTGTATTTAAAAAGACTTCCGCTAAAACATTTTGGGAGGCCTTTAGGCCAAGAAAATAATCATCCATTTTAAAAATAATTAGACCAAGAATAAATTATTAGGAAATATGTACAGGAAGCTTTTAAAAATTGTTTAGACCAATAGGCCGTTGCCAAAGCTGAATAGGAAATTGGCCAGACTGAAGATCTGCCTGCTAAGCACAAGCTCCTCCTGTAACAAGTGGTGAAGCCACTTCTCCTCTATATAAAAATATATTAAGAGGAGCCTCACTTTATTAGGACTAAGACCCCATGATCTAGCTTAAAGGAACCTCTCACAGCTGAGAATGTAGCAACCATCACTGTCTTGATACTAGAAGCATCTTGATCCCAAGAAACAAATTCCAACAAAGAGCAAGGGAATTCAAAAATCAAATTTTGCCCTGACACAAATGCAACAAAACAGTGTACAGTGAAATATATAACAATCTTTGTTATGAAAGAGAACCTTTATTAAAACTAAAAAAACAAAGTAGGAAAATATACCACAGGCATTCTGGAGGTTCAATTCTTCTTTTCATTTCTTCAACTGAAATTGGAATTCTTTCTTGATCTCTTCCAGTGGTTAGCAGGGGTGGTACAAGGATGGCAGCATCTTCTAATGGAGAGAAACATCAAATGAATATATTCCCAAATTATACAGTAAATCTAGGCATTTTTTTTATCCAGGAAATACACAATGCAATCTTTCCTAGTAAAAACCTAAGGCATTGTGAGACTTTAAAATAAGTATTGCACAATAACTATCCAGAGAGCACTGTCCCACTTACAATTGTTTCTCACAAGTGACATGCCTTTTTCATACATACACTCTTATCTAGTTTTAATCAATCTAACTTGTGGATCATCCTCCTGTCATTATATACATTTTCATATGCCTTTATCACCAAATTTTGGGATATTTTCTCTCAATGGATTTTCTAAATAACTGTCAAAGCAAAAACTTTATTTCTAGAGCCTCTACAAGATCTCACCAAGGGCACAAGCAATGGAAGTATCACTTTGAAAGACTTTTCCCCTATAACAGCATCCTCCTGGTGACCACCACTGAGTGCATGGTTGCAGAAAGTTCCAAATATTATCTAAGCTATGTTAAAAAACATCGTTAATGTTTGTTGCCATGATGGGAAAATATTAGTTGTGGCTGGTTTAGAGATGCATTTGTAATTTATAGTGACTCACTGAGTGCCCTTAGTGCTGTCAAGACATTAGATTATCTATACCCTCTGGTTTGCAGTATATGTGATGCCATGCATCACAGATACTGAGCAATGCTGGGTTACTGGACATGTAGGGATTCCGGGAAATGAGACTACCAATAAGTCCACAAGGACTAGGTCACTGACCTTCATTTTGCTTTCCTGCAGGGCCGCACCATAGTTTTAAGCCAACACAAGACAATTGTATATATACAGAGGAGGAGGACTGTCTCCTCCAAAAAGTCAATTATGCCACAGTAAGGTATGCATGAAAGCATCCCGGACATAGAGCATGCATAAAGATCACCCAGACTAGGTAGGACACTCAACAAGAATGTGCCACACAGTCTAGGAGTAATCCTCATTGCAGTGAGATGCAGGGGAGGGGGGAGGTCCATCTTATGTTAGTGAATTCCACGAGTGTGCCCGATTCAGAGATGACAGAAGACAATGTGCAGCAGCCATTTTGAGGTATTAAGTGGGAGGAGCATGCAAACACTCACCTGGTGCATAATTTTACATTCCCAATGATGGCTATCTTCTTTACAAGGCAGCCCCAAGGAATGACCTAACTCCTGCTATGTAAGCCAGCCACAACCAATAATCTCCCATACTGAGCATTGTAATGCAACCGGCTCACCCTTGAAGATAGAGTGCTATGCCTTAACTTCAAACAGAGGTGACACAGCATGGAAGCATGGAAGAGGTATGGTGATGGTGTGAATGAGTGTAACCAATTGCTGAGGAAGTTCCTGGACACGATCACCTGAAAGGTGAGTGAATGGTTGAATGGGAAGAGAAAGGAGAGGATGAGACTGACAGGTGAATGGTTGGTGTAGGAGGATGTGTTGGAGCTTCTGGAAGATGGCGATTTGGAATGAGGATGGATGGTATAGTGGGAATGTTGGGGGTAAGAAGCCCAGGAGCTTTCCTCGACCGCAGCAGTTTGTCAGCTATCGAGATGGCCTGAGGGCTGTGCCAGCTGGGGCGATGTCGAGCTTCCTGGGCTAGCAGACAGGAGTGGGTATATGAGGAAGCAACCGAGGTATGTCCCAGCAAATGAGAAGCCAAATGATGTGAAAAAGATCGTGGAATGTCGGTGTGGAAGGAAGGGACATATGTTGGCGGAATGTAGATGGACATCTGGCATGTGTTTTAGGTGTGGTAAGAAGGGGCATATTAAAGGATTGCCAGGAAAGTGTGAAAGTGTAAAGAAAGAGGCCATTTGAAGAGAGACTGTCCAAAGTTGAATGGTGGAGCGACTGCTGGAGGAAGTATCAAATATACTTGTGGTAATTGCGGAAAGACTGGTCATTATGCGAGGATGTGTCATGACCAGAGTAATGTATGTAGCTATTGTGCGATGGAAGGACATTCAAGTGAAAAGTGTTGGATTAGACTGAGAGCACAAGGTGTGAATGGAAAGTTTGAAATGTGAAACTAAATTGTAAGAGGGTACCTGGTGAAGTATCTTCTGGGTGCATGAGTGCAATTAATGTGTTGGTAAATCTGTCTAGTGTTAAAGTGCTGTCTGGTAGGAAGTATGAGTGTAAGAGTGTGAAGATTGAATTGAACGGGATTGAGTGTTTGGCTTTGATAGATTCTGGGAGCAAGACGAGCTTGGTATATAAGGACGTGTATGAGAAGCTGAGTGATAAAGCCTTCCTGTCTGAGTGTAAAGGTAGTTTGATAGGGTTGGTGGTATGAAAGTACCTGTGATTGGAATAAGGTCAGCTGTTCAAATGCATGGTATGGTGATGAATGAGTGTGAATTCTCTGTGATTGATAAAGTGAGTATGATGTGATTTTGGCGTATGATTTTATGAAAGTGAACGGTATCATTCACTTTCAAAAATGCTATTTTTAATATAAATAATTAAAAAAAAATTCTCAGAGCCGATACAAAAGCTATACTGAGGAACTATACTACTACTACTACTACTATTGGAAGATATAATAAAAGTGAAGAAGATGGAGATAAGTGATAATATATCAATTGTTGACAAGACAGACAAACAGCCCTACTCCTGCACTATAATCGACAAGGACTCCGGTGGCAAGAAGATCAAAGTTCAGTTTGTCAATTGGAATGAGAGGCAATGATGAGTGGCTCAGTATGGACTCTGACCGTATCGTCTCCTCAGCAAGCCTTGAATCAAACAATTGAGAAGAGACATACTGATAATACTGTCAAGACTATCATAAGCAATCTCCTTTCAAACGCCTCTCAAGGAATCAAGAAAGTTATCTCAGTATTTGACTTTGGCAGCAGCGCAGAGGCCAATGAGAGAAACAAACAAGTTCAATAAGCCATTGCTTGAAGAAACAATAGAGTCCTTAGACATAAAAATGAAAGAGGATGGTGAAAAGAAGTCATTAATCAAGAAAAATCTGGTACTTAAGATTATCAGAATGATAAATTCTTTAATGCCAACTCACTGCTCCGCATGTAATCAGGATTACAGGCTCCAACTTTGGAGAGAGATCAGTTTTTTCATGCTTGAAATGTGAGAGAGGATCCCATTGATGTGTACAGATGAAAAACTTCAAGGCTTCACTACCTGACAAGTCCCAAAGGGGTTTGTTTGGCACTGCCAGGGCTGCTGCCTGGACATCTCTGAGGGAGACCCTAGAGTCCAAACCTTAAAACCACCTAATAATAATAATACCCCTAATGAGAATGAGACCATCCAGATCAACAGAGATCAACATTCGCATTTCAACAGTGATCCAGTTGAAGCTTCCTCTCCAGCCACCCAAGTTATTTGCCCTAAATACAAGAGGGGTGCCTGCCCCCATGGCATAAACGGCAATAAATTGATCAATGGCAAAACGTGTACATTTATTCACAAAAAAGGATGTTTTAAGTTCTACAATTTCAGCTCCAAAGGACAGAAGGGTTGCAAAGAGGGTGTGAATTGCACTTATTTCCACCCTATTCTCTGAAAATTCTCAGTTAGGAACCGCATTTGCACCAACATGGACTGCAACTACATGCATTTTAAGGAAACCAAACGTCAACTGGAGGAATTACCCGACTATATTGAAAATGCTCATAGTTCGGCTGCTGTAGGGAATGAAAATCAGCCAAAGCCAAAAAATGGCCCAAACTCCAAAATCGAAGCACTAATCTTAGATCTATACAGATTTGGAGAAGGACATAGTCAAGTTGAAACTAAACATGTCCAACCAATATCAAAACTGGATGAACATGATGCCAGTGTATCCAAGTCCCCTATGCCAATACTACAATCCAGCATATGTTCCAGCATAAATTATGCATCAAAATCCTCTCCTCAGATGCACCTACCAGCCCCCCAGATGGCTTATCAGATACCATTGAATAAGCAAGCCAGAGGGTTCAGAGTGCCAAACTCAAAGGCCTTGGAACCTGCTTCTTATTGTTAAATGCCAGATCAATAAACCCTATTGCTTCAAGTTAGTGCAAATACAAGATCAAAGAAATTGAAGCACTAATAGGTGAAGAAAATAACAATGGAATCTCAGTCCCCTTTATAGCCATCACTGAATCCTGGCTAGATTAACACATTACTGATGCACAGTTACATATCTCAAATTATAATGTATCAAAATGTGATCGTGAAGGCAGAAGTGGAGGAGTTCTTCTCTATTCACACGAGAGCCTTCCAGTCACTGATACATTCTCATAAGATGATGAGAACTGTGAGTGTATTTTTGTCCTCTTTGCCGCACAGAAGACCTGTGTTATTGTTGCATATCGGCCGCCGAATGCCAACAAAGCAAGTTTTCTCCAGATGATTCAATTCATGAACAGGACCATCAGTGAAAATGTAGATACCGAATATCAAATTTGTTTTACTGGCGATTTGAATTTACCATGCATCGAATGGATAGAAAAACCCACCAAGCAGGGCACATCATCTGTAAATCAACAAGTCTATCTTGCTCTATTCCAATTATGTCTGCACAAATGATGACTCAGTATATTTTGTCACCTACTAGAGGAGGAAATATTCTGGCTGTTTTTTGCTCCAATGATCCCCAGCTAGTTCTTGCCTATGAAAGCATAGACTCTGGCATGTCTAATCACTCCCTCTAAAAATCCAAATAATCCCATAGAAGGGTACAGAAGTTTAGACTTCTCAAGAGGAAATTATGAGCAGCTGTCTTCTGCTATTGGTGAAACTGACTGGTATTCACTACGCTCTATATGTTCCTTTGAAGAGTTTCCTGCATTGGTGTCTTTGGTGTTGTTGCAATTGGCCATGGAATATATTCTTAAGAAGAAACGGTAAGCCTAAAAAAGCACATGCCCTTCACAGAAAGAAGCGACTTCAGCTAAATTTATTAAAAGCTAGGCAATCAAACAATAAGAGAATTGAAAAGCTAGAACATGATCTTGTACTTTGCAGGTTTGAAATCAAGGAATGCCACTTTAATCAACTAAAAAGAAGTGAAGAGAGAGCAATCTTGAACTTGAAAGAAAATCCCAAGTATTTCTATTCATATGCCAAGGCTAAATTGAAGAGAAATAGCAGTATTAGCCTCATCAGAGATGAGAATGGTGCTCTCGTTAGTGATGCTGGTTGCATTGCTAACATTTTCCAGAACTGGTTCTCTGTTGTCTACAGCAACTCTGATGCCTGTGATATAGTCTCCCTCTTTTGTACTGCCAGATATTGTTGAGGACATAACCTACCATGATTTGGTGGTCACAGAGGCGGAGATCATTGAAGCAATTGGGGAAATCAGTGTGAGCTCTGCCTGCAGTCCTGACAACGTTCATGCAAAGCTTATAAAGAGCTGTGCAAGTACCCTGGCTGTCCCCTTACGCATTGTCTGGCAGAAATAAATCCAAAAAAGTGTACTCTCCCAGTACTATAAAATGGACTACACCACACCCATTCATAAGAAAGGTGACAAAATTTCAGCAAGTAACTATAGACCAATTATACTAACCTCACATTTCATCAAAATTTATGAAAGAATCTTATGAAAAATAGTGATGAAGTTCCTTGAGTGTAATAATATCATCACAGAAAATCAACACGGTTTTAGGTCTGGGCGTAGCACACTAACGCAGTTGATTGGCCACGTTGATGATGTGCTGTGCGGTCTACTGGAGGGCGATGATACTGAAGCTATTCATTTGGACTATGCAAAGGCCTTCAACAAAGTAGACCACAGATTGTTAATAAAGTAAATGACTTGGTATAGATTCCACCCTAAAATTACAAAATGGATTGAGTCATTCCTATCAAACAGAAGCCAGGTAGTGGTTGTAGACAGTGAACACCCATCCCCTGCACCAGTTAGAAGTGGAGTCCCGCAAGGTACGGTACTTGGTCCTGTACCGTTTTTGATATTCATCAATGACATGGAATCAGTTGTCCAAGGCTCAAAAGTACGATTCTTTGCTGATGACACAAAGATTTCCAAGCGAGTGGGATCTTATGTGGACAAAGTTGAGCTGCAACATGACCTTCAAAGGGTCATGGATTGGTCGCAGTCAAACGATATGCTGCTTCATAAGCAAAAATTTGACCTGCTTGTCCATGAAACACAGCACAATCCATTAGCACGCAAGATGCCCTTTTTTCCACCACTCCAAAGTTACGTGGTAGCCTCGAACCTGGAGCTGTACCCAGTGGATGAACTTCAGGATCTTGGCATCATCATATCCAAAGACCTCTCTTGGACTTCCCACCTCAACAGAATACGTCTGAATGGAAGAAGTATGGTATAAGTCCCTAGTCAGAAGTCATCTGGAATACTGTTGTCCATTGTGGAGCCCTTTAAAGGTGGGCGAGATTGAATTGCTTGAATTGATCCAACGAGAATTCACCAGAAAAATAAGAGGCTGTGAACACCTTACATACTGGCAAAGGTTGCACAAACTCTAATTAATGTCTATACAGAGATGTAGGGAACGTTTTATCATAATAAATGTTTGGAAGATTCTTTATAAAGTAAGTCCTAATGAACCCAGACTGTCCTTTCATCCACCTTCGAGGGTGGGAATACAGCCATACTGCCTCCACTGAGAAGGTGCAGTTCAGCACTTCAGTCCAAGTATGATGCATCATTTTCTGTGGTGGGTCCTAAATTTTGGAACATTTTGCAACAAGAATAACCGAGATAACAAGTGCAAATGCCTGCCTGATGAGCCGCCCGTGCCTGGCTACACCTGATCACATGGCAACTCACTGCTTGAGGTAGCAAGAGCAGAATGGAAGTCTCCCTTATGAGATCACCGGTGAGAACGCTTGAAGAATCTCCAAGTATCCAAGTAAGTAAATATGGTTGTGAATCCTACGAGTGATCAGATTGAGAGAAAGATTGGTAAAAATGGGGTGTATAAGTTGTATGTAGGGAAAGATGGTAGTGTTTTGAGGAGTGTGTTTACTGCTATTGAGGTGACTGCTATGGAGTGTGTAAGGCTTGTGAACGGAGAAATGGTGTCTGTTAGAGTGAGTTTGAATGTGGGTGAGAACACTGTGATATTGGATGGAAAGGATGTGTTATAAGGTAAGGCGTGTTGCTTGTGTGTTTGATGACTTGGTGAGAATGAATGATCCTTTTGTATGTGTGCAGGTGGACCCCAGGGTGAAAGGGCAAGTGAGGGGGATCCAAGTCGGAGATGTACTGGGTCACCTCTCCACTGTCAGTGAGGTAAGTATGGATGATAGCACGGATGTCAGGGTAAATTTTGCGAATTAAAAGACTTGTGAATGGACATATAATGAAGTGGAAAGGATGGTGGAATTGGATGAATGTTTGACTGAGTATTAAAGGGAGGATGTGTATTGAATGCTATTTAAGTGAAAGGGGGTCCTCAGTAAGACGATCTTGATTTCCGGGTAGCAAACCTCCCGGAATTTAAGATTGTCCTGAAGGAGGACACCCCAATCTATCAGCAGCCAAGACATTTCCCGCATCTGGTTGCTGACAAGATTGAGGAGCAGTGTGTCGAATTAGAATGATTGGGGGTGATTGAAAAAAAGTGAGAGTGCATGGAATAGTCCAATTGTGCCTGTACATAAGCCAGATGAAAGATTGCATCTTGTGTGTGGATTATCAAAAGGTGAACAAAAGGTTTCCAATGTGTGTTGTATTTGAGTGTGCGCATAATATGCATGGGATGAAGTGGTTTACTAAGCTGGTTCTGGTACGGAGGTATTACCAGATGCCTATTGCTGAGGAGAGCCAACTGGTGACTCAACAAAGAGGCATTATCAGTTCCAGAACCTCAGCTTTGGGTTGGCTAATGCTCCCCGTGCCTTCCAGCAGGCAATGAATGTTGTGTTGAGTAAGTTTGTGAGTAAGAATGTGATTGTGTTTATAGATGATATTTTGATTATGACATCATTTTGAGGAGCATAAAGAGATTGGTGAATGATGAGTTGAGAACGTTGGAGAGTGTTGGCGTGAAGGTGAAAGTAGCGAAGTGTGAATGGTTTGCAAAAGAAGTGAAATTCCTTGGGCATATGGTGAGTGAGAATGGGTTACAAAAGTCACCCAAGTGTGTTGAGAAGGTGCGAATGTTTCCAAAACCAGTGACTGTGAAGCAGCTGAAGTCGTTTCTGGGTTTGATTGAGTTTCAACAAAAGTTTGTATTATTGTTTGGGTGTGAGTAAGCCTCTGACTGAGTGGATGGGCAAGAAAGGTAGTATGAGTGTCAGGTGCAATGATAAGATGAGTGAAGCATATGAGAGAATGAAGGAGGCAGCGGTTGAAGATGTTGAATTGGTATACCTGGACTATTGTGTGAGTGGCAAGATGCTTGAATTGTATACAGATGCGAGTAGGTACTGTATGGGAGGTTTTCTGATGCAAGAGCAGAGTTTGAATGGAGAGAATGTCAGGCGAATAATTGAGTATGCATACAAGGCTATGAATGCTGCAGAGCGAAAGTATTCGACTGTGGAGCGAGAGTTGGCTGCGATAAGGTATTGTTTGAAAGTGTTGCATCCATTTTTGTATCGTGTGAGGTTCTTGATTAAAACAGATCACCAACCTCTTGTGTATTTGCAACGTATGAAATGGGCTGATAGCAAGATTGTGAGGACTTTGGAAGATTTGAGTGATTTTGGCTATGTGAAAATGTGTGTGGAGTGAGTGATCCTGGGTATTTACCGAAAGGGATTATGAATGGAAAGGAGAGTAAGGGTGGTGCTGATTCATTGTTTGAGAGCGTATGGAATGGTTTGCAAGATTTGAAGAGTGTTTGAGTAGATGTGAGAGTGCCCAATAGTATGGATGACTTAAGGAAGGAGATAATGAGTGAAGTATGGAGGAAGCCTAAGGTATTGGTATGGCGAGAGTGCGGAACTTTATGAAAGAATTGAGAGTGATGTGTATGCCAGGGGTCCCGCCGTTTCAGGAAGTGTTGATTGTAGTGAGCCATTTGTATGGAGTGATTGTTTATGTGCACTTATGTGCAAGAGATGTGTCCTTTTGTCAGTGAGTTGAAGAGGTGTGTAATGATGCGTGTTGATTTGAATGAATGGCCTGAGTGTTTGAGTGATTTTAAAAGGTATGCTAAGGATTTTGTTGTTTGTATGGATGTTGTATATTTTGTGAGGCATATGAAGGATGCTGATGATATGTATGTACCTGTGATGTCCTTGGTTGGTATGATTGGTCTGGTGAAGGTTGTGCATGAAAATTATAGGCATATGGGTAAGTATAAGTTGTGGGAGTGTATGAAGGAGCATGTGTTCCATCTGTTTCTGAGAACTGTTGGGAAAGATGTTGCGACTAAGTGTGAAAGGTGTCAGAAGTGAAAGGTGCAAGTGAAACTGCCGATGTTGAAAGTTGATGCGAAAGAACTGTTTGAATTGGTAGTGATTGATTGTGTGTCTTTGCCGCGTACAAGTGCTGGGAATGTTGTTATGGTTGATCATAAAAGTAAGTTTGTGTATGCAGCGCCTGTGAGAGATAAAAGGAGTGTGACTGTTGCATGTGTGGTTGAGCAGTTGTTTTTTCCTATGTGTGTATGGAAGCCTAGAAGATGTCTGAGTGATAATGGGCCTGAATTTGTAGAAGAAGTGTTTGAGCAAATGTTGAGAGAGAATGGTGTGGAGCATGTGAGAACAACTCTGTATGTACCGTCTTCAAATGGGTTGGCTGAACGTACAATTAGGACCTTGTGTGAGATGTTGAGAATGATGAATACAACTTTGAATGACTGGGATGAATGGTTGAGTAGTGTTATGGGCGTATAATTTGATGGTGCATAATGCAACTGGGATGTCCTTGTCAATTTGTTATGAATTTTGAAAGGCGAGTGAAAAATACATTTCATTTCAGTGAAAGTGAGCAGTGTATGGCATGAGACGCATGAAAGGTTTCATTCATTTGAAATAGGTGCAAAAGTATTGAAGGTGAAAGAAGTGAAGGGTAGGTTGAATGTGTTGAAGATGAGCAAAAAGTTTGAAGGACCATATAAAGTTGTGAGAGTCTGGGAGAATGGTGTGACATATGTTTTGGAGAGTTTGAATGAAGGTGTGACTGAGAGAGTGCAGGCTCATCAGAGTCAGTTGAGGAGGTGGAGAGAACCTGCTGACTACCTGTTGAGCCATCCAGTGTATGAACTCTGCAGAGAGAGAGATAAGGTGCATGATGATAAGATGGAGTGTGATAGTATGGATCTGTCTGGGAAAGAGCTTGTCTTGGTCTCGAGGAGTAGAAAGTGTACAAAGAAGAGTGAAAGGAAGAATGCAAGTACGAATGAAACTAAGTCTGAGCAGTCTTTCTGGTATGTGGGAGCTTGAAAGAGAGATTGAGTGTTTGCATAAGCAGGCGAGTAATTTGGCTGATGTAGGTAGACAAGTGAGTGAGCTGCCTGTGGCTGACTTATCTGGTTTTGGGAAGAGTATGAATGATAGTGTGTTTGGGCAGAATGAACCATGAACCTAGTGTGACTGATTTTTCTGGTTTTGTGAATGGTAAGAGTAGAGGCAAGTTCGATGTGGAGAATGAGGAGGTGACCGACTTTTCTGGCTTCAGGTGGGAACCAGTTTAAAGGGTTTCTGGTATATCTGCTGAGAGTAGAGCGAATGTGAGTTATTTTTCTGTTTTGCAAGAGTGTACCTTGAGTTGGATAAGAGCTGTGAGTGAGGAGCTGATAAATGGGGGTATGAAGAGTGAAGGTTCTGAATGGAAGACTATGAAAGACTTCTGTCGAGAGATGGAAGAGCTAGTAATGAAGGCTAAGAGTATGGTGGATGATATGATCGATAGTGATAAACATATAACATAACATAACATAATTTCACGGATGACAAAAGTGACAAGGGCCTATCAAAGGTGATCCGCATCCGTCAAAACCCAGCCACAAAAAGCACCATCGATAGGGAAAGACAAAATCAAAGTCCCCCATAATATAATATAACAGATGACAAAGGTCACAAGGGCGCATCATAGGTCATCCAAGTCAAACGGCCTCTTTTTTAAGGCACCCAAACTAAAAAAAAAAATACATCCAGAGGATTGCGTCCAGAAACAAGGGTATCACCAGTCAAGGCTTGTCAAGAACTAAATCATGCAGCTATAGATATATACAAACAATATTAATATATACAAAACTTAGGAACCATCACAACCTTTCCTCCCCATAAACTCATCCAACCTACTCTTAAATACATTTAGATTTGGATTACCTACTACCCTCTGCAGCAATTTGTTCCAGAAGTCTACCACTCTATTGGTGAAAAAATATTTTCTTAAATCCAACCTACACCCTTGCTTTTTAATTTTCAAGTGGTGACCTCTAGTCCGATTTCCATCATCTAACTCAAAAAACTTGCTAACATCCAATTTATCTATCCCATAAAACATTTTAAACGGCTCAATCATATCCCCTCTCACACACAGGCCGTTCGAATGAGAACATATTTAATACCCTCAGTCTATCTATATATTCAAGGTGCTTCAGGGAAGGAATAATCTTTGTTGCCCTCCGTTGCACTGACTCGAGAAGGTTAATATCGTGTCTAAAATGTGGGGACCATGCCTGTATACAGTACTCTAGATGTGGCCTAACATAAGAGTTATAGAGTTTAAGAATAACCTCCTTACTTTTGTAACTGACATTTCTCTTAATAAAACCCAGCACTCTATTTACCCTATTTCTTGCTTCAATACACTGCTTAGAAAACCTTAATGACTTATCTATTACTACTCCTAGATCTTTCTCATCCTCTACTGAGCTCAGCCAATGCCCATCCATTTCATAGTTAAATTCTCTATTATCTTTTCCCATGTTAATAACTTTGCACTTATCAAGGTTGAAAGTCATTTGCCACTTATGTGCCCAGGATAACAATTTATTTAAATCCCCCTGCACTTTAAAATTAGCATCAATATCTTTAACTACAGCTGCTAATTTGGTATCATCCTCAAAAATTGACACTTCATTATTAACTGCCTCCCCAAGATCGTTTATATAGATGACAAATAATAATGGACCGAGAACTGATCCCTGAGGAACCCCACTGATAACATCCCTCCACTCTAACTTTACACCATTTAGCACTACCCTTTGCTTCCTGTCTTTCAGCCACTCAGCTATCCAATTTGAAACCCCCACATATCCCAATCATTTTTAATTAATGAACTAGTCTCCTATGTGGTACCTTATCAAATGCTTACTAAAATCCAAGTAAATTACATCTACATTCTCTCCCTTATCTACTTGATTTGTTACAAACTCCAGAAAGTTTAGTAAATTAGTCAAACATGATCTACCTGATTTAAACCCATGCTAAGCATCGCTGATTAACCCCTCCCTCTAGATGGTGGCAAATCCCTTTTTTAACTATTTTCTCAAGAATTTTACAGACTACAAGAGTTAGGCTAACCGGTCTAAAGTTATTTGGATGCTCTTTACTACCCTTCTTGAAAATGGGGACTACATTCGCTCTCTTCCAATCATCGGGTATTTGTCCATATTCCAGTGACCTAGTATATAACTTCTCCAGAGCTATTGAGATACTTTCTACCCCTTCTTTAAGTATCCTAGAATGAATATTATCAGGGCCAGAGGGCTTGGTAGTATCTAACTCACCTATTAGTCCTTTTATCATCCTCCGATCCACACTAATGGTAGTAAACACCTCTTTTCCTGACCCATGAGTACTATACATAAGACTAGTTAGTTTCTCCTATGTAAATACTGATGCAAAATGACCATTTAGTACCTCAACTATTTCCTCATCAGTTTCTCTCACAACCCCTTCATATTTGATAGGTGCTATTTTAACTCTGCAAGACTTGTTATTAATTTTATAGTAACAAAAGAACGTTCTAGGATCTTTGTTGCTATCCTGAGGTAATTTAATTTCTGAAACCCTTTTGAACTTCTTTATAATCTTATTTAACTCATTCCTAGCCATTCTATAATCACATAAATTTTGAATATTATTTTCTACCTGTAATTTTTTATATGCCCTTTTCTTCTCTGAAATTTTTCTAGCTATCTCCTGATTCCACCATAATGGTTTCCTACTTTTCTTCCCAATGGCCTTCATTGGGATACATTGTTCTTGGAATACATTTATTATATGCTTGAAAGTATCCCACATACCATAAGCATTTTTACCTCTGAATTCTACATCCCAGTCTACAAAATTTAGCAAGCTTCGGAGTTTTACATAATCTCCCTTATGAAAATTTGGAACTTTTACAGCATTCTCGGTTATTTTACCCTTCTCAATTCCCAAGTTAAAACGAACTATCTGATGGTCACTATTTCCCAATGCTTCCCCAACAGTCAATTCTTGAACTAAATGATCACTGTTAGAAAGTACTAAATCTAATATATTGTTCCCCCTCGTTGGCTCATTAACAAATTGATTAAAAAAATTATCCTCAAAGCATTCTATGAACCTGCCACTTGTTCTATCCCTACCTATCATATTTTCCCAGTCCAGAGAGTTTAAGTTGAAGTCCCCAATAATAACTGGATCTGTTTCACATCCCTTACTTATTTCCCTTATCATTAGTTCATCCATATCATCAGTCTGCCCAGGTGGCCTGTAAAAATGTCCCAAATGCACCATTCTATTTTTACTGAACCTAATATCTATCCAAAGTGACTCAACTCCATCCTGCTTTATTTAAGTATTTAAACTTAAACTTAAGTATTTAAAATTGCCGCCGAGGATAGTGGGTAGTCCAAATCTAAATGTATTTAAGAGTAGGTTGGATGAGTTTATGGGGAGGGAAGGTTGTGATGGTTCCTAAGTTTTGTATATATTAATATCGTTTGTATATATCTATAGCTGCATGATTTAGTTCTTGACAAGCCTTGATTGGTGGATACCCTTGTTTCTGGATGCAATCCTCTGGATGTAGTTTTCCTGGGAGTTTGGGTGTAGGAAGCGGGTTGGATCGATTGGGATTAGAGATATATTTTTGGCCCGCTATATTTGGCACCCAAATAGGGACGTGAGACTTCGAAACCGGGAGCGTGACGGGATTGGATTGCAGTCCATACCCAATTAGCATGACAAGTAGTTTGATTGATTTTTCCCTCCTATCTTTTTACTAACTTGGGAACAATGGCTGTAGCGGAAACTTTGAATGAAGAAGTAGTGCGATTGAGACTAGAGTTGAGAAAGAAAGAAGAGGAGTGTGAAATGTTGCAGGGAATGATTGAGGGAATGAAGAATGAAATGAAAGGGATGAATGAAAAGACTGATAGGATGAAGAAGGAAATGGGAGACCGACAGGATCAGACGGACCGACGGATGCAGGACCTATATAACATGATGAAAGGGGCTGGACCAGCCCCAGGACCTACACCCCTGACCCCTGCTCCTACTGAAGGGACTCCACTAAATGGAATGGATGGCAGTGTGATTGAGTCTAAAGAAGATACTGTGAGTGGTAGGAAAGGGGGTGAGTGGTAGGAAAGGGGGTGAATGGAAGAGAGTGGAAAGTAAGGCTGGTCATTATGCAAGGATGTGTCGTGACCAGAGGAATGTATGTAGCTATTGTGCGATGGAAGGACATTCAAGTGATAAGTGTTGGATTAGACAGAGCGGAAGGTGTGAATGGAAAGTCTGAAGCGGGAAACTGAATGGTAAGAGGGTACCTGCTGAAGTATCCTTGGGTGCATGAGGGGAGTAATGTGTTGGTAAGTCTGTCTAGTGTGAAAATGCTGTCTGGTAGGAAGTATGAGTGTCTGAGTGTGAACGTGGAATTGAATGGAATTGAGTGTTTGACTTTAATAGATTCTGGATGCAAGGCGAGCTTGGTGTATAAAGATGTGTATGACAAGGTTAGCAAGAAAGCCCTCCTGTTTGAGTGCAAGGGTAGTTTGGTAGGTATTGGTAATAGGGGAGTGCCTGTGATTGGAATGATAAGGTCAGCTGTTCGAATGCATGGTATGATGAATGAATGTGAATTTTCTGTGATTGATAAGGTGAGTAGTGAGTATGGTGTGATTTTGGGGTATGATTTTATGAAAATGAATCGTATGGTTGTGCATCCTGTGAGTGATCAGATTGAGAGAAAGATTGGTAAAAATGGGGTGTATAAGTTGTATGTAGGGAAAGATGGTAGCGTTTTTACGGGTATTGAGGTGACTGCTATGGAGAATGTAAGGCTTGTGAAGGGTTAAAGGGTGTCTGTTAGAGTGAGTTGGAGTAAGGATGTTAGTTTGAATGTGGGTGAGAACACTGTGATATTGGATGGAAAGGATGCGTGTTATAAGGTATGGCGTGTTGCTTGTGTGTTTGATGGCTTAATGAGAATGAATGATCCTTTTGTATGTGTGCAGGCGGACCCCAGTGTGAAAGAGCAGGTGAAAAGAATCCAAGTCGGAGATGTACTGGGTCACCTCTCCACTGTCAATCAGGTAGGTATGGATGATAGTACGGATGTCAGGGTGAATGTTGCAGGTGAAAAGACGTGTGAATGGACATATGATGAAGTGAAGAGCATGTTGGAATTGGATGGATGTTTAACTGAGTATGAAAGGGAGGATGTGTATCAAATGATATTTGAAAGAAAGGGAGCCCTCAGTAAGGGTGATCTGGATTTCGGGGTTGCAAAGCTCCCGGAATTCAAGATTGTCCTGAAGGAAGACTCCCCAATCTATCAGCAGCCAAGGCATTTCCCACGTCCGGTTGCTGATGAGATTGAGGAGCAGTGCTTGGAATTGGAGCAATTGGGGGTGATTGAAGAGAGCGAGAGTGCATGGAATAGTCCAATTGTACCTGTACGTAAGCCGGATGGAAGATTGCGTCTGTGTGTGGATTATCGAAAGGTGAATGAAAGGACTGTGAAAGAAAGGTTTCCGATGTGTGTGGTATCTGAGTGTGTAGTATGCATGGGATGGAGTGGTTTACGAAGCTGGATCTGGTACGAGGGTATTACCAGATGCCCATTGCTGAGGAGAGCTGACCGGTAACTGCCTTCTCTTCCTCAAAGAGGCATTACCAATTCTGGAACCTCAGCTTTGGGTTGGCTAATGCTCCCGGGCAATGAATGTTGTGTTGAGTAAGTTTGTGAGTAAGAATGTGATTGCGTTTATAGATGATATTTTGATTATGACAGACTTTTGAGGAGCATATGAGATTGGTGAATGATGTGTTGAGAACGTTGGAGAGTGTGGGTGTGAAGGTGAAAGTGGCGAAGTGTGAATGGTATGCGAAAGAAGTGGAATTCCTTGGGCATATGGTGAGTGAGAATGGGTTGCGAAAATCACCAAAGTATGTTGAGAAGGTGCGAATGTTTCCTAAACCGGTGACTATGAAGCAACTGAAGTCGTTTTTGGGTTTGAGTTACAGCGAAAGTTTATATGTGATTGTTCTGGTGTGAGTAAGCCTCTGACTGAGTGGATGGGCAAGAAAGGTGGCAAGAAAGGTAGTACGGTTGTCAAGTGGAATGATAAGATGAATGAGGCGTATGAGAGACTGAAAGAGGCAGCGGCTCAAGATGTTGAATTGGCTTACCCAGATTATAGTGTAAATGCTAAAATGCTTGAATTGTATAGATGCGAGTGGGTATTGTATGGGAGGTTTTCTGATGCAAGAGCAGCGTTTGAATGGAGAGAATCTCAGGCGAATAATTGGGTATGTTTCCAAGGCTATGAATGTTGCAGAATGAAAGTATTCGACTGTGGAATGAGAGCTGGCTGCAATAAGATATTGTTTGAAAGTGTTGCGTCCATTTTTGTATGGTGTGAGGTTTGTGATCAAAACAGATCATCAACCTCTTGTGTATCTGCAGGGTATGAAGTGGGCTGATAGTAGGATTGCAAGGACTTTGGAAGATTTGAGTGACTTTGACTAGGTGATTGAGTATGTGCCTGGTGAACAGAATGGAGTGGCTGATTTGATGTCAAGGTATCCTGGTACGAATGATGAAAATGTGTGTGTAGTGAATGATCCTGAGTATTTGCTGAAAGGGATTATGAATGGAAAAGAGAGCAAGGGTAGTGGTGATTACTTGTTTGAGAGTGTATGGAATGGTTTGCAAGATTTGAAGAGTGATGCAGTAGATGTGAGAGTGCCCGATAGTGTGGATGATTTAAGAAAGGAGGTAATGAATGAAGTATGTAGGAAGCCTGAAAGCATTGGTATGGCAAAGGTGCGGAACTTCATGAAAGAATTGAGAGCGATGTGTATGCAAGGGGTCCTGCCATTTCAGGAAGTGTTGATTGCAGTGAGTCGTTTGTATGGAGTGATTGTTTATGTGCACTTTGGTGGTGAGAGGCCGATTGTGTACAAGGATGAGAAGATGAAGGGTTTGAATCCTAATGTGGTACATCTGCAATGTTTGAGCGGTGTGCACTACAATTGGGTGATTGAAAAGTTCATATATAAGAGAGAAGAATGATTGTCCTGATGAAGATGAGCGTGTGGTGAGTGATGATATGGGAGTTAATGACAGTGTGGATATCAGTGCTGATGTTGGTGTGCTTGTTCCTTCTGTGTATAGCGAACATGGTGGACCTGATATGATGGAAGCGAGAGTGAAAGTTGGTGAAAGGTTCTTCTGTGGTTTGATTGATACTGGAGAGCAAGTGTCTTTAGTGAATGAGAGGATTCTGAGTAAGTATGATGAGTTTAAATGTTGCGAGCATAAACCTGTGAAGTTACAGATAAGTGGATTAGGGAATGGCATGATAGTGGCATGGGAACAGGTTGGTCTGAAAGTGAGTTTGAGTAATGGTGTGAATGTAAAGCATGACTTTGTGATTCTGAAAGAATCACAAACTGACTTTATGAGATTGAATGATTTGTCTTTGGATGCTGATAAGGATTGTCTTATGAAAGGCGAAAGTGAGGTGATGAGGTTGAATGAGTGTGCAAAGAATGTTGTCAAGTTTTGCGGTATGATTGAGTTGGTCATGGATGATAATGTGATTTTAAATGATGATGATATTCTAGAGATGCAAGAGATGTGTCCTTTTGTTAGTGAGTTGAAGAGGTGTGTAATGACGTGTGTTGATTTGAATGAATGGCTAGAGTGTAAGTGATTTTAAAAGGTATGCTAAGGATTTTGTTGTTTGTATGGATGTTGTATATTTTGTGAGGCATGTGAAGGGTGGTGATGATATGTATGTACCTGTGATGTCCTTAGTTGGTATGATTGGTCTGGTGAAGGTTGTGCATGATAATTATGGGCATATGGGTAAGTTTAAGCTGTGGGAGTGTATGAAGGAGCGTGTGTTCCATCCATTTCTGAGAACTGTTGTGAATGATGTTGCAACTACGTGTGAAAGGTGTCAGAAGCGAAAGGTGCAAGGTGTGCAAGTGAAACCACCGATGTTGAAAGTTGATGCGAAAGAACCATTTGAATTGGTAGTGATTGATTGTGTGTCTTTGCCACGTACGAGTGCTGGGAATGTTGGTATGGTTGTTATGGTTGATCATAAAAGTAAGTTTGTGTATGCAGCGCCTGTGAGAGATAAAAGGAATGTGACTGTTGCGCGTGTGGTTGAGCAGTTGTTTTTTCCTATGTGTGTATGGAAGCCTAGAAGATGTCTGAGTGATAATGGGCCTGAATTTGTAGGAGAAGTGTTTGAGCAAATGTTGAGAGAGAATGGTGTGGAGCATGTAAGAACAACTCTGTATGTACCGTCTTCAAATGGATTGGCTGAACGTACTATAAGAACCTTGTGTGAGATGTTGAGAATGATGAGTACGACAATGAATGACTGGGATGTATGTCTGGGGAGAATGTTGTGGGCATATAATTCAACTGTGCATAGTGCAACTGGAATGTCCCCATGTCAGTTTGTGATGAATTTTGAAAGGCAAGTGAAAGATAGGTTTCGTTTGAGTGAAAGTGAGCAGAGTGTATGGCGTGAGGCACATGAAAGGTTCTGTTCTTTTGAATTAGGTGCAAAAGTATTGAAGGTGAAAGAAGTGAAGGGTAGGTTGAATGTGTCAAAGATGAGTGAGAAGTTTGATGGACCTTATAGAGTTGAGAGAGTTTGGGAAAATGGAGTGACGTATGTTTTGGAGAGTTTGAATGACGGTATGGCTGAGAGAGTGCGGGCTCATCAGAGTCAGTTAAGGAGATGGAGAGAACCTCCTGACTACCTGGTGAGCCATCCGGTGTATGAATTGTGTAGAGAGAGAGGTAAAGTGCATGATGATGAGATTGAATGTGATAGTATGGATCTGTCTGGGAAAGAGCTTGTCTTGATCTCGAGGAGTAGAAAGTGTACAAAGAAGAGTGAAAGGAAGAATGCAAGTACAAATGAAACTAAGTCTGAGCAGAGTGTTTCTGGTATGGGGGATCTTGAAAGGGAGATTGAGTTTTTGCGTAAACAGGTGAGTGATTTGGCTGGTATAAGTAGACGAGTGAGTGAGCTGCCTGTGCCTGATTTTTCTGGTTTGGGGAACAGTATGAATGATAGTGTATTTGGGCAGAATGAACCTAGTGTGGCTGATTTTTCAGGTTTTACGAATGGTAATAGTAGGGATGAGTTTGATGTAGTGAATGATGAAGTGGCTGATTTTTCAGGTTTCTGTTGGGAACCAGTCGGAGGGGTTTCTGGTATGCCTGTTGAGAATACAGGGGATGTGAGTGACCTGTCTGTTTCACAAGAATGTACCTTGAGTTGGATGAGAGCTGATGAATGGGGGTATGAAGAGTGAAGGTTCTGAACGGAAGAGTATGAAAGAATTCTGGCTTAAGGAATTCAACTGTGCATAGTGCAACTGGAATGTCTCCATGTCAGTTTGTGATGAATTTTGAAAGGCGAGTGAAAGATAGGTTTCGTTTGAGTGAAAGTGAGCAGAGTGTATGGCGTGAGGCACATGAAAGGTTCCGTTCTTTTGAATTAGGTGCAAAAGTATTGAAGGTGAAAGAAGTGAAGGGTAGGTTGAATGGGTAGGTTGGCTTAAGGAAGGAGGGGTGTAGTGGAGTGAATGTGAGTGTGTGTAAAAGGGCCATTCTCCCACCCCTTTTCTCAGTACCCTCTCCCTCCCTCTGTAAGAATGTGTGTGTGAATGGGAATGGGTTTGGTTTTTGTTTGTTTTTTTATTGATTAGCATGTTATTATAAAATGTTTTTTTATTTTTCCAGGCGCCATAATTTGGAAAGATAGAAGGGCAAGCACTTGTAAATTACCCCTGTAATTGAAGCTGACTAACTATTGATTATTATTATACCAAAGGCCATTAGTATAGGATAAGGGTTCCAGGCCATGTTATGTCCTATTTGATTTTGTATTAAATAGTTTAGCTTTAACGAAGGAGGGCTTATTAGAGCCACACAACTCTAACAAGGTTACCTATCTTAGTCCAAGCTTGGAGGCGCAATTTTTGAATCCAAAAATTTTGTTGTAACACGTGAGCACATCTTTTGTTGTTCATTGACTGTAGTAACCCAAATTTTATTTGGGTTGTTTGATTTTTATTGTTCTTAGGATCAATTAATAATATTTATAAGTGGGACTTATTTATTTTTTCTGATTTCATATATATAGGATTTTTTTTGGTATTTTTTGTGAAAAGTAACGAGATCACCAATATAATCGCCCCTCTCTATTGTAGATATTTTGTATATTTTTTTGTAAGTAAAGGGACTGTATATACAATCCGTTTCATTCTCCCTCGATTTCTCATGTCCGGACAGTGTAGGAAGCGGGTTGGATCGATTGGGATTAGATATAAATTTTCGGCCCGCTACAACATAAATATGTATAAAGTGTTTGTGGCTATGTAGATCATAGCACAGAGGTATTCCGGAATAAATCTATTCATTTAGTCAGATTTTTATAATAATTAGGCCTAGCTAAAAGCATACCATAAAACTTTTTAGGAAACCTACACTCATACAGTTATATATAGGCCTATATATATTTATTTATTTATATATATAGGCCTATATATAACTGCGTATGTATGAGTGTAGGCTTCTAAGATAAAAGTTTTATATAGTAGTAGAATTAGCTGAACAATAATTGGATGGATATATACAGATCATATTTACATTTTGAAATAATGAATTTGTGTTTCATGTAATAAGTAGGATAGATAAACTTGACAGAGTTTACTGTGATTTGAATTGTCTACATGACATGCCATATGCAATTATTTAGTTTGGCTATGCAGGCACCCTATCCACAATCCATATTATATTTGTATTTTTCTACAGCCATGAACCCGCCTTCATTTTACGGAAGAAAGAGAGTTGCCACCAATACTGGAATAGAAAGCATTCTGTCTTCCTCAGAGGACTCAGGAAGTGATGTTGAATCATCGGACTCCGAGTACATTTCCGATGAATCTACGATTAGTAGTAGCAATGAAGAGCCGCAATCTGAACAGCCTCAAAATCTTTCACAGAATCAGAATGGAGGTAGGCCTATATTAACGTCAAATTGGTGAAATTTTACGATTTGTGAACGAACATACGTGTTTACTGGCTCTGATAAACTTCATATTGAATTGCCAGAGAATAGGACATTAGAGCCAATTGAAGTTTTTCAATTACTTGTGAATGACGAGCTGATTGACATGATTGTTTTAGAAACAAACACGTATGCTTCGCAAATTCTTCAAGAGACCACACTGACACGAAGGTCTCAATTGAGGAATTGGCGATCCACTGACAGAGCAGAAATAAAGAAATTTCTCGGGCTAATTATGTGTATGGGTATAGTGTGGAAACCTGAACTTGCCATGTATTGGTCAAAGAAAGATATACTTGATTATCCTTTCATTTATAACCATATGACAAGGAATCGATTTCAGCTTTTGCTTTGTTTTTTGCATTTTTCTGATAATTCATGCACAACAAGTACAACCAACCGTCTGTACAAATTGCAACCACTTTTGGATAGCGTTGTTTCTCAATTCAAATCCGTGTACACTCCTGGTGAGTCTGTGGTCATCGATGAATCCTTGATTCCATTTCGAGGTCGGTTGGGTTTCAGACAGTACATTCCTGGTAAGGCGCACAAGTATGGTGTGAAATTGTATAAATTATGCTCTACAGAAGGCTATACATGGCATATCGAAGTATATACTGGACGCTCCTCCAATGTGGAATCCTTCAGTCATTCAGAATCTGTTGTAATTCAAATGTCTAAAGATTTACTGGGACGTGGAAGGAAGATTTTTGCTGACAATTATTATTCTTCAGTGCCATTGGCTGAATATCTGCTGCAAAAGAAAACTTACTTCTGTGGGACACTTCGGAAAGGTAGAAAGTATATTCCCAAGGAAGTCACAAACGCAAAGTTGAAGAAGGGAGAATATATTGGAAAAGAAAATAGCAATGGAGTGAAAGTTCACAACTGGAAAGACAAACGTAATGTTTTAACACTTTCAACAATTCCTGAGCACTCGGACAAACTTGTTGCAACAGGAAAGAAGAACAGAGCTGGTGATAACGTTTTGAAACCACAGGCAGTTGTGGACTATAATAAAGCTAAAAAGGGTGTGGACATGTCTGACCAGATGTCATCCTACCATACAGCACTCAGAAAAACGAGGAAATGGTACAGAAAAGTGGCATTTGAATTATTAACGGGAACGGCAGTTGTAAATGGATGGGTTTTGTACAATAAGTTCATTTCCAAAACAAGTATGCCACTTCTGAGTTTCAAACAAGTGATCGCACGTAGTCTTGTTTGCGGACCAGAACTGGAAGATTTGCCGAGACTTCAGATCAACAACCAAAACAAAAGACTGCCTCATCAACTGGAAGAAGCCCCTGGACCCAAACGAGCCAGTCGGAAGAGATGTCGGAAGTGTTACGATATAATTTCAGCTAATGAAGGAGTAAAACAGGCGAGACTGAAAGCAAGAAAAATTTCCACTTTCTGTCCCAGGTGTGAAGGAAAACCATTTATGTGTCTTGGCTGTTTCAATGTGCAACATAGTGAGTAAAGTCATTCTTATGTTAAATGAATTATAAAAAATGGTAAAATGTTTTCTTTTACAATTGTTTTAACATAGGAAATATAAATGAACTTTGGCCTGCCATTATTTTCAAAAACGTTTACAAATAAAGGAACATTTTAATTTTTTTAATGAAATATTAATCTATTTTTCAAAGTGTAAATTTATGTTATTTGTTCCAATAAATGTCACTTTACAATGCATGTTTTACTCCATTTATCCTTCTACTTTAAGGTATATGTTGGTTTTATCAATAAAAATTATTTAAGTGGTTGATATATATTGACAAAAGTATGTATATATAATTCCACATGTGAATCACCAGTGGGCACGCCGCCACATTAGAATACGATTAGTGCCCACGGGTGGGGCACTCTGCACGGAACGTGTTAAAGACCTATAGCCTTGTTAAATACAGTAGGGAAAGTATTCAGTGCAGTGTTGAATGAAAGACAGAGCAAATGGATTGAAAGGGTCAGAGTGCTAGGTGAAGAGCAGAATGATTTCAGATTTTTCAGGTTTGGTGAATGAAATGATTGAAAGGAAGGTGAAAGATGGGAGTAAGCTGTAGGTTTCCTAGACAGAGAAGGCATATGATAGAGTAAACAAGGAGGTTTTGTGTAGAGTGTTGGAGATGGTAGGATTTAGTCAGAAGATAGTAACATTGTAAAGAGCATGTATGTAGATACTAGAGCAAAGTATAGACTTGGAGATATAGAAACAGGATGAGTGAAGAGTGTGAGAGGCATTAGGCAGGGGGGTATCCCCTCACCACACAGTTTAGTATGTACACAGAGGAGTTAGCTGCTAGGGTAAAAAGGTTGAATGTGGGAGTAAGCGTTGGGAATGATAAGATATGCCTGATGATGTACCCAGATGATGGGATTGTGATGAGTGAGACAGCAGAAGAGTTGCAAAGGTTGCTAGATGTTGTAAATAAGTATAGCAGAGATTTTGGAGTTAGTTTTAGCAATGAGAAAAGCCAGGTGCTGACAGTAAATAGGTCGAAGAATGACAGGTATGCCACATGGAAATCAGAGAATTTATTAAAGCAGACTGTAAAATACAAGTACTTAGGAGTGTGGATGAGCTCAAAAGGCAGTGAGAAAATGAATGAGAAAATTAGTATGACTAACCAGTGGGTAGGTAGATTGGGCAGTGCAGCTAGGATTAGGGCTAGTAAGTATGATGTGGTGAGAGAAGTATGGAAGAGTGTGGCAGTGCCAGGTATTATGTATGGTATGGATGTGATAGCTTGGAAGGAGAAGGAAATGACAAGCTAGAGACTGGGCAAAATAGGGTAGGAAGAATAGCCCTGAACGCACCTAGCATGCAGCAATTGAGGGTGTGAGAGGTGACATGGGATGGAGTACTTTTAGAGAGAGGTGTATGAAAGCGTCTTTGAGGTACATGATTAGACTGGAATGAATGGAGGATACAAGATTGGCACAAAAGGTTTATTTGTGGAATGAGAACAGTAGCAGGTGGAATAAGAGTTGCTTGAGGATGACAAATGTGTGTGGATTAGTAGCAAAGTTCCCGCTCTCAATTTGTATTCAAAGATATATATATTAATGATATTCTAAAAGCAGTTAGTCATTTGAAACTCTCTTCTAGTTGTGATCCCGATAATCTTACAGTATTTTTCAGGAATTGTTCCTCTTTTTTATGTTATCACTTGCTCCTTATTCTTTAATAAAAGAATTTATTCAATCAAAGTTCCCTCTGCTTGGAAGTTTGCATATGTTTTATCCCTGTTTAAGAAGGGCATTCATTCGGACCCTTCAAACTACCAGCCTATAAAACTCTCGAGAAAAATAGTTTCGCAGCTTTGTGCCTACTTGGACACTAAGTCTATGCTATCAAATTTTCAGTTTGGTTTTCAAGCAGGTGTAGTTACTGATCAGCTATTGTTCACCTATGATTATGTTAGTAAACACCTTGATTTTGGTGCAGTTATTGATGTCCTGTATTTTGATTTCAGCAAGGCATTTGACATTGTTAACAATCACATATTGGCATTGGTAACCCTCTGTTAGGCTGGCTAAGTGACTTTTTACAGAACTGTAAAATGAGTCATTTTACAAGGCTCGTCTAGTCATTTTGTTCATGTTACGAGTGGAGTCCCACCAGGTTTGGTGGTTGGTTCTGTGCTTTTCCTTATCTTTATCAATTACGTTGCTGCAGGTTTGCCCTATTTGCGAATGATCTTAAATTATATCTTACTCTTTCCATTAGTGAGGCAATCCCTGGTACAGGCTTTAGTCTTTCTCTTCAAGAGTATGTTACTTTGCTTTTTCATAGGAGCAGATCTTGGGGCCTTTCTTTTTCTGTTAATAAATGTGTACATATTCACTTTATTAGATTGATTTCTATCCTTATAGGAGAGTAAGGCATCTGGCCCAGACATTTATTCTAGTTACTCAAAGTAGGTGTAAATAGTATCTCAATAGTTCTCATTTGGTGAAATAGCTCCAGTTTGTTTACGTTTCAGTGCAGCCTAACTTTTTCTATGTTTTTGTTTACACTTTTCTTAATTGCTTAATTAAAAGGTTTTGAAAAGTTTATTAGTATGGTTGTTGCTTTGGATGAAGTGAGTATGCCTTTTGATGTAAGCAGTATATATGTAGTTTGTGATTTTTGTGGTGTTGAAATGCCTGGTGTGTTATGTGACTAGTGCAAATGTGGCTTTGGTAGAGAGGTGAGTCAGTTGCATGATAAGTGCCAGAGATTAAGTGAGTTGATGAATGAAGTGAGAAAGGATGTAAGAGTACCATGAAGAATGTGGCTGGGACCAGGAGGGTGGAAGATGGGCCTAGACTAGGGACTGGAGAGAAAGAAGTGACTGATGTGAGTGGAGATGAATGGTGGGTGAATATGGATAAAATAGATAGGTTAGGACAGCTTAGGTGTGTGAGTAAGAGGGACATGGAACCTGTTAGGTTGACTAACAAATTCTGATGCTCTGAGAGAGGAAGAGGTTGAAAGTGATTTGTATGATGTGGTTGTGGCAGAAAGTGAAATAAGTGGTAGTTTGAATGAGAACAGGAAAGAGGGTAATGCTAGGCCTAGTGGGACTAGGAGGATGATTGAGGTGCTTGTGATGGGTGACTCTCAGATTAGATATTTAGATAGGAAGTTGAGTGCAGGCAAATGGAAGGGAGTGAGAGTTTTTTTCTTGGGTGCTGGTTAAATCATGTATCTGAGAGGTATGATAGTCTGGTGTCTGGGTATGAAAGATGCAGTTGTGATTACGCATATGGGAGTAAATGATGTAGAGAAGGAGAGCTCGTGTGAGCTACGAAAGGTTAGTTGAAAGGATGAGTGAAAGTAGAGTGAAAGGCATGTTTAAGGTGTGCTTCCGAGATTGGATGTCGGGATGGAATGGTTGTCTCTTGTGCAAGTGGACTGAATGAGTATGTGAAAGGGCTGTGTGAGGAGTCGGAATTAGTGTTTGTAGATGTTTGGAATGGGTTTTATGGGAATAAGGCATTGTATGCAAACCCATCTAAGCCAGGGTGGGGTTTATGTGTTGTGGCAGGGGTTAGATAGTGTTGTCGGGTCTTTGCAGGTGGGAAACTAGTTACTGATAGTGGTCAGGGAAATATAACAACATAATTTCACGGATGACAAAAGCCACAAGGGCCTATCAAAGGTCATCCAGATCCATCAAAACCCACCCACAAAGAGTATATAAGAGTACAGGGTCAGGCAGGGAAAAGAAAGATGGGAGGAGATAGAGCAGAAAGCATACATTCTAAAAGAGGTGCTTCAGGGATAGGAGGGCTGAGTTGTCTTTATACCAATGCTCGTAGTCATAGAAATAAGAAAGACGAGTTATAGGAGGAATTGACCATTCTGTCCAATTGGGCCGAGAAATGGCAAATGAAGTTTAACATAGACAAATGTAGTGTACTTAGGATAGGTAGAAATAATCCATTGAATAGTTATAAATTAAATGGCAGAATTTTAGGGAGGACCGATTGTGAGAGGGACTTGGGTATTTTGGTAAGTTCAGACCTTCGTCCTAGAAAGCAATGCCTAAATGCTAAGAATAAAGCTAAAAAGGATATTGGGATTCATTAGGAGGAGTGTAAGCAATAAGAGTGCTGAAGTCATTCTAAAACTGTATCTGGCGCTAGTTAGGCCTCATCTAGACTATGCAGTACAATTTTGGTCACCATATTATAGGAAGGATATTGATTTGCTTGAGTCTGTGCAGAGAAGGATGACAAAGATGATTGGTGGGCTAAGGAACTTACCTTATGGGAAAAGGCTCAGAAAACTAAATCTACATACATTGGAAAGGAGAAGAGTCAGAGGGGAATTGATTGAAGTCTTCAAATGGGTAAAAGGATATAATAAAGGGGATCTGGGTAAGGTTCTTATACTTAGTGAACATGACAGGAAGCGTAGCAATAGGTTTAAGCTTGATAAGTATAGGTTTAGGAAGGAGATTGGGAGGAATTGGTTTACAAATCGTGTGGTAGATGAATGGAATAGGCTCACTAGACATGTGATAGAAGCCTCCTCTCTGGGTAGTTTTAAGAATAGATTAGATAAATATATGGATGAAGCTGCTAGATGGGACTGACGTTTTTTATGTACATATGTATATATTTTTCTAAGGAGTGGGGAGATTATATTTTGCGGTTGCATGAATGGACATAATCCTCTGGATGCATTTTAAGTATATTGTAAATTAGATATGATGAACTCCTGTAAAGGGTGACAATGTTGATGACTTTTCTCTGGTAAGAAATCTTTTGTGTGTTGACTGGAACAGGAGCTGCCAAGTGTAGGCCATGAATGGTCTTTTGCAGTCTCCTTCTGTTCTTATGTTTTTATTCCTTGCTATAATAGATTCCATCATTTTCCCTACCACTGATGTCAAACTTACTGGTCTGTAATTAGACATATTTGTTTTATCCCCTTTCTTAAATATAGGTATCACATTGGCTTTCTTCCATGCCAATGGCACAATGCCACTCTCAAATGATTTTCTAAAGATGCATGCTAGGGGCTCACTTAACACATCCTTACATTCTTTCAAAATTCTAGGAAAGACCTCAACAGGACCGGGTGCTTTACTACTTTTGATTTTATCAATTATCACTATCTCCTTTGTGATCAAGATATCCTTTAATTTCTCTTCATAATTACCCCAAAAGATCATTGACACCTCGGGTATATTTAGAGTATCCTTTGTGTAAATACTGAGAAAAAAGAGATTTAGCATTCCAGCCATTGAGTCCCTATCACTCACTAATTCTCCATTGGAATCTATAAGTGGGCCTATTTTATTTCTAAATAGTTCTATAAAGCAAGAAGTTGAGTCACTGTCGATAGATATTGCATGGGATATGTGGTAAAGTTTTGAATTGGATAACTAAATGGCTGAAAGACAGGAAACAGAGTTGTGCTGAATGGGGTGAGGTCACAGTGGGGGGGGACGTTATCACTGGTGTACCTCAGGGATCCATTCTAGGCCCCCCTTTATTATTCATAGTTTATATAAATGATCTTGGGGAGGCTGTAAAGAGCAAAGTGTCAATTGTTGATGATGACACTAAATTGGCAGCTGTAGTCAAAGAAGTTGAGGGTAGCTTTAAAGTGCAGAGTGACTTAATAAGTTATTAGTTTGGGCTCAGAGGTGGCAAATAACTTTTAACCTTAAAAAATGCAAAGTTCTCAATATGGGAAGGGATAATAAGGAAATTAGCTATAAAAAGGATGGGCATTGGCTAAATTCAGTTGAGGATAAGGATGACTTAGGCGTAGTAGTAGATAAGTTACTGAAGTTTTCAAAGCAGTGTATTGAGGCAAAAAATAAAGCAAATAGGGTGCTAGGATACATTAAGAGGAATGTTAGCTACAAGAGTAAAGAGGTTAGCCTTAAACTCTATAACTTGTATGTTAGGCCACATTTAGAGTACTGTATACAAGCATGGTCACCACATTTTAGAAATGACATCAACAAGCTAGAGTCAGTACAAAGGAGAGCGAAAAATAATACTTTTTAAAATCTGTTCTGGGATGGATGTTGGATTTTAGCAAGTTATTTGAGTTGGAAGGTAGTAATAGGACTAGGGGTCACCACTTAAAAATTAAAAAACAGGTGCAGGTTGGATGTTAGAAATATTTTTTCACCAATAGAGTGGTAGATTACTGGAATAGTTTGCCATCTGAGACAGTAGACAGTCCAATGATCCTGAAATTGCGATAAACTTTACCCACATAGACTTCAGCTCAAAAAAAGTAGCTAGGAAAAATAGCCCAAAATAAGCTACGACTTGGATCCAGCCATACTCTATACAATTACACTTGGTAAACATGAAGATCAGACGCGTGCCTAAAAAAGAATATTTTTTTGCACGTATGTTTCGTTCACCCAAGCATGCATATTCATGCACATTTGGTTAAGTAAAAACGTTAGAACATTATTCTATAAACAATTTATGATTATGTACTGGGGGGCTGCTGTGCCCCCCCCCCCCTTGAATTTACTCCAAAAAAGGTGAAACATATGGACGAAATATTTTGCGTACCATCGTTCGTGCCGCCGATCTTCATGTTTACCTTACCCTTTTCTCATCCTTTAAACTGGTACTCCATCCAAGAACTAAACCTAGTGTAGATTAATTTGGCTTACATGAACATGGATTTTACACAGCACTAGGGTGTAGCAAATTAATGTATCCAAGGCAGAAGATGCACGAGTTAAATTTTAAGCCAAGCCTTAAAGTTAGATGACAGGATCTATTTATCCGTACTTACCTTCTCCAGTATCCGAAGGGCTATCTTTATTTGTTTCAGTAAATTTTGTTTTTTCAGCTTCTTCATTCTGGATGACATGAACAATTTCTGCCTCTTCTGTAGCAAACGCATCGATAACCTGTTCATATTCGTCTTCGAAAGAACCCGACATTTTTAGATGATCAGCTCCTACCGTTTAAACCCTTAACTCTCTGAGCGAGAAAACAGCTATTTCTATTAAATTATTTTCCATCGCTTCAATAAAATAGATTAAGATTGTAGATTTTTTTTTAGCATATAGAAAAATAAAGTAAAATATAAAATTCGGTATCGTACATTTCAATAATAGAACATATTTTAACACATTAAATTCTAATTCCTAACGTTTTTGTAAATATTAATAGTAATAATAAATGTTAGATGATTTTTGTTCTCTAAAAGCATTTTTATATTTTAAAAATAAAATACTTTTTACAAAGTAGCACATTATACTTTTATTTAATCGAAATTAGTATGACTATTTATGTCATGGCTGCCGATTTTGAAAGGTAATTGAGGGGGTCTAGGAGGAGAAACTCTTAAAACAGCAGCCTGTCGATGGGATTAAAGTCGCCAAAACTACTCATGTTGATTGTTAATGTAGTTAGAGAGATATAGGATGAATTGTGGTAAAAATAGATAATACGGAACGTGTGGCGAGTCACGAGCATATTACCCGCTTCGATGTAACTAATGTATGAGGGGATAAAAGGTCGTATTATTTGTTTGAGCAAAGGTAACCAATTTGTGGGTAATTATAAGTGGATGTAATGAAGAGTTATTGTTGCTGTTGCATTGCTCAAAATCACCCGTCTATAGCAGTGAGCCGGAGAGGGTTCCAGTAGAGTTGACTCGACAGGTAACGATGATTTTAAGTAATGGGCCTACTCTATGCCCGTATTGAATTGATTCTGACTCCTTATAGTTTCTCACGAAAGATTATGCGTTAGGCTGGGCTAACCAAAGGTGTCTCCTTGATTTGGGTAAGAAAAGAACTTTGAAAGGACGCGGCAAAGAGAGAGTGGTTGCTGCACGCATCAAGTCACATGGTGGCCTGTAACATTGATGAAACCTATCAATCTGGTTTCAAGTCAGGTCACTCCACAGAAATCGCCCTTCCCAATGTGTCCGATTGCTTACGAAGAGCCGTGGACAGGGGTTGTGCCTCCATCCTCGTTCTACCCGGCCTCTCCTCTGCCTTCGATACTATTGACCATACCGTCCTACTTGATCGTCTCCACTCTTTCCTCGGCATATCAGGCACCGTGCTTGACTGGTTCCGCTCTTAGCTCTCGTCTCGTACCCAATCCGTTGTGATTAACAACGTTTCATCCTACTCTACCCCCATTCGCTTTGGAGTGCCGCAAGGCTCTGTCCTTGGTCCTCTACTATTTCGTATCTACCTTCTCCCTCTCAGTTCCCTTCTCCGTAATCTCGGTCTATCCTTCCACCTCTATGCAGATGACACTCAAATTTTCGTTTCCTCATCCCCCATGTCTCTTGCCTACTCTATCACTGACCTCCTGGCTGCCTACTCCTCCATTTCTGACTGGCTTTCTACCAACTTCCTCAGGCTTAATCACTCCAAAACTGAGGTCATCCTTGTCGGCACCCCTGCTCTTGTCAAAAAATCTAAATCTCTCTTTCCCTCGCTTACTCTGGGCGGTAATACTATCATTTTCTCTGACTGCGTTAGGAATCTGGGTGTTGTTTTTGATGAGCATCTCTCCTTTAAGCCTCATATCCGCAATGTCAGCAAATCCTCTCTATTTTTCCTTCGTAACTTCTCTCGCATTCGCTCTCACTTTGATCGCCAAAGTCTTGAGGCTGCTGTTCATGCCTTCATCAACTCACGCCTTGACTACTGTAACTCACTGCTTGTGAATCTGCCATCCTCCTTTCTCCGCCCCTTTCAACTTGTACAGAACTATTCCGCCCGGCTTCTCCTCCGTCGCCCTCACTTCTCGTCCTCGAAACCCTTGCTGCATGAACTGCACTGGTTCCCTGTCAGATCCCGTACAGACTTCAAGATACTTCTCTTCACATTTAAGTCCCCGTCTTACCTCTCGCCGTGCCATGTCCCTCAGGCCCATCGGTCATCACATGCACCTCTTTTGAATATTCCTCGTTCACCCCTCTGCTCAATTGGGGACTGCTCCTTCTCAATCTGCGCCCCTAAGTTGTGGAATGCTCTTCCTGCTGAAATCAGGTCTTCTCCCTCTCCTACCACATTTAAGCGTCTCCTGAAAACGCATCTTTTCAGAATTGCCTTCTTCCCCTCTTGAATTTCCATTGAATTTCCATTCTCATCTCAGCACAACGTGCGCTCTGGGAAGGCTTCAGGCCTTGAAGAGCGCATTACAAAAGACTTATTATCATTTTTATTATTATTATTATTATTATTATTATTATTATTATTAAATTGGCCAATCAAAAGGGGCAAGCGGAAAAGTCTTGAGGTCTTTGTGGTCAGAGAGTAAGCTTCTGTTTTACGTGAAGTATCTAATCTAAAGGCAGCGGAATTTGGGCGAGTGAACGGGATTTGATAACGCTACTAAGGGACTGATTAATTCTCTGATTTACTGATCTTGACTACTGTAGTAACTTGTAATTCCAATTACAGTTACTTTAAATTATGTATATATGTTCGTGTGTTCGTCCTGTTTTCGGTGTTCCTATTCCGAGTTTTAGTGCATAGTCGAGTTGCCTATGCTAGCAGTTCTGGCTTGACCGTCACCGCGTTTGGATCTGCAACTACTACTCCTACTACCTAGTTACTATTTCATACTTACTAACTGGGCATAGGCCTACGTGACACATACTAGAGGTACTTACCTACCTGACTCTACTGACGTGAACTTTGGACTTACTGATTCAGTAAAGTGTGTTAGGTTTAAGTTCATCGTTATCTAAGGTGAGTTGTATGTACTCGTCTATTGCATTGTAATTATCATATGTTTCTGTTGTTCATATCCATTGTTATTTATGAAGCCCGGAACGTGCTTACGAACCCAAATTGTAGACTTAGCTAATAATATCTATTTTACATGGGCTCTTACAACTACTAAATTTTTGTTGTAATGATCGAATGAATTAACTGTTGAATGAGTGTCTGTATCTCGGTCTCTCTCTATATAGTGTGTGCCGGCTCCAAGGGTGGTAACCTTGACTTGCCTGGGGGAAGGGGACCCAATGATCTAATATGTTCGTTACTTCCACCTCTTGGGCGGAGTACCGACAGCTACGTGTACTTGTTATACTTAGATATTTTCAATGTGTTAAATTTAACTCAATTATAGGGATTCGCTTGTCCTTTACAGTTATTTGTGAAATTTTGCTGGTCAAAGCCTGTATTTGTTCAGCTTGCCTGTTGTCTCCATTAACATAACAATTTCACGGATGACAAAAGCTACAAGGGTCTATTAAAGTTCATCCGTATCTGTCAAAACCTACCCACAAAATGCATGCATAGGATTGAGTCAGATCATGCATCTACAATATACAATTTAAACAATCCATAGGATTGTGACCAATCACGCATCTACAATATACAATTCGAACCATACACAGGAATGTGTAAAAAAAAAAAGCATAATCATCAAGACTCGTCAAAATCCAAATCAATCGTAATATACAATAATAAAAAACTGAATCCACAGGAATGACTCCAGAATACCCCCTCCCCAAGTTAACCTTCCCTTCCCATATAATCATCTAATCTGTGTTTAAATACATTAAAGTTTGGACTGTCTACCGTTTCAGATTGCCAACTATTCCAGTAATCTGCCACTACATTGGTGAAAAAATATTTTCTAACATCCAACCTGCACTTCTGTTTTTATAAATTTTTAAGTGGAGACCCCTAGTCCTATTACTACCTTCCAACTCAAATAACTTACTAAAATCTGACTTATCCATCCCAAAACAGATTTTAAAAAGCTCAATCATATCTCTCTTCACACATCTTCTCTCAAATGAGAACGTATTTAGTACCCTCAGTCTATCTCCATATTCAAGGTGCTTCAAGGAAGGTATTATTTTTGTTGCCCTCCCTTGTACTGACTCTAGAAGATTGATGTCATATCTAAAATGCGGTATACAGTACTCTAAATGTGGCCTAACATATGTAGCGATCTATAGGCCTAAAAGTGTAAATACTTATTTCTAACTATATATATATATATATATATATATATATATATATATATATATATATATATATATATATATATATATATATATATAATTTCAACAATGGTTGGTAACCCTGACTACTCCCGCTCTCCAGAGCGTCTTAAAATCAAACCCATGAGGCTCATCCACTTTGCTTGACATCGGAATCAGGTCTGTAATATTGAATTGTAATTGCTTGGCTAAATTTCGCAAAAGAATCCCGATTTAATGCGTGATTCTTTGGTCATTTACAGACCCTCCCAACTAGGTTATAATCTATTTATCACACCAATAATCTATTTAACCAATTAATAATTTCCAAGCAAATTACCAAATTAACAATTACTTTTTATAAATTATCAATCTATTTACCAAACTACTGTATTTTCAAATTACTATTTAACAATCTATTTAATAATCGATTTGTACATATAATCTATTTATGTATCCAATTTAATACATATATTCTATTTATCAATCAATTTAACTATCAATCCAGTTTCACTAATTATCATTCAAAATAACTATCAATCCAATTTAGCTATATATCAATCCATTTAACTATGTATTTATCATACTATTTATAATATTTACTCCCCTAACATTCAACTATAATCTATTTAATATTTATCAATCTACTTATCAATCATCATATGTTGTACTCTAATTCTCGTTAACTCATACAAATTTAATTCACACGCGTAATTCAATCCAATCATAACTGTCACTGTATAATTTCACTTTTTCAATTATAACTGTTTATTCAATAATATATATTTTTCTTAATTCTTTGTGTTTAATACTTCTTCCTCAAAAGACAAGATTTAGGCTTAACGAAATTTGTCTGCAGAAATTTAGACTTCACTTAGCATTTAACTTCAGTCCCTTGAATAACGAAATATAGGTTTTTAGGTTTATTGTGGCCTGAGCTATCTAGTGTATTGGCGCAATATTCACCTTAAACCCTATACATACGAGTTGTAGAGTTCAAGGACAACCTCTTTACCCTTGTAGCTAACATTCCTCTTCATGTATCCTAGCACCCTATTTGCACTATTTTTTGCCCCAATACACTGCTTTGAAAACTTCAGTGACCTATCTAATACTAAGTCTAAGTCCTTCTCATCCTCAACTGAATTCAGCTAATGCCCATCCATTGCATAGCTAATTTCCCTATTATCCCTTCCCATATTAATAACTTTGCATTTTTCAATGTTAAAAGTTATTTGCCACCTCTGAGCCCAAACTAATAACTTATTTAAGTCAGTCTGCACTTTAAAGCTACCCTACCCTTCTTTGACTACAGCTGCCAACTTAGTGTTATCATCAAAAATTGACAGCCTCCCCAAGATCATTTATATAAACTATGAATATTTAGGGCCTATAACGGATCTCTGGGGTACGCCAGTGATAACGCCCCTCCACTCTGACCTCATCCCATTCAGCACAACTATCTGTTTCCTGTCTTTCAGCCATTTAGTTATCCAATTCAAACCTTTACCAATATCACATGCATTTTTAATTTGTGAACTACTCTCCTATGTGGAACCTCATCAAAAGATTTGCTAAACTCTAAGTAAATTACATCTCCATTTTCTCCCTTATCTAATCGTTTACTAATGTCGTAGAATGACCCTTGGTTTTGATCACTATACTCTTTGGCACCCTTTTAGTATCAGTATGCTTTAAGTGGCGTGAGTTACTTCTAAGATGAAGTAGGCTTTGTTCTAAGAGTGCTATTTCAGTGGTTTAGTTCTTAAAGAAGAGCTATTTTTAAACACATAAGGATAAGAGGAAACACCAGAAATTACGAAAATAAACATGTATTTTAAATTAAACACTTAAATATTACAAACCAACAGTTAACACATTTCTATCTTTGGCATCAAAGATCTTTCAATGACAAAAAATAAACAAATAGGTTTCCCGTCAACATACCAATTGCCGATTAGTATTTTCTTTATCGCGACTCTATTTGATTAGCATTAAACATTAAATTAACGTACTCTCGTCTACAAACACATATGACCTAGGTTCAAGAACAAGGGTTTCTACTCTCCTTTAATACTTGGGACGTACTAAACTTCTATAATCGCAATAGAGATATAAATGTTATTTTTAACTTACAGGTAGGTATTAGGGGTTGCCGGATGTCGCTGGAGGACTTATCTCTGGCTTTGAAGTGTGGTCGCTGGTTGAATTTTCGAGGAGGGATTGCTTGTCGCCTGTGACGGGGGCTGATTCTTCAACGTAATTAAAGAACGGGAGCTCGTTGGGGCTGGGTTCTTCTCCTCTCACTCTTACGGAGCTTGAGATGTGAGAGTAGCTCGAGTGTGAGCGGCTTTGCTTTTCTTCAGTCGGACTTCTTTGTAGACTGAAAAGGCTTCTTCGGTATGGCACCGATATAAAACTTGACTATTTAGGTTAATACGGCCCTGAAAGGGGGGATCGATTTTCTCAATCTGATCCTATCGTTTCTCACGGAAATAGTCTAGTATTGCTGAAGGATCGATCTTCACGAACTAACCCTTCTTATGGCGTATCGACTTCTAATCTTCTTGTCTGGCTGAAAGATCGATCTTCACGAGCTAATCTTTCTTCTGGCGAATCGACTTCTAATCTTCTTGTCTGGCTGAAAGATCGATCTTCACGAACTAATCTTTCTTCTGGCGAATCGACTACTAATAATCTTCTTGTCTGGCCGATGGATCGATCTTCACGAACTAATCCTCCTCTGGCGTATCGACTTCTGATAATCCTTTTCTCTTTCTTTGCGGGGCTTATTTATAGGCGGATTGACGCCCCATCTAAAGGGGGAAGTGACCAGGCCACAGAGGCAAAGGGAGGGGGGGGGGCGAATGGTGAGTTAGCATCTGGGGAGAGCGAGAATTCCTGAGGTGGCACTGGGGTGCCTAAGTCAGCTCGCAAATTAGAGGCTCGCAACCGCACCGCTACTTGGCGTGCCTTCTGACTCGCACCGCTTTTTTTTCCATAACCACGGGTTTATGGGTCTCGTAGGTAATTGGATCGTTAGAGCGTCGTTTAAGGACCTTAGGTGGTCGCCTTAAAACAGATGTTAGCTCCAACTGCCCACAGCGGAGGGGAGATCACACATGGTAAGCATTTTCGCCGGCTACCTTTCCCACGCTTCTCCTCATAAGAGAGGGGGGCTTGAATGTACCTATACTCCTCCAGGATGCTTAATGTAGCCATTTCTCCACATTTACCTCCCTCCTTCAGAAAATAACGGGAGGGGGGGAGGGTTCCAATCCGACGCTTACAATAATATACATGGGTAACTTACGGAACATTATATTATACAATAAATTTTAGTTCACTCGGGAATGCCTCGATAACATTTCACCTGGCCTTACATTAATTCCTATATTACTGTGCCAACTTAGGATCTTCTTACCTACCACTAGGGGGTTACTCGCCCCTACTTAATTACAATTCTACTGATTTACACTTAACTTTGCTATAATACAATTGTTGGGCTTCTCCTTAATCGTCGACAGGGTTCCGACTTAACGAGTCGGCCATACAATTGTTGGACCCTTTTATATAGTGAATGGAGTACTGGTACTCAATCAAGAGTAAACTCCATCTCAGGAGTCTTCCATTCTTACTCTTATTTTTACTTAAGTATGACAACGGTTTATGGTCGCATTCCAACTTAAACTCGCGCCCTATTAGATAATATTTGAATTTACCTATGGACCATATTATGGCCAAAACTTCGATTTCGATGGTAGCGAGGGCTTTTTCTCTACTCAACAGTTTCCTACTGACATAAGCTATGGGATAGGCTGTTTCGTCATCTTCGTATTGAAGCAATACTCCGCCTAACCCGTCCTGACTAGCGTTCGTGCGAAGGCCGAAGATCTTGTTGGGATTTGGTAAGCGAAGAATTGGCGCAGTTACGAGTCTTCCTTTTAGAACCTTCAACTGAGTTATTGCATGTGGGTTCCACGTGACAGGGTCTGACGCTCTCTTTTTTAACAAATCATTAAGTGGGGCCGCAATGGAAGCGAAGTGTGGTACAAAACGCCTATAGAACGAGGCCGCTCCCATAAACAATCGGAGTTGTTTCTTTGTTTTCGGCCGGGGCATCTTGACTATGGCGTCCACTTTTTCTTGCTGGATAGTCAAGTGTTTTTGTCCTATTTTGAATCCCAGGTAGTCAATGGATTCGTAGGCAAAATAACACACGGTCGGCCCCGGCGGTTAGACCTTGCTCCTTCAATTTCTCCAGCAATGAGCGTAAGGCGTGTAAGTGTGACTCTCATGTACGGGTAGCTACGTACACGTTGTCGAAGTAAAACTACACGTCACTTAGTCCAGCGATAATTCGCCTCATCATCCTATTATAATTGCTACCGGCTGTAAGTAGTCCGAAGGGTAGCCTGTAAACTGTAACAGACCTCACTCGGTCGCAAAAGCCGTCAGTTTTTTGGACTCTTTAGCAAGAGGTATTTGATAGTACGCTTTACACAAATCCAATTCGGTGATGAATTTAGCGTCTTCAAATAAATGGAGATTTTGATCAATTAGTGGGATGGGCTCGGCGTCGTAAACGGTCACTGAATTCAATTTTCGGAAGTCCACGCACATCCGAAATGATTGATCAGGTTTCTTAACCATTACTATGGCGGAGCAATAATCGGACTCCGATGGCTCTAAAATTCCCAATTTTAGTAAATTCCGGACTTCCTTATTAAGGGCTTCTCGTAGGTGGATCGGTAAAGGATATGGTTTGCTCCGAACCACTGAATTAGTTTTTAGTTTTATTTCATGGCTAAAATCCTTGGCACATCCGGGGTTTTCAGAAATGACTTCTGGGAATTCCATGAGCAAGTTCAACATTTCCGCTTTTTGTTGAATCTCTAAGTGGGGATTCATCTTTAAATCCACCCGAGGGTCTTCCGGGGTAGGTGAGAGCGAGGGAAGTTCGTATTCCTCGTCTTGTTCCACACACACGGTGTGTATGACTTGCAGGGGCGTACCCGGGTAAACGGCATCCATCGGTTCTTCTTCGTCTAGAAGGGTAATATTCTTTATGCACGCGCGGCAGTGATATTTTTTTAGCATGTTTATGTGATAGGTTCTTCGCCCTGTTGGGGTATCTATCAAGTAATCGACTGGACCCCGTGCCTCGATTACTTCGAACGGTCCCTTCTACTGGGCCCATAACTTATTATTTTCGGTCGGGAGTAATAATAAGACTTCACCTCCTGCCTTTAATTTTCGAGCCTTTGCTTTCATATCGAAGTAGTCCCGGTATTTGACTAAATTTTTCACAGCGTTCTCTCGAGCTAAGCCAGAGCAGTATTCTAGGCGCTCGCGCATATCCATCACGTAGGCGTAAGACGATTTGATTTCTTGGTCGAGCTTCGCGTTGGAAAATAATTCCTTAAGAATACTCATAGGACCTCGCACATTTCTCCCGTATAATAACTCAAAGGGCGAGAATCCCAACGTCCGATGAGGTATTTCTCGGCAGGTGAAAAGGGCTGCAGGCAGGTATCTGTGCCACTGTGTAGGGTTGTTTTGACACAACTTCTTCAATATATTTTTGAGAGTCCCGTTTAATTTTTCGCAGATTCCGTTAGCGGTGGATGAAATGGACTCGTAAAAATTGGCTTGACTAACAGTAGTTTGTTAAAATACTCCATCAATTCTGAGGTGAATTGGCGCCCTCTATCAGATAGAATTTCTTTAGGCAGGCCTACTCGTGCAAAAATTAAAATTAATGCTTCCGCGCAGGAAATAGTGTCAATCTTCCGTAGGGCCACGGCATCTGGGAACCGGGTGGCACAATCCACTAGGGTGAGGATTTAGGAGTGTCCTCCACTTGAAGGGGGGTGAATTGGTCCCACCAAATCAATAGCCACTCGAAAGAATGGTTCGGTTATAACGGGCACCTTTTGTAAGGGAACGGGAGGTACCCGTCCTTTGGAGGGATCCTTTTGACACACGTCGCATGATCGGGAATAGGCCACAATTTCCCTGGTGGCCTGGGGCCAATAAAAGTGGCGGAATATCTGCTGCGCCGTTTTGTTGTGCCCAAAGTGTCCGGCTAATATTCCATCATGCGCGGTATTCAAAATTCTAGGCGTGTATTGTTAAGGTACACACAGTGCTTTCTTGTTCTCCTTATCCTCTTCGCTGATAGTACGGTAGAGAAGTGAGTCTTCTACGATATACTGGATCGGCTTCTTTCCGTTTACTTTGAGAATTTCACCTTCAATAGCTTTCTCCCATAGAGGTTTAAGAGTGGGGCATTCCTTCTGAGCACTGGCGAAGGAAGTCAATTTGAACCCATTGTCTTCGAGGGTAATCCTCGGGGTCAACTTAGCAGGTTGCTCTTTCCTCTGGGCTTCTTGTGCCCGGGTGACTACTTGTTGGGCCACTTCTTGCTGGGGAATTAGGGGGTTTTGTCCGATTAGTACTGCGCAGAACTTAATCGGGGCTACTACCACGTCCGTCCAACTGGTGAAATATCTGCATTGTATATGACATCTCACGACGGGGAATCGATTGTCGCGTCCTAAAAAGTCGTGGACGATTGCGAATTTCTTATGGTTAGGGTTAACTGGGGGCAGCAACTTGTCGGCTACCACTATGCACGTACATCCGGTGTCTCTGACTAAAGTGGATACTCGGCACCCATTAACAGTGCCCTCTTCAAATTGTAGGCCGTCTGGCGAACTTTTGTTGAATAGAAAGTTTACCTGTTGCTGGGGCCCTTCGGATGTTGGCGCGGGGATGTAGGACGAATCAGCTTGTCCTGCTGGGATCGCGGCAGTCAGGTTTTGCACCTGTTGTCTCGAGGTCTCCCTCAGTCGGGAGTTCTGGGGGCACTGGAAACTCAGGTGACCTATTATCCCGCAGGTATAACAAGTCACGGGCTTCCTGGGATACGTGCCGGTATTAAGGTATGATCCTTGTGGAATCCTACCTTCTTTTTGATTTTTTTCTCCTCCAAAATTTGGTTTATAAGTTCCTTTTGCTACTGAGAACTTAAAGAGCTTCTTCTGTAAATGCCTGGGTGGCGGCCCATTTTTCTTTGGGGAGAGGCCTTCTCTTTCTTGTACTCCCTAGGATATAACCGATGATTTACCACGTGGAGGTCAGCCTCATCCAGACACGCGTTGAAGGTAGAAGCTTTTCGGTCCTTAACGAATACACGGATTTCCTGGGGTAGTGTACTTAGTAACTGATCTCTAAGCATGAAGTCGACGACCGCAGCGACTTCGCTCTCTACCCCTTCTGACTCCATCCAAAACTGTAGGCTTCGACGAAGCTCAAAGCCAAAATGTTTGTATGTTTGTCCAGGTCTTATACGATACTGCCTGAACTTCATCCTATATTCTTCCGGGTTAAGGTTTGTTGCTGAGAGAAGTTCGGCTTTGAGAGTGGAATAGTCCACAGTCGCTTCTGAGGGTAATGATACGAATATCTCTCTCATCCTACGATTGAGTAGCGGTAACAGTCTGGCGATCCCATCTTCTTCTAGGTCCCAATTATTGACTTCAAATATTTTCTCAAAATGGGAGAGATATGAGCATAAATCTTCTTCGTCCTTGTACTCCGGGAGTTTCATGCTGGCCGCTGGTGACACTCCTGTTCTGGATGACACTGACTGCAGCTCTAACTGGTCTTTACAAAGAGCTCTTTCGTGGGCCCTAATCTTCTCTCTTTCATCAGCTTCCATTTTCGTCTTTTCTCTTCTTTCATCAGCTTCCATTTTCGTCTTTTCTGCTTCCATTTTCATCTTTTCTCTTCTTTCTTCTCTTTCGTTTCTCTCTTTCTCCTGAATAAACTCTCTTTCGTTTCTCTCTTTCTCATGAATATACGAGTTCAGCTCGGTTCCTTCCAGTCCGAGGCTTTGACCTTGCTTCCGATAAAGGTCAAACAATGCCATCACGCTTATGTCAGTCATCTACCTTGTTTTTAATCAAGCCTGACCTATTCCACCACCGAAACTTACCACTTGGCCTAACAATTACCTTTAGATGGTATCCACCTCTAACTTTACCAATTTTCAACTCGTCAAATATTCTATTATTCCTGGTGTTCCTTTTATGTGTTAGCTCTTCCTTAAATAGACACTGCTGGGTTCTTTCTAATATATAACCTCTAAACCTGACACCACTTTTATAATATGTTGTAGAATGACCCTTGGTTTTGATCACTATACTCTTTGACACCCTTTTAGTATCGGTATGCTTTAGGGGGCGTGAGTTACTTATGATGAAGTAGGCTTTGTTCTAAGAGTGCTATTTCAGTGGTTTAGTTCTTAAGGAAGAGCTATTTTTAAACACATAAGGATAAGAGGAAACACCAGAAACTACCAAAATAAACATGTGTTTTAAATTAAACACTTAAATATTACAAACCAACAGTTAACACATTTCTATCTTTGGCATCAAAGATCTTTCAATGACAAAAAATAAACAAATAGGCTTCCCGTCAACATACCAATTGCCGATTAGTATTTTCTTTATCGCGACTCTATTTGATTAGCGTTAAACATTAAATTAACGTACTCTCGTCTACAAACACATATGACCTAGGTTCAAGAACAAGGGTTTCTACTCTCCTTTAATACTTGGGACGTACTAAACTTCTATAATCGCAATAGAGATATAAATGTTATTTTTAACTTACAGGTAGGTATTAGGGGTTGCCGGATGTCGCTGGAGGACTTATCTCTGGCTTTGAAGTGTGGTCGCTGGTTGAATTTTCGAGGAGGGATTGCTTGTCGCCTGTGACGGGGGCTGATTCTTCAACGTAATTAAAGAACGGGAGCTCGTTGGGGCTGGGTTCTTCTCCTCTCACTCTTACGGAGCTTGAGATGTGAGAGTAGCTCGAGTGTGAGCGGCTTTGCTTTTCTTCAGTCGGACTTCTTTGTAGACTGAAAAGGCTTCTTCGGTATGGCACCGATATAAAACTTGACTATTTAGGTTAATACGGCCCTGAAAGGGGGGATCGATTTTCTCAATCTGATCCTATCGTTTCTCACGGAAATAGTCTAGTATTGCTGAAGGATCGATCTTCACGAACTAACCCTTCTTATGGCGTATCGACTTCTAATCTTCTTGTCTGGCTGAAAGATCGATCTTCACGAGCTAATCTTTCTTCTGGCGAATCGACTTCTAATCTTCTTGTCTGGCTGAAAGATCGATCTTCACGAACTAATCTTTCTTCTGGCGAATCGACTACTAATAATCTTCTTGTCTGGCCGATGGATCGATCTTCACGAACTAATCCTCCTCTGGCGTATCGACTTCTGATAATCCTTTTCTCTTTCTTTGCGGGGCTTATTTATAGGCGGATTGACGCCCCATCTAAAGGGGGAAGTGACCAGGTCACAGAGGCAAAGGGAGGGGGGGGGGGGGCGAATGGTGAGTTAGCATCTGGGGAGAGCGAGAATTCCTGAGGTGGCACTGGGATGCCTAAGTCAGCTCGCAAATTAGAGGCTCGCAACCGCACCGCTACTTGGCGTGCCTTCTGACTCGCACCGCTTTTTTTTCCATAACCACGGGTTTATGGGTCTCGTAGGTAATTGGATCGTTAGAGCGTTGTTTAAGGACCTTAGGTGGTCGCCTTAAAACAGATGTTAGCTCCAACTGCCCACAGCGGCGGGGAGATCACACATGGTAAGCATTTTCGCCGGCTACCTTTCCCACGCTTCTCCTCATAAGAGAGGGGGGCTTTAATGTACCTATACTCCTCCAGGATGCTTAATGTAGCCATTTCTCCACAACTAACATAAGCCATAAATCCAGTAAATTTTATAAACACGATTTACCTCTTCTAAACCCATGATAAGCATTATTTAGTAACCTACCATACTCTAGATCAGGGGTGGGGAACCTTTGGCACACGTGCCAAACGTGGCACGCCAACGACTTGTGCCGGCACGCGAAGCCAAATGCTTAACTTAAGAAAACTAAATAAATGTATCTCCAATTTATTTTATATAACAACCGCATTGTGTACAACTTGTTATAAATTATGTTATCAGTGAGGCAGCAGCAGAAGTCTCATTGATGGTAAATAAATGCAAAGTTCCACAATTTTTCTTTCTCTAGTTTGGATTTGTTGTTTTCTTCTTGAAATGATAAAGATTCAATTATGTTTAATATAATATGATAATATGTATATTTTTAGGTAAAATGACTATATTTTCCTTGTAATTTTTATGCATCATAAAGGGTTGGGAATGAATAAAAGAACATCTTCAATTTTATATTCTTTCATTGTGTTTTAGTAAAGTATTGGCACGTGAGAAATTTTTTTAGCAAAGATTTGGCCAATTTTGGCACACCCACCTAAAAAGGTTGCCCACCCCTGCTCTAGATGGTCAGAAATCCCCTTTTTATTTATCCTCTCAAGGGTATTACAAACGATAGAAGTTAAGCTTGCCCGTCTAAAGTTATTCGGGTCCTCTTTACTTCCGTTTTTAAAAATTGGCACTACATTCGCTAATTTCCAATCATTAGGTATTTCTCGAAACTATAGTGATCTAGTATATATCTTCCCCATTAGCTACTGCAATAATATCTAGAATGAATGTTGTCAGGGCCAGATGACTTACTAGTATTTAACTCCAATATAAGCCCTTTAATTATTTCCCTGTTCACATTAATGCTATTCAACTCTACTTCCCTTGTCCTAGAATTATCATCAATTAATTTATCTTAATTCTCATGTGTAAATACTGAAGGAAAGTGATCATTAAGAACCTCTACTATTTCCTCATCAGATTCTTTCAAAACCCCTTCATATCTAATAGGCCCTATTTTATCACTGTTAGATTTGTTGTTAATTCTATAATAGCTAAAAAAATTCTTTTATCTTTATTATTTTGAGCTAAATTAATTTATGCCGCTCTTTTGCTCTTCTTAATTATCTTATTTAGCTAATTTCTGGTCGATCTATAATAATTTAAATTCTCAAAAGTACTTTATTTCTGTAATGTCTGGTATGCCCTTTTCCTCTCAGAAATTTTCCTAGCTATCTCCTGATTCCATCACAACGACTTCCTACATTTCTTCCTAATAGCCTTCATTGGAATACACTGCTACTAGACTATGTTTAGTACACTCTTAAAAGTGTTCCACATCTCATAAGTATTCTTCCCTAGTAATTCTATATCCAACCTGATCTGATTTAACAAGTTTCGTAAAATATCGTAATCTCCCCTATAAAAAATTGGAGTTTTTTGATGTTCTACCTTTCACTATACCCAAGTTAAAACGAAATCTGATGATCACTATTTCCCAATGCTTCCCCGACAGTCAATTCCTGAACCAAGTGATCATCATTTGAAAGATCCAGATCTAAGATATTGGCACCCCTTGTTGGCTTATTAACAAATTAAGTCAAATTATCCTCAAAGCATTCTATAAACTTACTACTTGCACTATCCCTTTCTATCATATTTTCCCAGTCTACAGAATTTAAATTAAAGACACCAAGAATAACTGTATCTACTTCACATCCTATCCTCTTTTCCCTGATCATTACATCATCAATACAGTCAGTCTGTCTGGATCGTCTGTAAAGGACTCCCAAATGTATCATCCTATTTTTACTGACCATAATATCTATCCACAGTGACTCAACTTCTTCTTGCTTTATAGAATTATTTAGATTTGAAGAAATGCTATTTCTGATATAAATAATCAACCCATCACTCGTCCTATCTCTCCTTTGACTAACGTACATATCATAACCCTGTAGTTCAAATTCACTAACATTGTCATTAAATTTATTTTTATTAACCCATGATTCTATTACACATATTATATCTATATCTTCATCAATAATATAACTAAATAACTCATCTTTCTTATTTCTAAGACTATGAGCATTGGTATAAAGACAACTCAGTCCTCCTATCCCTGAAGCACGGTTTTTATAATGTATACTTTCTGCTCTATCTCCTCTCCATCTCTTTCATTTCCATGACCACTATCAGTAACTAGTTTCACGCCTGCAAAGACTCAACGACACTATCTAACTCCTGTCACAACACATCAACTCCAGCCCGGCTTAGATGGCGTCCATCCAATGCATACAATGCTTTATTCCCATAAACTCATTCCAAACATCAACAAACACTAATTCCGACTCCTTATGCAGGCCTTTCACATACTCATTCAGTTCAATTGCACGAGACAACCATTTCATCCCGACATCCAATCTCGGAAGCACACCTTTCACTCAACTTTCACTCATCCTTTCAACTAAACTTTTGTACATCTCTCGTAACTCATATGAATCCACATTCTTTACATCATTTACTCCTACATGCGAAATCACACCTGCATCACTCACACACCCAGACACCAGATTATCATACCTCCCAGACACATGATTTACACTAGCATCCAGCAAACAAACTCTCACTCCCTTGCATTTGCTTGCAGTCAACTTCCTATCTAAATATCTAATCTGAGAGTCACCTATCACAAGCACCTCAGTCATCCTCCTAGTCCTCTTAGCCCTAGCATTACCCTCCCTCCTGTTCTCATTCAAACTACCACTTATTTCACTTTCTGCCACAACCAAATAAGACAAATCACTTTCAACCTCTTCCTCTCTCAGAGCATCGGAATTTGTTATTCAACCTAACAGGTTCCATGTCCCTCTTACTCACAGACCTAACCGGTCCTAGCCTATCTATTCTATCCATATTCACCCACCATTCATCTTCACTCACATCAGTCACTTATTTCCCTCCAGTCCCTAGTCAAGGCCTATCTTGCACGCTCCTGGTCCCAGCCACATTCTTCATGTGTACACTCGCTTCCCTTCTCACTTCATTCACCAACTCACTTAATCTCTTCCACTCATCACTTATCACGCAACCGACTCACCTCCTCTACCAAAGTCACATTTGCCCTAGTCACAGAACAAACCGTGCATTCAGATACATTTCCTCTTTTTTCAACACCACAAAAATCACAAACTACATACACACTGCTTACATCAAAAGGCATACTCACATCATCCAAAGCAACGGCCATACTGATAAACTTTTCAAAATATAATTAAAAAATCCTTTAATATTATTTCTAATACTCAAAGTTTACTATCTTCCCGAACTTGAATATATTACACCGAAAAATCAAAAATGAAAAAATGTCACTGAATAGAGAGCTCGCCGAGAACACGTCCGATCACTACCATGTTATTTATTAACCTTGTGACTTTATTGGTGATAATTATTCTCAGCACGCCGTATGCTTGTGTGTTTCCGCGTATATGTATATATATATGTATATACATATATATATATATATATATATATATATATATATATATATATATATATATATATATATATATATATATATATATATATGGTTATACCACGTAGGGAAAAAGAATGATTAATTGGAGTTAGTACTTTCGTTATCTTAACTTTTCAAACTCATACTGGTTTATAAAATAGAGAGACACCGTATTTATACATTTATAAATAGCAATGTTTTCCCTATAAGGTCAGATTTTTATGACCTCTGATAAATTTGATTTTTGAAAGCAAGATAGCACTGGATCTAAGGAAACCAAACCGGGGCTAATATTTACATTTCTCTCCTTTGTGCTGGAGATTAGGAACGATTCAAAGATATCTCTGCTAATAAAATCATTTATATGCACTATAGTATTTGCTTTTGAGCAGTCAATCTGGTGACCCATCTTAAGCCTGTGGACGGCCAAAGCACTATTTGATTATCCCTTAGATCCTGCCTTTTGATGTGGCTTAATTCTTACAGAGATATTTTTAGAAGTTTGACCTACATAGAATAAATTACAATCCAAACAAGGTATACTATATATTACATTATTATCGTTCCTTGGGCTGTGTTTTATTAACATATTATTTAATGTATAATCGTATTTAAAAATTACACTTATATTAAGTTGTTTTAACATTAGTACTGCATACAAGAAATTATCATGGTACGATAAAAGTAATATTTTGTGTAAAGGTCTGTGTTCCCTAACTTGTGTTTATAGAATGTTTTTTTTAGCTTTATATATGCAGTTATCCCCAAAATATTTCGGGTAACATAGATTAAAGGTACTCTTCAATTTTTGTAAATTCTTGATCTATATAGTCAGGACTACATATTCTGAACGCCCTAAGATACATGTAAGATAATACTGATGTTCTAATATTTTTTTAGAATGACCTGAATAAAAACGGACATAGGATAAATTATTTGTCAGTTTCCTGAAAATAGAAACTTAAACCTGTTCGGTTGTCTAATTATTAAAACATCTAGGAAAGGAAGGCTTTCAACACAAGATCTTGGGCCTCCAGCTGAACCCAATCCTGGAAAGGGTCCTCTGCGATTACATTATACGCAGAAAAGCCCGAATTTCGATCGAGGGCTACAGAGGACCCGAGTTTGAGCTTGAGGCGAGTGTTCCACAAGGTGGCTGTCTGAGTCCGCTGCTGTACCTTCTGTGCACACTGAACTTACCTGATCCGGTAGGGGAGGAAGTGATGTACCTGCAGTTTGCAGATGACATCGCGCAAATCGTCCCCAGCTACTACAAACATGCCAGATATCAAGCAAGGCAGACAGCCATCGAAATCGACCACATCAATCGATATGAACGAAAGTGGAAAATCAAGACCAACCGCCGAAAGTTCCAAATCCTTCCAATTAACCGCCGAAGACGTGTGGATGTCACAGTAAATGGAGATGTTTACCCATATGGTAACAAAGGAAAAAGTCCTAGGTCTACAATTTACCTCCAAAGGGTACAAAGTTCATATTAGTGACAGAATCTCCCTAGCCAAAATACAGCTTGACAAACTGTATAGGTTTAAAAACCTCAGCTCCAAGAACTTAAAAAAGCTGTACACTGCTCTGGTACGCTCAACATTAGTGTACCCATCAGTGGTCATGCAAGCTGCGAGTTCCACCTCTCTCAGACAAATGCAGAGAGTGCAGAACAAAGTAGCCCTGCCTATAGCTGGAGCGAAAAGAACAGACTATATTCAGCAGACAGTCCTGCACGCAAGAGCAGGACTAACCCCTCTGAATAGAGAACTCCAAAGGCTAGGGAGAAAGACCTGGGACAAAATAGAAGATGAAATACTCCCGAATACGAACCACAACCTCGACATACCGAGAGCAGGCAGGGGTCGTGTCACCAGAAAATCCCTATTCCCGAGTGGAAGAAACTGCTCCCGAGAACACCAAGTCGGAATTTATACTTAGACACACAAGGTAAGATCACCAAAGTCCAAAGAATCAAGAAATTACAACGAAGAGTAAAAGAGGCGCAGTGCCAAATATAAAACCTATTTAAACATTCAAGAATTAAAACCTAAACCCCGGCATAAGATATATTACCTAATAAGATAACAATATGAAATAAGAAGATATATATAGCAAGTAAGAAACTTGAAAGGCTTGAAAGCCACGATGGAGGAAATAACATATATATTTATTTATTTACTTTATGTTAGATAAAAAAAAAATAATAATAATAATATATATATATATATATATATATATATATATATATATATATATATATATATATATATATATATATATATATATATATATATATATAAATAATAACAAAATCAAATAAAGGGAAGAATAATAAGAGACAAGACAAGAAAAACCTGAAAGGAGCCCGCTACACCATGCAAATCTAAAACTCTTTTTAGATTTACATACCTACTACACATTTTCCTACTTCTTACATCACTTTCACTTTCACTTTTCTTTCACTTAGACGGCGAAGAATTCTTGGTATATTACATCCGACAGCGATCTCAGAATCGTCAAAGGAGGGAAATTTTGGGGCAAAATTTCCCAAACGCCCCCGAAAACTTCCAAAAGAGAGATATTACTCATTTTTCATCACCATTCACCATCATACTTACTTCATCTTTCTTTTAGCGGCCCCACTTGAGCAGATGACTGCTTAAGTCCCCGCCCCCTCCCCCCTGTCAGATATGAGAGGTGTTTGTCATTCATGTTTCGTCCCAACTATGCCTAGCAGTTGCATTGGCATAATTGGGGGCCTTGGAGGAAACTGGTTTGAGGATTAGCCCACAGTAGAGAACAATGTCAGAAATATTCCGGACAAGGGACGGACTGCAACCTTCGGTGCCCATTACGGCGAAGGCCCCTTCCAGGACCATAGAGGGACATACAACCGTCTTTATGGTATGTTGGGGATCGGTCGCGATTAAAAAACCTCGGGGGGGGGGGGCGGCGTTGTCAATAAGTCCGCCATACAATCACACCCCCAAGAGGATTCCACCCGGATTCATCTCATCCATCTTTCATCATTCACCCAAAGGCAAATCCATTTTTACATCCAGGCGGCGGTTTAACGAGGGGGATGGGGGCCCTCTTCTCCCCCAAAGGAACAGCTAAATCTTTTTTTTAGGAAAAATAACTACAAATCACCCATAAGATAAAACATATAATAGTGAGTCCCGAATCCGGGAAAAAGACCAAATACTGAAGGTAAAGTGTGCCCCCTCTTCAAGGGGAGCCACCCGGAATAATGACGGCCCAGGATGCACCAAGGGTCCCGCTTAGGTGTATCAGCGGACAAGCGAAACCATACAAGGGTACTGTCTATAAGACTCTGTTCGGTAAGCTCAGCGTGGGCGTGCTTAGGCTGATCGACACTCCAGTCGGTTACGTCGCAGTATGCGAACGCGAAAAGGATATTGAGGAGCTTACTAAGGAAGAAGGGGTAATGCACCTTAAGAGGATAAACCTCACACCAACTACGCCTTCTCAAATCCAGGCGCACAGGAGCGTCGTGTGCAGAACGCTAGACCCGTGGGTCGGCCAACACACAAATGATGAAATAAAGGAAGAAATAGAGAAGAACCATAAGTGGGCGAAAGTGGCCGAGGTCATTAAGTTCCGCAACAAAAGAGACAACTCGGAGTACTCCCATGTCTTCAAAGTTGTATTCACAGACACGGAAATGGCGTCCAAGGCGAAGAGAGAGGGCTACTTCTCTTCAACGCCAAAATCAGTGGTGAGCAGGTCGAGCGCGAGGAATACACCCCCGTACAGATCTGTTTTAATTGCTACCGTCTGGAGCATCACGCCACGAGAGACTGCAAGGAGCAGGAATCAACTTGTTCCAGATGCAGCCAAAAAGGACACGCTGGCGCGAATGCCAGGCCAAGGAGGAAAAGTGTCCAAACTGTAGCCAGAGGCATGGGGCAATGGCGATGTCATGCCCAAAGAAGAAGGACATAATCAGAAAAAAGACTGAAACAAAGAGGTCGGAAGGTATTACGAGGGCAAATACCTCCTATGCCTAAACGGCTAAAACCACCCCCTCAGCAAGCACCTCGAACAGCCAGGCCCCGAGAACCTACATCAAGTTAGACAAGGATGACAAAAACGCCACAAAAATACTTACGTGCATCCTATATGCGCACGTAAGGAATATGACCAGCCCAGGCTGCTTCGCCAGAGAGGTCAACAATATGTTAAGAAACAATGCTTGGCAGAGATGTGGTTTCCGGGGAACCCCCCTCCAGGGGATGTCCTACAGATACAGTTTGGAACACAAAAAGAGGCACCCGCGACCCTCTTCCCACGGGAGACCGAGGAGAGAGAGGGTAGCACCAAAGAAATGGAGCAGAAGCTTACCCCACAGAGGTCATCTAACACGGACCCAAGACTAGCTGCGATGAAGAAGAGGGAAGAGAGTGCAAAGAGAGCAGCCAGACGTCTCAAGCAGGCTGAAGGAAATCTCCTATGCTCAGCCTCGTCATCCGAGGACGAACGGGAGATCTCTCAACCCATTAATAAGAGAAACAGAAGCAGAAATCCGAAAAAAAGTAAGAAATTCGATGGAGAAGAACTCAACATCAAATTCTTCAGAACGGAGGAGACTTCCTTTCCTAAAAGCCACAAGGTGGGGAAAATCATTGAATGAGTGAAGACGGGACTATTGAAATGGTCTTATGATTCCCCAGACCGTGAAGCGCTGGTAGTAGCGGCGCTCATGGAGGCAGAGTTCGAAAGAATTCGGAACGGGAGAAACTCACGCAGCGAAAACCACTAATCGGAACAAACCAACACACACATACACAACAGAACATAAACATGGAAAACACCAACAAGACACTAAAGATTTTAACAATTAACGTCAACGGATGGGTAGGGAAACACATTCCTTACGGAAACATTTTTAGTAAAGTGGATCCCGACCTAATCCTCATCACAGAACACGGCGTTAACACAAACATGAACAGCATAAAAATACCAAATTACACAGTCATTAGCAAAAACCATACACAAGAACGGTTTGATGGCGCTGCCATCGCGATCCGGAACAACCTAACATACAAAACACTTCCAGGTCTAGATGAATCATTCGTGGCAGTAGCAATACTCACCCTAGTTGGCCTGTAGCGGCGGCCTATCAACCACCGCGACGAGATTACCTGCTGATCCCTAACTTTTACAACCTCTTCGGGCGTGGGAAATTGACATTGCTTGGCGGAGATCTTGATGCCAGATGCCGTGCATCAGGCTACGGAAGCACCGATCAAAGGGAAAGAAACCTGGAGATGCTACTCGTAAGAGACAGACTCCAGAGGGCCGGGCCAGATTTCCCGACCTTCATAACACAACGTTTGACAACAAAGCCGGACATTGTGTTGACATCCAAAAACTTCCCCTTCAACATTGTCAATGAGCCCGGACCAGTGGTTCCGAGCGATCACATCCCGATTCTTACTCCTATCTCGCTAGTGCCAATACTCAAGCCCGTTACACTTAGGAAAAGTTATGCGAAAGCTGACTGGGAGCTATATTGAGAGATACTCAGTACATACCAACCAACTGATCTGGGAGACGCTAATTTTGAAGAGATTGATGAGGAGATCAACAAGATCACAGATCTCCTCTTTCAAGCCGACGAGAGATGTGTTCCCAGAATCTCCTATAAAATGCTCCCACAACCTGAGTGAACAGACGAGGTGAGAGAAATCGCCCGAGAACATAGAGCAATCTATGATGAGATCGGCAGGACACAATAGGGAAAGGACGGCCATAATGAGGCATCTAGGCATGGAAATGAAAGACATTATAACAGAAAAACAAAGAACGATATGGAATGACATCATTGGGAGACTGGACAGGAAGAGTGATCCCGTAAAATTCTGGAATTACATCCGGAGAATTATGGGATTACCTCCCATACCCAGAACCCAAATTAAGGAAGGAGACGACATCATAGAGGATCCAGAGACTCTCGAAAGAAGATTTAGATCGCACTGACAAAAGATTTTCACTATATTACCGGAGGAGAACGACTACTTCGACCAGGACTTCGAAGACCAACTGCTCGACGACCTCGGCACAATGGTACATAGAACCCACCCCCATCCGCAAGTATCTCAGGAAAGAGTGATGGTTGAGCGTGGATGCCCGATAACTGTCAAAGAGACCTTGAACACCATAAGGTCCCTTAAACAGAGGGCTCCATGCAGGTCTGGGATTACGAAAAACAACCTCGTAAATGCCCCAAGGCAAATTATTCAGGGATTGGCAAACACGATGAATGCCGCCCTGAAAACAGGCTACTTCCCGGATGGATACAAGATGGCCAAAATCATCTTTATCCCAGAGGGGAACAAGCCCCCAGATCAGGTGGCAAACTATCGCCCGATCTCTCTTTTTGAGATGGAGGGTAAAATCTTTGAAAAGATTTTAGCGAATAGGCTACAAGCTCAACTGAGCGAATTAGGAGCACACAACCCACAACAACACGGGTTCCGCAAAAAAGGGGGCACAGACACCGCCCTGGCGCTCCTAACTGAGAAAGTAGCATACACCCAAGCGAACAAGTTCTATGTAGACATTGTGTTGAGGGACGTGCAAAAGGCTTTCGATAAAGTCTGGCTGGGAGGACTTCAATACAAGATCCTGAACCTCCAGTTAGACCCAATCCTGGAAAGGATCCTCTGTGACTTCATCGTGGACAGAAGGGCGTGTTTCATGATTGAAGGGCGCAAAGGCCTCGAATTCGAATTAAAGTCGGGCGTCCCTCAGGGAAGCTGCCTGAGTCCTCTGCTTTACTTGGTCTTCACCATCGACCTCCCAACTCCGGTGCACAGGGACACGATGTATCTGCAATACGCAGATGACGTCACACAAATTGCCCCGTGCCCGGAGAGGAAAGCAAGGGCGCAGGTGCCTCGCACTATAGCGGAAATCAACAACATCAGCCGATTCGAGAGACAAGTTCAAAATTGTCCCGTTGAACTGCGAGTTGACATGGCCCATCATCATAGATGGGAGGAGATACAGCTACTCCGCCGAAGGCACCGCCCTGGGCTTTAAAATCACCAACCATGGATACTCGAGACACCACACAGAGAGGCGGAACCTGGCGAAGAGAGAAATCTCCAAGCTCTACAGGTTTAGAGATCTTAGCTCGGCCAACATCAGGAAATTATATATGATGTATGTCCGGGCTATGCTGATCTACCCCGCAGTGGTGTCCCAAACAGCTAATAAAACCTCGATGAAAAGGCTACAACGTATCCAGAACACTGCCTCTCTGCTTATCAACAAAGCAAGAAGGCGTGACCGAATCAGGCAAAGCGTCTTGCATCGGAGGAAACGGTTGGAGCCCATTAATGTCGTCACCCAGAAAATGGACAAAAAGATCTGGTCCACTTTAACGGATGATGTCATTCCGGAACTGCAGGGAGCAGTCGGCAGGTTAAATATACCCGCGTGGCTACGGGCGAAAGCCTCATGCAGAAGCGGATTCCCGATCACAAAACTCTGTTCACGAGAAAATATCACTCCAATATACACATAAAAAGCATCACAACACATCACATCTAGTTCCATACAGTTACTCACGAAAAATGAGAATACAGACAACACGGAAATAGCATTGTCGGCAAGAAAGCTTTAAAAGGCTTGAATGATACAAACACTATTACACTAAAAGTCAAAAGACAGAGAAAAAGAGACAAAATAAAATAAGAAGAACATTAAAATCACACGAGGAAACAGACAGACATTAAAAAATGCAAAATAACAACACAAATAAAGGAAAAATGAAATAGAATTAAAATAAAGCGATGCTCTCCCTACTAGGGCAAAATACCCCCCCCTATCTTTAATTTTCACCCACTATATCTTCCACTATACCATCTCTTTTCGAAAAACTGAGTATATCTTCATCTTTCACTTAACTTTCTGCCAGATTCTCACTCCACTAACTACATCGGTAAAGGAGGCAAGCAATTCCATAACGCTCCGAAGATGATCGAATAAGATCGAATGTTGGACAAATAATCCACCATCTACAAGATGGAATATATATATATATATATATATATATATATATATATATATATATATATATATATATATATATATATATATATATATGGTGTAATGGTTTCATTTCCATCATTCTCTCGTGCTACTTTGAGAGATATATACATTTGTATATCTGCCACGCGTTTATCTATTCCTCATTTATTCTTTGAATTCCCAATTAATTTTCTATTTCTTTCATAGTCTCCGTTTGAGCTGGCGAAAGTGTTCCTTAAAAGCTATTCTATTCAGAGAATTTTTTGGTTCTCTGAGTAGCGTAGTGTACTAACGGCATACTTTTAACTGTGATAAAAGCGGTGTTCGCTGCCTCAGTGTGGCTGGTTCGAATCGTTTCCCTGCACGGATTTTTCGAAAAAAGGTAATAAAAATATTACTGCAAGGAAAAATTATTCCGTTTTCTCTTTCAATGTGGTTTAATGGTCTCATATATATATATATATATATATATATATATATATATATATATATATATATATATATATATATATATATATATATATATATATATATATATATATATATTATAAAGAGGCCATGTTGGATATAGTAATTTCTGCTCTATAAATACAAAATATATGTAGATATTTTACAAGATTTTGAGGAGTAACATAGAAAAATAAACTTGAGATCAAAATGAAAATTTTTAAATTTAAAATTAAACTATTTAGAACGAACATATGTTAGAAAAAATAGCAGGAGAAAACAGCAAAACTAACACATCTCTTTCTGAAATAATACTTGATTTCACGCCAATTTACCTAAAGTTTCGATGCTCACAGTCATCGGTCTGAAATAATTGTTGGTAAAAAGACGTAGATTTCCAGTACTTATTTTGACTGCATATATGATTGAAAAACGACAGGAAAATACATCAAAATTAATACTCCTCTTTCATAAATAAGACTTGATGTGAGGCCTATTTACTTAAAGTTACGTTGCTCATAGTCACTTTTTTTAAATGAATATTGGTACATAGAAATAGACCTCTTGTAACTTTTTCTTCATCGAGAAGTTCAACCTTAGACATGAGTTATCAAGAAACTAAAAAATGCCTCTTCTGCTGTCAAATATAACAATTACTATATATATATATATATATATATATATATATATATATATATATATATATATATATATCTGTGTGTGTGTAGTGTTGTTTCCATCTTTAGTTTGAAATGGCAAGTTAATTAGAAGCGAAATATTATTAGTCAGTTTACCTGTGGCTTAGAAAGTTAGACAATGATGACTATTTATTTATTAACACTGTGGGGGTAACAGTCTTTTCCTTGATAAGTGTAGTAATGTATGATCGGCTTACTTTCAACTATTACGCCACAAGTCGGTGGATTTTACTTAACTTGTTGTGTGTTAGTTACTCGAATCTATTGTAATTTTGCTACTTGGCTATTAGCTAGTGATATATACTAAATTGAGTATGCTGATTCCGAATCTGTAATCAGAATTGTTCTAGCATGCAAGGTTCCTGAGTTACACACATACGCTTTAGTTGCACATATGGGCAGTGTTGCTTCGGTTACCGTAGTGAGAAGATGTGTTGTGTGTGTTTGGTTCCTGCAAACACTCCTGCTTTATCCTGTTGTCAAATTTAGCCATTATAGTAGTGGGGTTGAAAAGGTATTTACATACAGTGATTAATTGCATTTTTCTTTCAGATTTAGCTCTCAATTAATTTGTAAATGAAATAAGATTGTACAAACGTATATAACAGGATATATACAAACTAAGTTGAAAACATGAATCGGCGAGGATGTATAAATAGCCCAGACAACTTTTATTATATCTGTGGAAGATATACTCCAAACAACCAGCGGAAAAATTTAGCTAAAAAAGTGAAAACTGCATACTTTTATTAATTTGGTTGTAAAGTTGGTGACCAAGACAAGCCCTGGGCACCTCACAAATCTTGTATTGTGTGTTATACGGGGCTCACACAGTGGTTAAATGGCAAACGGAAGGGTATACCTTTTGCTGTACGAATGGTGTGGCGTAAGCCGACAAATCATGTTTTTGATTGCTACTTTTGTATGACAAATATTGCGGGGTTCTCAAATAAGAACAAGTCAAGAATTGTATATCCAGATTGTAAGTCAGCTATAAAACCAGTCCTTCATAATATGGAGTTGCCAATCTTAGTTCCTCTATCAACTAGTGCAGTTAAAGAAGATAATTCATCGCCTGAAGAGGAGGATAACAATGACGATGAAATGTATGAGGATGATTCTAAGGAAAAGAAGATCCAGTTGATAAATCAAGAAAGATTGAATGATTTGGTGAGGGATTTGTCATTGTCAAAGGAGAACGCATAACTGTTGGGCTCCAGACTACAGCAATGGAATCTTCTAGAGGACAGTGAAAAAATATCTACTTTCCGTAAACGCCATGAGGCGCGAGCTGCCTTCTATAAAGAAGAAGATGGTGCTTGTTTCCCTACTGATGTTAATGGCCTCATGAATCAGCTAGGAAACGAGCAATTACCTGATGAATGGAGACTATTCATCGATGCAAGCACTGCTCGCCTCAAAGCTGTGTTGCTACAAAATGGTAACAAAAACCTTCAATTCCTGTCGCACTTATTGTTGGGATGATAGAGACATATGACTCAATTAAATTTATTTTGGAAAGTGTTCATTACTCGCGTCGTAAGTGAAATATCTGTGGTGATCTAAAAGTAATTTCTTTACTTATTGGACTGCAGCTAGGATATACAAAAAATATGTGCTTCTTATGCCTATGGAACAGACGCGACGACAGGAATCATTATATTGTCAAAAAGTGTCCCAAAAGAGAACATATAGTTGGCCGATGCAATGTGAAGCACATGCCTTTGGTACATCCGCAGAGAGATCTACCTTCCACCACTTCATATCAAACTTGGCTTTATCACGAATTTTGTTAAAGCAATAACCCATGATTCTGATGGATTCCAGTATCTCAAAGAGAAATTTGGTGCAAAGAAAACCGATGCTAAACTTAAAGCTCCTTTTGAGTTGGCAGCATGGGATTCATTTCTCCATGTAGTGCATAACTTCCTTGGTAATCATAGGGCTGAAAACTATGAAGAACTAGTGGACAACATGCTAAAGGCATATCAACGAATGGGGTGTTGGATGTCTCTTAAGATGCATTTTTTTTTGCATTTGCTTATAGATTTCTTTCCATCTAATACTGCTGGTTCCTACAACGGGAGGATCCTATATCCACGTACAAGCGCAAGAGCAAGAGTCTCAAACATTTTTTGAAGAAATTTATAGTTAGGTGAGTACTACCTCTTTTATATGTAATAATATCTTGTCTGGGTCTGCAAAAGGACGTACATAATGCCAAATAGGATGCCCCGATGTCAAACCTTTACCCAGAAACGTCTCATTCTTCTCAAACTCGTAATAATTATATCATTAATTGATCCAAGGTGACAAAGGGAGCCATATAGCCTAGTTGCATAACTCAGGAATCTTAGGTGCTAGGACGAATTTGAGCACAGATTTGGAATCATCGCACCAAAATTAGTTAGTTACAATAACATTTACTCAAGTAGCAGAGACAAAGTTAAAATTTGTTGCTAGTGTAATGAGTAACCACAAACCCCTTTGCAAGAATTACGTTAATAAAAAACAAAGAAGTTGCACCTTCTGCCGTTCATGTTGATTAGAAATATTTAACACTCCGATTTATACTTGGAAGATAAAAAAAAGAAGAAAATCTTACCCATAACTATTTAGATGTAAGGTATCATGATAACTCTAGTGGTTTAAAAGACTGCGTTGCAAGTTATAGCAAATCTCTGAGATTTAATATGGAAGAAAAACATATCGGATCTGACAAAAAGTATTTCGGTGTCATCCAGAGGCATTCTGTTTCTATTTAGACATATGTTTATTCTCCCCACTCGTTATTAATAAAATGGTATGCGTATATTTTAGAATAATATAATTATACCCCCTCCCCCACCTCCCTTGCCAACTGGTTATTAATAAGATGGTATGCGTATTAATAAAAATGGTATGGTATACCCCCTCCCCCACCTCCCTTACCAAATGGTGTAGACTATGGGAAAGAAAAATTCCATTTATAGAAATTGTTTTGTGTTTGTGCAATTATGTTCAAAACATTAAAGAAGTCAGATAACCTAAAGGGGATTCTGTGCACTAGGAAAATGTCACTTAAAAAACATATGTTATACCAAAGCGTAATAAGAAATAATATTAACTTTACTCATAAATAAAGATAAATTGATAACACTTTCTCAGATGGAAGTCTCCTAACCATTTTCTAACAATTCATTTCATTCCTGTTTTTCTTAATTTTTTCTAAGTTTAGTTTTGTGAGGGAGGAAAGTTTGCTCGATTTTGAGACGCTACATTGTACAAAGGAATAATGCACTGCCTAGTTATGTTCCTGAATGAGCTGGGTATGTCCTTGTAGTTCCTTGTAAAAGGGAATAATTATATTAGAGATTTTGGTGATCGGATTATGTAATAGATAGGCTACTGGCACCAAATTGCAGGATTCAATAGGCCCAGCGAAAATCTCCACAAAATGGACGCACGGTGGTCTTATTAGATTCCAGCATACTCCACACATATAAAATAATATGTTTAAAATTGAAATAAGGAAATGAGAATGTATAAATTGTAAAACTTCCCAGCCCTAATCAGGTAGTAAATTATGTCCCTCCTGGGATTAGCCCGAGCAGGGGAGTGGGTCAGCTAACATGATCTTTGTCTATCAGGTAGATGTGTAAATGGAGTTCACTGTAATTTTCTACTCAGTTGCTATTTGAAAAAGGTGTGTAATACACCGCCGAACTTGTTCTAGAATAAATATGTCTTCGGAAGGGTGATTTAATTCCTCATCAACTTTGCGATAGTGCATCAACTTTCATCATATATATATATATATATATATATATATATATATATATATATATATATATATATATGGGTAAAAATTACCAGAGGTAACACGTGAATAAGTATAAATATTTAGTTGTGCCAGGTAGGGAAAAAGAAAGATTGATTGGAGCTAGTACTCTTGTTATCTTAATAATATTTTCAAACTCATAATGGTCTATGAAATAGAGAGACACCAGATTTATACAAAGCAATGTTTTCCCTATAAGTTCAGATTTATTTTATAACCTCTGATAAGTTAGATTTGAGGAAAAAAAATAGGACTGGATCTAAAGAAAACAAACCGGGGCTAGTATTTACATTTCTCTCGTTTGTGCTTGAGATTAGGAACGATTCAAAGATATTTCTGCTAGTAAAATCATTTACATGCATTATGGTATCTGCTTTTGACCAGTTAATCTGGTGACCTATGTTAAGATGGGTCACCAGGCCTGTCACTAAGCTGGTTCTGCCGATACAACCTGCCTATCACGCTAAGTGTAGGACTTGGTCTGGCGTTCCCAAGGAGTGGTGTTGATGGCGTATACAGCTCGTCCCAGAGGCATCAAATTAGCCAACCAAGAGGCCCAAACTTGGCCGATCCCTTGTTGGGATCAAAGAAGGGTAGTCGCGGACTTGGGTAGAGAATCTTCAACAATGGTTTTGAGTGACTATGACCCCCTTTATTCCACATTTAATCTTGTTGGAGGGGCTCCTCTCTCAATACCATCAACCAATAGAGGAGTTTCCATTTTATATCTTTTGGATATGGTCTTGGGTATCTCCGATTCTTCTAACGGTGTGGTCCCTTTTTGTTGACTCAGGAGCCCCTCCAAATCTCTCCTAGCTTAGAGGGTGTTTCCCTTTCACCAAAAATACGGGCCAAGGCCTTCCCTCTTACCTCCTTGTGCAGAGTTGCCTTTGGGCGGATCTAGTCTAGTGGTGGGTTCCCGATACTTTCTTAGGGAGCCACGAAAAGGCAATTAGTGGAAAGGGGAATTACACCTCTCCAATTGTGACAGGTTCGGGGATTTCCCCTAATTAATTTTGGAGAGTTATCTCAAAGCAACTCGCGGGTCCCCTTTTGTATTATCAGGGTACCGCCAAGAACACGGTGAAGCAAAGCAAGCCCCGGCTCAGTTCTACGCTACCCAATCAGAACAGGTGAACCACCTCAACTCCCTTTGAAGAGTAAGAAGCGGTGTCTTCCTCTCGACTTTGTGAACGACACCTCGTTCGACTCATGTTTGTCACATTAATGGGATCCAGCAAGCCCACTCAACTTTTCTTTCCAAGGCAGGTCGGAAAGTAGATCCCAGTGACGTTTGTAATGGGCCATAGGCCCTTTGAGTCCCTGGTTGGGATACATGACACTTGGCGTGGCATGTTGGATGCTCCTCCCAAGGAAGAGATGGTCCCGGAACTGAACCCACTGCAGATAACAGGATCTTCCATGGGGACAAATTTTGGGGCGGATGCAGACACCGAACCTGGATCCCCATTTGGAAGTTCCTCTTCAGGCGGCACGGGTACCTTAGGACTCACACAGAGAGGAAGGACTTCCTCCTAGGACTGTTTCCCGTTGACAACCAAGTTCTTCCTCATTTCAGAGAAAACTCTTGCTGATGACGGCGCGTCTAGACCTGAGGCCCATTCCAAGGGTGAAGAAAAGCGAGTTCACTCACTTTCCTCTTCTCCATCAAAGAAAAGAGTAAGAGGAAGAAATCTAAGATGAATAGGGATTATTATTCCTCTTCGTCGGCCCCTGGGACGGACGAGTCTGCTGCCGTTTCGTCTAGCGACCAGGCCAACACCGGCAAGTCCGGCCCTGAGGTACCCTCGGGCGGAAAGACCCACAGAAAGAGGGTGAGCTGAGCAGATCCTCGATTACTACGTGATCCTTCATTCAGAGACTACCAGGCGTTTTGAGCCCGCTGGCTTTAAACGTCTTCTAGTTATTCGCTCCACATATAACAGCATATTGATGAAATACATATGCTCCATCAACGAAGAGCATTATTTACTTTGACTGGTTCAGAGAGGAAGGTGACCCGTTTCTCAGGCCGAAGTCTTCTAGCAAACGGGGCAGACCCTTCAAACGCGGACATGATTAGTACTCTTCGGACTCTCGTTGGCTTGCAAGTAAATGCGAAGCCACACTCTACCATAAATTTGGTGAAAGGAATAGTTTAAGGGAAGGAATTCGTGTTAGACTCCTTAGAAGACAACACACTAAGAGCTAGCTGACCAAGGCGCCGTCAACGTCAAACATGTGATGAGAAAAGCAAGTGGCCTAGAAACCCACCCCCTACGCTCTTCGTCAAGTTTGATCGTGACAGGCTCGCAGAGTCGGTGCGTATCGTTTAGTATCAATATCGCGGGGAGGCATTCTTGTTATTGCCGCGAAGGTGCTACTACTGCCGCCGATTCTGCGATACGAATCGCTCATGTAGCCGTCCTAAGTAGTGATTACCCGATGCGTGTGTATATTGCTCTAATGACGTAAACAATAAGTCCTCCTCGTGTATAGGCAAGTGTGTCAATTGCAGAAAACTGCATCATGTTTCCAGGATACAATGTGGCGTGTATCTCCTGGAGAAGGAAATCTTGGCCGATCAGGCTGTGTTGGTCTTTCTTTTCGCGAGGCTATTGAAATGGTTCGGGCGCTCCCGGCGTTACCTGTGACGTCTTATGTCTCAACTTTTTAAAAAAGACACCCTCTGCTCTTGGCCCTATTCAAGCCCATGAGCAAGATCGCTCCCGTGAACATTCGGAACCCTTCTACGTGTTTTACCTCACGCGTGCTTCTATGGTATGTTAGAGTTGTAGCTCAAACCATGCCACTACCCATCCGCCTGTGTGGAAGTTTCCCATTTCCCATAAAGAGAAACTGCCCCTGAAGATGGCCGTGAATCAGTTTACAGAAACTCATTAAGATCTTCCACTAAAAGAGGATAGAACCAAAGGAGCTTCTGATTTTACAAGCCCAACTAATGCTGGACCGGCCACACGGAAAACGGGAGCTTATGTACCGTATGAGAAGTGCAGGCGAGCGGCTTAAAAGCTTCGCTTGAATGAGTCTTTTTGGGGATTCAGGATGGCCCAGTGGTCGAGCGACGCGAGAAGCTGTTCGCAACTTGTCTATGCTATTATGTTTTCTTTGTCCCTTTTTCCTACTACCTTCTATCTAAAATGGTGCTCATACCCTGGAGGGGGAGCCTTAGCCATTGGAAAACTTTTCCAAATGGGTTCTCTCCATTTCTTCATTCACACTCCGCTTCTAGGAGGGGGGTTGTGTAGCGTACGAGAAGTGCAGGCGAGCGGCTTAAAAACTTCGCCTGAATGAGTCTTTTTTGACACTCAGGATGGCCGAGTTGATTCGCTGCTGGCTAACAGTGGTCCAGCGACGCGGGAAGCTGTTAGCAACTCGCCTACGCCATTATTTTTTCTTTCCTCCTTTTCCTACTCTCCTCTATATGCATATCAAATTGTATCAGTTATATTCAATCAATCCTGTTTTCAGAACGTATCCTCAACTCACGTAGGTGCAACCTTGCAGCAGAAGATTGGTCACAAAAGGCAATCTCTTGCTTTTCTCTCTCGCTTTCTTTCCTACTTCCCCTATCAACAATGGTGCCATCCAGACCTGGGAGGCGGAGCGTTAGTCCTTGAATACCATTTCCAAACTTGTTCTCTTCATTTCTTCAAAATACGCTTCACTTCTAGCTAGGGGGGGGGGGTGTAGCGTATGCGAAGTGCAGGTGAGCGGCTCAAGAGCTTCGCTTGAATGAGTCTTTTTTTAGACTCAGGATGGTGGAGTAGATTCGCCGCTCGCTAACAGTGGTTCAGCGACGCGGGAAGCTGTCCGTAACTCGTCTACACGATCTTTGTTTTGCTCCTTTTCCTACTCCTCTCTATCTACACTTGCAAAAGATGGATTTCCGCCTTCGAAGCCACCCGGGCGCAAAAGTTTTAGATATAGAGGGATGAAAATTCTCGTATACCAAGCCCAACCTCCCCTGATAAATCTTCGAGACAACGGGGCTTTGTTTGCCCAACAGCGCCGAGAGTTCTGCCTCCGGGAAGCCTACAGCCATTAGTTGTTAGAATTTTCCAAAGAACTGTAGGTAATTAGCTCCATTGAAATCGATTTTGCTCAAATTTGCAGAATCAGATGGGAAAAGTTTTGCCCAAGGAATAATAGCTCTCTTTATTGTATTCACGCATGACTTAATGCTTAGTTCTGACATACATTGCAGAATGCTGTAATTATTGGGGAGACGTGAACGCAACTGGTGAATAAGAACTAACAAAAAATGTTTACAACGTGAATGAATACTATTTCTTTCACTATCTTCGCCAATTCTATTTGTCATTTACAAACTTGTAACCCAAATAAGGATTTGCTATTAAATGTTCTTAAAATTAAATTTTTCATCTATTTTAGTACCAGAAATCACTACATTTGAACATAATGAATTAATCAGCTGATTTAAATCATTCATTAATTTTACTGTGTCACATTTTTCGCTTTCAAATAATTTATTTGTTCTACTAACTTTATTAAGAACTGGCTTTAAAAATGACAAATGCACATAATTTCGATCATCACAAAACATAGAGTGCAGAAGTTTAGAGTTGTAGTATCGCCCATGTATTCTAGTGACTTCAAAATGAGTTTTGAAGTCAAGCCACTGATCATGGATACGAGTAATAGCTTTGGAAATTAATAGCCATCTCGTCTGGCTACACAGGATTAATTTTAAAGGCAGTTTATCATTATTAAGTCTAGAATAAATTTCCTTGTATTTACTCTGCCGAATGGAGGAATGTGCTAACCAATTGTAAGTTTCTTTGACAAGAAATTCCAAATTGTGTGGAAGTGCTTCAGCTGCCGAGTGAGAAGTTGCGAGATGGAGGGAGTTACACACACTTTATTAGTACTAAATTTGGTATGTGCCGGTACCAACCAGATTACTAATATTTAAACCATTCTTATTAAGAGATGCCTTAATAAGAAGTTGAATCAAATCTAAGAAAGAGACGACTATGTTATGTTTTGAATTTGAGAAATGCTGTATCTAATAATTATACCTAATAATATTTTCGTTGAGATATCATTGATTTCATCTATGATTAAACTGAAACTTCCACCCCAGCATCATTTACCAAATCTTCTCTAAAATGGGGGGCAAGAACTGTGGAGATGATAGCAGAGCACTTTGTTCGATGAAGTTTTAGATTCTTGCAATTTTTACTATCCGAAAATAGTGCTTTATTCGAATCACTTCGATGATCAGAAAGAGATATAGCACCATGGCAAGCAATAAAAAGTGCAAGAGATGATTCGGCTCGTTTAGTGGAATCATTTTCTATTGTAACAAATGGAATGTCGTGGGATCAGGTAGTCCTCCCTGACATTTGCTGGCCTCCCTCGATGTGGGGAAGGGGGCGACAAACAAATATAGGAAAATGTCTCCCTCTTAAGTGCGTGGGAATTAAAGACGAGCGCAAATTCTTATATTGGCCGACTTTTATACTATTTTAATAGGCTTCGAGTGGTTATAGGATAAAAAAATGAAACAAAATAATATTTAATACTATAAAAACAACAAATGAGATTAACAAAAATTAGACACTTTAACAATTCCGTTAATCGTTCGGCAAATGAAAATTGAATTGAATTTACAAAAAAAGATATTGTCGGACTATTACGAAGCACAATAATTACCCTTGAATGAGCGAGAGGGGACTATGAAGTGAGTCTTGCGGTCGTAGAGCGTCACGCCTCTTCGACGATGAAAAAGAAAATGTAATAGCTTATGATTTTTTGGAGAAGACCTCGAGTAGTCGCTCTGGGGAGTATTCTTCTCAGGGAAGCGTAGCTAAGCGAGTTATTCTTGACTAAGTCCTTCGTCCTTAACGTCCGTCGTTCCGAATAATGGTTTGTTACTACGAGCCCTTAGGGTGCCGAGGTGTCGCTAGAGAAGTGCGCGTTGTCTTTGGATAATTTCTATGACCTCTCAAGATGCTGCGTGAGTATTGTGAGAGTACTACGTGCATCTGGCTTGCGTGAAAGCGGCGTGGGTGCAGCTCGCGTCCCGAATACTCTGAGAATACTCCTTTGATCATTTCCGGCCTGGGGAATATATACGACTCCGCCGGAAGCTCTTTTGTTTGCCGGCGGAGGCGATTCCAACTCTGTCCCAAAGACACTGCGGCTATGGTTTTAGCGCCATGTCGCTAAATGGTGTCACGGCTCCAGTTTGACTTTGATATCGCTCCGGAAGTTTACCGAAAGGTTCCGATAAAATGTTCTTCGTCCGTGAGATACTCCTTTTTCTCGTTGTCAGCGCGACTCGCTTTCTCTCTCTCTCTCTCTCTGACATCTCCTTCCACCTTAAGATGTAACTTCCGGGATAAGTGACATATCGGGAAATAAATAAATAAAGGTGTACAATACCTCGCGTCACAAAATTATATATATATATATTTATTTATTTATGATAAATAACACCCGCAAGGAAATGGAAAAACGATTCCGAGTGCTTTCATCTTTATTCTAAAAGATCTCTTCATGGAATAACGTAGGTCAGGACAGACAATGTCTTAAATAGTAAGGAGTGGGGAGTTAAAACGGCTATCTGCATCAAAACCCTAACTAGGGGTGTAGAAGTCTAAATACCAGGTACATTAGTGTATGCAGAAATACCCCGACACAAGCTGCGCGTCCCTCCCTTATTCCAAATTCGCCTTTCGCCTCGAATTCCCTCCGCCCCTTTTTGCACCAAAGAGACGGCCGTTCAGGAAAATGTCTGCCGATAAAAGATACACGAGCCAACGAAGGGCCGAGGTTTCTCGCCGTCGTAAACCGCGACGTGGAGCAAGGATAGCTCGAAGGTGTGAAAGATTTACTCTGTCTGGCTGCAATGAAAAGGTCTTTCGTGCAGCGATACGGATTTTATGAGAATTCGGTGCTCTCTCCCGATTTTTGCTCGTGAGGGAAATAAAAGGGAAAATTCTCCCTGGAGTCAGGCAGAAGATCTTGGACTTTCGTTGAGTGTGGAGAGCTCGTCCCACAAAGGAAACAGTTCACCCGTTGTAAGGAAAAAACTTCTCGGGGAATTTGTGTGCTGCCGTCACGGTACTTGTAGATGCCAAACTTCTCGCAGACCCCCCTTCCCCCTCCTTCAGAGTCAGAGATTACACAGGACCTCCCTCTCTGGATTACCCTAGACGTAGCTAGTTAATCGGTTTTGGCTACCCTCTCCGGGAGTCGAATAATTGGACACTCACTTCGAGGAAGAAGAAGTCCAATTTGAGCCACAGTTTGGATTGCCTTCGTGATCCAGCATAGGATCATTATATCACTGGTCTAGGATTACCTTCTCATTTGTTAACCTCGGACGGCCGGACTAAGTGCGATCATCGTCACCAGAAGAGGATCTTTATCGTCATTCTCAAAAATACTTACGAAGTCAAAGGTATCGTTAAAGTGAATTATCCCCTCCCCTATCTTCACCAGTTTATTCATTAACTAGAATTCCCATCCAGATTTTTTTTTTACAGCCCATCTGGCTTCCCATCCAGAGCCCATAACCTCGAGTATTCTGAGTGATTAATTCAGTGCTAAATTCAATAATATTATTCCATTTATTCTGTTGGGGGCCATTAAGACGCAAGCATCCTAGTGAGTAATTTTCAAGAGTAATCCCCACGACATTATGTAGACTTACTTATTCAGTGCAAAGATTAATTCTATTTATACCTATATACGCTCTTTCATATTTTTAATCTGTGTGTTTAACTATTTTGGACGATCCTTTGGCAATTAATAAGCAACCGAATCGGCTTAAATCTCAATATTACACAAGTCCACCCATGACTGGCTTTTACTGAGTGAGGACACACTCAGGGGATCATTATCCCAATTTTGATCAAAAGGGAAGCACCGGGGTTATTCTTATTCACCGGAAGTGGCTACGGTAGGTGTATTCGACACACTTCACCTCCGCTTCACCTTGGTGCAGTAATAAAATATATGTCCAGGAAGTGGGACTGAGATTACCTACTCACTAAACCTCGACAAGGCGGTACAAATTTTTTAAACACTTTAATTTGTGATTTTCTAAAGTAAATTTAATTGAGGGGATTAACGTGTTGATTTTTTTAAGAAAAGTATTAATATTAAGATCATTAGGCCACAAACAAAGAATGTCATCAACATAACGCATCCATAAAATACAAAGAATGTTAATGACATTCTTTGTTTGTGGCCTAATGATCTTAATATCAATACTTTTCTTAAAAAAATCAACACATTAATCCCCTCAATTAAATTTACTTTAGAAAATGAAAAAGATAACACAATCCCTTTCTTAGATATTTTGATCCACCGAACAGACTAAAGTTTCAAATATGAAATTTATAGAAAACCTACAGCCATTGACTCATACATCCATTTCTATTCCGATCACCATATTAGTATAAAAAAAAGTGTTTTCTCTTCCATGTTTCTCCGTGCGTTTAGAATTGCTTCACCCGAATATTTGGAAAAAGTGGTTGATAGGATATATAATATGGGTTTAAATTTGTGTTACCCTTTCTACGTACTTAGAAATTGCTATAATTCTGCTAAGCGTTAATTTTATCAACCTAATCATAACATCCCTAAATTTCATGCCAAAAATGTATTAGTTTTACCTTTTAGCCAAAGTTTGATCAAATTACCTCGTTTACTAAAACCTTTGAACATAAATGTTATTTTTAAATATGAAAACACTATCCATCGCCTTTTAGTAAAAAATTCACCCCCTAAACCAGGCATTGTATATTCTATTGGTTGGCATAATTGTGAAAAATGCTATTATGGACAGACAGGTAAAGAATTGAATGTTAGAGTTAAACAGCACCAAACTAATGTTCGTAATTTTTGTCAACAATCTGCATTATTTTTACATATCTATAGTCAGGATCATACTATTAATTAGAATAGTGCTAAACCTGTTATTAAATGTACAAACTACATTTCAAGAAATATTTTGGAGTGTATTTCTATTAATACTTTCCTAAATTTTAATATTAGTCCTGGATTGTTTAGCCTAGATCCTATCATATCTAATTATATTAAATCACAAATTAAAGTGTTTAAAGAATTTGTCCCCCCAAGTTAGGGTTTTGATGCAGGTAGCTGTATTAACCCCCCACTCCTTACTATTTAATACATTGTATGTCCTGTCTTTTAGAATAAAGACGAAAGCGCTCGAAATCGTTTTTCCATTTTCCTTGTGGGTGTTATTTATCATAATTTTGACTCACGTGCAAGTTGTGAGTTTCTTTTCATATATATATATATATATATATATATATATATGTATATATATATATATATATATATATATATATATATATATATATATATATATATATATATATATATATATATATATATATATATATATATATATATATATATATATATATATACGCGGTCCTAAATCCACAAGGAATACAGATTCTCGAAATAAAATATTAAATTCGCATCACAAAGAAAATAGCAATGGGATACAATATAAATAAATAAAAAAAAAGGAATACGAAATAAATACCTAGAGCCTTGAACAATGTACATAGATTGACCATTATCAAAAAGGACTAATTTACAACAATTAGGATTATAAATACTGAGCTTTCAGAAGAGGGCACATCTGCCTCGGTTACAAAATAATGGGTAGCGTTTATTTATAAAAGGGGTTCATATTTGAGACTGGAATTTATTCTAGCATATTTACAAGATATGAAAATAGTAGGCTCAGGATTCATTGGGAGTGATATCTACAGGATTTCGGCTCATGCTATCGGCTATACAATTCTCAGAGGCTTTTTAAATACATTATTTTAAATTGGAATTCTTGGAGGAATAAACCCCAACGCATTAGTCTCCCATTATTCTTTTTGATGTTTTTAAGTTACGACAAAAGTTTATTGTCAGTCTCGATCACGAATTCTTTTCCTATCAAATACATTTAAAATTTTTGAATCCTCCATATGATAGCGAGTGTATCTCGCCCAATCACTGCGAAGTGCTTTTCACACGGTAATAATTTTTCGGCTAGCGTACGCTATGGGAAACTCTTGTTATTAGGTCCGTATTGAACCAATATGCACCCTATACAGTCATTGTCGGCATTCCTCCTAATGCCAAATATTTCGGTGGGATTAGGCAATCGCAATATCGGGGCCGACGCGACTTTTCCCTTCAGCTGCTAGAAACTGCCAGGGGACTTATTCTTCAGGATCTCACACAGGGGAACCGAGAGGTGGCAAAATCTGGGATAAAACGCTGATAAAAGGAGGCGGAGCCCATAAATGACCTTAATTTCCTTTTGGTTACGGGCAGCAGCATTTTTATAATGGTTCGGATCCTATCCTCCTGCATTGATTGTTTCCTATGCGGAAGACTAGGTAATCGATGGTATTAATGACAAAATGACATTTGCTCAGGCCGATGGTGAGATTATGGTCCCAGAGCCTTTGCAGCAGAGCGTGAAGAGCAGTCAAGTGCTGTTCCCAATCATTAGTAGCCACGTAAATGTTATCAAAATAGAAGGATACATGTAGTAGCCCATCTAAAATCCATCTCATCATCCAATTGTAATTACTGCAAGTGGTGACGATACCAAAGGGAAGAAAACGAAATCTCATTAATCCCTTTTCGGTCGGGAACGCGGTGTACCTTTTTACCTCTTCTCTCAATAGGATCTGGTAATAGGCCTTACACAGGTTATCGTAGAATTAGGCAGTTATCGCCTATTTCTTGATTCCTTCGTTTGTTCGGGGAAGGACTACGACAGCTAAAAATAATAATTGGAATTGTATTTCGTTGGGTGTGCGGGGGTTTTGTTATTCGAATACTTTAAATAGAGTTGGCCGGGGTTGGTCTTATTTAATTAGGCTTTGGTAGTTGGAAGACTTAAACAAGAATTGCAAAAATAATCTTTAATTACACAACCAAACATATAATACAAATAATTACACTCTCTAGTTATTAATCAATTCAGCAATGGGAAAACTATGAATAATAACCAATAATTACTCATGCCAAAAGGGTTTAATACTCCGAGTACTAACCCGATAGGGTTTAGGAAGAAATTACGAGTGGAATCCTAGCCTTAGGGGCACAAGAATTCCCTTTAGTTATCCGAGATGACTCTGGAGGAGACTACTTGACGAGTCTTAATCGGAGGGCGTCGCACCCCCTTTGGAGGAAAGGAAAGGTGCAAATATTTTACTATTTTGGGGGTATTACCACAAGTCGATTCTCCAAGTAGACACTCAAAAGGGGAAGATTCTCCCGTAGACGCTCGAGGGAGAAAACTCATGTGGGGATGAGACTGTGCGCTTCTTCTGGACGGGTCCTTCGATCCAGACGCCGTCGTTCCAAATAAGTTCCTAGCTGCGGGCCGATATGACACCGTGTTCTATCGCTCGAGGAAATGCGCCGTTAGTGGATGATTTCACAGATGTCTTAAAAGAGGCCGCCGATACCTTCTGTATTTTCCGGGCAACGTACAGGAAGCTCACCACCACGACCTGGGGTCTTCTCCAAGGGGGGGTTACGTCTTCGGGATTCTTCATTGGGCGGATTAAGACGGAATTCTTCCTCGATTAATTTTGTGAGAGGAATTTAGGCTTCGCCGGAACTCCTATATTTGCTAACGGAAGCAATTAACCCCTGCCTTGCCGCCTCGGCGTTTATAGCTCGGCAACGGGGTTTAGATGGTCCTTCTGAACCGAAGAAATTCTCGGCTAATCTCGCCTGAAGTTTGCCGACGGGCGTAGAGCGTTGCTCTTCCCTATAACTCTCGTTTACACGACTCCTTTAAACAAAATCTTACTCGATCTTTTTTATTTCTTCGAAACATATCTATTTCGGAAATATACGTCGCCTTCTCAAACAAATGAAGATTTTAGGCGATCAAGGGAATAGGCTCGGTGTCTAATATGGTGACAGCATTTAGTTTTCTAAAATCAATAAGTTTCTGTAGGAATTAACAGGGTTTTTTTTACCATTATAACAGGAGAACAATAATCTGATTTGGGGGGTTCAATTATCTGTAACTCTAACAATTTTTCAACTTCGGCATTGAATTCTTCCTTTAAATGAACGGGCAAAGGGTACGGCTTGGACTTAACAGCCTCTTGCGTAGTTAATTGGATATTGTGCTCGAATTGTGTAGAACATCCTGGAATGTCGGAGATGACGTCACCGTATTGATCGAGGGTAGCTTGGAGCTGGGTTCTCTGACAGGATGATAATTGTTCCATTATTTTTAGCTCTGTTGAATGGAATTTCATCACATCTGGTACGAGCAAGGGGTAATCGTCGTCCTGCTCTACGCATGCAATTTGGACCACATCCAGAGGGTCCAGGAGGTAATCTGCTTCGACGGCCGATTCTTCATCTATTGACACTATTTAATGGACTACTGTGCGCCGATGGTATTTCTTGAGGAGGTTTATATGTAAGAGCTTTCTCCCCGATGGTGTTTCTACCAAATAATCGACGGGGCCACGTTTCTCGATTATCCGGTAGGGGCCCTTCCATTGGCTTAACAGTTTGTTATTGTCCGTTGGGGCAACAACAAAACTTCCTCTCTGGGATTGAAGATTCGATCCTTAGACGTACAATCAAGGTAAATTTTATATTTGTCTAGATTTACGTCAGCATCTTGGTAGGCTATCTCGGTGCATTCTTCTGACATCTGATGAAGCTCAATCAGGTCTGAGTTAGATGATTGTACTTCTCGATATAACTTTTGGTTAGTGAAGAGCTCCATAAGAATGGTCAATGGGCCTCGAACTTTCCTACCTTAAAAGAAGCTCAAAAGTTGCAAATCCCAAGGTGCGATGGGGTATCTACCCGTACGCAAAAAGAGCTAACGGAAGATAGCGATGCCACTCTCTTGGCTGTTTGGCCCAATCTTCCGCAAAATGGCCTTGATATTACCATTCAGCTTCTCGCACATACCATTTCCGGCCGGGTGAAATGGGGTGGTGAAGAAGGGCTTGATCATGAGCAGTTTTCCTAACTGCTCCAGCAAATGGGAGGTAAACTGACGGCCGCGATCTGACAAAATTTCTTTAGGTAATCTAACGCGGGCAAATATGGAGATGAGTGCTTCGGCACATGCAATGCTGTCAATCTTTTTGAGGGGGGCAGTCTTAGGGAAAAGGGTAGCAAAATCGACCAGAGTGAGGATATAACTGTGTCCCTCACTAGATGGCGGGTGGATCGGACTAACTAAGTCAATAGCCACTCGGGAGAATGGTTCTGAAATGATGGAGCCCTTCTGTAAGGGGGCCGCCTTGACTCGCCCCTTCTGGCATATGTCGCATGAACGACAGTAACGCAGAATTTCCTCCGATGCTCTAGGCCAATAAAAATATTTAAAGATCCGTTGGGTGGTCTTGGTGTGGCTGAAGGGACCGAAGGAAAGGCTGTCGTGTGCGATTTGAAGGCGCACATATGACCGAGGGACGCATTATGCCTGGGACTCTGCGGGATCCGTGAGGGAGCATACGCGGTAGAGATTATCCTTAACGCGGAAGGAAATCAATTTACCACCTCTAATGGATTCTTGCTTTTTGTTGTTTGCCTTAGTCCACATAGTGGGAAGGGGATCACACTCCTTCTGCTTTTTAGTAAAATCCTCGTTGACGATGTTGTCAGAATCCGAAGCACTGGGGATTCCCAGGGGAACGGGCGCTTCCAATTCTTGTTTCACCTGAGAGTGGATGGTCACTAGTTGAGCCATCGGTGGTGAGGAAACTTTGGGGCTCTGCCCAATCAAACGGTGCAAAACCTTATTGGTGCTGCCACTACTTCTGCCCAGCCAGTGAAGTAGGCACAGTTAATATAGCACTTTACAATGGGGAAACGATTAGCGTGTCCCAGGTAATCATGGTCAATGGCGAACCGATCGTGATCCAGGGCTACCGGTGGAAGTAGCTTATCCGAGACAACGATACACGTGCACCCTGTATCTTGGACGAGGGTGGAGATACGGCAGCCGTTTGCCGTACCTGTCTCGAATTGAAGGCCTCCAGGGTTGCTTTTATTGAACAAAAAGTTCACCTGGTGGCCAGCGGGGCCTGGTTCGCTTAAATGATGAGAAGTCTCAGGTGGAGACGGGTCTGAGAAGTGGTGGCACTCACCTGGTGCACCTGGTGGGAGAAGTTATTCCTTAAGTACTAATTCTGAAGGCAATTGGTTTAAACATGTCTTTCGATTCCGCATGAATAACACGAAGGTCCTCCTGGGGAACGCTGACGAAGGGGGAGGGGTTAGAAGAGAATGGTCGGGCTTCTTGTTTGATGCGCATTCGAACAGATTTCAGTTTATACTGGGCTGTTACTTTGACAAAGCTTTCTTTGTTGTGAGGAACGAATTTGTGCTTCTTCATCTGCGATTTGGGAGAAGATGGTTCTAATTTCTTCCTTTCTTTATGGTAATAGTTGTGACTGGTGGAATATACGTCAGCCTCCTCTATGCACTCCTTGAAGCTGGTGCATCTTCTGTCCTTGAAAGCCGACCGGATTTCAGATGGAAGCAATGCCAAAAATTGGTCCTTTAGGATGAAATTAATCATAGCATCGTAATCCTGGGGCACTTTTGAGGCGTCCAACCCGAAATTAAGGTGCCTTTGTAAGGTGTATCCGAATTGTATAAATGTTTGATTGGGTTGGATTCGGCACTGCCTGAACTTAACACGATAAAAATCGGGAGTCATGTTATAGCCAGCGAATAGCTCGAGCTTTAAGGGGATAGCACATTTGTTCATTAGTCACCTTTCAAATTCTTTTGTTCAAAATTGTCATTTTTTTGGTTTTGTATATCATTTTATTCCAAATTTTATGCATTTTTTAAGATATAATTGTTTTTTTTAGCAACATAACTAGAACAAAGGAACAATTAAGATAATGCAAAATTGTATACATTCGTGGAAAATTTTTTTCCTAGATATTTAAAGTAAATTTGTGAAAAAAACTACACCATTGATTTTTATATCATTTTATTGCAAATTTTATTCACTTTTTATAGTATATATTTTGTTTTAGCAACATGACTAGAACATAGTAAAAATTATGATAATGCCAAATTTTATTCATTAGCGGAAATTCTCTGTAGATTTTAGAAACTTGATTTGTGAACAAAACGCTGAACTATATCATGCAATTTTAGATATTTGCTTAAAAAAACGGCGTCTGGGAACAGGTTTATATTTTTTGGATCATTCGGATATAGACTGACTTAAATTCTAGGACATTTAACACACGACTACTATTTACCTAACACCCCCTTTTCCAACTAAGAACAAAAAATATAGTTGACTTTGTCCGAAAAATATATGTTTTAGTCCACCATTAACACAAATTTTAATGGAACTAAATAACACTGATTTCAAATGTTAAGAAAATCATATGTGCATCATTTGCCCGTGAAGTAAGTTCGAATGCTTAATTTTTCGTAATTCTATAGCCATTTATATGATATTAGGTTTCAAAGGGGATGGGTCTGAAAGAACCCCCTGTATCTCAAAAACGGCGCCTTAAGTTATTATCATTTTGGCAGAGATAAAAGGGCTTTGAATAAGCTTTAATTTCATATATGATAATCCTACGTAGTAAAAAGGTAAAAAAATAAATGTGGTATCCCGTTAACGTGGAATATTCAATTCGTGCCTCTGACGCGAAGGAAATAAAAATATCCTTCAGGTGGGTGTTCAAAAGGGGCAACAATTTAGCTACCCTGTCCGATTCTATATCCCAATGGTTTACCTCGAAGATCTTCACGAAGTGGGTCAAGTACGATGCAAAGTCTTTCCCCTTCTTTAAACACATGCAGCTTTGCAGATGCAGGTGTTGGGTTCCGGCCCCCAAGTAATGGATAGGGCCTCATTTCTCGTCCTCGTCATCTCTAATTCATGTACTCGAATTCTCTCCCTTTCTTCGCTTTCTCTTTCTCTTCTTTTTTCTCTCGCCGTCCTTTCTTCTTCCTGGATGTAATATCTTAGGTCTTTCCCCAGTAGACTCAGAGATTCTCCCTGTTCTTTGAAAATCTCGAACGACGACATGATGAGTTGCTGATTCGCACACAAAAAAACAACAAAAAAAGGCACACAACGAGAGACTGTAGCCGGTTTGTCGAACCCGAATTTTATGCACTGATAAACACCGCGAAGGTGCAAAAAAGTGTTTAGCGTGACCCATAAATACGCACACCACAAAAAACACACACGCAAAATAACTCGCTTAATTCGCACGATGCGAACTATGTGATTATCAAACAAACCCTGGCGTCGACCCTTTTACGCGCGCCAAATAACACTGAAAATACAATTAAATATTTACCGATCGTGTATCTAAAATTTGCAAGTAATTTAATAAGAAAATTATTGTTTCCTTGAAATCCTAAAACCACCAATTTTAGAAGCGTTTTAAAAGAAACCTTTTTAACGACCTTTTAAAAACATGACACCAGTTTCATAATGAAAGTATATATATATATATATATATATATATATATATATATATATATATATATATATATATATATATATATATATATATATATATATATATATATATATATATCATAGGATCAGGTAGTCCTCCCTGACAATTGCTGCCCTCCATAAATGAGGGGTATGGGGGTGACAAACAAATATAGGGAAATGACTCCCTCTTATGTGCGTGGGAATTAAAGATGAATGAAAATTCTAATATTGGCCGACTTTTATACTATTTCAATAGGCTTCGAGTGGTTATAGGATAAAAATAAGTGAAACAAAATAAAAATTTAATACTATAAAAACAACAAATGAGATTAACAAAAATTATACACTTTAACAATTCCGTTAATCGTTCGGCAAATGAAAATTGAATTGAATTTACAAAGAAAGATATTGTCGGACTATTACGAAGCACAATAATTACCCTTGAATGAGCGAGAGGGGACTATGAAGTGAGTCTTGCGGTCGTAGAGCGTCACGCCTCTTCGACGATGAAAAAGAAAATGTAATAGCTTATGATTTTTTGGAGAAGACCTCGAGTAGTCGCTCTGGGGAGTATTCTTCTCAGGGAAGCGTAGCTAAGCGAGTTATTCTTGACTAAGTCCTTCGTCCTTAACGTCCGTCGTTCCGAATAATGGTTTGTTACTACGAGCCCTTAGGGTGCCGGAGTGTCGCTAGAGAAGTGCGCGTCGTCTTTGGATGATTCCTATGACCTCTCAAGATGCAGCGTGAGTATTGTGAGAGTACTGCGTGCATCTTGCTTGCGTGAAAGCGGCGTGGGTGCAGCTCGCGTCCCGAATACTCTGAGAATACTCCTTTGATCATTCCCGTCATGGAGAATATGTACGACTCCGCTGGAAACTCTTTGTTTTCCGACGGAAGCGATTCCGACTCTGTCCCAAAGACACGGTGGCGATGGTTTTAGCGCTATTTCGCTAAATGGTGTCCCGGCTCCAGTCTGACTTCGATGTCGCTCCGAAAGTTTACCAAAAGGTTCCGATGGAATGTGCTTCGTCCGTGAGGTACTCCTTTTTCTCGTTCAACGCGACTCGCTTTCCCTCTCTCTCCCCCCCTCTCTCTCTCTCTCTCTCTCTCTCTCTCTCTCTCTCTCTCTCTCTCTCTATTTTCATGGAAGAATATTGTTTCTTTGACCACTAAATGGTTCTTGAGTTTTATATGTTTCACAGTGTTAAAGGTTCTTTCAATGTCATATATTTTAGCTTTGATGAGTCACTTTCAGTATTTGCAACGGCCCTTTGCATTGTCACCGGCAAAAGATTGCAGCCAATCTTTATATTTTGGCTATATATTTTTTCTATATTATATTTAAATGCGTGTATAATTATACAGTATATCGATTTTCTGTGTGCCACGGCAGAAGCAATATTCGACAATTACAAAACATCATACCTGAACCGTACAGCAATAACTGCGCTAATGCCAATGCTGGTAACCATTCTGACAATCTCGAGAGTCAAGAATCAAGATCCATCAGTAGAAGTGGAAACGCTAGATTGAATTATTATGTATATGTGGGGTTAAACATGTCGACGAATACGGGATTAATTTTATTCTTAATTATAGTGAGTTTTTTCTCATATTTATTACAGGGATGAGTTTTCTTCTAAATTATAATGGGGTTAAACAGGTGCTGATTTAGCCCGTTTCGGGCGCTAAGTTGGCATCACTGTAGTTCCGTGTGCGATATGTGCGTAGAGCGGTGCCAAGTATCACCGTCGAATAAATAATCATTTTCCGCCAATGAGACGCCCTGTGATTAAATTCCACTCATTGGACATGACGCAAAAATTCACGTTATTTCATGTACCGACATGTAGATAGATCTACTTATGTCCTTAACAGGTAGAAGAATACTATAATTTCCAATTTGAATTGTATATCAACATATGGTGTATCAAGTTCGCACCCAAAATTATTAATAAACAATATGTGAATTATCTCAATAGTGATGTAATAATCCTCGATCGATTATAGTTACCAGACACCTCAATTTTACAAGGCTTCCAATAAATCAAGTAATAAACACATTAATTATAATTATTACGCAGTTAGTGTGTGCGGAATGGACGTTTGTTACAATGAAAGCAAGAAATGATATAATCGAAAATTATACGACCTCTCCTTTAAATATGTCAGTATTTTGGGGAAACCGTCAATCTCATTTACAGCATTTTTTAAAATTGAATTTCAATCAATGTCATATTCATTGAATAGTTACCCCTACATTCCTACTTTGGTTTATTCGAAACTAGTGCGAGGGCCGGAATACATAAAAAAATTAGATAATAATACATAATTGAAAGTGTTTGGAAACGTGGCCAATATGAACCCTCAACCGGAATATGACTCGAAATCACGGGTGGAAGGTGGAGCTGCCCAGATTCAATACCATTCCGGTGGGTAAGTCATTCACATATGACATTTGCGACACATGGAACAAACTACCAGCGGGGGTTGTTGAGAGTAGCAGTGTTGAACAGTTCAAGAGTAGACTTGACAAATTATATTTGAAAAGTTGACGATCTCATAGCAAGTAATCAATCAGTACATGCTAAGAATCGAAACCACAAAAAGTGCCTCCTCGATATGGGCCGCAAGGCCTTTGAGGTACTTCTTTTCCTTGTAACTCCTTGTAACTCCACGGTCGATAGTGGATTTTACTAGTTGGGTGGCGAAGAAATGAAACCGACAAAATACTGTATAGTGCTTTATGGTTACGATAAAATAGCATATTCCTCTACTTACATGATCAAGTAAAATAAAAAAAAATGTCAAATGAAACAAATTTAATCGATACTGTGCTCGCAATCGAACTGCTATTAACGTATTCTAGAGCGTTCAAAAGTAAAATTGTTAGTGATTTATTGTTATGCATTCATACACAACTCATTAACAGTTAAATTCTTTATAGGAGAGTATCAAAGATACACCACCGCAGCTAATAAATGGTATCAGGCTAAGTGTGGTCCTTGAATATATTAGTTATATTGTATATGTGGCGCACCCAATATGTGCACACACAAACCCCTGAAGTAGTAATGTGCACACTCAGCCAATGTAAATAAATTTATGCGTGTGAAACGAAACAAAAAGAAACTCAAATGAAACATAGTATCTGGTAACAGTATATTTTAGAACAGTTCCCATTTTTATTTCACGAAAAGATCCAAACTCATACAAAACATCCAAAGCCCCCCATCCCCTCCCTATAAATTGGTGACCCTTTATTAGTGATCGAAAATCGAGTAAGAAGAAATAATATAAGATGGATTCAAGAACAACCGAACAAATATTCTAAGAAGAAGCCGCAAACTCCATCATAGTCAAGCCTCCGATTTTCAACGACGCAGCGGTAGCTGGTTGGTTCAGAATTGTGCAAAGATAACCAGAGAAGACACCAAATTCTTCCATACTCTTGCAGCACTACCAGCGGAAACAGTCGATCGTTTCCCTGACGCAGTTCTTTCCTCGCAGAAATATACACAACTGAAGACTGAAGTTATCCGCCTATTTGAAAGGACTAAACCCGAATAATTCAAGAAATTGATAGCTTCATCTCCACTCCACGGACGACCATCGGTGAAACTTGAAGATTTAAGGAAAACGGCACTCCAAGTCGGCGTTGGTGAAGATCTGGTGAGACACTAAATTCGTTTAATCTCTACCTCCGAGCATCGCTCCGATCATCGCGACGTAGAAGGAATTGACACTCACGCAGATAGGAAAATTAGCCGACGAACGAAGGCCATTTTATAATTCTCAATATGGTCATGTAAGTAACGATAACATTTGTTCTATTCGCAAAGATAGTGCTAGTGCTTACAATAGGCAGTGCGATAATTCGAATCGTAATGTGAAATACGCGAAGGATGCGCGGTCAATGCCCAGTGGCGCGTACACTGGCACGAATAAATTTACAGATAAGCGTAATGATAGCATACTGCTAGGCCTTAAACCGTTTCGTAGCGATCAAAAACTTTTAGTATGTCGAACCCATTTATATTTTGGTCCAGAGTCAAAACATTGCAGGCCATGGTGCAAATGGCCTAAACGGGAAAAAAATATAAAAATCCTACCATCATCTAGACCCTCATCTCCTATTCCCTCGAAAAACTAGTAAGGCGTGCTGAAATTAATGCGACGATCGGTATGCCAATGTTAATCACTGTCGCTATTAAACTAAATGGAAAGAAAGGCGAATTCCTTATAAGACACTGGTGCAAGCGTTTCGATTATTCCCATTAACCTCGTACAGTATTGCGAAATGAGAAAGTCGAGTGTAAATATTGCTACAACCAACGGTGGTAAGATCAAAGTACACGGTGAAGTCATGCTAGACATAATCATACCCAGTTTACGCCGTACCTTCAATTGGATGTTCGTAACCGCGGACATAACATCGCCCATTCTAGGAGCAGATTTTCTCGCCCATTACGATCTTTTGGTAGACTGTGGTCTAGGCATTCTAGTAGACGAATGCACCAAGTTATCTTCTAAAATTAAACAATCAAAAGCCCAATTAGTCTCTATAATTATCAATGATCTTTCACACATCCCTGAAAAATGCAAGACAGTGATTCAGAAATTCAACTCAATATGCAACCCGCAACAAGTAGACGTCGTTAATCATCCACCAAATTCCGTGTTTCATACCAGTGAAACAGAATCTGGTGTGAACAATCAAACAAATAATGATAATACTACAATGTGTGTTCGCGTTTTGGTAGGCGAATAAAGTTTGCCCGAAATTCGTGCAATCATTATTTTTAAAGCATGTTGTGTACCGATAGACTCATTGGAAGCTAATAACCAAATGCATTTTATTATGTATTTCCTTATGTTATCAAGATGTAAACATATAAATAAGAGTATAGAAAATGGTTTGTTAACGCACGCAAATATAAATTGCACATCCATTTGTACAACTATATTATCTTAGTCGAACTAGCGAACCCCGAACTATGCTTGTATATATGTGTAAATATGTTAATTAGTATATGATATGTATATATTCTATATTAAATATACTAATTATCCCTCAGGGGGAAGTGATGTGGTACACACAATATGTGCACACACAAACCTATGAAGTAGTAATGTGTACACTCAGCCAATGTAAATAAAATTATGTGTGTGAAAAGAAACAAAAAGAAACTCAAATGAAACATTGTAACTAGTAATAGGATATTTTAGTATCGTTCCCATTTTGATTTCAAGAAAAGACCAAAGCCGCGGTTTAAAGGAAAACTGGGAATGAGACTAATTATTCTGTGGTTACAAAAGGGAACTTTAAAATGGGCTAGCTTTATCGTAATGACACTCGGCGAGTATCAAATTACAAACACAATATTATATTTCTATTTTGTTAAGGAAGACGAAAAAAGCGTTTGACCAAATTTCACCGTTTCAGTATATGTATATATATATATATATATATATATATATATATATATATATATATATATATATATATATATATATATATATATATATATTTGTAAATGTGTCCAAGTATAAAACGACCGAATCGAGGAGGAAAGAGATCATTCAGTCGAGAGAGACCATTCGAGAGAAATCACCATCGAGGACCAGTTTCACATATCGCTCGGGTCATACCAATCAAGTCATATTACTCTGCATTAGGTGATAGCTTTTACTCAACTGATCTTACATCAAGACGAGTCATATCCATTCATCGTACCAAAGCACGAACATTAAGAGAGTTGTATTTAAGCATCATCAAAGATAAGCCTGTGAAATCGATAATCAATCTAATTCGAATTCATCCTCCATTTGCTACCCAAAGCCACTAAATAAATAAAACCGCAGTCTTCTTGTTTTCATTTCCATTTTGCTCGAAGGCAAAATCATATCAGAATTTCTGCTCATCGCCCAGCCAACAATATTCATCATTACCTTTTGGTGTCAGGTAATAATTTCTCGGAACGTTATCGTATCACCCAAATCTGGTTTAACGATCAACGTTTTGCAACAATCTTATGGGAAGCGCAATAGCAAAGAGGATCACAAAACGAGGTGGAATATAAATATATCTAGTGACCAACCAAGAGATCCTGATCTCATCATCCAAATCATCCATCATCATCCCCCTCCCCCCCCATATATATTTATACTAAAAAACTTCATCGAAAAGGGTATAGAATAAGAAAGAGGAACAATGCAGAAATCATCGCATGCAATGATTCTACGGCTCACGCATCACACGTACCAACGAGATTTCGACAACGATCACTCACCGACGCCTATCATTCTTAATTAGTTTTTTTTAGTTAAATCCTAGATGACCTACAACAAAGCGTACGCCCCAACTCAAATAACATTAGAATAGGTACTAAATTAGTAAGTAACGCTACGTAGCCGTTGCTTATCGAATATAGCGAAAGGATCAAATAACCCCGTTTTATACTTAACCGTTTAGATATCGTGACTCAGAGCCATAAGCAACTTAAGATAAACCAAATACTATCGAGATTAGCGTCTCGAAAATGTGAATATACTCACGAATTGGATTACTTTTATTATTCTCCTCCCTGCGATGGTACGTTACTAAGGGAAATGTTAATAAACTAATAAATTAGATCGCTTTTAACATTTTCCTCCTGGGGATGTAGGTTACAAATAATAGGTAAATAAGAGATAACATAACAAATAAAAGTCACATATTTTTACATATACGTTTAATGGATCTAGATTATAATGATCGTTAATATTAAACCGCCACACGCATGCACATATATAGACTATAAGGTCGTTACTTACATGCCTTATCAATAAATACGCACGTACTTGCACACATTCGCCTAGTGGCCATGAAGCAAGTTGTCTGAAGTTGTATTGTAAAGCTAAGATTTTGATAAAATCCATACGCATTAATATCACATGATTTCGGTAGTCGGAATTTTTTACTGTAGATGTTATAACAGATTTGGCACCGTGTTTTCGCCCACACAACATGTGATCCCTATGTAAATTGATGCATTGTGGCCCAAAAGATGACTAGTTCATCTGTTTGAATGTCTCGTAATGAATTTGGTTTAGTCATGACCTTAACCAGATTGTAAATATTTACGACATGCTGGCTACAACCGTTCAGCGTAATGCCTTTTGCTCTAGTGATGTATTCATAGGTACCATCACCTTTATTCAGACGTACGCTCTATCTTTTTGGCCACAAAGTAACGAATGATTCACTGTACGCGCAGTCACCCCAGACGTTCCGAATTTAATTCGTCAGTTCGTCTTGGTTACTCGCTGTCGGGGGCAGAGCTGGGCAACAATCCTTTAATCGTTAATTACCGAAGTTAGCCTTTTCATTGAGGATTTAACTTCTAAGTTAACTTTACACATTATTAACGGACTAATTAATTTTCGTTACATTTGAATTACGTTAGCTCAAATCCGTTAACTTAAAAAAATATTTTAAAGTATATCTGTATATCATTCCAGTTTCAGCGTGCATATTTTCGATTACCTTGCCAAGTACGCAGGAATGACATAGCGTCGCTCTCAGTTTGCGGCAGGCAGTAAGTAGGACAGTTGTAGGTGACGGATCGGTGGTCTGTCGGTTTTAAACTGTTTCCTTATGAAAATATAAAAAATAATTTAACTCAGTGCGTATTTTTAATTATTATAATAAAACAAAGTTTCAGGGTAATTTGTGTATTTTATGTATTTGTGCAAAAATTTCATAAATAACATCTCAGATTTTGTAAGTTATCAACTAAATATTGCATCTATAGAACTTAAATGTGTTGATGCAGAAACTAATAGTGGCATTGGACCTAAACTAGAAGAGGATCAGAACCCCTAGCCCCACCTGAACGATTAATTTATGTTCAAATCAAGCGAAGTAGATAAGTTATTTTTTGACTACCAGCTCTGCCTATCCAAAGGGTGCAAGGCAAATATCAATCATCTCAAGCAGCACTTGACTACGAGTATGTCCATACAGTTTGAAGAGAACGTCATTGAGGATTCATCTCATGGGAAAGTGGCAAAATACAAACAGTATAAATCTGTTATCACTTCCTGGCGCCAAGAAGCACACCAGCTAAGCGTTGGGGAGTCATTTGGCATCAATGTTTCTAAAAGGGGTGTACTCCTGGCTGCTGTGGTCAAAAAGATTGTTTCTCTGTTCGTAGCCAATATGATGTACCACCAAAATGGAGCTTAGCCCCAAACTCACCACAGTTTTCACCTAGTTAAACAGGGGGCCGTCCCAAAGGCCTGTAATAGGTTCAAGCGCTGCTTGGAGGCGATGGTTGAGGCCGACGGCGATTTCATTGAATAAAATGCATAGTGCAATCTTTCGTCTTTAACTTGTAACGTTGGTAAATATATCCGTATACATTAACTATGTGTGCTATTTTCTTTTATATTGAAGTTAGGCGACAACTTATCCTTTGCACCATGTAATTTTTTCTTCAACAGACAGTGAATAACGATGAAAGATGGAATGGATTACTCATGTAGGCATACGATGTAAATTAAATGAGAATGCAATGAAACAGAATTAACCCCAAACGTCCAACGATAATAGGCCATATTGGGACGAGTTCTCGAAATTTTCTTGAATGAAGCAACAGGAAGTACATACAGAGTTTCCAAAGCATCACCTCATTTTAGTGCAAAAGTTAATGAGTTTTAATTATAATTAACATTTATTATATATAAAAATTAGTGTCAAATTTGATAGAGGAATACATACAACTTGTCCTGCCGAAATATCAATCCCCCCCCAAACCTAAAGTGAAGCAGATATATGAAAAAAAAAAAGAAAATATTTTTCACAATAAATAATGAGCGCGTAAGAAATGCATGATTATAATTAACTATAAAACATTATTCCGGATAACTGTGCTCATTAAAGAGATAATGGACCTTGTGAAGTTGGAGAGAATTATAAACCTAATTCAAGTCCAATATACAGTAAGCATAAATGTACAAGGTTGTCGAATCGATCAGAGAGAATAAGGAAACATAATCTACATATAGGAAACCTCGTCTTCCACTATGTTGGTTTTGTATCACGTGCGGCGTGTTTATGCTCAAGGATTTTTTTAAATGTTAATTGTTTAACGTTTGAGAGTGTTCAGTTCTACTTAAGTTAAAACCTAACTCCCTATTTCCGGGCGTATTACGAAGGCTGCCCCCTTCCATAATTCTTTGTTGAACCTTACTTGGTTTTAAGTTGGATGGGAGCACAAAGGAGAATATTCAAATGTGTTGTAACCGCAATTTGACCCAGCCATCTTGATGGTTTGATTTTGCCTAAAGAGCCACATTTGAGATCATTAGAAGAGGCAAGAACAGTGAAACAATTTTTCCCTCCTAATTTTCGTTGGTAAAGGCACATATTTAACCACCTTGAATTTTAGCACTGCCTATATTCTTCATAAATACATGAATATATGTTCGTAGATCAACCCAAATTTTGCAGTCATTGTTTGTCACGTAGCGGGCGAGAGAATATAGGCATGATTGCTTTTATATGCAGCTTTCAGTATTCCATAAGGCATAAAAGTTGCAGCAAGAAATAAAGAAGACTTGATACTCAATCATTAATGGTATGAGTTTATTCCACAGAGGAAAGGTCTATAATCAGAATAATTTAAGTCCATTCTTTATATCAAGACTAGAGTGGATGTAAATAAAGTCATTGGTAAGATTATAGACCTTGAGACATCGACATGTGTAGTAAAGATTTTTTTTTTTAAGGGGCTATCTGGCAACTGCCAACTTAGGCATAAGTGCAGTAGAGAATTGTGTCTGACAGTGGTAATTGTATATCTAATACTATTGAATAATTTCAATTATGGATTGGTGTGGGTAGAGTAGAGCTTCTTTTTTGCCCATGCTCATTGTTTCCAGCGCTTTCGTATTGTATTAAGTCACAAAAGAGTTAAAGCTGGGACTTTAGTGTGAAAAGTTCTTTGTATGAAACTGTTCTAAGAAGAATATAATGCCATTTCCTAGGCTCAGTATCTAGTATTGAAGAGTTTGTTGATTGCAGTTTTTCCATCCTGAATCATTTTTATTATTGCAATTCTTTCTAGCCATCCACTAATTTACCTGAACGCTTAGATAAGCCCAGCCTAGAGTCAGAGAGTCTTCGCTTGACTTTCTCTCCTCAAAACAATCAGTTCCCTTTTGATTCCCATGATTTGTATAGTCATGGGCATAAGTTTTGCCATAGGCTTTGTTTCCTAATCATTATTGCTTCATCTATTTGACTATATGTACTATTCCTGGGACTTTCTGCAGGATCATCAAAGTTTCAGAGACTTCATGATCCCTGCCGCAAAAAAAGGATAACAGTGGAGGGCTTCAAGCATTCATTCTGACTCAATATCCACTTCATGAGCAAATGCTCAGCAATCCTCGAAACGGCCGTAAATTGCGGGTTTCTCCTTCTCAACCGGAAGGTTGGAGGATCATATTACAAATTCTTCAGATCATGGTGACGTATACCCTTAGTGGTAGTCGCCAAATGAGTGCCATACAAAATAGAGATTCTCGATCGGATTCCGATCTGGGGAATTTCTGTGGTGATCGGATTATGTAATAGGTAGGCTACTGGCAACAAATTGCAGGATTCAATAGGCCCAGCGAAAACCTCCACAAAATAAACGCGCGGTGGTCTTATTAAATCCCATCATACTCCACACATATAAAATAATATGTGTAAAATTGGAATAAGGAAATGAGAATGTATAGATTAATTTGCATCAATGAATTTGAATACAAAAATAAGGAATATAAATATATTTTTAATGTATATATATATATATATATATATATATATATATATATATATATATATATATAATATATATATATATATATATATATATATATATATATTGTAGGGAAATCGATATCCCACCCTAAAAACAAAGGCCCTGTTCGGTCATCACAACATCCTGGCGCTTGGCAGCGTAACCCGATTACTTACTTCCCCCATCCCTCTCTCCCCTCGACTCGCGGACCACCAGAAGGCCTCCTACGAATCATCAAATTTTGGGGCCGGCGAGCATAGCATTTGTTTAACTGGCACTATTTCCACTAAGAGTTGAGATCTAATTTCGCGTCATAGACGAAATTAGAGGAGCGGCGACCAAAAGCCATAAGAAGCCTTTAGGCCTAAGTGAAAGACGCTCGGAGAAGAGCCGTTAGAGGAGCGAAGCTTAATTCCTATGCCCTAACCCCCCTTTCCCCTAACCCCAGTGGGTTGGTGAAGTATATAGGCGGATAACTGGAAAAGAAGGAGAAGATCGAGTTAGTGATCGTCACGACGAAGTCCGGCGCCGTGCCCGGCAATTAACGAAAGGAACAGGGAAGAAGCTCATTCTGAGTCAGTTCCTGGTGATCACACCGAAAATTAGGCCCCTTTTTTTTGTAGTGACGATCACTCTCCTACAGAAAAATTCAAGGCCAAGGTCATTCTCCAGCCAGATTCACGTGTGGTTGTTTTAAAGGTAAAGAAATTCCATTATTTTTGAGCGTCAATTAACGTCCAATATTAAAGTGAGCTTTGGGTCAACCAGTACTTTATATTCATTTGGTTTAAATTAGTAAATCTCATATAAACTCATTTAATTCATTGCTGTATATTTTGTTTTTTATTTCACTTTTTTATGTTGTAATTAAAGGTATATTTTTTTAGAACTATTCAATTCAATTCTCGAAACGCTGCTCTTGGCACTAAAAATCCTCAAAGATTAAAGAACGTAAAAATTAATATAGCACTCTTAGAGAAAACGTAATCAAGGAGTTATTCAAGTACGTAACAAACCGACGCACGTACGTACACCACCACTCGGCCCTTACAATAACACGACATAAATATTTGGTGTCAGGTTTTGTGGGTATTGGAAGAACTTAGTATAGTTGTTTGTCCTGCTTTCCCTTCAAAAATAATAAATATTTTCCTAGCGTTCGAGGAAAAGTTAAACATAAAAAGATCTGTTTAGAAATTTGTGGTTATTTTTCGGTGATTAGCCAGTTAATGTTATTAATTATTTTTTAGTGTAATTCCAATTAGCAGAAAGTGTTGGGATAAGGGTGAGGTAGGCAGTGCGCTACTTGTTTAGTGGTTTTATATGTACCTGAGCATACAGCGATGAGAGTTTGACGGACATACACAGTATGGCATCGTTCAAAAAATTACGCCAACAATGCCAAATTCTTGGACTAGAAGGCAAAGATATGGTTGCCTACGTCCTGTAAGAATAAAGAATAGAAAGCAAATAAAAAAGAATAAAGTGGAAAAGAGAAACCGAAGAAAGAAGAATAGAGTGAAAAAGAGAATACGAAGCAAGTAGAATTCAGATGGAAAAAAGAGTAGAAGAAACAAGAATACAGTGGAAAATAGAAGCAGAAGAAAGAAGAATACGGAGGGGAAGTAAAACAAAAGAAAGAATAATACAGTTGAAAAGAGAAGCAGAAGAAATAAGAATGAAGATTGAAAGAGCAGCCCAAGAAAGGAGAATACAGATAGAAAGAGAACTAGCGCAAGCGGAAAGAGAAGCCGAAGAAAGAAGAATAAAGAGGGGAAATAGAAGCAGAGGAAAGAAAAATAAAGATACGAAGGAAGTAGAAGAAAGGAGAATAAAGATGGAAAGTGAACTAGCACACGCGGAAAGAGAAGAGAGAGAAGAAAAAGAAAGAATGCTCACAAATGAAAGGGCATCGAGTAGGGATCAGATGGAAGTCGAGGCTGTTTTATCCCGGCCTGGACCTAGGATAGTACTTACGATGAAAACCCAACCAAATGGGATGACGATGGATGAAGAAGGAAGTATGGAAGTGGTAGACCCATATAAACACCGTCAGATGGTAGACTCGGATAACGAGTATCTCCTACACTCAGTAGCCTTCCCCCAGAACGAAGCGGCCACGGAGTTACATTTAAAACCCTAGTTCGCCGTGAGAGCCACGCCCATTAACGATCTCTTAAAGTAACCTTTCCCCGACCCCATTAGAGGGAATCCAAACGCGATCTCACAGGTTAGCTTAGTAAAGGATGACGATTGGACTCTTTTCCCCCCTCATTTATGCAACCATGAAATAGGCCGCCCTAGCCATAAGGTGGAGATTAAAGTTAGTCAGTTGCCATAAAAAAGGTATTACAAGTACGTTGGAATTCCATCACCAGTTTTTGACATAATAGGGTAGACACAATAACCAGAACGGCAGACTCATGCGCTGTAAAATATTGGTCATCGAGCAACACTTTAATATTAATTATATCAAAAGTACCTATAAGGTAAAGTCTCTGTATAACCTGAGCCGAAACCCCATCGAGAGTTATTTCCTCGCCCGTTAATCTTAAAACTATTCAATTTTTGCGTTTGTGTTTTGTGTATATTTAAGGTCTTAAGGTTTAGAAGTGTAAGGAAGTAGCTGGCTAGATACCATAGATACCACTTAAGAGCCAGGCTCAGTTTTTTTTCTTTTGTGTAATCGATGATTTGGGGTTTTTCGTTTGTCTGTTAAATTGGGTGTTGTGTGACGTATCCAGTAGGCTCGCGAGACCTATATCGATCACCTGCCTTTGTACGCGCGCGCGTGTGCGCCCAAGATCAAAGAAACTTAAATTAATAGGATAGTTGACCCAGCTAACGGTAAGAATTAGTATTATGTTCTAAGACATGTAAGTTTGCTTTTGTCGGTTGTATTTGTTTGTTTGTTTTTGTTTTTCACTGGAGTTCCCCGCTCCATTAACCTCTTCGAAGGGAGGAATGTAGGGAAATCGATATCCCACCCTAAAAACAGAGGCCCTGTTCTGTCACCACTACGTCTTAGCGCTTGGCAGCGTAACCCGATTACTTGCCCCCCCCCCTCTCCCTCGACTTGCGGAACGAGATGTACGAATCATCAGATTTCTGGGCCGGTGAGCATAACATTAGTTAAACCAGCACTATTTCCCTTAAGAGTTGAGATCCAATTTCGTGTCATAGACGAAATTAGAGGAGTGGCGACCAAAAGCCATAAGAAGCCTTTAGGGCTAAGTGAAAGACGCTAGGAGAAGAACCGTTAGAGGAGCGAGGCTTAATTCCTATGCCCTACCCCCTCTTCCCCTAACCCTAGTGGGTAGGTAAAGTATATAGGCGGATAACTGAAAAAGAAGGGGAAGATCCAGTTAGTGATTGACACGACGAAGTCCGGCGCCGTGCCCGGCAATCAACGAAAGGAACAGGGAAGAAGCTCATTCTGAGTCAGTTCCTGGTGATCACACCGAAAATTAGGCCCCTTTTTTGTAATGACGATCACTCTCCTACATCGTTCGTCAGAGAAACCCCTATCCCCGTTTGCAACAAAAACCAGAGATAGTCCTCGCCATTGAGGAATAGCCAAAGTGAACTCCCTCAAACACCCCCATTCGTCAAAGGATTCACTTGTTTGCCCATCGCTCCTCAGTGCAAACCATTCTAAGATTAACCCGAAGATTGGAAAAAGCACACCTTCACGGTCCCGTTGTTTAAATCATCTCACTAAGACAAGGTGTTTAACGGCATCCGTCGCCCTCACCGAAATCTCCTGTTGCTTCAAGCCCGTCTCCGCGCCAGTCAAACAGCTTGGTGTATGTGAACTCGTTCACGCGCCTAACCGTAAAAATATTTTTTTGTCTACAGAAAAATTCAAGGCCAAGGTCATATACCAGCCAGATTCACGTGTGGTTATTTTAAAGGTAAAGAAATTCCATTATTTTTGAACGTCAATTAGTGTCCAATATTAAAGTGAGCTTTGAGTCAACCATTACTTTATATTCATTTGGATTAAATTAGTAAGTCTTACATAAACTCGTTTAATTCATAGCTGTATAGTTTTTTTTTTATTTCACTTTTTTATGTTGTAATTAAGCATATATATATTTTTAGAAGTATTTATTTAATTCAATTCTCGAAATGCTGCCCTTGGTACTAGAAATCCTCAAAGATTAAAGAACGTAAAAATTAATATAGCACTCTTAGAAAAAACGTAATTAAGGAGTTATTCAAGTACGTAACAAACCGACATACGTACGTACACCACCACTCGGCCCTTACAATACCACGACATATATATATATATATATATATATATATATATATATATATATATATATATATATATATATATATATATATATATATATCAGGCTAAAGAGATAAACACAATTTGTGAGGCGAACAAATGTTCTCTATGAATCAATGCTGATTGGCACAAGTTCTGAGATTGTTTGTGGCATAGCCAACATAGGAAGAATTAGCTCTAACGCAGCCGCAGAAGTTGCGCTAATCAGCACAGGTTCATATCAAACAAAATTCACGAGTGTCTCTTCGGTAATCATAAAATAGAATAAGGTAAGGACATCTCATTATTTAAAATATCGCTATTATTAGTTACGGTTTCGAAGAAGGAGTTAGGTAGATTTTTTCTACTGTAAGAAAGGGAAATTTACAAGGGTTGAAATATTTCGGGGAGTGTAACTATCAGGTGGGGAATTTAATTGAAAAAAATAGGAAACTGTTGGAAGGCAGGAGAACATTTTCAATCAAGTAATAATACATGGTAGGGTAGGGAAATAAACAAATAAATGGGAAGAGGAAACGAAAACGTCAAAACCCTATAAAATAATGGGACAAGTTGAAATTAATTCGTATAGAGATACGAAGGCAAAGATCACAACAGTATGCCCCCACCCCCTCGACATCCATCACAACTAAATTTGCACAAACTAAACAAAATATTGCCCAAATTTGTGAAACAAATGAAATGTGGCAACGAATTAGTGGTAATGAAGCTAATTACTGACGTATCTAGTTGCAAATAGGTCAATTCATATCCTGAGTGGTTTCTAATTATCTAGTGATTCAGTTTTATAATCCAGATTAGGGGTGCTCGATCGGAAGTGGGGGTTTTTAAGGGTTCTAGGCGGAGACGCTAACTGGTTGAGAGGCTAAACTGTTTGAATTATGATGTTTCTACAAACTAGGATTCCTGAGATTGTATACAATCAACAAGACACTACACTATATTGAGTGTCAAAGATAAAATAAGGTTTTTTTTTATCTCTGAAAAATATTTCATTCATAGTTATTATTATGTGGAATTCTCTTTTCCAGGATGGCCAACCTGGAAAGGGCGAATGACTATGACATATGGTGGATACAAATCCAACAACTTTTTTTATGAGAACAACTTTTTTTTGTAACAAGGGCATCAACTCCATCCTTAAACTGTTCAGAATGAAGCTCAAAAACTTGTAATGTACTTGTAATTGATAACAAAAGTTGTTTTCTTAAAAATGGAATGTGAGTGGGGCGCAAAAGGTTAAAATCACTGATCTAGAATATTACAATACGAGGAGGGACTGCGGCGTTAAGGCCTTTGTTTCCATTGTTCTGAGAGGAGTATTCCGTTCACGGCTCCCGCTCTCTCTGCTATTCTTCCAAATCCCTCTCTTAGGGTCTCATGGAATCTTCTGAGACCAAAATTCATATTTGAGAGGCTTCCGATAGACTCAGGTTTGCATCTTGGAATCTTCTGAGGGACCAAAGTTCGTATTCTGGAACTTCTGAGTTCTGTTTGATAAAATTCTTTAAAAAAATGAAATGGGGAAAACCATTTTGCTTCTTATCCTTCGAACGTGTTAAACTCTTATTGGCCTTATTTTAACCTGCCACCATAACAACCATCAGCTATTTTGCCAGGGCATTTGAATACAGCCATCTTCCTTCCCCTTCTGTAAAGTGTAGTTCTGCCTCTTGTATTAAGCCACTTATGATTTGCATCACCACGATTCACTTCGTGGCCGAAAGGGAACAGGTTCGTGAGAATTCTGCTCCCTCCCAACTCACCGCAGCTTCATTAGTCGCCTCTGTTACTGTTATAATTTGTTTTGAATTAATTTCATAACTAACCTGTTTTTTCTTTCTTTTATTAGGTAATACTTTGTTTAAAGTAAGACCAGAAACCGCTGCACAACAGATACAACCTTACCTCAACATAATACACACATGGACAATAAAAAACTCATTAAAGCTAAACGCCACCAAAACAATGACCACTCTCTTCACACCAGACCCTGCAGAATACAACACAACCCTAAATCTAAACCTACAAAACATAACACTACCCACCACAAAAGAACCGAAGGTCCTTGGCCTCACTTTCGACCCCAAACTCACATACTCAAAACACATACAGAACACAATAGTCAACGCCATGAAAACACTCAAAGAAGTCATCAAGGCACTCACAACTACACACCGGGGAAAACCAAGGAAACGTTCATCAACACATACAAGACAATCACAAGACTAGGACTAGAATACGCCAACACAATCTGGTCTCCAATCATTTCAGAGACCAACACCAAAAAACTACAGACAATACAAAACACAGCCCTCCGCACTTCCACATGATGCACTCTTGACACAAACACCCAGCATCTACACAACGAGACGAACATCCTACCAATCAAAATCACCTAAAGATACATGCATCACAACTCAGGCAGAAAACGCAACATCTAAATCATCCCTTCCACCACATCACCAGACAACTTCCCAATCACCGACACAATAAACAGACCATTTTCAATAACAACAACAACTACACCACCAACTTAGACACAGACCCAACACAACATCAGAAAACACAATCAAGCAAAACATAAAAACAATCAACTCTCAGATCACCCAACAATAGTTGACACACATAACCCACGACAAAATATTAAGTGCATCACAAACAGTCACAAAGCAGATCAGAAGAACACTAGAACAGATACGAACAAACAGATCACCACTCTTACATCATACATGCACAAGATATCTCCCACCACCCATACAACACCAAACTGCCCCAAATGCCTAACACAAATAGATGGCACCACACATCTTTTCAACTGCCCACAGATACACACAGACCTGGGCCCGGTGGATCTCTGGGAGAGACCCCGGGAGGCCGTGGGTCCGGTTAACTGAGGTGGGGCCTGAAATAGGTGTGAGGGTCCCCGACCCATTGTCAGGCCGGGGATGGGGTCGAAACTACAACCACTGGACTGATCTAGCCAGCGCCCTTTCCTTTGCCCCCCCCCCCCCCGACACACACTCAAGAAAAGGGAGAGGACTCACTTTAAACGCACGGGAACTTTAAGGAGACCACCCCCGTCCAAATTAGTGACCGCAATGCCAAAGGTGGCTTGTAGTTGTGGCTGGGCCAAAACCACATTTGAGTGAGAGAATTAGCTTGCAAGGTCGTGTGTAGGCCATTGTATATATATTTACCGAAATGGTCGCATGCGCCTAATATTATTGCTTTAGTCCGAGTTATTTGCATTTTTCCTTGTTTATTCTGTATATATAATTTTTTTTCTGCATACATTTGTTTGCGATTGTATTGGGTGGTGGGAATATATATATATATATATATATATATATATATATATATATATATATATATATATATATATATATATATATATATGCAAATTTTGTTGAAGACCATTGTGTATTTTGCCTTAATTAATTTTCTTTGGCAACTTTCTCTTCTTCTAACTATCTTTTTTATTCCATCTTGTAGATGGTGGATTACTTGTCCAGTATTCATCTCTCTTTTAAATGAATGTGTTTGGTAAAAAGAAACTAAATTGCTAAGCTATCGATCTTATTCGATCATCTTCGGAGCGTTTTGAAATGTTCTTGCCTCCTTTCCCGATGTAATGAGTAGAGTGATGATCTGGCAGAGTGAAAGATGGTATAATAATCACTCTATATGAAAAGATAGTAGAAGGTAAAAAAGTTGGTGAAGTGGGGGGGGGGGTGCCCTTGTTTTAGGGGCATCGTTAGCTTGCTTCATTTATTAATTTATTTTTCCTTTGTTTGGGTATTGTTGTGTTCTTATGTTTTCGTTCTGTGCGTGTTCTTCTTGTTATTCTTCATTGTATTTGTTCTTTGTTTGTGTGTGATATTTTAAACTGTGTACTTGAGCTTTCAAGCCTTTGTAAGCTTGCAGTTATGTGTGTGTACTTCGTGTCAATGATCTTCTTTAGTTTAGCGTGTCGTGAATTTATGATTTGATTTTTGTGTCACCATGGTGTGTGTTGCTGGTGTTTTGTGTTTTTAGGTGTATATTGGTATTATGTTTTCCTCCGAACAGACTTTGGTGCTCGGGAATCGCCGGTTACGACCGACTTCCCCGTGCAACCTGGCAGGGATGTTTATTCTGCGTCCAGTTCTTCGTAACTCTGGTAGGATATCATTGGCCATTGTGGACCAGACTTTCTTGGCCAGTTTTTGGGTAGCGACATTTATCGGCTCCAGTTTCTGCCTGCGGTGCAGGTCCCTCTGCCGAAGTTGATCCCTTCTTCTGCATTTGTTCATGAAGAGGGACGCAGAGTTCTGTACTCGCTGGAGCCTTTTCATAGCTGTTTTGCTGGCCGTTTGAGTCACTACTGCGGGGTAGATAAGCTTAGCCCGGATGAACGACAGGTATAATTTCCTGATGTTCGCCGAGCTGAGTTCTCTGAACCTGTATAGCTTAGAGATTTCTCTCCTCGCCATATTCCGCCTCACCGTGTAGTGCTTCGAGTATCCGCGGTCGGAGATTTTTAGGCCCAGAATGTTGCCTACGGCGGAGTAACCGTATCTCCTCCCATCAATCATGATGGGCCACGTCAACTCACGGCCCAGCGGGAGAATTGTGAATTTCTCCCTGTTTGTCCGGATTTTCCACTTTTTCTCGAAGTTGTTGATGTTCGAGATCTCCGCGATGGTGTTGTTTGCCTGGCTCCTTGCTTTACTTTCCCTACAGGGGACGATCTGAGTGATGTCATCTGCGTATTGCAGGTACATCGTGTCCCCGTGGATTGGAGTAGGGAGGTCGATGGTAAAGACCAGGTAAAGCAAGGGACTCAGGCAGCTCCCCTGGGGAACGCCCGCTTTAAGTTCGAATTCTGGACCCTTGTGATCTTCTATCATGATACGCGCCCTTCTGTCCATGATGAAGTCACAAAGAATCCTTTCCAGGACCGGGTTTAGCTGGAGACTTAGGATCTTGTATTGCAGTCCACTCAGCCAAACCTTGTCGAAGGCCTTCTGCACATCCCTCATCACGATGTCTACGTAGTGACCCTTTGCACGGCATTGCGCGATCTTTTCTGTTAGGAGCGCCAGGGCATTTTCAGTGCCCCGTTTTGGTCTAAACCCATGTTGTGCCAGGTTGTGCGCTCCTAACTCGTCGAGTTGATTTTGTAGCCTACTGGCTATAATCTTCTCGAAGATCTTGCCGGGTACTTCTAGGAGAGAGATTGGGCGGTAGTTGGCCACTTGGTCTGGGGGCTTGTTCCCTTTCGGGATAAAGATGATTTTTGCCATCTTATACCCGTCTGGGAAGTAGCCTGTATTCAGGGAGGCGTTCATGATGTTGACCATTCCCTGAATAATTTGCCTAGGGGCATTCACTAGGTTGTTCTTAGTGAGCCCAGACCATCCTGGCGCCCTCTGTTTGAAGGACTTAATGGTGTTAATCGTCTCTTCAACAGTGATCGGGCGTCCGTGGTCAACCATCTCTCTCTCTCTAGACACTTGCGGTTGTGGGTGGGTCCTATGTATCATCGTTCCGAGGTCGTCGAGCAGTTGGTCTTCGAAGTCCTGGTCGAAATCGTCGTTCTCCTCAGGTGAGATCGCAAAGACCTCTTTCCAGTGGTCCCTGAATTTTCTTTCTAGGGTATCCGGATCTTCTATGAATATGTCGCCATCTTTGATTTTAATCCCAGGCCTGGGAGGCAATCCCCTAAGTCTTCGGATGCTATTCCAAAAACGTACAGGATTAGTCTCCCGGTCTAGTCTGCCAATGATATCATCCCAGATTTCTTTCTGTTTCTCGAGGATTGTGTTTTTCATAGCCTCGCTTAGTTGTCTCATTCGGGCTTTCTTTTCCCGGGTCGGGCCTGTCCTACCGACTTCTTCATAAATTTCCCTGTGTTCCCTAGCGATGTCCCTCATTTCATCCGTCCACCTAGGTTGCGGGAGCATTTTGTATGAGATCTTGGGGACGCATCTTTCGTCGGCTTGGATGAGGCGATTGGTGATGTTCTCAATCTCCTCATCAATTTCCTCCAGATTTGCGTCCTCCAGGTCAGCTGGGTGATAGGCGCTGAGCATCTCTCTGTACTGCTCCCAGTTAGCTTTCGCATAACTTTTCCTATGTGGGACGGGCCTGAGCATTGGCGCAAGCGAAATGTTGGTGATAATTGGGACGTGGTCGCTCGGGACTACTGGGCCAGGTTCGTTGGCGATGTTAAAGGGGAATTCCGGGCTCACTAACACAATGTCCGGTTTTGTCGCCGAACAGTCTGTTATATAAGTTGGGAAGTCAGGTCCTACTCTCTGGACTCTATTTCTGTCGAATAGTAGTTCCAGATTTCGTCCCATTTGGTCAGCGCACCTGTAGCCAGATGCACGGCAGCGGGCGTTTAGGTCCCCGCCTAGCAGCGCTAGCCTTTTGTGCCCGAACAGGGTGAAGAAGTTGTTGATCGGTAGGTACTGTCGCCTGGGTGGCTGGTAGGCTGCCACCACAGTTAGGCCACCAACCAGGGTCGGGATTTCGACTGCCACGAATGATTCATCTAAGTCCGGCAATGTTCTGTACTTGATGTTTTTTCTGATAGCGATGGCTGCGCCATCGTATCGTTCTTGGGTGTGATTCTTCTGTATAACATTGTAATTGTGTATTTTTATGTTGTCTGTGGTTGTGTCTATACCATGCTCCGATATGAGGATGATGTCTGGGTCCACTGTACGGAAGATGTTGCCGTAAACAATGGATTTTCCCTTCCATCCATCCACATTCAGAGTAAGTATTTTCAAGGCGTTGTTTGTGTTTTCCAGTCTGAGATGTTATGTGTTTTAGTGTACTTCTTGGTGTTCTTATGTTTTGAATCTCCCGTTGCATATTTCCTTAAACTCTTGATTGTTTAGGGCAATGCAAGAGTCTTTGTAAATTTTAACTGCGCCTTCATGCAGTGCTTCCTCTACTTCTTTTTCTTTTAAGCTAGCGGCGTAGACCCATTTAATGCTCCCTTGTTGGATTCCCTTAAGGATTTCCGTGGGGGAGAGTTTTTCTGGGTGGGGAATCTGCTCGTTTGAGACGATTCTGAGGTCGATCTCCTCTCCGTCGTACTTGTATGTACGCTTCGAGGTCTTCGACCTACTTCTGGAGCTCACAGGGCTCTTGGTTGCCCTGTTCACTGCTTCGTCCGCTTCAGAGTCCGAGGAAGCTCCGCTGGTCAAGTTACCCTCGGCTTCTTTCAGCTTCCTTGCAGCCTTCTTCTCCATCTTTTCGCGTCTCTTTGCCGCTTCTAGACGGGGGTCCAGCCGGGACGTGCTGGCCTTCGTGTTCGATGAGCTTTCCGCCGTTTTTGTCTCGGTCACGATTTTTTCTTTGGGGAATGGGGTTGCTGGGGCCTCTGTTGCTTTTTCAGAACCGAACTGGAGTCTCAGTACGTCTCCCGATGGTGGGTCATCGGGAAACCACATCTCCTCCATGCCGTTCTTCTTGAGCATGAGGTTGAGGGTCTTTGAAAATGTCCCTGGACTTGTAAGATTATTCACGTGCGCGAAGAGTATGCACGTTAAAATCTTTGTCGAGTTCTCTTTCTCGAGCTTTAGGTATTGTTTCTTCTGGGATTGTGGGGTCTCTATTATGTTTGGGGCTCTCTTCACGGCTTGGGCGTAGGAGGTACTGGCTTTCTTCTGGTCTTCAAACTTCTTCTTCCTCACAATTTCTTTCCTTTGGGGGCAGGACATTGCCATCGCCCCATGGTTAAGGCCGCAGTTTGGGCATTTTTCTTTCGCTGCCTTACACTCCCTCCATCCATGGCCTGATCCACTGCATCTGGAGCAAGTGCTGTTGGTCTCCTTGCAGTCCTTCATTGTATGATGTTCCAGCTTGTAACAGAGGAAGCAAATTTGGATGGGAGTAAATTCCTCCCTTTCCATCTGGTCCACGCTGATCTTGGCGTTGAACACCAACAAGCCCCTCTCCTTTGCCTTCTGTGCCATCTGCGTGTCTGAAAAGATGACTTTGAAGACATGCTGGTGGTCGGTGTTGTCCCGTTTGTTACGGAACTTCACCACTTCCACCACACTGGCCCATGACTGGTTCTTCTGGATTTCCTCCTTTATCTCCAGGCTGGAGTGTTGGCCTATCCAGGGGTCTAATTGTCGGCACACTATGCTTCGGTGCGCCTGTATCTGAGGGGGAGTGCTAGGCTGGAGGCCTATTTCCTCCAAAACCTTCCGACCTTCCTCTTTGGTCAGGGTCTCCACGTCTGCCTCTCTTTCGCAGACAGCGGAGTAGCCGACGGGGGTGTCAATTAGTCTCGGGATGGCTACATTGAGCTTCCCGAAAATTTGAGAGAACACCGTTCCCCGGTCTGGCTTAGTTTGCCCAGCGATTGTCGTTAGTGGGACTCTGGTGGCTGGGTGGGAAGCCATTGTTAATCTGCACTTGCAGCCCCTCGACTGGGGGGTGCAAGTCTCCTTCTCAAGTGCCTCTTGATAGGTGGCACTGAAAAACTTCTTATGTGTGTATGTGTGTGTGTGTGTGTGTATCTTACGGTTTAATAATTTTTACGTTTTTCTTTTTATGTTATTTGCAGGTTTTTCCTTGGGGACGAAAAGAGGCCCCCCCCCACGTTCGCCGGTCGCCTGGATGGAAATGAAGATTGCCTTTTAGGTGAAGAATGATGATGAATGAGATGAGTCCGGGTGAGATCCTCTCAGGGGTGTGATTGTATGGCGGACTTATTGACAACGCCGCCCCCCCGAGGGTTTTAAATCGCGACTGCTCCCCAACATAGCATAGAGACGGTTTTGACCCTCTATGATCCTGGGAGGGGCCTCCGCCGTATTTAGGCACCAAAGGTTGCAGTCCGTCCCTTGTCCGGAATGTTTCTGACATTGTTCTCTACTGTGGGCTACTCCTCAAACCAGCTTCCTCCAATGCCCCCAATTATGGCCAAGCAACTGCCTGACATAGTTGGGACGAAACATGAATGGCAATTTCACTTCACATCTGACAGCGGTTCACGCGGGGAGGTGGGCCGAGGACTTAAGCAGTCATCCGCTTAAGTTGGGCCGCTGAAAATAAAGGGGGTGATGATGGTTAGTGAGTGAATGATGATGGGGTTGGACGTGACACCAGGATACTAACGTTTTTTGTAATATTTGGTCCTAAAAATAGGAACCAAATTTTTCGGAGGCGTAGGCAAAAATTGCCTAAAAATTTTCCTCCTTTACCAGTTGGTAAGATGCCTGTACGAGGTACTTTCTGCCAAAAATTCCGAGCTAGCAGAGTGAAAAACGGATGATATATTTATTATTAGAAAAAGCATAAGACATTACAATAAATTAATATATATAATGTAACAGTAATAGAGTTGAAAAAAAGAAAAATATATCGCTGAAAAGGAGAAGGAATTTAGGGGAAGGCAAAGTACATATAGAGGGGTTCTCCTGGAGCATATCACGCAGGAGTTCAGCTTTTTATACATTCAATATTTCTATTTACACTTTAAATATTACCCTTTAATAGGGTTTAGTTTATATAATCACATTTTAATCTAATGATTGGTTCCTATTTGTTTATTAATCCGATTATTTAATACTCATATTTGCACTCTATTTCACTTATCGGCTTCTATTACATTTGTTATAGTTTTACCATCACTTTAATCACATTTCTATATCATTATTCTAACTTTATTATTCTATACTTATTTTTGCTACTATTTACACTTATCATTATTTTAATAATCCACTATGCTATTATTGTATACTTATTTTAGTTTTTTTTTGTTTTTTTTTTATTATTTACACTTACTCTTATTTATTTCTTGTAACTATTTTTGCAATTTTCACTTCTTAGTACCTATCGTACTCCCATTTATTATTACAATTTAATTTAGCACTTATTATTATTCACATTCACTCATTGATTTACTATTTACAACTTAGTTGTTTAAGTATTGAATGCTACACTTTATAATTTTCAATAAATATAAATTAGTTATTTATGAAACTATATTTGTATGTTTATGCACTTATTTGATATTATTATTATTTAATCATGAATTTTTACACTAACACTTTATAATTATCATTAAATAAAAATTAGTTATTTATTAAACTAGATTTATATGTTTATGCACTGTCCTGATTTTTTCACTTTTTTATTGTTTAGCACTTCCTTACACTATATCCGACGTCTTCATCCCGCTTTTGATGCGTTTGAAGGTCGGCGCGTTTACCGTGTGAAGGCTCGTGTCCGGAATATACACGGTCCCACTACACATTAGACCTTCGATTTCTTTTGGGGACCAAGGCCCCTCGAAGGTCCATTTGAAGTCACCGTTGCGAATTCCTTGCACTAATTTTACTTGGTTACCTCTTTCCGGACGCCGATTGATGCTTCCGAAGATTTTCAGCTTGAGCTCCTCTCCGTCGAAAAAAAGTCCTTTTTCAAGGACCTCGGTTCTCTCGGTGAGAGGCACTCCTGGATAGCTATCATCATCTTCGGAGCACTCGTCGGTTTCCGTATGTCCGTCTTCTATTTCCTTTGTAATTGTCTTTGTGTTCTTCTTCTTTCTTTTCGATTTCTTCGGGCTGCTTTTGGGGGTTGCTGGGCTTTCCTTTTTGTCTTCCTGGCTATCATTTTCTTTGTTTTTTGTGGACTTCGGTTGTCTTCTTTCTTCATCTTGTTTGGGCTGTTCCTCTGGAGTTTCCTTCGGTTCATCCACAAACTTGATGTTGAGGACATCCTGCGACGCTGGGTTCGGGGGGAACCACAGCTTTTTCTTTACCCCATTATGTTGGAGCATGGTGTTCAGCTCCTCCGAGAAGCAACCTGGGCGTGCAAGGTTCGCCAGGTGGGCGACAATGACCATAGTCATGATCTCCTTGCACTCCATTGGCATTACCAGTTTCGGAGAAGCACTTTCTGTTGGTGTTGTTGTAGATGCTGCAGCGGCGTAAGATGTTCCGCTTGACTTTGCCTCCTTTTCCAGTTTTGACTTTTGGCGCTTTTCTCGGATTTTTTCCTTGCGTAGGGGACATCTCATGGCAAGAGCCCTGTGTTCCCCTCCGCAGTTTACGCACCTTTCCTTCTCTTCCCTGCACTCTCTCCAACCGTAGCCGGTTCGAGAGCATGCCGCGCAGGTTTGCTCTTTTTGGGGGCAGTCCCTCGTCGCATGGCTTTCCAGGGCGAGGCATTTTTGGCAGTTTTCTAGAAAGATGAATTCCTCTGCTTCAATCTGCTCGGGAGCTATCCTGAGGTAGAACCCCAGCAGACCGTCTCTCATAGCCTTTTGTGCCATTTCTCTCTTCGTGAAAATTATTTTTACGAGGCTCTTCCCAATCTTCTCCACTTTGGAGATCTTGGCCCAGGATTGTTTAGATAGCAGCTCGGCCTTAATGTCCTCAGTGGAGTTGTCCAGGAAGAAGGGGTCTACGCGTTTCAGGATGATCGTGCGACTCACGAGCAACTCGTGGGGGACGATCGCTTCCAGTCCAATTTCTTTCAGTGCAGGTCTTGCGTCTTCAGAAACAAGGACCTCCACGTCCTTGCTCTTCCAACACACCGGAGCCCACCCATTAGATGTCTCGAGGAGACGGGTTAGCTCGATATTGAGCTTTCCGACTACTTTTTCCAGCACGGCTTCCCTTGTGGGTTTTTTGTGCCCCGCAATTAACCGGAGGGGGATCCGTTTGGTGTCCTGGGGGGCCGGGGGACCCATGTCCCCCTGCGGGCACTGCTGCCCTTCCCCCTTCTGGGCCTCGCCTGTGTCACTGGAAGGTGGAGGGCCTCACTGCACCGACGTGGGGTGCGTGGCTTTTTGATTTGGATGAGGTTTCTGGCAGTCCTTGCCTAAAACTTTTCCTCCTTTGCCGGTGTAGATATTCCGGAACTCAGTACTCTACTCTACTCAGGTACTCAGAGTGAAAAAAAACGATTTTTTAGGGGTATTTGTTCCGCCTTGGTTAAACGTAACGTTAGAGGAAATGAGCCACTCCTGTGAGTGGGATTTTAAAAATAGTTTTAATGTGCGATTCCAGCTTGTCGCCTGACTGTTGATGGCCGGCTTATCTTCATTTATTAATATGACTTCTAAGATGTTAAGCCTCCCTTTATTAAACTCTTTTCTCTCGCTAGGTTAATATTATGGACACTCTCCATATGGTTCTTAGGTCCTCCGCTTTGTAGATGAATAGTTAACCGTCTCAAAAGTGTGGTAGTTGTCACGCCAATATTTTTTGAGTTTTTATAATGCTTACAGTCTTTATCGGGGCAGATGAACTCGTAAACTATGTTGGTTGACTTGAGATTCGAGGAGTTTAGGCAGATGTTATTTTTTCATCAGAAGATTACTGGCTTTTTTTTGTTTTATAATAGATGATAAGTTGGATTTTATCCGTTTGATTTTTATCCTTGATGTTACAGTTAATAATCTCCTTGATGTTTTTTTTCATCTATTTTATAGGCCCTGGACATCTGGTTTCTGTAATTCACTTTGATGTTGTTGACTTCTCCATGATTACTTTCAGTTTTATCCGCATGTTTGTAATGGTTATTTAAAAATGATTGGAATTGTTTGTCAATCATGCTGTTTGAGAAACCATTATTCACGAGTATTTGTTTTACTCGTGCAATCTCTTGGTGGAAAGGTTCCCACGTAGAGCAACATTTATAAGCTCGGCGGATGTATGAGCCGATTACGCTTATTTTGTACCTTTCAGGGCATTCATTCTCTGCATTGAGGCATCTTCCCATGTCCGTACATAGGAAAACTGCTAGATCCTGTAAATACTCGCATTAGACGCTTGATTTAGTATTTCATTGTATTTTAGCCTTTTTCTCTTTGTAGAGAGGAAGATTGTTATAATTTGATTGGATTAAGTTCATAACTAACCTGCTTTTCTTTCTTTTATTAGGTATTACTTTGTTTAAAGTAAATTAACGAAGTTCACATATTACCTGAAAGTATGAAATAGAATTATTGCTGACAATAATGTATGAAAGTGAAGATCTTTCAGTTCGACTACTAACTAGACTCCTTGGTTTGTGAAACCAACATTATGCCACTTATACATTGCCATTAATAATTCTTTGTTTGTGAAATGTACATGTGCCTATATTTGTGTTTGTGCTTATGCGAGAATGTGTTTATTATATGTATTATCTTTTGTATTCTTATGTTCTGTGTTTATTACAGTGAAATAAAGCCATCGTTCGTAGAATTGTTTCATTTGGGCTCCTTCAGCTACATACATTTCTGACGTGTTAACTTCCCCTAACTTCAGTCCTTGTTTCTAAAACCTTTTTTACTAACTTTCGAGTGGAGATGTTCTCATTAATTTTAACCTATCCTCGACTTTCCTATCTCAGTTGCCCGCCAGTTTGTGGTTATTAGGGGGTTATGGAGAAAAGGGGACAACCAACACCGAGTTATCCATTATGTTGTTGTTGTTGTTTTTGAGAGCCTTGATGCCTTGTGGCGTATGTGCCTTGTTGCTCGAGTCCAGCTTTATAGTCACGGGAGTTGTTGTGATTTCCTCAGGAATTCGCAGGTGAAGCGGATAATGGTGGATCGGTTGTAAGGAGAGACAGGGAAGGGGGAGGGGCAGCAGCCAGTAGTGTGAGTAGGTCAAAGGTGGGAACGTTCAAGGCACGGAGTCTATGCGCCAGGGCTTGGCGGTGGGAGTAGAAACATGGGCAGTGGAGTAGGAAGTGTTCCACTGTTTCCTCTATGTTCCGGCACCAGGGACAGACTGGATTAGGGAAGAGGTTCATCCGGTGGAGGTGAGCGTTGAGGGATATGTGGCCCAGCCGTAACTGGGTGAGGGCGACGTCCAGGATCCGTGACTGTTGTCTGATGCAGGGTTGTGGTGAGGAGTCTGTGCGGTAGCTGCCCATGGAGGTGTTGCGGAGGGAGTCGTGGAGGCTAAGGCCCATGCTAAAGGGCAGGCGGCGGAGAGTGTGTTTTTGGCAGCGGAGTGTGGGAGCGGAAAGGAAGTTAGGTCTTCCTGAATCAGGCCCATCTTGGCAGCAGCATCTGCTATATCATTCCCTCTGATGTATTAGTGGGATGGCACCCACTGGAGGGTGATCGCCCATCGGACCGATCTGAGGGACAGTAGTAGGTTCTGCGGGGTGTGAACGAGGGCGGTGGATGACCGTGTGCGTCGGCAGAGTAGGAGTTGAAGAGACGACCGGGAATCTGCGAAAATGACTGTTCTGGTCGAGGCATGGTTTGTGTTGAGATGGCTCAGGGCCTGCAGGATTGCAAATAGTTCCGCGGTCACTATGTCTATCTCTGGAGGCAGCCGCCAGGTTTGGCAGATGGTGGAGCGGGGGACGTAAATGGCAGCTGCAGTGGAAGAGGGAAGGGGGGAGAGCGGGAACCGTCAGTGTATCCATTATTTTCCGTACAAAAAATTTAACTCACACTACAGCGCTCTTTGAAGTGTTTATACAATCTACTTTTGAATAAATTAATTGTAGTGCCTGAAAAAAATATCAAGAGGTGCATTTCATCAATTGATCACCTATGTAAAAAAAAAAATCTTCACTACGTTTTTGCAGAATTTGTAAAGATGAAAGCCTTGGTAAAATCAAAACAAAACGATATTTCATTGTCTTACCTCGATCTTCACAGGAACTGGGTGTGGCTTATCTCATCGACCAAGCGGCACCATCCATTCCTCTTGGTAACTCTACGCTGTAACGTGTTGAGCATTTCAACATCTCTAGCCATAAATTAACTTCAAAACAAAACTGAACCCCGTATTCCAAAGGTGGTCGAGCCATGGATTTACATTGGTGATCCCCCTTTCTCCCCTATTCAGAGTCACACAATAATCCAAGCATTTGTACATATTACATCTTATTCAGATGAAATGGGATACCTAGGGATTTCAAGATGATTATGGGAACAAAGAGATGTCAATCATTCGATAAGAAAATAAATGTCAAGAGAGATTAGAATTTGAGGGAGCAAATTTTGCATTAGGCATTCCAAAGTTATTTAGGGTGCGATCTCGGATTAAAAAAGGGGAATTAAAATATATCTTTAATAAAGAAAAAAACAAACCATGTCAAAAAGAGCATGCAAAGACTTGTTATCCAAAATATAATGAATACCTTCCCTATAATACTAAAACCACGTTTAACAAACTTAATGATCAAGTGACAGATTATTCATTAGAAAACTACAATAACAAGGTATGCTGACCAAAGTCGCGTGCTCTCACTTATTATGATTTATGACCTTACGGCATTCAAAACTTTCAATAATTCCCGGACTAACCTTGGAAGGACCTTAGCAATTATATCACTCGAAAGAGAATGTAAAGAACATAAATGTTTCAAATTTCGTTAGAATCGGCCGAATAGTTATGAAGTTATTGCCAAATAATTCCCCAGTTGACCTAGGGACGACTTTGTCACTTATATCATTCGAAAGAGAATGTTAAACAACATAAGGGTTTCAAACTTCGTTAGAATAGGCCGAATAGTTATAATGTTATTTACAAAACAAAATAATTCCCGAGCTAACCTTGAAAGGACCTTGGCAATTATATCATTCGGAAGTGAATGTAAAACAACACAAGGGTTTTAAATTTGATTAAAATCGGCCGAATAGTTATGATGTTATTGCCAATTAATTGCCAAGTTAACCTTGGGATGACTTTGGCAATTATATCTTTCGAAAGAGAATGTAAAACGACATGAGAGTTTCAAATTTTTGTTAGAATTGGCCAAAGAGTTATGATGTTTTTGCCAATAATTACCAAACTAATCTTGTGAAGACTTTAACAATTATATCTTTCAAAATAGAATGTAAAAAAATATAAGGGTTTCAAATTTCGTTAGAATCGGCCGAATAGTTAGGATGTTTTTGCCAATAATTACTAGGCTTATCTTGGGAGGACTTTTGCAATTATATATTTCGAAAGAGAGTGTAAAACAACATAAGAGTTTCAAATTTCGTTAGAATCAGCCAAATAGTTAGGATGTTTTTGCCAATAATTACTAGGCTTATCTTGGGAGGACTTTTGCAATTATATATTTCGAAAGAGAGTGTAAAACAACATAAGGGTTTCAAATTTCGTTAGAATCAGCCAAATAGTTAGGATGTTTTTGCCGATAATTACTAGACTAATCTTGGGAGGACTTTGGCAATTATATCTTTCGAAAGAGAATGTAAAACAACATAGGGGTTTCAAATTTCGTTAGAATCGGTCATATAGTTACAATGTTATTACCAGACCGACGGACCGACATGGCGAGATCTAGAGTCGCACGCGACTAAAAATGTGCAATTTTGGTAAACATGATCGAGACGAGATCGTCTAACATAAATGAGTAAAGTAATGGTAACTGCAATGCACCACGCAGTTATAGTATGCGGTTACCAAAGCAACGAGTGTAGTCACCTTCACACTACATCGGGCACTCCTGTGGGACGCTGTTCATCCACACCAAGCAAGTAGCTGTATCCAAGAGACCAATCTAACAGCCCTAAAAAGTACTGTGTCAATTGGGTATTTTAACCTTCATTTCGGCTGTCGCAGTACCCGGGATCCTTTTTACCCACCCGTGTGGGCACGCCATATCTTACAATAGTAAGGAAAACTTCAGTGTACACAGTGATGGAGTCACTTGCTTGGCGTAGATGAAGAGCGTCCCCCAGGCGTGCCCGATGTAGTGTGAAGGTGACTAAACTCATTGCTATGGTAACCGCATAATTAAGCGAAGCAACTAAAATACTTTTAGATTAGTTTAAAAAGTTAGACGAATTGAAATAATGGATAAAGAAGCCAACGACTGAACTAAACAAGTTTGTTACAAACAACTACGCAAAAGTCCCTCAGCATGGATGGGGAACCTTTGGCACCGAATTCAGGCTCACCTTTAAAAAAATCCCACTTCATTAAGTTTTGTGTTTCACCAAAGTAAAATACAATTTTATTAAGAGTAAGAGAAATAAAATATATTAAAGAAAAAAACAGATAAGAGTAGCAATAAAAAAAGTGATAGAAAAGAAAATAACCTGCTATTCAAAACCATTTAACTCCACATTTATAATCCCGATAAAATAATGCTTTTTTGCCTATTTAATATTGCTTTTTAAAATTTGCTAAACTGTATCAACAATTATTATATATAATGTAAACATTGGGACGTGATGGCAAAAAGCTCATAATTAATTGTTTATTCTATCGCTGATGTTAAAGACGTCTTTAACCTGTGTGGGAACATATACTATAATTGCTCTCTTAAACTATATTAAAAATCATATAAGCTAAAAGGACCTTTAATTAAAGTTCAACGACTAAACTTTCTAAAGTCTAGATTGATATCAACCTTACATTAACTACAATAATAAGTTTCAACATTCTGTGATTTTACCTCTTTGGTGTTTTTTATAATTCAAAATGATCCTCCAGTATTTAAAAACAAACAAATAATCCTATTTTCTTCAAAACTTCGGATTGCACGTTGCAAATTTTCGTTCTAAAGATTTGTCAGATTTTTGGCACACGCATTTAAAAAGGTTTCCCACCCGTTTCCTACATACACCCTATCTCACAAATCAGGAGAAAAAAACCCAATTGAGAATAACAAATTACTTAAATAGATGAAATGACGCCTAATAATATGCAAATAACAAGAGAAAACAGCAAATGACCGACAAGGGATTCAAATATCAGCAAAAAAGATAATCGAAACAGTTGAAGAATTCTGTTAGAATTATCAGTCTTGTATCAGCACACAAATTACTTAGCAACAACAAACAAGAACATTCGACGGCAGCCAGCCAGCGGAAGAGGCAGGTTTCATAAGTAACTCTAGTACATATAATTATCCTCAATACGTTCAACAACTATTGCAGAAAACTGTTGAATACGAAATATCTATCGAAATGGAATCTCTCGCTAATTTAGTAGTTACGGAGTTGGATTTCTAGCGTCAAGGTATCAGGTTCAATCCCAGGCGAGAGTGAACCCATAATTCAGCGCAGGTAGAGGTCTGGACACCGATTAGTGGACGCACTGTACTTTCCTCCATGGGGTAAGTATATTTTACACAGGTCATCACAGTCACTTTGGCAATCCCAGCATCGCTGTCTTCCCTCTCTCGTCTTCACAACACAACATACACACAACCGTCTTCTTTTTTCCGAAGAATTCTGCCTTTGGGTAGTTGTATTCACATACCCCAGACGCGGACAGGGTCCATTACACCCTGGCATGACGATGGTTCCTACCTAATCGCTGGTTAGTGCAACTCCCCCCCCCCAAAAAAAAACCCGACAAAAAACAAACAACAACACAAAAACAAACAAAAACAAAACAAAACAGTAAATACTTTCCCGGCTCCTGGTGTCCTCGGACCCACCAGCGATAGTGATGCTAATCTTTATGTTCGTTTGATTATCCGCTTGAAGGAGGGCATCCTGTTTACCTACCCCACTAAATGTCGGTTTTAAACTATGAAAAATCTTTCGATTATGTTCCGGGATCACTACAATAACAATCAATTAATAAAACCAACAGTGATATACTTTCCTGGGTAAACCATCCTGCCACATTATAATTTAAGTTGCACTGAACCAGAAATAAAAAAGGAGTAAGGTACTGAGTCCATCTCTCTCCCAATCTGTTTACGGTATTCTTTGAGGAGATTTTTAGGCCATGAGTGGGAACAAAAGAGAAGCAGAATCAATGGGAACTATTTAATTACGTTCGCTTTAATGGTGACAGTATTATTTTCGTCGAATCCAGAATAATTGCAGTCAATTGTAAGAGATTATCACAGGGCTGTCTCACAGACAATGGTAACGGACTTGTCACAGGACAATCTCATAGTCATTGGTAACAGACTTATTACAGGACATTCTCACAGTCATTCTTAACTAACTTATCACAGGACAGTCTCTCAATGCCAGACAACAATGATAATCGATAGTGTGGGAGAAGATAGAGCGTGCTAAAGTAAATCAGTTGAAGAACAAAATTAGGGATCGGACCTGTAAGAAAGCTTAGCTACATCTTTAACAGTGGCATGCTTCTATGCTTAACACTTAAAGTATTTATGCAATGCATCACGTGAATTTGAACATAGAAAATTGAAACATGACATAACACTATAAGTAGACAAACTGTGGTCATAAATGAAATAACCAGATAGCATAAAATTTGCTGTTTAATTAATTATACGTGAATAATATTCTTTAAAATTCTCTATAATCAACATAAATTATGAAGGCTATAACTACCTACACTATTAATTATTTAAAAAATGAAATACTATGATAATTAACTTGAATCTAACTTGATTTGGTAACGAATGGAAATCTGGTACCTGCCACTCAATTTGTTTTTCGGTTATTAAAAAAAAACAAGGATGAATGAGAAGAGGGAAGGCTAAAAAAATGAAATTTTAATAAAATTTAGTGAAATAAATTTTGAAACGAATGAGGAATTAAATTTTGAACAAATGGATCATACAAAACTGTAATACATCGGTAGACAAACAATATTCTTGAGTTCAAGAAGGGATTCGATGACAAGAAGAAAGCGATGAGATCAGTACTTTATTACTGAAGGAGAGGTATAGTACGGCTTTCGGTTTTCCTCTACAGCAATGGCTTCTCCAGGCCTTTGTTCCCGGAGCAGGTCAAAGAGGGCTTCTGTTATTGCTTTCTGCCTGAGAAATATAAGGAAAAAAATGATGATAACTAAAAGATAAAAATTAATATGAGAGTAAAGAGAGAAAAATGCAGTCGAAGAGTCTCGTCGAATTTATCAATAAAGACGGGAGGGATGATAAAGATGACGTTTTACTGAGCATAGAGGATATAGTAGTCTTCAGCCAATGAATAAATAGGGATTTGACTGCCACAAGAAATTTCAGCAGTAAGTACCCTATCCATCAAGTTGGTATAGAAGCTTGCTGTACATATAGATCAAATGAATTAATAATAACAATATGAGAAAAGAATATATTTATTTTTAAGTACATAGGTAGTTGCGAATGCTTTCGCCTCATCCTTTATTGTGCAACTGAAATAGGAGGAGAGAAGTCTCGAAACTTATCCTGTACCGCAATTATTAAGTCATAGAGTTAATGAAGTGCAGCTGTATTTTTCAGCTTCATTGCCTTTTCAATTATTTTACAGAAAAGATTATGGTCTTTCTTTCACTGGAGATAAAAAAAAATGAAGTTAGAGCTTTGTGAAAATATTTCTCAATATTGATTTTTCTTCTGTAGGTTTAAATTTTCGCGCCTTTATGATGGTTACTTTGCTTAGCAAACGAGCTCAATATTCAAACGATTTTTGTTCAAACATTTTTATTTACAAGTTGGTCACGAAGGCAAACATCAAACTATATGAATTGACATATTAACAATAGACAATTGCAGTTTCACATATTTAATTAACGAGTTCGAGATATGAGAATTATGTAGGATTGTATACTAAGTTTTATCCAGTGAATAAGTCAATATTATCTTGTAATTATGAGGTTTCTATGGCAATGTAAATTCGGTTGATTTATTTAACGCTATGCGTAGACTAGCAATTATATATATATATAGACTTTATACCCGAGAAGATGAATTATGTCTGTTTTTTTTAATAGATTTTATTTATCGGGCAAAACCTTTTACACACTCTTGTATAATTTCGGTCATTATCCGATATATGTTTTTTATCTTAAGACCGCCTTTATAACACCATCTGAGCAAAAGCGAATGTTTTTTATTACAAAAATTATAATGGCGTGTTATCTTTATCTCTTCTCTCCACTAATTTATTTGATTTTATATTCTTTAGATTTCAGAAGCAATGCAATCACCTGGAACAAAGACTGGTGAATAATAAGGGTGAATAGGGTGGTGCTCTTTTGTATCATGCTGGAAATTTAGGTAATGAAAACACCCTTACGGTGAATAAATAGTGGTTATAACAAAAATTAGGAAGACCCTCTGGAGAGTATTTGCAGACCAAGTAAGTCTTTACAACTATTTCTAATCCATAGCGAATAAATTAATATTTATTTACGAGACTAATTTCGGTTTGGAGTTTAGCATGTCATAGCCAGTCATATACTGAGGATAGACAGACATTCTTATTGAGCATAAATTCAGAAAGAGGGCACTTATCGGGAATGGGGGTCAATTTTACGTTTTTTTGAAAATCTTTTTAAATAAGGTTTTGGACAAAGGGGCTACATTTAAACAGCTAATCCGAAATGTGAAATTGGGGAGGTCTCTAATTTATGTGGATTCTATATTTTTTTCTTTTAGGAAAATCGTTACAAGGATAAATTACTTGGAGCTGAGGAGGGAAATGTATTGCATAATATAAATTGTTCATATGATTAAAAGTGCTTGATGGAGCATTGGCTTCCCCGGTATCGCTTTTAAGTTAGAATAATCTATTTTTTAATGATCTTCCAATCTCGTCTACGCATAGCGAGGGGTAATTGGTTCATCTAATTTTTGCATGCAACTCTACTAATTACCTCTCGTCCTATATACGAAGGGGCAACTAGGAGAAAGTAAAAGGAAAAATGAGGGGAACATCAGAGAGAGAGAGGGGAGGTAGCACTAAGCATGCAGATAGAAAAGTGAGTGTCACGAGACGCTCAGAACCGAACCAGGCTGGGTGCCTTGCCCACGTCAGCCTGTAGACGTGTCTTAGCTGTTCATCACCCTATGAGCTTCTATGCTCAGCCCAGCTTTGTTAATTGATGGAAATTTAAATTATTTTCCAAAATGATATCGCAGCTGATCTTAAAGTCTGCACCGCGGATTCTTATGAACTTCATTAAGTTTTCTCGCTGGTTTAGTTGCTTTTCCTATTTGGGTGTTATCGAAATTTAGATATCTCCTTTGCAACTCTGCTAGTTATGTTCTTTCTAAATTTAATCCAAAATGAGCATAAACTTATGAAATGGCTGTCTATCTTCGGATTGGTATGTGCTACTTTAGTTGATGAAACAAGTGTTTTATTCGCCTATTTTTTTATGGAAGAAGCCATTGTTCGAAAATCTCTCCAATTATTTATCCCATTAGGTGCAGTTTAGAAAATGAAGTTGCTATTTGCATGCGCGATATGCATTATAGTAAATATATTTCCCTTCTCAGATGCCTACTAGTTAAGTGCTCAGTTGAGTAGAAGACTAAAGTATTCTCAATGAGTTGTCGAATATCATATGTTGGGCCGGATCATTTGATACTGAAATTCAGGCTTGCGATCTTTGTGCAACTATCCTTGTAACCGAAGTAAAATATCATCTTTTAAAAACGCCAATATTTCACGCTCTCCTCCTCATTTAGATTCGCTTTCTCCTATTTTTTGCCCTTCTTTTCCAACCTAACCAAAACTTACTCTTTTTCTTACCTTCGACGTTCCAAATGATTTGTTTTGAACTCATCGCCCTATATTCCGAGACGTATTTCTTTAGGCGGTATAAAAGCAAAACTCGCATATTGATAGTCTAGTTTGTGCATTTTATTTGATCAATATCGGTAGATACTTTGTTTTAGTCTCTTAGAGATTTCTAGAGATCCTTATTGTTGAGTAGAAAAATAAAAAGAACATTCTCTGATTGAGAGAAAAAAATAAGAGAGCTAAAAGTGAGCCCAACTATGACATCATAGGTATTTTGCCATCCGATTTTGAAGTTAAACGATGGGCGAAAGGGGTGATTTGGGGTATTATAAACTTACATTGAGGATGAAATCGCCCTAAGCATTTGGCTTGGGAGTTCTTCATATTTTTCTTCGCCTGGTAAATTTCTCCAATTTTGAAAACCATCCACATCGACAGTGTCCGGACAGAGCGAGTGACACAGTACTCCCGTTGAGCTGTAGTTGCACTCGTGCTGTAAAAGCCAAAGGTTGAAACGATATAATATTTCTCAGGATTTGGTAACCAGCTGATTCTCCACTAAGAAAATAGTACCTCATTTGTCTTAGTGGCATTTCATGCACTTCATTCTTCCGTTAGAGTTAATTGAGATCTCAACCTTACACTTGCCCATCAAGTCAACAGTCTGAGAGGCTTTCCCATATCCTGGAGATGACGTGAGGTGAGGAATGAATTATATGAGAGGAATGAACAGCAGATGTTCAGTGATTTAAAAAAATCCCCTAGTCAAACTCTAGTAAAATTTTCTTAATAATGAATATACCAGTACAAAATACAAGTAAATAGAAACGTGAAACTTTATGATCAAATAAAGGCACCTTGTTTTTTTCTAGTATCGTGAATAATATTGGCGCTCTGTTGTTATATAGTAAGATCCTGATTCTAGAACATATCTAAACCATTTAATTTCGAAGAACATCAACTATGGAAAAGGAAAAAATATAAATTTCATCTAGAACGTTTTAAAGCAGGACCATTGAAAGATCCATAAAAGCAACTATTTAAAAGCTTTAGAAGTAGTTGAAAACTCAAGATATGCGTTAGTACAGCAATAAATTATCGTTAACACGTCAGTTTCTATGGACTAACGAGATTAATAACAAGTGGCTTTTTGGTGCATCAAAACCATTTCTGCCGAGTCATTATGGATGAGTTGAGACGCATATAGCACCAGAAATTAAACCAACTACTAATAAAAGTCAAAGTACATAGTGGCATATTTGCTGTGGAATGTGGGCTCAAAACATGAGGCGATCCACTTTGGTTAATGTTTCTGGTCGCATTGAATTACAGAACTCTATATTCATCTTGTAAGAATGACCTATGCCATTAATGGCATTCTCTCAATTTAAAAAAGACAGTTGAATGTCCATGCATGATGAAGCTTCGTGCTTTACTCCTAAATAAATCAAAATTAGAGTGGAGGGAGTAAAATGGGACTAAACCACCTCCTTGAGTACCTCAATTCTGACTCAACAACATGAACACATGTGGGTAGTTCTAATCAGAACTACATGCATGATTTCCCAAATTAGCAACATGGAAATTTAATTAATGGCATCTATGTAATCACCGGGTTCAATTCGGTAGAATGTGGACATAAAACCAGCGTATTTGAGGGATTGACCGCCGATTGAGCGCAAGGATTTAACCTAGCCCTTGGGATGGGTAGGTAGCTCTTATACACCCCATTACCGCTATCATTTCCCTTACCATCTTCTCAGCACAACATATCCTATGTTCCTCTGTTCCTCTGCCGATGAACTATTAGTATTCTCATGCGGAACTTGTGTGCCCCCCTTCAAAGAGGGTTACAAATGATTCCACGGTACTACCAGACCACCTTCCTTTCCCAGAGGATCGGCCTTTGGTACCTTCGGGATCAACAGCTATTGTCATTCTGACCTTTATATGCATTTTATCATCTGATCTGGGGTTCTCGTCTATGATGCAAGTGGCGGAAGGTGCAATCTCTATGGAACTGAAAAATCTCTTTAGTCAGAAATCCCTGAACATACAATTTCTGGTCTTTTAATTACATGCGTAGGAGAGATGTTTTTTCTTTACTTATAACTGAAGAATGGTGAAAAGTACGCACTGTAAAATCTTAAGTGATCAAATTTAATTTTGCTTTTCATCTTAAAGTTTTAATTAAAATTGTTAGACATCTAAGATGCCAGTGTACTAGTAGCATGCCAGTGTATTTATAATAAAAGACCCCGAAGTGTGAGATGTGGTCGTTGTCTTGAGGTAAATCGTGATTCAGACGAAAAAAATAGCCTTGGATACAGCATCTGTGTAGATCACACGTACTGACAACGCGAGGTGACAGGATGGGGGAGGAGGTGTGTGAGTGCTACACGGCTTAGTTTTTTGTGGTAGAGATGAAACTAAAGAGGATGTATGAGTTCGTGACCTTGGTTTAAAAAAAATACGAAATCTCCATCTCTCACGTGTCTATGCCGGTCAGACGTGTGCGGTATTTGTATTTAGTTTAAGCTACTGGTTGCATTGGATCCATGCCATGACGACCCGTTTTTGGCGTGGGACGGATCTTTCCTCTGGGATGATGTCCGGTGGACTGACGTTCAAGAGGGGGTTTGAGCCCAGAGATTGCATGAATTGCTGCGTTATGTATGTGCAGAGAGTTTTGTGACTGATAGGGGTCTGGTTTCGGGGTGTAGGGCTTTCTAGAAGTGTCTAGGTGTAGTATGTCCTTAGAGTTTTAGGCATGTTATGTATATGTTATAGGTCTTTTTCGTGACATGGAAGAGAGAGAGAGAGAGAGTAAAAGAATGCGATAACGATTATCTTCCAGTTCATACAAAAGATAAGAGAGGAAAAGCGATTGGGATATAATACTAATAATTATTAGCATCATCTTCTTTCACTTACTAATATATTTATTTTTATTGTTTTTTTTTCTATTTCTTGTATTATGGAGAAATTTTGTTGGAAAGAGATCGAAGTGTCATTTTAGTTGCACGACTTTTGTTTCATTGTGTAGGTGGCTAATCGGGGTGGTGTGGGTGTAACCACTTGGAAGAGTGCTTTGTTTTGTGCCTTCTGTGGTGTGTTATGGTGATTGAATGCGAGGTTTAGTGCCCACACTGTGGACATAGGCAAGTGAGGGAAATATATGTACTTTGTATGTGTGGTGATGGATTGCCCAAATGTGGTTCCCGTGAGTGTTAGTTTTTGTGTTAGCTTTTTTGCTGTTTCTCGTGGGATGTTGAAAATTTAGTCATTTATCCATTGTAGCACTAAGCATTGTGTTTTATTTAAGAGGAGTGGTGTTTTGCTAAGGCGATGCCGTGGTGTTTGTTGTAGGTTGTGAAGAGAGTGACAGAGGATTCTGAAGGCGTGTTTCAGGAGTTGTGCCAGAATTGTGATTTCATCTGCAAAGCCTTAGAGTGGGATGTTGAGTTAAGGAATTTTGGTTAATATTATTCATATTCTTCTCCTTCCTCCTTCATATCACCTTGTTTTACACATATTTATTCATGTTTTCATTCCAATAAATCATACTAAACCCTGAATTAAAAACACCGAAGAACAAAGAGTTTTATGAAGAACACATCATATTGGTACAAGAAGCGAACACTTACCCCGATGCATCTGGTGTAGTGCACGACAGCAGCATGGGAGGAACTATAAAATGGGAGGGGGGAAAATCGAGTGAGACCAGCAAAATTCGAGATGTTGATGATGTATCCTCCTGAGCCACCATTCTTCTTGTCCATCCTCTTGAGAGCCAGTTCGCATCCTCTCACGACGCCTCCCTGCGAGAAACGAACCTCTTCCGAACTTACTAAGTCTCAACCAGGACGCGGGCGGAGGAATGCACCGAGTCGTATAAAAACAAAGCAAGCAAATATACAACTAGATGAATTCAGTTCTTCGATTGCTGTTTGAAAATACCTGCCATATTAAGGTAGGTTGAAATCCGAATAAATATTACTTAGAAAAAGTTAAAACGGATCTTAATTTACTTCTTCGTAAATTAACGAATCTTATTTATGCAAAGAGATGGTTATGGGTTGGACAAGTAGCCAATTGTTTAGCAAATTTACAGAGTAATAGAGTAGTGGGATGGGTTCAAAGATGGTAGAGGAATTAAAATGCAAGTAAGAATACTTAATCCCAAGGAAAGTATACATAATAGCCAGTCATAATCTTATCACAGTTACGTTGGAAAAAGGATTTGAATGTATTAATTTGGAGTGACCATCAAAACAATGTAACAGCCTCCACTTGGACTATCGGGTTTCAATTTTGGCCTCCTCATGTTCGAACTATATAGCTTAAGCTTAGAACGCAATCAAGGTAGACCGAGGAAATTAATTCCTGACCACAGAAATGAATTATAGGAAGCCAGACGGAGGGAACTTAATTGGTTTTCCTTCGAAAATGGTTGTTCAGTTCATCGAATACTTTAGAATAATAAAAGGTTTGACTAATATGAATTACGAGCTGTTATTTGGGTTAGATAACCGAACGAGCAGAAACTTGTAATAACAGATTCAATACTGAGGTAGCACAGAACTTTTTCTGCTGCCAAATTACTCAGATATGGAATTATTTACCCTCGAGAGTCGTTAATAGCTCTTCAGTCATTATGGTTAAGAATAAAATTGATTAACATTATTTAAATAAATAAAATTACTATAAAGAATAACATTGCGCATAACTGATATATAATTTATATCCGCTTTCCATTCACTCAAATGAAACTCATTTCTGTGTGCAACTATCCCATTCCAGATAAACGCTTGCCCTCGTCGAAGGCTTTCTGTCCAATAAATTTTCAAGCAAGTTTCGGATCGTTCATATTTCGATTGTCTCAATATTGGACGCACAATTGAAACATTAACCGCATGATCTACATTAAAGGAACCCATTTCGAAATGTATATTATTATAATTATCATCATTTTTGTCCTATCAAAGGCATTCCCACAATAGGGGTTGGCGAGCAATAAACGTCATTACTGGAATGACTAGATGGGTGGCCCGGCCAGCCCCGCTGACTAATGTCCATTACCAGTGGCCCCAACCCGGGATTAGTCACCTTTTACGACATGCACGAGAGGATCGTATGGATATTCTTCCTGGCCCACATGATTACCATTATTATTTTTATCATGTTTATCATTAATAATAATAAATCAGAATGTTTTTAGGCCGTCCAGGAATGTTTTGAAAGATTTCCAAAGAAAATAGAATATAGTGTCTAACTTACATAATTGACGTCCATAGTTATCTTCCAGCTCGTTTCTTTGATCACTTCTGCTTTGTTGATCAGAATATTCACAGATCCCATTCGCTTTTCGCATTCATTGTAAGCGTCTGAAAAATAAAGCCAGTTTTCATTGTTCAATATTCGCAAAAGATGGTGTAAAATAAATGGTGCACACAGAAAGCAATATTTTTTGCTCAAATTTGTCTTAAAAAAAATAAATCTTTCTCTCTGCTGAGTTTAAATATTCCGCTTTCATTTGTGTTAATGCATTTGCGTTATTACTGATTTCAAATTAAACAGAGATCATAGTCTAAGGCAAAGATTCTTTAAATTCTTCAAACATGATAACAAGACAAATTTGCTTGAGTTACCAAGAAATTGTCAGGCAACCAGTGACTCCAGAAGATGGCCTACTTGAAGCACATATTTTTACGTCTAAACTCGTTAAACCTATTCTTCCAAGGCCGTTTTCCCTGTGATTGATTTTATAGACAAACTAAGGTCATTATAATTAAGTTGCAACTGTGGGATCATATAGTCAAAGACGAAAATCTTAGCATGTTTGAAAACTTTAGTGAAGCAATTATAATAGCAAAGGAACTTGATAACTAGAATTGGTGCACCTTATGCAAGCACATCGTTTTTTAATGCGGATGGAGCTAAAAACCTTCTCTCTCCGATGTGAGCGAATTGGAAATAAAATAGATGAGAAACCCATTCCTTGTTAATGTACACCTTCTCCCAGATAATATGGAAGAAGAATTTATTAAGTTAGTTGAAAGACTGTTACAAAACATACACTTGGAACACTTTTCTTGGCTGTTTTGGTCTAAAATGAAGAGCTTTACCATTCTGTAGCTAATGTTTCTGTGAGGTCTTTGCTTATGTTTCCTAGTACTTACCTATATGAGGAAGGATTTTCAACGCTGTTAAACATAAAGACTAAACACCGAGCATGGAATAATGTGAGCATTATCTTCGAGTATGCCTCTTTAATATTACTTCTCGAATTGAGAAACTTGTTTACACAAAACAGACTCAACCTTGACACTGAAGTTTAATATTGGTTGTTATATTTAGTTTTACTCGTATTTAGTATCATTGCACATTGACTATGATGTTAATGCTTAACTACTTAATAAATTTATTATAATTCAGCTATTTGATAATATCCATTGTAATACCATTGTATAAGTCTTAATACATTACTATTTTATATTTAGTGTATGAGGGTAAAGGAGGCCAATTTATTGGTAAACGATGCTAAGGCAGCGGTACTGTAGAATTTAATCCGACTTCAAATGTCCGTTTTGTTATCCACTTGTCAGCTGGGTTACGGTAACCCGATAGACTACTTGGCGGAATGAGGAAATCGGAAGAAAAATGGCGGTTTTGTAGGCTTTTAATCTTGGTTTAGGACTACCTCAGTTCGGGCAACTGAAATCGCTGAGTTTCGGATTCGTTTGTGTGTTCACGTCCTTGAGACTGGCTATAAGTGGTAATAAACTCAGTGTTTCTTGTATCTGTCCTTCTCCGTCAGACTGTTGGACTCTGTGCGGACTGCCCGTTGATTGAGGTACTGTCTGACTCTTAGCGGTTGACTTAATTATGATACTAATAATACTGAATCCCGTTGTATGTTTTGCAAGCCTATTTATTCTGACGCAAATTTAGGGGCGCGGCTCCGCTTTTCCTATCCGAGCGCGGGGCAGAGCTTATCTGATCAGAGATTATGTGCGTGTGTTCTCCGATCCGACCGTTGGACGGAGCTTATTCAATTAGAGGGTGTGTGCATGTTCAGTGTAGGCACATGTGCACCAAGATAGTATTTGAATTTGGAAAACTGACCGGGCTTAAACAAGCCGACATCCGTAGCAAGATTGATTGCGTCTTTCACGTGTTCACGTCAAGGCCTGTGAGTCGGGCTCCCTCTCTATCAGATTCCGTTTCATGTATGCACAGCTGTTTCCACGGTCTTTGTTATCTTGGGCCAGACCGTCGGCTCATCCCTGTTTCCTAATTTGCTGATCTACTTTGCCTTGGAATCTCGAATCTTCCTTTGCTGCTGAATGAATCTAGATGCAGAAATCCCACACTCCTCTCGGGACATTCGTCAACTTCACCATTTTCCTTTCGAGATTTGTTTAAAAATCCTTTGACTGAAAATCCCATGTTTTTTACTTAATTTGTTTAGATCTAAAGTTCGTATTGTAGCAATAATTTTTTTTTAATGGGTCGAAGAATGTATTCTTACAGATTAAAAGCCATTCCCCAGGCGAAAGAACATAGTTCTACTCTAGGTCTTTTAGGTGATTATAGGTTGTTTGATCCAGAGATCTGGTGGATATGGTATTCAGTTGATTTTTATTTTGCTGTTCTATCGGCTTTTATTAAGCAAGAATGTGAATCGTCAGAAAGACAACATAGAATAACATATAACACCCACACAGTAATATAAGGCTTTCACCATATGATTTGTTTGAAGATGAAAAATAGAAGGGAAAATCTATAAATTAACTTTGCTATGAAGTATTATTGTATAACCGTGGAAATTACCACAATATCACTACCAAATTCACCATGATCTGTTTTCACACTTCATCGGAACCTGCCTTCGCAGCGAAATGGATGCACGGTCAGGAGAGATACGCGCTTTACCAGTTCTTATTGCCAGAAATAAACTCCTTTTCTTATTACTAGGGCCATTTACTTTCCACAATTTTGTTAATCGTCTGAATTCACCACTATCTTATCGAAACTCTGTTCCAAAACCTTCTGGTGAAGGAGTCGGGCTGATGCTTTTTCTTAAATGGCAGAGACCAAGCAGTAATTTCATATCAGATCTAGCCATAGCAGCGATCAATAAGGGCAGTCGCATAGAGTCCTTACAGTCAGCAAGACTCATTCGATTACCTCCAGACATAAACGTGACCCGAAGTGAGGAAGAAAGTAAAAAATAATTTATTTCAATGAACTCTCCATCTATCCATTGGCGAAATTTGATACTTACTGCCATTTTCCCCTTTCTTTCATTATATTATATTGATCGCTGAAAGCAGTTCTACAAAGGCATTGCTCCCTTATTCCCTAAATGACATGCAGCTCAGGTAGAACTATTGTAGTTGAACCTGAGTGTATGAGGTGATCTCTGCCATCACAATGATGCTAGCAGTGATTTTATGATTTGGTGTCACAACCGTTTTAATATTTTATATTTCCACTCGCATAATTTTTAATGCGCCCATTAGTGCTTGTCGTGGGTTAGCCGAGATTATGCTTTTTATTTATGATTAATAAAGTGTGTCGTACGTTAGTACCTCCAGTGATCGCTTCAGGATCGATCTCTAAGAGTGATTTTCTTATTTTTTTCTATTGAATGAATATAAAGGGGAGCTATCTCTTTAGTAAACTAAATACTGCCAACGCAACTCCTTCAAGGATAATTTAAACACTTCAACCAAAATAGACTTTTATTGTACATTAATCAACCCAAACAAAATTAATATCTACACGTACAAGATACAAATTGAAAAGGGTTCTTAAGTCCCATTACTGACACTCGGCTTATGGTTGCTTTAAGGGAGAACAATTTACTTTAAAAATAATTCGTCTTTAAGATATACAAAATACTTTACGTTAAATGCACGGGGACATAACGATAGAATTGATTAATCACATAAGGTATTGGTGTTTATCCAGTGAATCCAAACGAAATACCTTCACTCGAATCTTGTCCGGAGAAGCGTCGTGAGTGTAGTTTATTTGCTTCTCAATAGAGGGCGTTACTTCGAAGAGGGGTGGACGAGTAACATTACGCTGAGGCTTGAAGTGACGGAATAGCAGGAATCAAAACAAAACGCCGATTGAGGAGGCGAGTCCGGCGTTTATGGCCTTGAAAAGGTTTTCTCAGACGACGCTTGAATATGGCTGTATGCTTTTCTAGCAATTTAGTTTCGCTTGTAGAGCTTCTCTTTTGGGTGAGAAATCTATCTAGTTTGGTGTGTCAAACTCAGATAAGGTAAGATCACTTGACGATCTTTGGTAATTGAACTGTGCCGATGGTACTTGGAGGTAAGATCACTTGACGATCTTTGGTATTCGAACTGTGCCGATTATACTTGGTGCATTAGGGTAGTGCCCAAGAAAATTAAAGTCCATCTTGCTGGGGCACTCTATCCCGGCAAGTTCTTATCGATGTCGTGACGAAAACGAAAAAAGTCCTCTATTTCTCCTGACGAACCTTTTATACTAGAATTATTCCCGCAGGGGTAATGAGCGGGGGAGGGAGATAGAAAGGGGAGACCCGAGGGTGCCCTGGCTTTTGGGCGTCTGTTATTTCTCTTCCTAGACATTTTGAAATTAGGGAAACTGGATCTCATGTTGAATCAACAGAAGTGGGTAGCAATTCACTTGTGCTTGGCGTCGTGACGCTCTGGTAGAGCGTAATACGAGATCGACAGTTTGAATTTTTGACTTTTTTGTTTTTAAATGCACCCTCAAAGGGTAGGCCTTTTGAGCTGAGGTCAGGAATAAGTGTCTCCTAAGTTTACCATTTTTATCGTACTTGTATGTTACCAGAGACTGGGTAGAGTGGCTTAGAGAAACCCAGGTGGATTTTTTTTCCTTTTATTGGTTTTCTTCGCCATGAGAAAGACCTCGATATATATATATATATATATATATATATATATATATATATATATATATATATATATATATATATATATATATATACACTCGCACCTTCTTAACTGCCTCGGTTAACTTGTATATCTCTACAGTGCTTTTATCAGAGTTTGTCTTCCCGTTCCTAGAAACGGTGAAACCATTAAGCTATTTTAGGTAGAACAACCTTTCTGCTTACAAAATATGCCAAATGCAAGTCACAACTTATTGACCATTAAACTGTTCTTTTTGTTAGTCGTTGATTGAAACAAGAGATTTGCCGTTAGTTGTAAACATGTACGCCCATCGGTTTATTTTTAGTCGCGTGTGACTTTATATCTTACTATGTCGGTACCCGTTTTGCTTCTTTTTTTTGTTTTTGTAATAACATTGTAACTATTTGGCCGATTTTAACAAAATCTGAAACCCTTGTGTTGTTTTACATTCTCCTTCGAATGATATATTTCCCTTTCTCTAAGTTCTCCCAAGGTTTAGCCCAGGAATTATTTTGTTTTGGCAATAACATTATAAGTATTCAGCCGATTTTAACGAAATTTGAAACACTTATGTTGTTTTACATACTCTTTCCAATGAATTATTTGTCAATAAAATCAGAGCTATTCTCCCGATTATAACAAAATTTAAACCCCTTATGTTGTTTTACATTCTGCTTCGAATGATATAATTGCTAAAGTCCCCCCAAGGTTAGGCCGGGAATTATTTTAATTTTTTGAAGTTTGTAAGGTCCTAAATCAGAATAAGGGGGAGCACACGACATTTTGGTCAGCAGACAATGTTTTTTACACCCTGCTTGTTCTCTTCGATCCATTCCAAGTCACCACACCACGTTAATTCTAGGACCCTGTGTTTGAGGAAAGTTTATTTAATCGCATTAAATTTATCTCAACTTTGCTTTCAATTAGAGTACAATAGCAAATTGTTGATAACAAAGAGGAGAATATAGGGTGCGTTAAAAAATAAAGGAAAGTGGAGGAAATCTTTTGAAGAAAGAAAATGTAGGAGAGTACCAGTAAGATAGTAAACTGAGGATGCAATATGAGAGCAAAAAAAATTAGGGAAATGAGGATGGAGTAAAATACCAAGAAGAATAAGAGCCAAAAGCATGTTAAGGAGGAGCTTTGGTAATTTATCGGAAATTGATTTATCACTCAAATCGTGCGAATTCCGCCCTTAGTAGCCAAAAGCTACATCTAGACAGACATCAATTCCCATGAAAAACAGTACTGTAGCGTTTTCCACTCAGGAAAATGCACGAGATATCGGCATCGTGTGGGTAGACTGTCATATACTAGATTTTGGAGTCTTAGAAAGTCATACTTTAGAAATGATCCTATGGAGTATAATCATGAAGAATGGGAAGAACTAGCCCCTTATAAAGAATTAATCACAAATAGGGAAAAGAATACCTAAGGAAGGCATTTTAGTTTAGCGGACAAAGATGGGAGGCATAGAAAAGAGGGGACAAAATCATTAAAGGATGGTCAAGATGGTAATATGAAACTTCATCAACACTGAATATTAGGGACAGGAGTGCGTAGTATAAATCTCTGGAGGAAAATTTCCCGCAGAAAAAGAAAATAAGATTCTGAGCGCTTTCGTCTTTATCAACAAAGGTGAAAGCGCTCAGAATCTTACCTTCTTTTTCATGCAGGTAATTTTCATCTTCGGTATCACGGTATTAATATGAACAGGAAGTTCCTAGAGACAATACACATGCTAATATCTGGTGTATGCGTGCATCGAATCAAGCGATAAATTCTTAAATTAGTTGCATTTCCTTTATATCCTTCATAGGACTCTATTGACCAGTTTTAAGAAGAGCAAGGCGTATAAATCGATGAGCTCTACTTAGAATTAAAGAAAAAGATTGAGGGTCTCACTCTGGATATGACGATTTCGAGCCTCAATACGGTACAAAGAAAGGCAAAATCCTCTTTGGCTCAAGTGACAAAAATTGGTATCAAAACATAAGAGATGAGATGCTCGCAGAGAGGGGCATTCTTTCGCTAAGCTGGCACGTTATGTCGCCATATTAAAAAATAATCGCAAGGACATTTGTGAAGTAACTCACTACTATGTTTTTGGCCCAGACTCCATCCCACTCAAAACCTGACTTCATCACAAGTGGTAATCCCAGCACAACAAGAATGTGCTTCCATATGATCAACAAAAAAAATTCTTCCTGCCTGTTGCCTGCCCTTACACTTTTTTTCTGAGGCCCAACCTCTGATGAATATCGGCTTTTTAAGGTATCAAAGCAAATAACATTCTGGTTAAACGTCCGAGAGGAAGAATTGTCCGACTGTAGCTATCGAGTGATCGTCTGCGTCTCTCCAGGTGATCTTGTGACCAGAGGATAAAGCCTTCATATAGAAAATTTAAAGAACTCACCTTCCAAGTCTTGGTAATTCGTAACATCACAGCTGCAAAACAAGACCTCATCCCGGCCATAGCATTTTGAGAGTTTCTCCTCTAGTTGTTTGCCTCTTCGAGTCGCAATGTCGCAGATGCACACCTGGGGATGGAGAAGAAAGTCCATGGAAGCACAAAGATTAGACCTAAATAAGAGAGCGGGAACAAACCTTCTTAATCTCAACTGGTATGGTCAACATGTTTCACCTTGCAACCTTAAATTATAATTGGTACAAAAGACAAATGCTTGATTTAAACCTCTACGTGCCGGCACTAGTCCTGGTATTTTAATAGACAAGTACTTTTTTATGCACTGATAATTCTTTATACCAGGTTATACACGCAAATACTTCTATAAGGGATGGGGGGATATATGTTAACAGTGAGGTTACCCATTGATGTGGTGGTATAGACTAACGGTTTGTGGGTGCGAGGTCGAGGAGGACTTTAGGCAGTGGACGTACTTTACGCCTGTGTCGAATTAGTTCTGACTCTTTATAATTTCTTACTAGGGTTATGCGTTAGGCTGGGCTTACCGAAGGTGGTTCGGTAATCGAGGGAAGTAAAAGACTCGAAAAGGACGCAGCAAAGAAAATATAACTTTATTCTTGAATTGGCCTACTAAAGGGGCAAGCGGGAACATCACGAATTATTTGTGGTTATTGTGTAAGCTTACTGTTTTACGCGAAATATCGAGTCTAAAGGCGACAGGACTTAGGTGAGTAAACGGGATTCAGTCACGCTACTAAGGGTATGAATTGAGTTATTGAATTTTCTTCTGAATAATGAGAGTCTCTCTCTCTTATATATATATATATATATATATATATATATATATATATATATATATATATATATATATATATATATATATATATATATATATATATATATGCGGTTGAAAGGCTATGTTTGGTAAACACAGTCTTCCTCAAAGCCCTCGGAAGGAGCTCTTCTCGCATACACGAGAAGGTAACACTTAAAATAAGCGTTCTCTCAGATAGCCAAAAAACTATCTTGCGATTGGCTTTTTCAAGTGTCACCCCTGCTTTTCGAGAGAATGGAAAATTTATAATTAACCATTTTCGCCACGCCTTATAAATTAAGAAAAATCATTGCATAATTAATTGCGTTACTGCAATGATTTTTATTAATTTATAAGGCGTGGCGAAAATAGATAATAATAAATTTTCCTTTCTCTTCGAAAAGGAAGGTGACACTTGAAAAAGCCAATCGAAAGATAGTTTTTTGGCTATCTGAGAGAACGTTTATTTTAAGTGTTACCTTTTGGTGTATGTGAGAAGAGCTCCTTCCGACGGCTTCGAGGAAGACTGTATTTGCCAAAAATAGCCTTTCAACCACATAATTAATTGCGTTACTGCGTTTTCTTGAGGTGACCTCCCTCGCCTTTTCCTCCTTTGCCTGCTGTAAACTTTTCGGTGAGCTTAATTTTCTTGTAGATTTCTTCCAATTCTAAAAATTAGGAAAATTTATTTCAGCCGTGCTTATGTGTAAACGGTTGGAGCGTTAGTAACATTTTAAATCTATCATAGCGCTGATTGGACAATTGTTACAGTACTTATATATAAAAGCTGATTGGCCAATTAGTCAACACTAAGGCTGTTTTTCCAAAAATGAACGTAAGAATGACTATTAAATGTATATCAATCCTAATTGGTTGAATTGTTGTAGTGTTAAGTGTAGATGAAATAACCATTTGTATAGATGTATTTTTGTGTACAAAATTTACAGCGGCCCCACCTAAGCAGATGACTGCTTAAGTCCCAGGCCCATCCTCCTGCGTGAACCGCCGTCCGATGTGAAGTGAGATTGCCATTCATGTTACGTCCCAACTATGTCAGGCAGTTGCTTGGCCATAATTAGGGGCATTGGAGGAAGCTGGTTTGAGGATTAGCCCACAGTAGAGAACAATGTCAGAAACATTCCGGACAAGGGACGGACTGCAACCTTCGGTGCCAATTACGGCGAAGGCCCCTTCCAGGACCATAGAGGGACATACAACCGTCTCTATGGTATGTTGGGGAGCGGTGGCGATTCAAAACCCTCGGGGGGGGGGCGTTGTCAATAAGTCCGCCATACAATCACACCCCTGAGAGGATCCCACCCGGATTCATCCCATCCATCATCGTCTTCCATTTAAAAGGCAATTCTTATTTCCATCCAGGTGGCCGGCGAACGTGGGGGGAGGGGGCTCTCTTCTCCCTCAAGGTAAAATAAAACAAAAACAATCATTCACACAGTACACATTCATACATAAACCCAAAGCTGCAAAAACATGAGAAGAAACAGAAAAACGAAGAAGATCTGCACCCCCTCCCGGACAGAGGGGCTGCAGAAGTACAAAAATTGAGGCCCACCTAGCCACAAGAGTCCCGTTAAGGACTATAGGTTGGCACCCCAAACCGGATCGTAGCACGGTGTTTGCCACGGTCTTTGGGAAGCTGAACGTGGGCATCCCGATGCTGATAGATACCCCAGTTGGCTATTCAGCAGTCTGCGAGAAAGAGGCAGATGTGGAAACGCTCACGACGGAGGAAGGACAAAAGGTCCTGAACGAGATAGGCCTTCAGCCAAGCACCTCCCTCCCCCCTCAGATCCAGGCTCATCGCAGCGTGGTGTGCAGACAGCTAGATCAATGGATCGGGCAGCACACCAAGGAGGAAATAAAGGACGAAATCAACAGGAACCAGTCATGGGCTAACGCTGTCGAAATAATAAAGTTCTGAAATAAGCGGGACAACACGGACTACCAGCACGTGTTTAAAGTCATTTTCAGTGAAACGAAAATGGCACAGATAGCAAAAGAAAGGGAGATACTACTCTTAAACGCCAGGGTCTGTGCATACCAAATTGAAAGAGAAGAGTTTCCCCTCGTTCTGATTTGCTTCAGGTGCTACAAGATGGAGCAGCATGCAACTAAAGATTGCAAAGAACAATCTGACACGTGCTCCAAATGCAGCGGGAAAGGCCACGGTTGGCGTGAGTGCAAGGCGACGACAGAGAGATGACCAAACTGTGGACTTAACCACGGGGCAATGGCCATGTCCTGCCCCCAAAAGTAAGAAATCATAAGAAAGAAGAAAACCGAAGAAACCACAAGAAGCTCCAACTCCTACGCTCAAGCAGGAGCAAGGACTACTCCACTCATAGCCACAGAAAAGCAGCCGTCGAAGACTTATCTCAAACTTGAGAATGAGAATTCGACGAAGATACTCACGTGCATACTATTTGCGCACGTAAATAATCTTACGAACCCGGGAACATTCGCGAAGACCCTCAATCTCATGCTGAAGAAGAATGGCATGGCTGAGATGTGGTTTCCGGACGACCCGCCATCGGGTGACGTGCTGCAGCTACAATTTCAGGCAAAGGAGGCAACCGAGGCACCGGCAACTCCATTTCCCCAAGAAAATGGAGTGACGAAACCCGCAAAAGAAGCGAAGGCCACGACTGCGAAAGCCAACCCCACCAGGACTGACCCGAGGCTAGAGGCACAGAAGCGCCGAGAAAAGAGGGAGAGAAGGGCAGCCAGAAAAATAAAGCAAGTTGAAGGCAACCTAACGAGCCAGTCGTCTTTGGAGTCTGACGCTGAGGAGGTCGAGGACAGGGCGACCAAAAGCCCCGTAAGCTCGAGAAGCAGGTCAAAAACCTTGGAGCGTACTTACAAGTACGACAGAGAGGAGATTGATCTCAGAATAACCACGAGCGAGGTGAACCCATACCCACAGAAGGTCTCCCCCAAGGAGATATTTCAGGGTATTCAACCCAAAACTTAGAAATGGACCTACTCAGCAACGGATAAGGAGACAGACGTCGAAGAAGCAATGCTGGAGGGCGCCGTTAAACTACACAAAGACTCCTGCATCACCCTAAGTGGTGAAGAATTCAAGAAAGTAAGAAACGGCAAAGGAAACTACACATAAAACACAACAAACACCAGAACACAACTACAATAAAACATGGAGAACAGAAACAACGCTCTAAAAATACTCACACTGAATGTGAATGGATGGAAGGGAAAATCTATTCTTTACGGGAACAGCTTCCGGAAAGAAGACCCAGACATCATTCTCATATAAGAACACGGAATCAACACAAACACTGACACTATAAAAATACACAACTACACAGTCATACAAAAAAATCACACACAAACAAGATTCGATGGCTGCGCCATCGCTATCAAGAAGAACCTAAAATTCAAAACGCTTCCGGACTTAGATGAATCATTCTTGGTTGTCGAAATCCCAACCCTGGTTGGAGGTCTAACGATGGCGGCAGCCTACCAGCCGCCCAGGAGACAATACCTGCCGATTAACAACTTTTACACCCTCTTCGGGCACAAAAGGCTAGCATTGTTAGGCGGAGATCTAAACACCTGTTGCCGTGCTTGCGGCTACAGGCGAGTCGATCCAAGGGGACGAAACCTGGAGCTACTATTTGAAAGAAAAAAGCTCCAGATAGTTGGACCAGACTTTCCAACTTTCCTGACATGGTTAATGGCGACAAAACCGGACATCGTGTTGGCAAGTCCAGAATTCCCCTTCAATATAGCCAATGCCCCAGGACCTGTGGTCCCGAGCGATCATATCCCGATAATCACCACCATTTCGCTTGCGCCTATGCTCAAGCCCGTCGCACTTAGTAAAAGTTACGCGAAAGCTAACTAGGAGTTGTACAGAGAAATGCTCAGAACCTACCAACCAGCTGACCTGGGCAACGCTAATCTCGAGAAAATTGATGAGGAGATCGAAAATATCACTAATCTCCTCATTCAAGCCGACGAAAGATGCGTACCCAGAATCTCGTACAAAATGCTTTGGCAACCTAGCTGGACGGATGAAATGAGGGATATCGCCAGGGAACACAGGGACATTTATGAGGAAGTCGGCAGGACAGGCCTGAACAGGGAAAGGGCAGCCCGAATGAGACAGCTGAGCGAAGAAATGAAAAACACAATCCTCGAAAAGCAGAAAGAAATCTGGGACGATATCATAGGTAAACTAGACCGGGAGACTAATCCTGTAAGTTTTTGGAACAGCGTCCGAAGACCTAGGGGATTGCCTCTCAGGACAGGAATAAAGATTAAGGATGGCGATATCATCATAGAAGATCCGGACACTCTCGAAGAGAGATTCAGAAGACATTGGGAACAGGTCTTTGCAATCTCACCTGAGGAAAACGACGATTTCGACTAGGACTTCGAAGACCGACTGCTCGACGACCTCGGAACGATATTACATAGGACCCACCCACAGCCTCAAGTATCTGGAGAAAGAGAGATGGTTGACCACGGGCGCCCGATCACAGTTGAAGAGACTTTGAACAACATTAAGTCCTTCAAGCAAAGGGCCCCCGGCTGCTTTGGGCTCACCAAAAACAACTTAGTAAATGCCCCACGGCAAATTATTCAGGGCATGGTGAACACCACGAATGCATCCCTGAATACAGGCTACTCCCCCGACGGGTATAAGGTGACAAAAATCATCTTTATCCCGAAGGGGAACAAGCCCCCAGACCAAGTGGCCAACTATCGCCCAATCTCTCTCCTAGAATTCTCCGGCAAGATCTTTGAGAAGATTATAGCCAACAGGCTACAAAATCAACTCGATGAGTTAGGAGCGCATAACCCCCAACAACATGGGTTCAGACCTAAAAGGGGCACGGAAACGGCCCTGGCGCTCCTAACCGAAAAGATCGCTCACTGCCGAGCAAAGGGTCAATATTTTGACATCGTGATGAGGGACGTGCAGAAGGCCTTCGACAAGGTTTGGCTGAGTGGACTACAGTACAAAATACTGGGTCTCCAGATAAACCCGGTCCTGGAAAGGATCCTTTGTGACTTCATCATGGACAGAAGGGCGCGTATCATGATAGAAGAACACAAAGGACCGGAGTTCGAACTCAAAGCGGGCGTTCCCCAAGGGAGTTGCTTGAGTCCCTTGCTTTACCTGGTCTTCACCATCGACCTCCCTACTCCTATATACCAGGACACGATTTATCTGCAATATGCAGATGAAGTCACACAGATCGTCCCGAGTAGAGTCAGGAAAGCGAGGGATCAGGCAATCAACACAATTGCAGAGATCTGTAAAATCAACCAATATGAGAAAAAATGGAAGATCCGGACAAATAGGGAGAAATTCAAGATTCTCCCGTTAAGCCGAGAGTCAACGTGGCCCATCATAATAGATGGGAGGAGATACGGCTACTCCGCCGAAGGCACCATCCTGGGCCTAAAGATCTCCGACCACGGATACTCGAGTCACTACAAGGAGAGGCAGATTATGGCGAGGAGAGAAAACCTCAAGTTATATAGGTTCCGTGGTCTTAGCTCGGCGAACATCAGGAAGTTATACCTGATGTTCATCCGAGCTAAGCTCATCTACCCTGCAGTAGTGACTCAAGTGGCCAACAAGACCACCATGAAGAGGATCCAGCGTGTGCAGAACACCGCAATTCTCTGCATCAACAAGACCAGAAGAAGGGAGCAAATACGGCAGAGGGTACTGCACCGCAGACAACGTCTGGAGCATATTAATATCGCTACCCAAAAACTGGCCATTAGATCTGGTCTACAATGGCCAATGATATCATCCCAGAACTAAAAAGAACTGGCGGCAGGATTAACATCCCTGCCAGATTGCGCGGGAAGGTCGACCGAAATCGATGCTTCCCAAGCGCAAAACACTGCTCCGAGGAGAACATAGAACACGTATACACATAAACACAAAACCACAGCATACAAAAACATAAGACAGACACCAATCCTACAAGAAAACAAGTAAAACAACGAAAGCAGAACACAAACGCGAAGTGCAAATCTAACATCGAGCACTAACAATGGCTCGAATGCTCGAAATCTCGACTACATTCAGAATTCAACATAATAAAGACAAACAATAAGAAGAACACTAAAGAGATACGATTACAAAGACATACAACAAACAACAACAAACCAGAAGGAAACACAAGTTACACCAAAAAACAAAAAACGCCTGCAATGCCCCTAAAACAAGGGCAACCCTACCCCCATTTCACCATCTTTTTATCTACTACTATCCAAATTTTTCAAAGAGTGATTATAACATCAAGGATAGTCAGAAAAGTCAGAAAAATTATTATTATTCAAGAAGTAAAGTTATATTTTCTGTTCGCCATTTCGAAGCTTATTCCAGCCATATACCCAGGAATAAAGAATCCATATATAATTATATATATATTTCCTTCATCCCATAAGGAAGCGGTTGATCACTTAACCCAGACTACAAAACTACAAAAGAGGGAATACTTTACTCAGACCCTATACATATACATAGTTCCATACGCAAACAGTTATAGAGTAACGAGGCATATTTATATTTATGCCTCTTCCTCTTTCATTATAATATAGGAATGACGGATTCCTGGGAAACGTGACTCGTCTCCCCGATCGCGCGAAGACGTCTAGCTTGTTGTTATTCTCTCCGGTTCCTGTAGAGGTGTCTCGTCAACTTCCTTTGGCATCATTGTCTTCTATCCCATGCACTCTAAGAGGTCAAGTGCGGCGAAGATGGGTAGGGATTAGCGGGTGCGGTACGTACAAAGCCTCATATTTCTCCAATATGGCTTTGCAATTGGGCGCTAGGTGGTGTGGGTCATTAATAATTAAAGCAAACGCATGCTCCCTGATTGTTGTACTTCTGATACAGGTTTATGTTGTTTGTTGATAAGTATATCGCGCGCACAGTCCACTAAGAGATTAAAATGCCTCAGAAAGTCAATTCCTAGTAACGGTGAAGTGGTATCCGTGACCACATAAATGATTGACGAAGACTAGGGATAACTATATCCGCGTTTCCCTCGCCGTTCACTTTTATTTTAACACCATTAGCCACCGTAATATTTACACTGGACTCGCACAATTCATCCAAATTCACCAATTTAGTCAGAAATATCGACACACTCCTCCCCGTATCAATTAGAAACTCACATTGATTTTTATTCACTTTTGCGGCGACGGTGAAAACATATATAATTATCACTTCTATTATTAGGATTAGGAATACACATATCGGACAAAGAAGTGGCATTACGTACTAAGGATTCACTGCTATCATTAACATTAAGACACTGTGCTCTATAGAATGGCATGAGTTCATGCGCCAGCTTTCCTAATCGTGCTAGGGTAAGTTGCTTCTGGGTAGCAATTATGGGCACGATTTTGTCTGGCAGGGATTGGACAAACTTATGCCTCACGAGCTCCTCACCAACTCCTCCCTGTAGAGCAGTTCTCATTAGTTTTTTCAAATTGGTAGAAGGTTGACCAGTGAGCGTGGAGGATGCAATGAGCTTCTCGAAAAGCTCAAGTTTTGTCCTTTCAAAGAGCCCAATAGCCTCAGTCCTTAAGAGCTAGTAATTGTGAGTAGATAGGATTGCAGCAGGAAGACGGTCAACGGTCAACGGTCTCTGGAGATAATGCAGCCAAAACATGAAAGAATTTAGTATTCTCATTACTTACTCTTGAAATGGGAAACTGGGTTCCACAATCTTGAACCAACCTGCAACTGCAGCCTCGTTAAAGATGGGTGGCTTGATGGTTATGGCGTTCACAATCTCCGTCTCTCTTTGTCCTGCCTGTTGATGGTCTGATGCGTCCATTTTTTGTTTGGGGGGGAGCACCTTTACAGTACGGCCGAAGAGGGTCACCCATTTATGGAGTGATGTTGATGGTACCGGTGGGTGTTATCTGTTTATGCGGTGGTATAGGTTACCGGTATATAGGTGCGTAGTCGGTAATTATAAGGGCGTGTATTGAAGAGTCCTCATTGCTATTGCGCTCGAGGGGGTGACGAGGACTTTAGGAAGTAGACCTACTTTACGCCTCTGTCGAATTGGTTCTGACTCCTTATAATTTATTACGAGGATTATGCGTTAGACTGGACATACCAAAGGTGGTTCAGTAATCGGGGTAAGTAAAGGACTTGAAAAGGACGTGGCAAATAAAATATAATTTTATTCTTGAATTAGCCTATTAAAGGGGCAAGCGGGAAAGTCTCGAGTTCTTTGTGGTCAATGTGTAAGCTTACTGTTTTACGCGACGTATAGAGTCTAAAGATAGCAAGACTTAGGCGAGTCGGCGGGATTCTGTGACGTTACTAAGGGAATAAATTGAGCTAATGAATCTTCTTCTGAATAATGAGAGTCTATATATATATATATATATATATATATATATATATATATATATATATATATATATATATATATATATTATATATATATATATATATATATATATATATATATATATATATGTGGAGGAAAAAATAGAACGAGGACAAGCAGACGCTAGTTTGTTTATACAGCGTCAACTGTTACGCTCCACATGGGCCAAGACATTACCTCCACCCCCCCTTTGTCCGCTGCCCAAGATGTGAACTTACTCGCAAAGAAGGATTTCGGCTAGCAGATTTCATAGTCCGTTAGTAAAAACATAGGAGGGTGTGAGAGCCTTTAGAATGAAAATTTTGCTGCCTAAAACTTAGTCAGCAAAAAAACTATGAACAGGCTCACTGTCTCCTCCGATTGTCTATGTCTATTTTCGCCAAAAAGACGAAATCTCACCTTCCCCGTGCGTAAACATGAAGGGGCGAAGTGTCACCGCGTTGAAAATTTCTGCCCTAGGAGAGAGGCTTAACTGTGGGCTAGTTACAGTTCGCCCCTCCTAAACTCCCTCGTTTCCCCTCCCCCAGGGGATACTCGACGTATATATAGTTCGATCTTAAGAAATTTAAGTAGAAGCCGTGTCGCTATCGAGTAAAAAAGACGAATCCCTGAGTCAAACGGGGAATCAGAAAGATAGTTGGAACCGAGTGGAAATTTCACTCCCGAGGCCGTTCCTTTGGTCGCGTAGAAGAGCAGACAGGTGATATCGAGATCAACTCTCATACCATTCTCGTCCAGAGAAAATCCCTTATCTCAGTTTTTTGAAAAAAAATATAGATTTCCCTCATCATTGAAGAATACCAACGTGATTTCCCATTCGAGAAAAGATTCAACTCTTGGTTAAGTCTCATCATCGAGAAGCCCGAATTGGCAACACAGTGATCGAGATAACTTCTTTTCATGCAAGATCCACTCACTTACATCCTCAAGTCGAGAAGCATCCCCACCCGCCTCCACCTCCTCGGGAGAAGCATCAGCTGTTTTCCCGAAACACTTCCCCACGCTCGCTTAACCTTAGCGAGGCAATCTCCAGTCCAGCTTGCCCCAAATCACCTCAGCGAGTAGGCTCATTTTTAAGGTCAACCACCTGTTAACTCCCTCTGAGTTAAAGGAAAACGAATCCAAAACTTATTCATTTTTTGTTGTTACTACCCATTCCTTGCGAAAATGTATTTAAGATTTAATATTTCATTCTTTTATGTAATTTAAGTGTATTTTTATCTGAGTTGTTGAATTAGATCCTCGAATGCTGCAAATGACAATATATATATATATATATATATATATATATATATATATATATATATATATATCATAATACGAATCCTCCCTGGTTAAAGAATCAAATTAAAGCACTCTTAGAGACAAGTGGAACGGAGTTACTCATGTACGTAGCAAATGTACATACGTGATCGGCCGTAAACCACGACATAAAATTTGTGACAGATTTTGGGGTATTTAGAAGAACTAAATAATAGTTGATTGTGTTGCATCCCCTTGATTAGCTAACAAAGTTGTGCCTAAGCGTTCGAGGAAAATTGAACATATTAAGAGGATAAAGTCGGTCTATAATTTGTTGGTTAAATGATTATGGTTAGGCCGTTAATGGTGTTAATTAGTGTTTTGGGTGGTGATTTTCCAATTAACAGAAAGTGCGGGTGGTAAGGTTGGGTTAGGCAGAGCGCTACTTGTTTCGTGGTTGCATAAGTAACATTAGCGTACATCGGTGGGTTTTTGACGGACATAGGTAAAATCCCATCTTTCGAAAGGTTCCACCAATAAGCCAAATTCTTCGACTAGCAGGCAAAGAACTAATTGCCTACGTCTAGGAAGAAGAAAGGACGAAAAGAGAGGAAAAGCGAGAACAGGCGCAAGCGGAAAGAGAAACAGAAGAAAGACGAATACAGGTTGAAAGTGAACAGGCGCAAGCGGAAAGAGAAGAGTGAAAACGAATACGCGCACATGAAAGGGCATTGAGCAAGCATCAGGTGGAAGTCAATTTCGTTGGATCCCAGCCTGGAGCTACGCAAGTACCTACGATTAAACTTATAGTATATAAAGATAACGAAGACCTGTGTTCGTACCTGACATACTTCGAGAAAATCTTTTAGGTGAATCATTGGGACATAGAAACAGAGGGAATCGCCAGATTACTGCCTCTGCTTAATACCCGTCTCCGTGATATATTCATCTCGTTACCATCCGAGGCTTCTGTGGATTATTCTACCATTAAGTCCAAGCTACTGGCCGCCATTGATCTAAATCCCGAGGAGTATAGGATGAAATTTAGACATTCTAGAATTCAATCTGGTCAAACATACCGCCAATTTGGATTTATCCTGCGGAGACATCTCCCATTCTGGCTAGATTCAACACAAGTGGGGTATGAGTTCGATTCTCTCATCGACTTCATTCTTAAGGACCAATTACTGTGTACCCTGCCCCCAAAGATAAGAGCATTCGTCAAGGACAGGCGAGTCGCTACGTTCAATGAGTGAGTGGAGGAAGCGGATCTACATGCTTCCAACCACAAACTATATCCGCGAGAGTTTAAAAAGAACTAGCCCTCGTCTCCAAAGAAAGGCAGGAATCTCTAAAACCCAAGCAAAAGAACCCCCCTAAATTTGTCAAGACCTCCGGACCCTCTAAACCCAAATTCTTTTAATCTAAGGATCAGAGAGAAATTAAGCCCCTAATTAATCTAACCCCTTCGTCCTCATCATACCCCAGAAACCCCGTTACGTGGTTTAATTGTGGCACCCCAGGTCACATTAACTTCCATTGCTCCCCAAATTCGAGGCTTAGGTCGTCCTCGAGTTAACAAGTGCACAACATCACCGCATCTTCCCCCCCCCCCCTCCCTCCCAAGAACAACCTCTTGCTTCAGCGCCTCATTTGACCACATCGAATTCCCCTGACCACAGGTGAACTTTTTGTTTAATAAAAGTTTTCCCGGAGGACTAAAGTTCGAGACTGGATCAGTAAATGGTTGCCGAATCTCAACATTAGTACGCGATACGGGGTTCACCTGTATCGTCGTATCAGATAAATTGCTTCCTCCAGTAAGCCCTCAGCACAAGAGGTTCGCGGTGTCAGGACTTCCTCGGTAGATCAAACAAGTTCCCCGTAGTCAGATGCCACATCCAGTGTAAGTATTTCACTGGCCGGACCGAGGTAGTGACAGCGCCTATCAAATTATGTTATGTGCTAATAGGCCAGAGCAAGCAGCTCTCCCCAAATCCCGTGGCTTAGCCAGTAGTCACTCGGATTCAATCAACTAAGAGGGCAGCGGCCCCGACCACTTTATCTCCTCTTGAGAACCTGGAATACGAAGAGCTTAATTCCCCAGCCTTCGCTACCACCCAGAAGGATTGTCCGACTCTCCAACCCCTGTGGGAGAAGGCGGCTAAAAACGAAATAGAATCTGTTCGCGGGAACAAACGAATAAGATACGTGGTGGAGAATTCAATACTATTCCGGACGACGGCTGAAGTAACCCCCCTGTCGAATAAAGTCTTGTGCATTCCCCGGTGTTACTCCCAACGGGTATTAAAAATCGCACATGGTGGCTTATTGGCTGGACATTTCAGTAAAAAAAAAACCTCTACGTATTTTTAAATACTTATTTTGGCCTGACGCCGCTAAAGAGATCGCCGTATACTACCAGTCATGCGAACTGTGCCAGAAGGCCACTGCTAAAGGCCGGGTGCCGCGAGCTCCCCTACAGAAAACCCTCGTCATTTCAGAATCCTTCTTCAGAGTAGCCATAAACTTGGTTGGACTCATCCACCCCCGTCTAGCGAAGGGCACTCTTATATTCTTACTTTGGTAGACTGCGCCACTCGTTTCCCCGACGCAGTTGCCCTCATCTCCATTTTTTCCCGAGTCGGTATCCCTAAAGAAATCCTCTCAGATCGCGGCCGTCAGTTCACGTCGGAACTGATGGAATACGTGGGCAAGTTACTCCTCATCAAACCCCTCTTTACGACCCCTTTTCGCCCTGTGCAAACGGGATGTGTGATAAATTAAATGGTACCCTAAAGGCAGTGTTAAGAAAGCTCTGTCAATCTCCACCTCGAGAATGGTATCGGTACCTACCAGTTGCCCTCTTCGCGTGCCGAGAGATTCTCAGAGAACTCTGTTTTTTTCCCCTTGGTTCGAATTGGTATACGGACGTAACGTCCGAGGACCTATGAGCATCCTTAAGGAGCTCTTTACTAATCCCCAATTAGATAAAGAAGTTAAATCCTCCTACGCATATGTGATCTAGCTGCGCGAACGCTTGGAGAAATGTGCAGAGTTGGCCCGCTCGAACGCAGAGTGCAACCTAGAAAAATACCGAACTTATTTCGACTTAAAAGCAAAAGATCGAAAATTAAAGCCTGGCGACAAAGTGTTGTTATTACTGCCTACAGAGACAAATAAGTTGATCTCCCAATGAAAGGGGCCCTTTCCGGTCATAGAAGCTCGTGGCCCCGTTGATTACTTGATTCAAACTTCCTCAGGCCATAGAATGTATCACATAATCATGCTCAAGAAGTATCACCGCGGAGCGTGTATTTATAATATTGTGACGCTGGATGAAGAAGGAACCATGGAAGCTTTATACCCATGTGAACCTCTTCAGGTGGTAAACACGGTATGCGTAGAGTCTGATAACGAATATCCTCTACCCTTATTATCCTTCCCCCAAGATGCCCCATCTACGGAGTTAGATTTGAACCTCCACCTGGGCCCACTCAGGAATTCACAATTGTCCGCCCTATTCAAGAAATTGCCCGATGTAATTTCCGAGAAACCAGGGTGCTCCAAAACAGTTTGTTCATGAGATCAAATTGAAGACACAAGAAACCATTAGATCGAAACCTTCTCTCCTCCCAATTCATCTTCGATCAGCCTTTAACGCAGAAGTGAAGAATCTGCTACAGTTGGGGATTATCGAGCCTTCGTCCTCCGATTATTGCTTGCCGATAGTGATGGTCCGAGAACCTGACCATAGTTTTCGAATGTGTGTAGATTTTAGGAAATTTAACTCGGTTACCGTTTCGACGCCAAGCCTATTCCGCTAATTGATCAAAGTCTACACCCGTTTGAAGACACCAAATACATCTCCGAAATGGATTTGTGCAAGGCCTATCACTAAATTCCGTTAGCAGACGCCTCCAAGAGGCTAACCGCGTTTTCAACGGATAAAGACTGATGCAATTCACCCGATTGCCATTTGGTTTGGCCACCCAGGCGAGCAATTACTCGTATAATCGGATGATATGTCGAATTGTGGATGGTTTGAGCGACATGTTGTTCTATTTCGACAATGTGTACGTAGCTACACGTACATGGGGGCGATGCATACACTTACTCAGAGCTTTGTTAGATCGTCTCCACGACCACGAATTAACCGTCGGAACTTCTAAATGCCACTTCGCCTATGAGTCAATCTCGGATCTGGACCTTGAAATAAGTAAAAATCGTTTAACCACTCAACAGGAAAAGGTCGAGGCCATTGCTAAGATTCCTCTACCACGGACAAAGAAGCAGTTGCGTTCTTTCTTCTTAGGTGCTGCGTCGATCTACAGAAGATTTCTTCCCCAATTTGCCATGATAGCCGCGCATATTAATGATCTCTTAAAGAAAAAATCCTCCGACCCCGTTAAATAGAATCATAACACGATCACCCAGTTTAATTTGTTGAATGAAAAATTCATTTCAGCACCCATCCTTCGACTACCTAATCCCCAAAAGAAGTTTGGGATCTGCACCGATGGCTGTGGTGAGGGAAGCGGTTGTATCCTGGTGCAATATGAAGACGATGGTACCCCTTTTCCCATAGCTTATGCGAGCCGAAAACTATCGATACGAGAAAGAGCTTATGCAACGATAAAACAGGAAGCGCTAACTATAATTTGGGGCATAAAGAAATTCAGGTTGTATTTAATAGGTCGTGAGTTTAACGTGAAATCCGATCACCGGCCTCTGTCATATTTGCGTAAGAGCAAAAGCCAGGATGGCAGACTCTGCGATGGAGTCTATTGTTAATGGAGTACCAATTTACTATAAACTATATAAAAGGCTCCGGTAATTGTATAGCCGAAAATTTGAGCTGAAACTCCACAGAGGGCTAATTAAACCATCGTGAGTCTTAAGGCCAATTTTGTTTTGTATATATTAATGTGTTAAGTGTTTAATGGTGTAAGGATTAACTATCTAAGTGCAGATTAATAGTCAGTTTCCTTTTGTTTTTTGTAATTGATGTTTTTATAGTTTAAATTGGGTTGTGTGTTCCGGACTGCTGGCCTAACGAGGCAAGGTTAAAGTCTGCCTTTTACATGTCTATGTATGTGCGCGCGTGTGCGTACAATTTAATTGTCTTATTTTTGTATAATGGTTGAGCACTGATTTTTTCACTGTAACAGTCGGACTTGGAATTGCATTTCAAGCCATGTGTCTTTTGGGGGGGTCGGTGATTTTTTTGCACTTGAGTTCTCTCTCTCCCCCCATCCTCATTAGCTTCTTTAGAAGAGAGGAAATGTGGAGGAATGAATAGAACGAGGACAAGCAGACGCTAGTTTGTTTATGCAGCATCAACTGTTACGCTCCACATTGGCCAAGACTTTACCCCAACCCTTTTTTCCCACTACCAAAGATGTGAATTCGCTCGCAATTAAGGATTTCGGCCAGCAGATTTCATAGTCCGTTAATAAAAACATAGGAGGGTGTGAGAGCCTTTAGAATGAAAATCTTGCTGCCTAAAGCTTAGTCAGCAAAAAAACTATGAACAGGCTCACTGTCTCCTCCGATTGTCTATGTCTATTTTCGCCAAATAGACGAAATTTCACCTCCCCCGTGCGTGAACATGAAGGGGCGAAGTGTCACCGCGTTGAGAATTTCTGCCCTAGGAGAGAGGCTTAACTGCTGGGCCAGTTACGGTTCGCCCCTCCTAAACTCCCTCGTCTCCCCGCCCTCCAGGGGATACTCGACGTATATATAGCTCGATCTTGAGAAATTTAAGGAGAAGCCGTGTCGCTATCGAGAGAAGAAGACGAATCCCTGAGTTAAACAGGGAATCAAGAAGATAGTTGGAATCGAACGGGAGTTTTCCTCCCGAGGCCGTTCCTTTGGTCGCTTAGAAGAGCAGACAGGTGGTATCGAGACCAATTCTAATACCATTCTTGTCCAGAGAAAATCTCTTATCTCAGTTTTCTAAAAAAAAAGAAGAGATTTCCCCTCACCATTGGTTAAGTCTCATCATCGAGAAGCCCGAATTAGTAACACAGGGATCGGGATAACTTCTGTTCATCCAAGATTCCCTCACTTACATCTTCAAGTCGAGAAGCATCGCCACCCGCCTCCACCTCCTCGGGAGAAGCATCAGCTGTTTTCCCGAAACACCTCCCCACGCTCGCTTAACCTCAGTGAGGCAGTCTCCAGTCCAACTCACCCCAAATCACCTCAGCGAGTAGACTCACTTTCAAAGGTCACCCAAACGTCGACTCCCTCAGAGTTAAAGGTAAACGAATCCAAAACTTATTCATTTTTTTGTTATTACCCATTCCTTGGGAAAATGTATTTAAAGATTTAATATTTCATTTTTTTATGTAATTAAAAGTATATTTTTGTTTGAGTTGTTTAATTAAATCCTCGAATGCTGCAAATGGCGATAGATATATCATAATAAGAATCCTCCCCGGTTAAAGAATCAATTTATCCCACTCATAGAGAAAAGTGGAACGGAGTTACTCATGTACATAGCAAACGTACATACGTACTCGGCCGTAAACTACGATAATATATGTATATATATATATATATATATATATATATATATATATATATATATATATATATATACATATTCGTCTCCAAGGGGCCTAACCTTGACTTGTCCGTAGGGCGAAGCAAGTCATCTAGTTTGGTCGTTATTTGCACCCCTTGGGCATAGTTTCCGAGAGCTCGGTGTACCTGTTGTGCCTACATATTTTCCATAGATCTAGTTTTAATATAGGGAATCGCTTGTTGCAGGTCTCTGTGAAATTTCTCTGGTCAGAGCCTATATTTGTTCAGTTGCCGATAAATTTTCCCAATACGCGTATGTGTGTTGTGTGCGATCCTCGTATTTGTCCATTTGGTCACCTTTGATATCTTTGTATTTTCGTGGGTTTCCGTGTGACTCTAACGACTGCTAGGCGTAGATCTATTTGTACAGTTTAACATATATATAGTTTCATTTCCTTATTCTCTTTGGCTCTTTATTCATTAATCTTGGCATATTATTTCTTTAATTTACACGCAGAGCAATTTTTAGGATTTGATAAATCCACCCAGCATCCATTTGTGGAGTTTCTAGCTGAGCCTTTTAAATCTTGCCTATTTTATAGAACGAGCCCTACGCTTCCTTATACTGGTTTTTGTTACCCTCACTGTTTTATTCTCAACACTATTAGAATTTATATATGATAAGATTCTCTCGTTGGTTGCCGCTATGAAGAGACCAATTTAGTGAACATTTTAAACACACTACCAAAATTTGGAGCCTTGACATACGTTTATGCCATAAGATGAAAACACAAAGAAGATATAAAAACTTTGTGAAAAGACTAAAAAGGTCAGAATAATACACATAAAAGATTCCCTCCCCCTTCATCTCAGCATCCCTGCCAATTTTAGATATGTTGGAGCACTGTTCCTTTGCGCTCATTGTTTTGCATATACGTACACATATAGTGTATCTAGAGATTATATTCAAGCATTAAAAATAGAGAAAGCTCTCTTAAATCACCTGCATAGTTGTGTAACACTTATTCATGGAGTAAAGACAATCAAGAGTAGAAAATCTAAAGTAAATATATGGAATATAAATGCCATATTAAATGAAAATAAGACATTATAATTAATTGTTGGATTAACTCTTTTACAGTCAGTTGATCATTTGTTGATTTTCAATTAGTAGGAATACATAGAGTTTTCAACCTAAATATATATACAAATCATATAATAACAAAGTATGACAATTATAAACGAGATATGAAGTAATTTTAAGCAATACAATGAATGGAAATTAAACAAAACATAATTTTAAATAAGACTAGAGCTACTAGACAGGGGAATCCTTCTACTGAATAACTTTAAAGAGACTGTCGAGGAAGTCAAAGTTTGGATGAAATCTGCAGAAACAATCTTCACAGCATCTTGGATGGCTTTCCAAAGGTTATTTTGGTTGTTAAATTACCTGTCATCAGCGTAAATGCATGTCTCTCCTCAGGATGCTCCACAAGCTTTCGCTTGGATCTAGATCGCAACTGTTGGGAAGCTGGTCCATGATTTAGTCTCTACAAATTCTTCCGACTCTAACTAATTCTTATATAACTTGAAGGCATAACTAAGAGCATTTTTTTCCGGCATGAAAACAATTGAATTCCTTATCTTCACTGGTTCTCTCTCGAATCAAGGTAGGAATTTTCCCTCAGAAACTCTCAGCACGACTTCGAATCCAATTTGATACCATTCTCCGCTTTGAAAAGTCCTACTAGCTTTCCTCCAACAATTACAGTCCAAATCATCAATCCCCCTCCTCTTGATGTTGCTTAACAACCCAGTTTCATGCCCAACCATCCGGCCCCTCTAGATAGACTCAATTCGTCTTTGAAAATAACTTTGATAAAGTCAGATTTCATGTATGTCTGTGCCCACAACAGACATCTTCCCTTTTTTAATTTTCTTTGTTAGAACGGCTCTTTGGTCTTTTTCATGACTGTAGGAAATTTCCTGAGAGCCTTACCTCTTGTTTCCTTTCGAGACTAAGGAAATCCAGTATCTTTAAATGGCCTTGCTGCTAGCATAAGTGTTTTATACACTTTTTATATTTTAAAACTATTTCTATGGGTGGGAGCTCGAAATTTTGGTTAAACCTTTTTTTATTTTCTTCGGAGTACGATAATCTCGCTTCAAATCTTTTGAAATTTTGCAGAGAATGATTCCATTTACCTAACACTTTTGATATAATTCTTCTCTTCTAAGAGAAAGTTCCTTTTTCCCATTTTCAAAAAAAATGCTTTTTGCAAAATATGTCTAAACGGTCACTGTATTTAAATTTCAGAAAGTGACTATGAACAATGCAATAGCTAGGTAATTAGTGTTGCCATTATCTAAATTGTACTTATTACATAAATAAACTTATCTGAAACAAATAAGTTCCATAAATTTTGTCCGAAGAAGGATGAGACGCTAAAGAAGTATTGCATATAATCTCTAGACACACCTTAATCGCGCATAGCCAGAACAACAAGAAAGACCCAAGTCCAGTTTCCTCTTTTCACTACAAGACGGGCAAAGGAGGCGATTTCTTTACTGGCTGATATTTTGCTAGTGACAAGATTTTGACTAAGCGCTGGGCTCACCATTAATCTCGCGAAAAATTAGAGAGAAATAAGGGTATTACTCTAATTCATTTTGCTTCTGCCTAATCTCAGATATAGACAGGGTCAATTCCCGCAAATGGGGGAAAGCGCTGAGTTCCTCCAACTTGGGTAAAACAACACTCTTGCGAGCGCACAGAAGAGAGACAAGTTGTTAAACCTTCAGATCAACGACACGCAAAATTTTCATTCAGGGAAGACATCCTCCAAATCCGTCAAGGCACAGCTTCCCGGCGATTTTTATTCTAGAGATGATACTCATCTATATCTCTCCCTAATCGCGACGTTGAGATTCCAAGGTCACCGTGCTCAAAAACAATCGTTTCATCTCCGCGTTCCAAGGACTTTTTCGTCCGGATGGTGCATTTTGAAATGCAGTGATTTAATCATGGTTGTCTAAATAAATCTCATCTAAATTACTGCTCCTCGTTATTGAAGGTATATGAAGAGTAGCAATACTGTGCCTTGTAACGTTTCAACGAACGTTGAAACTTTTCGTGGCCCAATGAGAGTGGTGGTATGAAACCCCTTTTCGGTAGGTTCAGCGTAAGTAAGAAATCATGGAAGAGACAGCAGTGTTGTGATTGTCTCCGTGTGTGGTGGCACATGGGGATAGAGTTACCTGCAGGAAAGCGTCAACATATTCATTTCTTCTATTCCATAATTTATTCGTTATTTTTCTACTCTGAGAGACCAATGCCTTGTTGGACTACAACAGAAAGAGATAGCGAGGGATATATATATATATATATATATATATATATATAGTTAATAGCTCAAGGAAAGGAAAAGTGGTATCACAACCCGGTAAAACGCTGAGGAATAGATTACGTGACCCTTAAAATCTTGAGAAAGAAATTGGGAGATTTAGGAACGGAGAAAATAGGGAAAACTATTTTAACTCCAACGAGAAGGCGAATAAAAGACTTGGGTTCGAACATGTGTCATTAAGCGCTCATCGCTATCAGATCCACGATGCTCATCGACTGAGCCACCATCTTCGACCCTCAGAAGGTTGATTTAAGAAGCCTTTTAAATAACGAAGTGTAGGTTTTTATCTAGTCAAAGGCAAGTGGTTTTCTAGTATGAGTGGGCTTGGACTATTCACTACACACACACACACACACACACACAAACACACAGAGTTAAAAAGATATCAAACTTGAGTAATCCAATGAAGTAATATCATTTCTTTAGACGAATAACGGCAAAGGAAGACTTTCCTCTTTTCCTCTATGGATTACATGGGATTCTGTTTCACTCAACAAATATACACAGGATCACACAAAAGTGTCCGTTTCATTTTGCTGTACACACAAGGGAACTTGACAACTTAGTGTATACTGCATTTTTTTTTCAATGCCAGAATTAAACATCAACCTGCTTTCCCACAAAGTGTGGTTTGTGCGCCTCAACGCCACTACAACTACCTGCCCCTCCCACTCCCTTTATGCCAAATTGGTCCTTCATAGCGATTGGGAACGCTATGTGCTGTAGCATCTCGTCCAATCAGCGTTCCTCCTTTGCCCTACAACCCTTAGTTGGCCCCTTCCGACCTCTTTCGTGTACACCTATCATCCACTTCCTCCTCGGCAGCCATTATTTCTCTCTCAAACAGTCATTCACTTAAACACCCATCTTTTACGCGATCTTCCAACCCTTCTCACACCCGGATACTCACTCTCGCATATTCTCTTTACAAGTATATTCCCATTCATTTCTCTTATATGCCCATATCACCTCAGAACACTTTCAATCTGTTTACTCTTTTACCCGCTTTTCACCCATGAACATCTCTTACGCAGTCATTGCCCACTTTATCCATCTTTCGCACACTGAGCATCCCTCACAACTTGTCCATTCGCAACGCTCTCACTCGAGATTTTGCCTTCTCCTTCCATAACATAGTTTCGCTCTCATACATTAAAGTTAGCACCAGAATACTCTCATGTAGCTTCTTATCACATTCGACACTCAAACCTTTACGTTTCACTAACGTTTTAATCGCTCTAGACAATTTTCATCTGTACCACTATTATTTACTCTGGATCTTAGATACTTAAAAATTCGCACTTGTTCAAAGATGACACCACATACACGAATATCACACACACACACCACCCCATTTTGTATCTTTAATACAATTACCTTATTCTTTTCTGTATTCACTTTCAAAACCTCTCCTCTCCCACGCTCTGTCAAAAGCTTTGGTCAACTTGTCACCCTAGAAACGCATGGTTTCCCTAACTACATGGCCGCGAAAACGCAGGGCATTCATCGAACAGCTCGGATCAGCGGCACTATCCATGAGTGGTTTCTTATTAAGGTAAACGACCGGATAGGGAGAGGAAAAGATTCTCCCACACATTCTTGTTCTCACCCAAGTATGGCCTCTCCAATGGGGCACCATATTATAAAGATTTAATGCGCCGCTACAACATGCATCAATCATTTAACTCCAAACATGATAAAGCTATAGATCACTTCATTCGTATCCTTCCTCCGCCTGGAGTTTCCGAATCACACAGCTTTCTGTAATCCTTGTCATTTGCCTTGTCCCTGAAAGAAATTCTAGGCCGGTAAAATTATCTGTAATTCCAAATCGGAATTTCAAGCCTAATTCAGCCTGTTGAAAAAATAATCTGATAATATTTGGTGTAATGATTAAATCTTTATTCAAACTGCTTGTAATTATCTTCTTTTATTTTTTTATGTATAAAAGTTTTATTCTGAATTTATACCACAAAGTTTCCTGATTTACTTTGTACTAAATACAAAGTTAAAACCGTCTGTTTCCTACTTGTAATCCCTCTAAAGAAAGGATTGGCAAATTCCCATTCGCGCCACTTAACTCGAACACTAATTTTCTCTGTAAAAATCGGGCACAGCTTTTTCCTTTTCAAGGATGGTGTCAGATTCATATGGATACACACCAAAAATTGGTGTTATAACTAGTATTTCCGCAACAAACATTCCCAAAATCCATCTCACTCTCAGTCAACAAACCAGGTTATCACCATCTACCAACATAGAAAGAACCCATCTCTCACCATTCCTCAATAATCTCCTTCATTTCCATATGTACTTCTTTCAGTATTCTACCCGTGAAGTTATTCAGCACCACTGACGGCACTCTCATATAAAGAAATTTGCCTACAAATCGGAAAATATAGTAAGTTCCCTGTACAAATCTTTGGTTTGACCTCATTTGGAGTACGCAGTTCAGTTTTGGAATCAATACTTGTCGAAAGAGTGCAACATAGTGCTACAAAAATGATACCTAGAGTACGTCAAAGGTCCTAAGAAGACAGACTTAAAGCACTCAACCTGCAATCACTTGAGACGAGAAGGTTAAGAGGAGAACTCATACAAGTCTTTAAGATCCTAAACAATTTTGATGAAGTAAAAATTGAAACCCTTTTTGAGTTGGACGCTTCCTCAAGAACCCGAAGCCATGGATACAAACTTCAGAAACGAAGATTTGAAACAAATGTAGCAAATATTTTTTTCTCAAACAAGATGGTTTCCTCGTGGAATGAGTTGCCGTAGATCGTTGTTAAATCAACAAGCATAAAATTCTTTAAGAACTGCTTAGATGTACATTTTAAGTGCATCGGCGTGGTTTGAAGGAGAGCTGGCCCAGAAGTGGACCACACGGTCTTTGCCGGCTCTGACATCTTATAATCTTAAACCTAGTCTTACCTCCGCCCACGTCACCGCACGAATGTCAAACTGTAGATAGAGGAGAGTAGGAAAAGGGGCAAAGTAAAAATAATAGCGTAGGCGAGTTGCGAACAGCTTCCCGCATCGCTGGGCCACTGTTAGCCAGCGGTGAATCCCCTTGGTCATTCCGAGTCTAAAAAAAGACTCATTCAAGCGAAGCTTTTAAGCCGCTCGCCTCCACTTCTCGTGCGATACAAAACCACTCTCCTAGAAGCGGAGCGTAAATGAAGAAATAGAGAGAACCCATTTGGAAATGTCATCCAAGGGCTAACGCTTCCCTTTCCTGGTCTGAGCACCATTGTAGATAGAGGAGAGTAGGAAAAGGGGCAAAGAAAAGGTAATATTGTAGGCAAGGTGCGAACAGCTTCCCGCTTCGCTGGATCACTGTTAGCCAGCGGTGAATCCACTCGGCCATTTCATACGCTTTACGTACAACACGCAAGAGACCTACCTTGCTGAAGCTCTTCCATTTACCTTCTTCCCTCTTTACCCATACAAAATGGAACCATTAATGCATTATTTCTGTCCTCAGGCGCTCTTCTACTTCCAAATGCCTTACAGACCACCAAACAGACCAATTCTGTAACATCACCGCTTTTTAGCTTCTCAGCTACTATAACATCTACTGCAGTTGTTTTCCCACTTTTCAGGCCTCTCACAACACTAGAAATTCTTGCAAGCTTATTACTTCCATACACTGATATAACATCTGATTTACGCCAACAAATTCAATCATATTTACATTTGCATCATCTTGCATACCTACATTAAGCAAATCATAAGAGCATTCTTTCCATCTACTTTTGACTTCCTCATTGCCCACTACCATATTATTCTTGTCATTGATGTTTTCACAGCTATTCTTCATTTGCTCCCTCACCATTCTCTCTTCATCCCAGAATAGCTCCTTGTTCCTATCGGGATCTTCAATCATTTTGCGCGCAAATGCTTCATTTTCAGCCTTCCTACTCTTTTTACTGACCTGTTACATTTTCCTTTTCATCTCCTAGTATGCATTCAATCACCTCTCTCTGACATCCTCATCTGCACTATTAAGCATTCGCAAGTACACATCACTTTTACATTTTATTCAACGCTTCACATCGTCATTACGCCATTCAGTATTTTATTTCCTATATCAATCTAGCACAACCCCACATAGCCCTTCACTACCTAGGATCATTCCCTTAAAATTGTTCCACATTCGCTCTGTTTCTATGCTCGCACTTATTTCTTCTCTATCATTCTCACATACTCTCAGATTTATTAACCTTGCCAGACTGATTCGTCCTTACTTTCCAACCTCCTCACCTCTTCCTATCTATGCACTAATCAATATAACCTTACACAACACAATCATTTGATTAGTCTTCTCGTTCTACAGTCATGGCCAAAAGTTTTGAGACTAATGTATATTTTTATTTTTCTATTCGTTTTGAAAATTTACATGATAGGAATAATTATTCTAATATTTAAATTATCACAGGTTTATTAAAAAGTCAGCATTTAAGAAATAATAAGAAAAACTGCATTACTTTATGGGGGGTGCTATATCCTTCATTTTCGTCCAATTATCTTGAGTTGATGATTCCTTCTTGATTCTTGATGAGTTAGTCCTTGAAGTCGTTTTCTTCGGATTTTCTTTCTTGAGGCGATCCATTTTATCTTGAGTCTTCTTGAGTTGATGATTTATTCTTGATTCTTGATAAGTTAGTCCTTGAAGTTGTTTTATTCCGATTTTCTTTCTTGAGGTGATCCATTTATCTTGAGTCTAGTTGAGTTGGTCCTACTCCCGTTTTCCTTGATTTCCGTTTTCTTCTTGAGATTTCTTCATAAAAGGTTGTGGACTTTTGAGTTTCGAACGTGATACCGATATATTTAAACGCCAAAGTAATTAGCCATTACGCCACGGCTAAGTCCGTATTGAGTTGGTAATTTAATGGGCTATTTATATTATCGAGTTGGAAGGAATTTTTCTCTGATACATTTTCGCACCCCTACAACTTCGCAGAATCTAAAATCGCGCTCTGGTCCTGCTCCTGTAGGAAGTGAGTTTCAGTCCTTGGAACTTTGCTATTCAATCGAAAGGGTAAAATTTGGACAAATATGGATAAAATGAATGATGTTGTGTAATTATAATACATTTCGTAATATATTTTATACATGGGCAAATCCAAGAGGAAGGGTGCAGGGGGGAAATTCCACACAGTGTGCCTGACTTGCATCGCTTTTGGAGTCAGCACCTCGTGTCTTGAGTCACGGCGGACACACTGCGTGCGTGCGCTTAACTCGCTGACCAGTCGGATCGCGCATCCCAACTCACACGCCTGGCTCTTCCGCCCTTTGTCAGCTGGCCTGAGATGAGAATGTGCTCGCTGGCATCTTTCACTTTCGGAGCTAATTTCAGCATCCTCTCTTTCTCTTTCTATCTATCTCTCTCTCTCTCTCTCTCTCTCTCTCTCTCTCTCTCTCTCTCTCTCTCTCTCTCTCTCTCTCTCTCTCTCTCTCTCTCTCTCTCTCTCTCCCTCCCTCTCTCCTCGCAACTACACCAGCATCATCTTCTCTCTGAGACACAAGAGTGCAAAGTAAGTGATTTTTTATTATATATTGTTACGGTCATGAGATGATGTGAGTGACTAATGGGATTTTCCATGTGATGCATTAGTTCCCTCTCATTCACAAGGCGTGCACCATGAAGCAAACTGGCGATATGAAGATCACCTCATTCTTCAAGACCAAAGTGGCCAAGACGAGTGGTGATTGCGAGTGTGATGTCAATGAGCTGGAGCAACAGCCAAGCACTTCGACATCGACATCGACAGCATAGGTGGGCGTTATCGCGATAACGATATCGGGTTATCAGTTATCCCATATATTTTTTCCGCGTTATCGATTCATAGGTATCGCCGATACTTTTGGTTCCAAACTAGCGATAATCGATAATTTCAGTTTTTGGTTCCAGTTTAGCACAGGGGTGTGCCGCGCGTGCCTTGGAGGCAAAAATATGTAGGTCCAAGCTGGGAACCGAACGTATACTGAACGGAGTGTGGGGCGACCGGTCTTAACGTCTTCTCAAAACGTTTGCTCAGCTTCAGTCTCTCACCAGCTGTCGGACGAGAGGTCACGAGGTGTTGCTTCTGCGCACTACCGGTTTTACGCTACGAAGTTATGCCCCTATTCGAAACTGATCTTATTTTTATTGTACTTTAGTAGTGCAGTGCTTTGCTATTTTATAGTATTGAATTAATTAGTGATGGCGTCGCAAGAGACTGTGCCCGCATCAAACTAAAGAGACTCAGCGGAGTCTATTGACTCTGAGCTCATTGAGTCTGAGCCTCAGTCACCCTGGCCATTCTTTGGCAAGTGGATGAAGTACAAGAAGATGGTTGGTGACAGCTACATCTTCTAGTGCATTTCCTGCCTCCCCAAGATCACTGAGGTGCAGGTAAACAAGGGCACCAAGGCCAACCTTTGGCATCATAGCCCAGGGCATGATGTCCTAAGAATTTTTGGATTTATTTGGATTTATCGATTTATCGGTTATCACCTTATCGTGCGATAAATTTATCGCCAGTTATCAATTATCGGTTATCTACGATAAGGTTATCGTTATCGATTTATCGGTTATCGTGATACATTTTTCGTTATCGCGCCCACCTATGATCGACAGCCTATAGATCCAAAAGCGAAGTCGAATCTCACCATGGGGAGCAGTATGGCAAGGAACTCACCTCTATTTTTTCCGCATGGCACACTGACACTCCCAGGAGCTCCAGTGGACGTGGCCAACTTCATTAGGAACAAGGCGGCCACAGACTGTGAGAAAGTGGCCTTCATTGAAGAAGGTAGTCATAAGAGGCGATTCCAACTAAGCTGGTGCATCACATACCTCTGGCTGAAGTACTCGTTGCTGAACCAAGGTGGATACTGCGTGGTATGTGTGTTGTTCGGCGGAAATACGGACCTAGTTGGAGACCGTAGGCTGGGCACCTTGGTGTTAAAGCTGATGTGCAGGTACAAAAAAAGCCATCGAACTTCTCAGCAGTCACAATAAGCACAGATATCACGCGACAGCTATGACGAAAATGGAGGGGACTGTCGACACTTTGCAAACCCCGACAAGGGCTGTTTACACCATGCTACAAGCGAAGAAGAAGCGGCAAAACGAGCTTAACGGGCGCCTGTTGGTTCTGATCACTGAGAGCATCCTCTTCTGCGGACGAAATATGCTGCCTCTCCGTAGTCATCGAGATGACGGTACATTGGACCTCTCTATTCCGAGCAAAACGGGAGAAAGAGTCTTCAGGGAGCTTCTGCGATATCGAGCCCAGGGAAGAGATGCCGACGTAAATCGCCTTCTCGCGAGCTTGGCTAGCCGATCCAACTCCACCTTCATTAGCAAAACCATTCAGGACTAGCTGATCGATATCACAGGTAGGTGACACTGCAACTTCTGTCAAAAAGATAGGCCTCTTATTCCAAAAGTAGAATTCATGCTTTTTTGACATTATGAGCAGATGTCGCCATAATCATATTTCGCTTTACAGCTTGATTGGTGCTGGAAGAGGTCTTAGCCGGAGTGACAGGGGTATTCTCAGTGTTTATGGACGAGACCACGGACGTTTCAGGGAAGGAGTGAGCCACCATAATCCTTTTACACGTCAAAAAGGACATCAAGGAGAACTTTCTCACTTTCGTCCATGCTGAAAACCTTACCAGTGAAGGCCTGGCCCAACTGCTCATTCGCACAGTACGTGGCCTTGGTTTGGACATGTCAAACTGCCGGGGCCGCGGCTTCGACGGAGCGAGTGTCATGATGGGAAGTTTAAAAATTGTGTTACCATCATCATGGAGCAATACACCCCAGCCGAACCGATCCACTCTTTAATCACTGACAGAACCTGGTGCTAACCAAGGCTTGCAATGTGAAAGAAGTGAAATTCGCCTTTCAGACGCTCAACGAAGTCCATAACTTCATTTGCTCCAGCAACATGCGGACGCTCCGGTTCTCTAAAATCGTGAAGCTTTCCTCAACTAAACGGGAGAAGATGGTGCCCTTGTGTCCCACCAGATGGGTTGAGCGGCATGATGCAGTCCTCGAGTTAATCAAATTTCTGTCTCACATCGCGGTCTTCATGGAAGAGAAAATGAAACTGGATGTCAATGTTGACATCTTACTCGCCGCGATTAGGACCCCTCGCTTTCTCATTGGCCTTGTTATGGCGGAGTCAGTTTTCACCCACACACTCGAGCCGAGCAGGACCCTGCAGAAGAAGGACAGTGACTTGGCATATGCGTACGCACTGATTCGTGAGATCGAGACTGTTTTCGCCAAGTTCAAAAAGAATGTCGAGGAGCACTTCCACACTGTATTTGCAAAAAAACAAGGATCTCCTGATTGAAGTGGACTCAGCTCATGATCACGTCCCTATTCCTCGAGTATATGCACAGAAGAAACAGCGCGCGAATATCCCGGCCAGGACTGCTGAGGAGTACTATCGACGCTCGATCTATATTATGTTCGTTGAGGACGATACCGTGCTAGTTGCTCTCCAGTTGAGGGAGCTTCTCAAGGGATCAAAAGCAGACATGGATGCCGTCCTTAAGCCGCTAAGCTCTACGAGAGCGATGTTGAGTCACTTGTGTTCGTGCAAGTGGAGGCACAGCGGTGGAAAAATTCCGCTCTGGTCTTCGGGACTGTCAAAAAATGCGAAGAAGTACGCCGAAACCCGTATGTTCCCGAACATTGCGAAGCTACTGACCATTTTAATGACTCTGCTGGTCTTAAATGCAGAGGCCGAACGCTCATTCTCAGCCTTGAAACGGCTAAAGATGTACATGAGGAGCACCATTGGCCAGGATCGCCTCAACGGCCTCTCACTGCTCGTCGTACACAATGACATTCAAGTTTCGAATGATCAAGTGATTGACAAGTTTGCGGACAAAAATCGCCGTCTCCTCTTCGCTTAGGCAAATGAAGGGGGGCATTGGTCATGGCCGTACGATTTCGAGAGAGCTTACTCCTGGAAAATAAAAATACTTTTTCTATGATGTGCCTTGTTACTTAAGTGGGCGAAACGACTTGCAAGTAGCATACATAATTATAGTCTACACTACATGTACATATTCATCATTTATGCCTATAACCTATTCGTATGTATTCAGCACTGATATTTGTACGATCATACATGTATTACTCGTAAAAATATGGACTATAATAAGCAGCTTTAACAAATTTCCACTCATAAAAATCCTGCTTTTCCCCCTACCATTCACTTTTTATAGATCCGCCACTGATTTTATAAAGATAAAAGTTTAAATCTTTTATTTAATTTCAGAAATGGTTCTTTCCGACGAAAGTTGTATAACCATTGTTGATCAGCATCAAAGTTACTTGAAATGCAGGGAGATAGTTGCTAAAGGTATTGCATCAAGGAGCACCATTGTTAGGATCATTAATGACTTTAAAAAGACTGGGACATCCCTGTGAAGAAGTCTGATGGACATCCAAAAGCTTCAAATTAACGCCAAGATCGCCTCCTGGTAAGATCAGATTGGCTCCAGTTGCAAGCTTGGTCCCTATTGGAAAGAAGCAAGTGTGAACGCTTCAGCGCGCACAATGAGGTGGAGACTTTTCGATAAAGGTCTCAAGTCGAGAAGGGCTGCGAAGAAGCCTCATATCACCAAGAAGAACCTTAAGGATAGGTTCCACTTGTGTATGAATTAGAAAAAAAATTGGACTGTTAAAGACTGGGACAAAGTAAATATTGGCCGCTGAATTTTCCTTGCGCTTGTTTGGAGCATTTGGAAGATCCCTTGTTAGTGGTGGAAAAAGGAGCACTTTCACGAATCCTGTGTCGCACCCACGTTGAAGCATCCCAACACTCTCTATGGATTCAAATCCATTTTATTAATAAAATGGATTGGGGCTGTATTTTCCTAGTTCACCTTCAAATTATGATACAAACATACTAGAAAAATGCAACGTTCTATCAATTTTCTTATATGGAAAAGTAGTCTCAAAAACATTTCGTTATGACTGTATACTCGTACTTCTTACAGCTTTCACATCACATATGTCCAACAGGATATTCTTTATCACTAGGCACATATCAATCATACTATTTAGTTCTTCCCCTCTCCTTTGCACACCCTATGTGAATTTATGCACATCCTTGTGCTGAGAGAATGTGTTTGCTTCACACTACTATCATCACATGACTCCCCCCCCTCTCTTCATTTTCATTGTCTTCCGGTGTACCAAAGGCTCTAGTTATTCTCTCTCAATTTACGACATATTCTTCCATTTGTGCCTCCTACAACCACCACCGATACCCATTCATAATTCCATGCCCTACTCGCCCCAAGTCAATCCAGAACTTATCTTTCTCAGCTTCACTTATATCATTTCAGAGGTCATACATTACAACCGAGCACAGTTTCACTCTTGCAAATCTCAACTTCACCTACATAATTCTTGAACTCACACATTCAGCGCTCTAAAGCACCGCCACACCTTCTTTACTCTTAACATCCTTATCTACACCTAATCTCACTACTTTCACACTATCCCACACAAACTCTTCTTTCTTTTTTATCTATGTCTCACATAAAGCAAGCATCTGCAATTTCCCTGTTTTAAAGACATTGGCTACCATTCCACTCTTTTACACATCACATATACCCCTCCCATTCCATGCAACCAGTCGGTTTACACAGTAGTGCGAATTAACTGGCCTGACTGCACAGGGTCCGCGACCACCCCGCCCATTACCCTTTTACCCTCATTGCGTATTGAGTTCGTGGGATAACACCTTTGATGTCGTGGCTTCCCATGGCAACGACACTCACTTTAGGATGGTATAAGTATTCTTCCTGCCTCGCAAAGGTGCGGGTTTTTATTTTTTAAAAAGGTAATAACTAAATAGGGCATCTGGGCCATAAGGTTTCTAAGAAGAACATCAGAGTAAAATTAAGGAATTAAAATATTGAAATGTGTAGAAGATGCAGTGGCGGAGTAAACAAAAGGAGAGCACTTATTGTGACCCTGTCGATTGGGGGGAGGGGGCACGCAGCTCACTCTCTGGACACAAATATCAAGATACCCCACTTCCACCCCACTTACCTTAGATTCTCTTTCGAGAAATTCCCTGGCAATATGGCTGCCAAGGTCACCAGCGCCCCCTATAATCAAAACCACTTTTCTCCTGAAATCCTTCAAACTCATTGTTAAGACCGATTCGAATCTGGTTTCATTTGAAAACTGAGTTGTATGCCCGCATTCGGTGCTCCAACACAATACTGATCATCAATGGCAATATTCGCTGTTTCTCGGGAAGCAACAAGGCCAAAAATAGCCGCCGATGATTAGCTTTCAGTGGGCTGAGCGGCAGAAGGATTTCCAAGGCTCATCTTTGTTGTCATTCATCCGGCAGAGTGTGTAGCCTTGATGCTTTCGCCGTGGTCCATAGTCGAATTTACGGACTCATTTTAATTGTTTATATACTTTTTTAAAGCTGAATTTTGTATATAAATAATCCCCAGGCGAATATTTATGATACCTCTTTGCTTATGCATAAATAAACATGGCTATTGTCTAAGCTACATGGCAAGGGTTGTCAACGGAAATGTACACAACTTCTTATATGGTTGTTGATGCATTTGAATAACAATATCATCTTGAAATCGGAGACAAATTCGAGTCAGGCTACACTTAAACGGCCTTCAGTCGGTTGGGGAGAAAGTAGCACGTGAAGACTACAACAGATGGTGTTAATGCTCTCCACCCCCCATCCTTCAACTTTATGGAAAAGTGGTGTAAGATGACAATTGTTTGCGAGAGTGAGATTAGCTTCTTACTCAAAAGACCCTGCAGATTACAAAGGTAATCAACTGGTGTAATTTCACCGCTTCCGTAGCTCTTGCCAGAGTAGTGGACAAAGAGTTGGATTTCCCCGCCTAGGTAGAGGGTGCGATTCCTTCGAGAGCAGACACAAAATATTTCGGTGTTCGTAGGGAGCTAGTCATCTATTGACGGCGGGACGACCCGTGGGCGCAGGCAGTTCCATCTACAAATATAGCTAATCACAACACAACCGTCTCTTCCATCTCACTTCCTTCACATATACACAAGGCAATAACACCCACCCTTGAACCTGCCGAAGGTGTTTCCCTACCCGCCTCTTCGCCATAAGGAACGGGTGGCCTTCTTTATGACCACGGAAGGTTCAATGTTCGCCGGTCAATGCCATATCACTGCACTGTAGCTCTTCTTGCAGCATCCCCTTCCCCTGCGACCAATTTATAACATGCCCTTGGTCCTGACAGTTATTGTCATTCTGAATTTATGTGAATTTTATCATCCAGTTAGAGGTCTCGGAAACTCGTCCATGACTAAAAAGGGACTAGGGGGTGGAGGGACGAAAATATGCAACTTTCATAGCTCCAACCCCTCTCAATGGTTTAATAAAATGAGAATGAAGACATCAGAGTTGTACAAAGAATAATTTACGTGGTTGATAAAACAGCCAACTTGCATTATCCTCATCACCCATTTGTGATTGGGGATTGCGATGGTTCTGCGCACTTCCTTAGGCAGGAAATACTATCCTGACTTCAACAGACTCCGAATAGTCTCGTGATTCCAGAAATTGTGGATTATCCACATTCGTTTATTTCTAGATTTGATTTAATCGTACATGAATAGATGATTCAAAATCAATCTTTTTTATATTTTCAAGAACAGGGTGACGCAAAAGATTTCACACCGTAAGTATGATAGTTTATTCAGACCTATTTGGAATGTAACAAAGGAAGGTCTTAAACTCAGGAGGTTGTTGCACACTATTCAGTAAAAAGAAATCAAAGGACTGCAGTTAGAAAAAATAAACAATCAAATAGTTACATACCTTTATGATTACTGAAAATTAGAAAATATATAAATAGAAAAACCCAGCCACACTGTAGCTTAATGGAGAAACCAACTCACACTTTGCGAAAACCAAATTACCACAATGTAAAACACTTATCATTAAGCCGTTGCACTTCCTCTACCTGCATTTACCTAGGGCGCCCACTTCAAAATAAAGTCATTACTCAACTCACCATTGCCAACACTGAGTAAACACTGATGTCATTCTCATTACTTCATGAGGGTTGTGAAATGGCTTCAACTGGAAGCCACACCTGGACACAGGAGGTCCACTGCCATGCCTCTGTCTTAGATATGAAACATATTTTCTAGCAGGCCATTGTTGGGCCAGAGATTCTACAGTGTGGTTCTACGGCGATAGTGGTAGTTTCCGAGGCCATAAAAGAAGACCTCCCTAAGCAATCAATGTTGGGTGAGTAAATTCGAGATATTTCGTCAACAAATCGCCATTGTTAACATTTGAATTGAATAGGATTCGTTCGTTTTAGCGATTTGATGGGATTTAGCGTCTTTTCTTGTCTTATTTTTACTACATGATTATTTTCTCCTATTTTTCCTTCTTCATCTTTCGCCCATAAAATCATTTAATAAGGGGGGATATCAACGAGGGAATCTGCAAAAAATTTGGGGTAACGCGCTTCAATGGCACTAAAACTTACACGCCTCTCCACCCCTCTATGCCTTATTAAGCCCAAGGCCACCTATCATTTTTATCAGGCGGCCAAATTAAGCCCTTCATAGCGATGGAACACTGTAGAATCTCGTCCAGGCAGGCCTTAATTCTTTGTGGAAAGCCCCTAACAAGGCCCCTTACAAACCACCTCTATGCACACCTATCATACACATTATCATCCTATCTTCAACTTCTTCCTCAGGTAGCCATTTCTCTCTCAAACACTCATTCACATAAACCTCCTATCTTTTACGCGCCCTTCAACCCTTCTCACACCCAGACACTCACCCTGGCATATTCTCTTTATAAGTCTATTCCCATCCATTTTCCTTATATGCCAATACCACCTCAGAACAAGAACCCTTTCAGTCACAACTTCATTTCACCCTTCTTCAAACTATAAACATCGCTTACATAAGCCTCACTCACTTTATCCATCTTTCGTAAACCAAACATCTCTCACAACTAGTTTATTTGCATTGTTCTCAGGTGAGATCTTGCCTTCTCCTTCTATACCATAGTCTCACTCCAATAAATATATGTTGGCACTAGCAGAAAACCATGTAGCCTCCTGGTACATTGCACATTCAAACCCTGACCATTCAACATCCGTCTAATCATCCCAAACCATTTCAAACTATTTCAAACCTTGTGGTGACAATTTCTTTCAGCAGTACAACCCTCGATAACAATGCATCCTAGATATTTAAACCTACCCCCTTGTTTAAGGGTGACATCACGCACTCGGATTTCACAACCCACCCAATTCTCAACCATCAAATACCATTACTTTACTCTTTTTTATCATTCACTTTTAGCTCCCTCCTTTTACACACCCTATCAAAAGTTGTGATCACATTTCCAAATGCCTCTCACTCTCAGCCACCAACACCAGGTCATCAGCATATATCAATATGGATAGACCCCATTCCTCATCAATCTCAAACCCCATTTCCTCATTCCCATACGTACTTCTCTCAGTTCTCCATTTATAAAATATTAAACAGCTATGGTGACATCATGCTACCTTGTCTTATACCCCCTCCCCCACTATTTCAAATCACTCACTCGGCTCTCTTTCACCCTAGCGCAAGCTTCACTTCCAACATACTGTTTACACCGGCCACCAGACTACCTCTCAATCTATAGATTCTTAGCACTTGCAATATTGCTTCTTTATCTACAGGAGGACCCCACGGTTACCAAAAAAAAATTTGTAAGTCGTCTAAGTTTTTCCACTGATTTATGACATCCGTTTCCCCCGATCAGTCCAGGTTTATGTGCTAAGTGGATTTTTGAAAAAAAAAATCCAATCTTAGAACTAAATAAATTACATTTTGTGACATTTTTGATTGAATTTTGTTAATATTTGTCATCTGAAATAGGTTTTCAATATAAAACATAGTTTTCTAACACAATTTATGAATTAAATGTTATAAAAATTGATAGTTCGCAGAAAACAGATACATATGTGAAAATAAGTAATGTAATTTGATATTCATGTTGCATCCACAGTTTCTGAAAACAGTCAGTATATTTGTGACAAGTTATGTGTAGTTCCTGGCATTCTAATTGCCAAGAAGTTCTTCACGACCAGAACAAAAGACTTTCATGCTTCCAGTTCCACTTTGTTCATTGAGTTTTCAAACTCTGGATCTCTAACGGGCGACGGAGTTGAGAACCGTCAAAGATGGCAGCTTACAACTTCTCTATGGCCAATCCTAGAAAATCGTGGCACAAGTAAGTGAAGCAGCCACCATCCTTGTCCAGAGTTTTGGTGAACTGTTTGATTAAGCCGAGCTTGAAGTGCAGCGGCGGGAAGAGTATCTTGTTTCTCTACGCTAGATGGTTGTTTATGACGTTCCTTGCTCTGCAAGGCACCAATTCCTCCTGTACATGCCAGTCCTTCTTCGTGTAATGCTGAGCTCGGTCCCTACTATCCCACATGCACAGAAAGCACAGGTACTTGGTGAACCCTGACTTTTGTCCAAATAAAATGTTTACCATATTAAGGTCAATAGAAATCAACCACTCATGCTGATCATAACGAATATTTTCAAGTACGTACTTCACTGCTTCATACTACTTTTTCAGTGTAATTGAGTGAGTGATGGATACAGAGGCAAGCTAGTTGCTGTTTTGCAATAGAACTCACTTCAGCGGTCGCTTGCTCATGTCAAATAGCAATTTCCAATCTCCAAGCTTATGCAGACGCTGCGCAATAATTGTATAGCAAATCAAGTCATTCTTTTCAGAGAATAAACGGAGGTGCTCTTAATATCTGTTACGCTAGAAGGTGATGCGATCACTGTGAAAGAGGAGCTTTTTTTCTTCAATCTGGATGCCATCAGTTCGGCAGACGACTGTGACAAGCTGAGGTCGCGAACTATATAGTTTAGCCTCTTTATGGAAAAAGGATGTGAAGCATGATCATCAAAAACTAATTTATTTTCTTCGTCACTAATGTCAGGAAATTCTCCAAAGACAGCTACAGGAATTTCATCACAATAGGCTACAGGACAACAACGTGCTGATTACAGATCAGAAAACTTTAAACTGCTGAAGTTCTTTCTGATGATTCAAGTAGTCAAATCAATAGCGCAGAAGTAGCAGTCAGTGTGACGGTTTTTCGGCTCTCTCCAAACAATGGTAATACCAAATTTCACCCAACTCTTCTTGCTCTTGGTATAACGACGCAGATAATCGATGCATATTTTGCATACCATGTGTAGCGCCCAAGCTTTACCTTAGCCATCAAGTTTCATAGCAAAAGAAGCATTGTAAACACGCTTGATGAAACTTGTGACTGTATTGCTGTTAGTAACAACGGTGTATTCGCCACCGATGAAATGGCCGAATCTATTTCATTCACCTGTAAAAGAAAAAAAACAGTTTGTAAAAATATTACATACAAGGAGATAAAATAAAAGTTTTTGCATCATATAAATAGAAAATACCCATTAATTTAAAAAAAAAACCCGTACAAAATATCATGTGGTGATAAATCAAAAAGTTGACCTGATTAACCAAAACCAATAAGATTTTTGGATTTAGCACATTGAAATTGTCCTAAATCAGGTAAATAAAACGTAGACAATAAAGTTGGTGTTGACCAGTGGAATCTTTCTCCAGATTATTTTTTCAGTTAGCTGTCTCATTGCAAATGCATGAGCCACACACACCTTCATCTTGTATCAACCCCTAATTTATCAGTTTTTAATAAAATTTTGAATATAATTTACCAACATGCAGACTTTTTCCGTTGTAATTCTTCCATTCAACTTTATCCCTTTACCTCTATACCACGGTACTATTACTGCACTCTTCCACTTTAAGATGCCTTACAACCCAACCATTAGAATCATCCCATAACACAATTACCACCATTTTATAGCCACTCAGTGACTATATCATCTACTCAACCTGTCTTTACATTTTACAGACCTCTCACAACACTAATAAATTTACACTTGATTATCTTTTCCATAGCCTGATGCAGCACCAGATTTGAACCCAAAGAGCCTATGATATTTATATTTGCATGATCTTCCATATCTATGTACAGAAAATTTGGGTTTAAAATTAGTAGTAGAATGTTAGAGGAGGATCATATTGTGAGCCTAGTTGTCTTTATGTAAAATACTTCTCTGAGTAGGTTAGCCGGTTGTATGTGAGATTTATTCGTGTTTGTATGGAATATTGTGGCCTATCTTTTACATCTTTCCTTGAAAGAGTTGAATCAAAGGCAACCCGTCTCATCAACAGCCCTCTTCTTTCTTCAAATCTGAACTTATTCAAACTCCACGGTAAGGTTGTGCACCCTATTTTATAGATACTATTTTTATCATTGTTCTACTGAATCACATGTGTTGCTTCCTCCACTCTCTCATTCATCCCAGCAATACCCACCGTGCATTCCATTACCATGACTATTGGATAAGAATAGTGAGCTTCAAGATAAACCAAGTTGATAAATCTATCATTTCCTTCGCAACAAGAATATGGAACTCTTTGCCCTTAATATTTTGGGGGGGATTTTATAATCTGCCTCTCTTTAAGATGCATGTCTGCCATCGCCTGAGGAGAGCAGTCCATTACCACTTCTTGTTCTTGTTTTTCCATCTTTTCTTATTCTAATTATTTTCCTTTACACAGAGTCCAATCTTGATTTGGACATATCTTGTCCGTATTAGTATCATCAGTATTAAAAAACTTATCCATGTATACTTTGCATCGACGTTTGACTTCCTGATTGCTCACAAGTATCAGGCTATTCTCGCCTTTGATGTTCACAATCTATGCTTCTCCTGGTTCCTCACCATTCTCACTTCCTTCCAGTATATCTTCCTGCTATTATTCATCGTTTGTCTAAATGCTTCATTTGCGGCCTTTCTACTCTGTTTAATCACTTGTTTCACTTTCATTTTCATCTCCTTGTATGTATTCAACCGCATCACCCTGCCATTGTTATATGCACTATAGGGATTTGCATGTACGCCTCCTTTTGTTATCCATTACAAGCTAAACCATCGTTATTCCACCGTACAGAAGGTTGCTTCTTTTAAGGTTATGTCATCCACACATATCCCCTTGCACTACCTACTACCCCTTCCTTCAACTTGTTTCGCATTTACTCTATCTCCATGCCAGCACTGATTTCCTCTCTTCACCTTTCACATCAGATTTTCCCTTCAATCTCACCTTTCCCACATATTTTCATTCATGCAACAGACAGTCCTAACCTTACACATGCAATCGTTTCACCAGGTAGACCCTTACTCATACCTGTTCCGGCTCTCACATCGCATACGTCCCGCAGCATATTTTTTTTACTAGGCGCAAATCAATCATATTCTTAAGTTCTCACATAAGTTTCTTTCAGCACAGAACCCTAACACCACCTTCTCTCCATTTTGATTCTCTTTCAATGTACCAAAAGCTCCAGTTATACTCTCCCACCTATTTGTCTTACAGGATCAACCGATACCTATTCACAATTCCATCCACCATCTTCCCAAACCTCTCTTTCCCACGTTCACCCCGATCATTACGGGGTCCATCATCCGCTACACTCGCGCACAGTTTCACCCACATGATTTACCAGCTCAGACATTCATATCCCACTATTGCATCATGCCACTCCTTACTCAGAACCGCTGTCACACACCCCTCTTTTCGCTTACTACCCTGATCTACACCTGATCGCACATAAAACACTTCATTCACCTACATGTTTGTTTCATAAAGAAAGCACGTTTTTTAAGACAAATACCCCCACATTAAATACATGTTTTAAAGACAAATACCCCCACATTAACTACATTATTTAAAGACATATACCCCTCTCATTAAATACATGTTTTAAAGAGATATACCCCTCAAATTTGCTACATCTTTTTGAAGACATATACCCCTCATATTAAAGTCCTAGAATATCCTCATAGTTTACGATGGCGGTCTTTCCGCAATTCAAAATAATACGGCTTTTGTCCTTCTATCATATCTCTCCACTCGTCATTCGTTTTCTTTCTCTCACCTACTTCCATATCTCTTACCTCTCAGCAGCTAATTGAAACCCCCTCGTGGGATTAGATTGATAATATAGCTCATAAGTTAATAAGCTTCGGTGCCCAGGTTCTCCCGACAAGCTTAGAAACGTCGTTCTTTGAATGGCTTCGCTTGGGGACTTCACTTGAAGGCTTTGCCTATAGCCTTAACTTAGAACCTTAACATGAAAGCTTTACTTGAATTCTTTGCTTTGAGGTTTAGCTTGAAAGCTTTACCTGATGGCTTTGTCTGTAGGTTTGTCTTGGCGCCTTATTTAGTACACTCTGCTTGGAGGTTTCACTTATAGTCTTTACTTGGAAATTCGCCAATACCTATGTTTTGCCTCGAAACTTTCTTAGTAGGCCTTATTAGTTACCTTTGCCTGTGTGGTTTACCACTAGGCTTTGCTTGTCGTTTTGCTTAGAGGGTTTAGATATAGAGGCTTTGCATAGAGCCGACGCTTGAAAGTTTTGCTCAGTGCAAGAGGCTTTACCTCTTGGCTTTGCTTTGAAACTTCACTTGCAGGCTTGGCTAACTCTTTTTGCTTGGGCCCTTTGCATTCAGTCTTTGCTTGGATGCTTTACTAAAGAACTTTACATGGAAGTTTTGCTATAAACTTTGTTTGAATCATTCACTTGGAGCCTTTGTTTGGATTCTTATCTTAGAAGTTTTGTTTTGGGGGAGGCTTAGCTTGTACCCTTTGATTCGAAACTTTGCTGCAAGACATTGCCTGTAGCTTTTTCTTGCAAGCAGTTCCTATATAGTATGATTTGGAAGGGGGGGAGCCTTTGTTTTCAAGCTTTACATGAAGGGTTTGGTTGAAAGCTTCGCTCAAACTCTTCCTATAGACTTTCTTGGAGACTTTTCTCCGAGGGTTTGGTTTGTGCCTTCGCCTGCAGGCTTTTCTTCATTCTTCGCTTGGAAACTTGGAGAATTGGTTTACTTAGAACCTTACCTATTAAGCTATGCTTGGAAATCTGGTTTGGAATTTTGTAGTCTTTGGTTGAAGTTTTAGCTTGGAACTTTTCTTGAAAAATTCACAAAGACGCTTTTCCTATAGTGTGTTCTTTGACCCTTCGCTTGGAGGTTTTGTCTCTGGGATTTACTTGGAACTTTCATTTCTATTGTTTGATTCGAGCCTTTCCAAAATGCCTTACTTGGAACCTTCCCTTGGAGGGTTTGATTTCCTCGCCGTTTCTAGCAAATCAGATCTGCTACAATCATCTCTATTGTTCTTTCATTAATTTATGCTTTATCCCTCTCAATTTTGTATATTTTGAGTAAATAATTGTAAAAAAAGTGGTCTAGAGTTACTTCAATACGTCTTTGGAAGTTTGGTCCCAACCACCAACTTCCCTTAATTCATATCCTTGAATCACAATTTCTTGTGGTTCTTGACCGGTTTTTTTTTGTGTAGTCATCTCAAATATTTGAAACAAACGTCTTTAATTTCAGAACTGTCCTGAATCCTACTTGAAATCAAATAAACTGTAAATAAAGCCAAACCAGATCAAATGTAAGTGTTGATTAACCATTGCTTTTAAAGGTGTTCTTAAAATTAAGTTGAAATTGTGTTAATTGCAAGGATGACAGAGTTTTCAATTTCCATTGGCCATTTGTGTTTTGAAAGCATGATTTTATGTATGGGTATATGTGGGTGGATGATGGCATTAGACGCCTTTTAGCAAGTTAAAAGGTTTGACATCCTCAGGAGCCTGTTTCACTTTCCTACTCTTAGTTCTTTTTTATATGCAACTGCAATTTCAATGATCAATAGACTCATAATTTTTTTTAGTTGTTAATAAATACAATTTTGCCGAATTGTTCCCATATAGCAGTTAATTTTCACGAGAGGATGTTTTGAATTTGAGATGGTAGTCAACGAAAAGCCAGCACTTGATCCTCAGCTAAGTGCTCTACCCAAAGTGGAGTCGAAAAAAGGTGAGTTATGGTGACTTCGTATCTCTTTCATAATTCCTTTGAAGATTTCCAGAAATGGCCAAATATTTTGCAAGAGGCTCAAATTTTGCAATTCCCAATCGTCGTATAGAGGACGATCAAAGTAAAATGTAAGTTTTGGAAGTTTAATTTACTAATTTTATTTGCAAATTTAGTTAATCATTCATTTTATGACTTATGTAACTCGTTTTGGCATGCTAGATGTCAACTACTGGGCTAAATTCTGAGCGATTTTGGTCCTTCCTTGCTTTAACAGCGCTCGCAGTTTTCCACAGTTTATAAGCTTGTCTACTCGCATTTTTAGCATCGCTTACAAGTTGTCGATGAAATCTAGATCAGGATTTCTGATGGCCAGGGACCCAATAATTCAATGCGCTTTGGTATTCGAACCACTTTTTTTTACCAGATTTGTCATGAGACACTGTAGTTAATTATGCTGAGAAACGCAGGGATCATTTACACTACTGTTTTTTAATCGTTGTTACGAGTTGCCCTCAGATCACATTCTGATACCATTCCTTTTTATCGTGGAAAGTGGAGGAAATGAAAATGTATATGAGAAATATAGTTGGAGTGAGCGCTGTCGTGGAACACCACTCTATACCATAGACTACTCCTATATTATGTGGGGGGTGACTTAATCACCTACTGCAACGCGAACCGTTGAAGGACTGTTCACAGGGATTAACGACCGACTAGGAGGTCGAACTTGAGGCGTTGGGTTTCAAATCCTTAATAATTAGACAGAGTGCATAATTCGTTGGCGAGATTTACTTGAATAGGCCGAGAGTATCGTTCAAGGTTAGTTAAAAATGAAACAACAAAAATATAATTTTATTTACAAGATTAAAATAAGAATAATAATAGGCAAAGGGAATTATTTAAATTGAAATAGTCTCTTGATAATTATTATGAGGAGGGATTCTCAAATGGAATTAATTGATTAGCGTTACTAGGTTCAGAACAAAAGGGGGAACTTGACAATACTAATAATGGAGGGGGTTTCAGTCCTTCGGGTCGGTGATTTAGAGGAAGGTCCTTCTTGCGATGAGGCGAGTGGGGAAAGATCTGATGAGGCAAGTGGGCCACGATCCGATGAGGCAAGTGGGGGTACGGTCCGAATGAGGCAGGTGGGCACGATCCGAACCAACCTTCCGATGAAAATAGCCAATCTTGAAAAATGACGTTCGACGGGAAATGTGGGATTACTCGTAATTCCACTGGAAGAGGAAACTTCTTTTCTTCAAAGGTAATCAATGGGGATTTTCTTCGGTTCAATTAAACGAAGGGAGATTGTTATGCAAATATAAAGGCTTGCCGATCAGAGAAGCTACCAATTAACTAGGGTAGAATCACGGCGGAGAAGGTCTTTCTGTCTGACGAACGCACACGGGACTTAGATTTTAGACGATGAGGACGGCCTTGAGGTGCGGGCTGTACTCCTTGAACTACAGAATAACCCGAGTATTTATATGCCTGATTCTGAGAGGGAAGGGGGAGTTTGGAGAAAGGAGTCACAATTGCCAGACATCTTAATCCGGAGGCGGAGTCGATTTCATCATTTAGCAGCAAGGGGCGAGACAGAGCGGCTTTTTCTCGCCTCGTCACCGGGAAAGGGGGGGGGGGGGAGGCTTGGGACGAGTTTGCAGGATTGGGGATTATTTCCCCAATGCGGTCAGGAGTCGAAAATTCGTGAATGTCCGAACAGGAAATGACGTGGTCCACAGCGGGATACCATCGCACGTGGTCTCCAATAAATGGGGGGGGGGGGGCGGTTTAGAGGTTGTACTTTTACTTACATCCCTTCCATACGATGGAACTTTTCTGAGAGAGAGGGAAGAACAAGTGACATCGCAAATTTGGATAGGAGGAATTATTATTAACACGTCAGCCTGATAAAAAAGGGGGACCTGACCTGTATTTGACAGGCTTACCAAAAGGTTATGATATTGATCTGAGCAAATATTAATGTAAATGGGTCAACAAAAAAAATTACATTACATTTAAATTAAGGAACCAAATTAGAACTTTGTCTAAAAGGGTAGTTGAACAACAACGCACACGCAAAAAACAAACACTATATTAAATAAGTATCTACAGGGATCATATATATATATATATATATATATATATATATATATATATATATATATATATATATATATATATATATATATATATATATATATATATATATTAAAAAAAGAAAAATAATATATACATGATTAGCTGACGGATTTACAGGCGACATATAATTTAGTGGATTAGCCAGCATCATCTGCTAATGGATTCCTGCTAAGATTATCAGCTATTCAATTCTCAGTACCACGTATATACCAAACTTTAAACTGATATTTTTGGAGTATCAAAAGTCATCGCATTATTGTTCATTCTTGCTCTTAATATTTCGGAGGTCCGACAAAGGGCGATGGTCAGTCTTGACAATAAACTCTTTCACTATTAAATGCACGCTAAATTTGATAATATCCCATACTATAGCTAATGCTTCTCGTTCTACTACCGAGTAATTACGTTCACGGGGCAGTAGCTTTCGGCTCGCGTAAGCCACTGGGTTGCTTTCACCTTTTTCGGAGTATTGGAGCAGCACGCATCCAATTCCTTCGTCACTCGCACTGTCCGGATGCCGAAAGGTTTAGGGGGATTAGGGAGCCTCAAAATGGGGGCGGATGCTAGCTTGTCCTTGAGCTGCTTTAACCTGACACTAGCTTCGGGATTCCTTGAAAGGGAATCTGGGGATCTCTTCTGAAGGGGGGAAGCTAAAGGGGCGGAAATAGACGCGAAGTTAGAGGTAAATCTACGGTCAAAAGAGGGCGATCCCATGAATGACCTCAGCTGTTTCTTCGTTCGGGAAAGGGGCATCTCGTCAATGGCTCTGACCTTTTCGTCCTGGTGCCTTATCTGATTATTCCCAACATTGAAGCCCAGATATTTAATAGTATCATACGCAAAGTGGTACTTACTAGGGCCAAGGGTGAGTTCGTGCTCACGAAGCCTAGTAAGTAGGGAGCGGAGAGCTATCACGTATTGGTCCCACGTAGAGATAGCAAACATAAAGGTTGTCGAAGTAGAATGAGACGTGCGGCAATTCACCCACAATCCTTCGCATCATCCTGTTATAGTTGCTACATGCAGTGACTAACCTGAAAGGGAGTCTTTTATACGGCATACAACCCTTGTAGGTGGGAAAGGCAGTATACTTACGTGCGTTTTTACGGAGGGGAATTTGGCACTAGGCTTTACAGAGGTCCAACTCGGAAATATATTTAGCTTCCTCAAAAAGGTGGAGATTTTCGTCTATAAGGGGGATAGGTTCTGCATCAAACACTGTGAAGAAATTTAATTTTCAAAAATCGACGCACATGCGGAAGTTTGAGAACCATGACTATCGGGGAGCAGTAATCTGATTTCGAGGGCTCGATGATATTTAAGGCTAAAAGATTGTCCACCTCTTCGTTAAACGCTTTCCTAAGGTGGATGGGAAGAGAATAGGGCTTCGATCGAACAGGCTCTTGATTGGTGAGAACGATGTCATGCTCAAATTGATTGGAACAACTGGGGGTCTCAGAGATGACATCTTTGAATCCGTTTAGCAATTGCTGCAGCTGACTCTTTTGAAGAGGCTCTAGCCTGGGGAAGACATCCAGCACGGGAGATAATGATTCCAGGAGTCCAGGTAAAGATGGGATAGGGTAATCACTATCTTGTTCAATGCATACTGCTGGCACAACATTGAGGGAGTCAGCGGGATACACCGCTTCCAAAGGGGACTTTTCATCGAGGGCCACAATATTGTTGATACACGCACAGGGGTGATACTTCTTCAACATATTGATGTGGAAAACCTTATCTCCTGAGGGGGTTCGAATTAGATACCTCTAAAACGGAAAAGAGGCCCTTCCCCTGGCTCAGAATTTTGTTACTCTCCGTGGGAAGTAGCAACAGCACCTCTCGTCAGGCTTAAATCTTCTTTCCTTCTTTAAATCGAAATAAGTTCGATACTTCTCCAAATTTACCTCAGCATTTTAGTACGTGATGTCGGCACAAATCTCGAGGCGTTTTCGGAGGTCCAGGAGGTACTAATATGAGGATTGTATTTCGTTATCCAGCCGGGGATTGGTGAAAAGTTCCTTTAAAATAGCAAGAGGCCTCGAACATTACATACAGTAATTCGAAGGGGGCGAATCCTAGGGTCCTATGGGGGATTTCACGACACAAAATCATTGCCACGGGTAAAAAGCGGTGCCATTCTCGGAGATGATCTATATACAATTTTTTGAGGATTGCTTTCAATGTGCCATTTAGCCTTTCGCAAACTCCGTTTCCAGCAGAGTGATGTGGAGCTTACCATGAGGAGCTTGCCGACATACTCCATAAGCTCGGAGGTAAATTGTCTTCCTCGATCTGACAATAACTCTTTCGTAATTCCTACCCGAGAAAAAATAGAAATCAGGGCTTCGGCGCAAGAAACGCTATCAATACGCTTAAGGGAAACTACCTCAGCGAAAAGGGTGGCGAAGTTTACCAAAGTGAGCACGTAACTGTAACCTTCACTAGCGGGGAATGAAGAAGGCCAATAAGATCAATGGCCACACGAGGAAAAGGTTGCGAGATGATCGGGCTTTTCTGAGGGAGGACTTGGGGACGTGAGAGTGGGGAACACACAAGGAGTGTGTTTCAGGTTCGATTCCGTCGGAACATTTACGATGTAACAGCTCATCCTAGACAAGGTATGAGATGCTTTTTAAACCACGGGAAGACTCTTGCTCCTGAGTCCTAGCTTTTTCCTAAAGGGGAAGAAGAGTTGCGCACCCCTTCTGGGCGCGTGCAAAATCCTCGTTGCGGAGGGTCTCCATCTTCGGATCAACGAGGTTTTCTAAAAGAACTGGTTCCTGGAAGTCTTGGCGGCCTAGGCACGGGTTACCACGGGTTGTGCTACCGGGTTACTTGTAACCTGAGGACTCTGACCAATCAGTACAGAGCAAAACTTGATTGGGGGCTGCTACCACTTCGACTCACATTTGATGTGGCATTTTACAATAGGCAAACGATTCGCTCGGCCGAGGTAATCTTAGACCACAGCGAACTTTTTGTGGTCAGGACCGACCAGGGAAAGTAGATTCTCGGATACCACGATGCAAGTGCACCCAGTGTGACGTACAAGGGTAGACACACGGCATCCGTTCACGGCTCCATTTTCGAATTTCAAACCACCGGGGGAGCTCTTATTAAAGAGAAAATTTACTTGGTGACCGGAGTTGTTGGTCGACGAGAGAGACGTAGTGGTATCTTGAAGAGGCGGGGGAGGAGCAGGAGTGGTACTAACTTGGTGTACCTGATGGGAGGACACGCTTTTAAATTGGGAATTTTGAGGGAAGTTCGTGCGTACATGACCTTCTCTTCTGCACGTTAAACAGATTATCTGCCTTGTGGGGAATAACGACGCGGGGGGGAGTGGCAATTATAGGCTTAATGTCTCTTGGTTCCGAAGGAGGGAGGTTCCTAGGTTTCGAGGGGCCTTGAAATTTTACGAATTCAAGGAGTATTTCTTGGAGGGGGCCTGGATTTATTAAGCTCAAACTTGGGAGGAGACGAGAAAGGCTTCTTATTAACTTTGGGGTACAAGTTATGGCTGCTTGCATAAACATTAACCTCTTCTAGGCATTCCTTGAACGTAGAGCAGCGCTTGTCCTTAACGAAGCCACGGATTTCGTGGGTCAGGAAAGCTAAAAATTGATCTATTAGGATGAAGTCCAGGAGGGACTTGTACTCTTGGGGGACTTTACACGCATCTAACCAAAATTAGAGGTGTTTCTGGATGGTGTACCCAAAATGGCCAAAGGTCTGACCAGGGCGGATCTTTTCGTGACGGAAACGGACACGATAGAAGTCTGGGGTCATATTTACGGCAGCCAATAGTTCGGACTTGAGGGTAGAGTAGTCCACAGTGTACTTTGAGGGAAGGGAAATGAATATGTATCTCAACTGTAAGTTTAGGATGGTAAGCAATTTGACGACACCATCTACTTCGATATCTCAATTGTTAATTTCAAAAATCTTCTTGAAATACGTAAGATATGATCCAAAAAATCTTCTTCTTCTTTAAAGACGGGTAATCTTACTGACGGGGACTGTGGAGCTTCGGTCCGGAAGTTAACTGACATTGACTTCAATTGATTACAGCTTAAATCCAGTTCATGCTGCCTTATTCTCTCACGCTCTTCCATTTTTGCTCTGCTTTGTTCTTTTCTTCTCTTGCTTTTCTCTCGCCAGCTTCTTTTAGATCTTGCTCCTTCGCTCTTATCTCTTCTCTTTCATTTCTCTCTTCTTCCTGAATATAAGTTAATAATTCTCGGTCCACAGGCCCAACACCTCTCCTTGACTCTTGAAACGGTCAAACGAAGAAGGAACCTTGTTGGCTCACTTGGGGGAACGTAATACGCGAACGGGGCTATTGACGTAACGAAATTTCTGGCCGTATACGTAAAGCTTAACTTTTCCCCAAAATAAATATTAAAAAATTATCCCACTAAAAGAACACTAAAACTCTTCGTACACGGTTAGGAGGGGTTAATCTTTCTAATCCGGCTGGAGATTAACTAAAATATTCTGGTAAATGGAATACACAAACGCATAGAACGGGTCCCAACTAATAATCTAAATTTTTAATAGTTAATAGACTAATAGTCCACTGATTTAGAACTAAATTGAACGTACTTCGGCTAAAAATAGAAAAATAAAGAAACTTCAATAATGAGAATGGAACTACTAAACTGATTTACTATGCAATAGACCTCACACACTTGACACCAGTTTTTATACTATAGAAGTAATATATATATATATATATATATATATATATATATATATATATATATATATATATATATATATATATATATATATATATATATATAATATATATCGTGGAACACCACTCCATATCATACACTACTATATTATGTGGGGGAAACTTAATCACCTACTGCAACGCGAACCGTTGAAGGACTGTTCGCAGGGATTAACGACCGACTAGGAAGTCGAACTTGAGGCGTTGGGTTTCAAATCCTTAATAATTAGACAGAGTGCATAATTGGTTAGCGAGATTTACTTGAATAGGCCGAGAGTATCGTTCAAGGTTAGTTAAAGATGAAACAACAAAAATATAATTTTATTTACAAGATTAAAATAAGAATAATAATAGGCAAAAGGGAATTATTTAAATTGAAAAGTTCTCTTGATAATTATTATGAGGAGGGATTCGGAAATAGAATTAATTGATTAATGTTACTAGGCTCAGATCAAAAGGGAACTTGACAATACTAATAAAGGAGGGGGTTTCAGTCTTACGGGTCGATGACTTCGAAGAAGGTCCTTCTTACGATGAGGCGAGTGGAGAACGATCCGATGAGGCAAGTAGGGCACGGTCCGAATGAGATAGGTTGAGCACGATCCGAACTAACCTTCGAATGAAGATAGCCAATCTTGAAAGATGACGTTCGTCCGGAAATCTGGGATTACTCGTAATTCCACTGGAAGAGGAAACTTCTTTTCTTCAAAGGTAATCGATGGGGATTTTCTTCAGTTCGATTAAACGAAGGGAGATTGTTACGCAAATATAAAGGCTTGCCGATCAGAGAATTTACCAATTGACTGGGGTAGAATCACGGCGGAGAAGGTCTTGCTGTCTGACTAACGCTCACGGGACTTACTTAGACTTGAGACGATGATGACGGCCTTGAGGTGTGGGTTGGACCCCTCGAACTACAGAATAACCCGAGTATTTGTATCCTCGATTTTAAGGGTGAAGGGGGAGTTTGGGGAAAGGAGTCACAGGCTCCAGACATCTTAATCAGGAGGAGGAGTTGATTCATCATTTAGCAGCAAGGGGCGAGACAGAGCGGCCCTTTCTCGCCTCGTCAGGAAGAAAGAGGCTTAGGATGAGTTCGCAGGATTGGGGAATATTTTCCCAATGCGCTCAGGAGTCGAAAGTTCGTGAATGTTTTAACAGGAAATGACATAGTCCACGTTTGGATACCATTGTACGTGGTCTCTAATAAATTAGGGGGTGGGAGGGTCAGAGGTTGTTCTTTTACAAACGCAATCCTCCAGATTTCAACTGCCTCATGGATTTCCATGCTACACCTGTTACTCCCTTGCAGAGGGCAGGACTCAAGGTAGGGCCTCCCTATTCTTCCCCAGACTGTCACTCTCCGCATAAAAAACTGAGTATAGCGGTTTATACCTTATGAAGAATGTCATTAGCCTGTCTTTGAGGGTTTTATTGGTGAATAGTTTTTTTTTGTTTGTTTGTTTGTTTTGCCCTCCTCCTCGTCACGAGGCTAATTTCCAGAAGTCTTCGTCTCCGCGTGCACATAGATGCACTCACGCGTACCTGACTCCATTTGGACTCCTAGGGACGTCCTAAAGCCTTCCGTTCCGTTAGGCCTAATAAAAATATTTAGACGTTTGGGCGCAATGTTCCTCACAGACACGTTGGAATAATTTTAATTTCGAAGGGCGTTTAAAAGTGTTTTCTTTCTTTACTTTGTTTTTATATTCGCAAATTAACTTTAATATAAAGAGCAGAGTATATAAGAACATGTTCATGATAAAAAAGACCTTACGATTGACTGGAGATTATAAAAGAATCTAGTTTTTCATAAGAAGAACAACAACAATTGGCCCTATACGAAAAATGACTCAGCCTCAGAGACCAAACTTTGAAAAATTTGAAGATAAAGATAGAGGCCTTGAAAATCTGCGTCCACTTAAATGAGGGCAGTAAATGCATTCCCAAATTTTGATCGGTAGTAATAGCATACCTTACAAGGAAACTCTTGAAGATAGGAGGAGAGGGATTTCTCCCAGAACGATTGAAATGACAAAGTGGAGGCACCTACCCCTTCAATAGTATGATCAACGTTTTATTGATAAGACTGGCTGTTAAGATTCTGGTATGGAATTATGTGCCACGCTGTCAACCTAGAATAACACTTTTCCAAATTGTTATAGAAGAATATGCGCATATTTTGATATGAGGAAAATGCTATGCACTGGAGGACCATAATATTGCACAGAACTGGAGAAAAATGCTTGGAAGGAAGGCAGCTAGGCTGGATATATTTGGGGTGAAGGCAAAAGCACAGTAAAAATTGAGTTTAAACTGCTCGGAACCACCCGAGACATTGTGGCTTGAATGCTCCTAAAATAAATAGATTATTAAAGATAGAAAGGAAAAGACAACTGAAGACAAAAAAGAGAGGGGCAGACTGACCAATGGAGTAACTGCCTTTACGAAGCCTAGGGCACAAGAAAAGCGTCCTAAACTTACCTGATGTTAGAGAGGAAAAGTATGGAGGTCATGGCTTTCATTATGTACGCGTGCACACATTGCTATTGTCATTAAACCATGGGAACTTAACAAGAAAGCTGTGGTTTCCAGAAAACCCGCTTTCCAAAGCAGTACTGAAACTAAAAGTAATAGAAAAACAAAAAAAATGATAGGAGAAAAATACATATATTGGAAAGGAGGAAGAACTCAAGAACCAGAGAGACCAGAGAAGACTCAAGAAGAGGGATGGTAAATATAGTAAAGACATGTAGCTTCGAAACGGAGAGTGAAATAACCGCAACCCAGAACACCAAAGAAGGAAGAAGATTAACAAAGAGAAAATGTTTAAAAATATCCATAAAACCAAGCAAACAGGAAGCGAATGAAATTAGCATAAATATATACACGAGGACAAACACACTTACCCAAAAGGAAAGGGAAAGCTGCAAATAATAGAAGGGCCGATACGAGGAAAGCACAAATTGCCATGTTCGTAAAATCATAAACACAGGGAAATCGAATCGACCCTCTACCTTGGACATATCGCTATCCCTGAAGAAAGATGTCATATCATCAAACCGAAAAGCTAGAGGAAAATAATCTGAGGATATACCCAAAAATAATAACTACGAACATGGATATAAATGTACACAAATTAAAAATTATAAAAATAAATATCAGCAGTTTGATAAAAAGAAGCAAGAATTATGGAATTTGATAAGAATAGACGACTCATGACCCGGGTGTAGTTATAATATGCGAACATAGACTCAGCATCAGAAATACGAGCGGAAGATGTTAATATATTATACTAACACAAAGAACTTCTCAAAGAAAAGAATTGCTAGAGTAACAATAGAAGTAGAAAGGATTCTGAAGCATAGAAAAATTGAAGAAGTAATAATTAAGCAGTAAACATACGCTGAAAATTTAACAAGAAATCCTAAAGAAAAACTAAAATATTCTAAAAATGATTGTAGGTAGGAATATTATAGTAAAGGAAATTGAAAGAAAATATTAGAATTTTCAGCCACCTGAAAACTTCAAATCTTCTAGATTTAGAAAAGTGACTAGATAGGGAGGAAGGCATAGGGGTTTCCCCTCCACCCCTACCCCCTCTCCATCTCATCCGGGCTTGAAAAGGTAGGAAGAGGCCGACCCAGGCCAACCTCTCTGCAGGATCTCCCTTTCCCGCTCATATTGGGTATATTTTGGCCGATGGGAGCAGGGTATAGGCAGGAGACGGGAGAGGTTTAAGAGAAGGGTAGAAATGAAAAATGGTGAAATGTGAATTTTTTTAAATGTGCTGGTGGTTAATAGTTGACCCTAGTTGTCTGCCTAAAGAGCGGGTGGGAAGAGGGGGATAGAGGGGTATAGCCAAATTTCTCTGGATGATTCACAGTTTATGATCTTTTAACTGAGCTATTTACTGTCCCTATTCTATACTTACTCTCCTCCTAGCCGCTCTTTGACTGATGCTCGTCGGTCTTTGTCAGCTGCTAACATAAGAGGTTAGGTATGCTAGCCTTTCTTCATCTTAGTCCTTGTGTTTCATGTCCTCTTGATTCTTAGCTTAGCTGAGGAAAACGTGCACCACAGCTGAGTCCCCATTTTTTGTTTTTAAAGCCGTTGTCTTACTCAAATTATATACTTACACTCAAGTAGTTGTTCGTTTTGTCTCATCTTTTCGAACTTTTGTTATCTGTATATAGGTCTCTCTTCAGTTAGCAGTCTTTCCCTACTGCTAGGGAATCAGAGATTTATCCTTATATCGTCTTTAATGTTAGTTTCGTTATAAAAATTTTGATGTCTTTCTTCCAACTTGGTCTAAATTTTCTGTGCCCTCTTCCTTAGTGTCAAGTTTAGAGGAAAAATATTGGCTTCTTCATGTGGGTCTCGTAGATTTCTTTGTTCTATGGGTCTCGTGTTTGTTATCCAGTATAATGCTTTGTTTTGCATAGAGATATTAATGAGTGCATACGGGAACGTAACCGATGCCATAAATGTTAATGTTAAACATGATGTCGAAAACAAGAAACCATATTTTTTTATCGTCGTTTTAAATCCCTTCCTTGGTTTCTTCTAGATTACTTGAATGCTTTCTTTTAAATTCCCCGGTTATCTTCTTCCAAATTACTTGGAAGATTTCTTTTAAATCCCTTCTTTGGTTTCTTTTAAATTCCTCGGATGCTTTCTTTTAAATTCCTTCGTTTCTTTCTTCTAAATTCATCGGGTTATTTCTTTTAAATCCCTTCGTTTCCTTCTTTTAAATTCCTTCCTCTGTTTCTTCTGAATTTATTTCATCCTTTCTTTTAAATCTTTTTTGCTTCTTTTAAACCCCTTCGTTGGTTTCTTCTGAATTCGCAGGATTCTTCTCTTTTTTAAGTGAGTTCATTGGTTTCTTCTTAATGCCCTTTTTGTTTCTTCTTAATTCCATTTTGTGTTTCTTTTGAATTCATTTATTTGTTTCTTCTTAATTCTCCTTTGAGTTTCTTCTTAATTTCTTTCTTGTGTTTCTTCTTATTTCCCTTTTTGTGTTTCATCTTAATTCCCTTACTGTGTTTCTACTTAATTCCATTTATGTTTCTTCTTAATTCCCATTTTGTGTTTCTTCTTAATTCCCTTTGTGTGGTTTTTCTTAAGTCCCTTTTGTGTTTCTTCTTATTTCCCTTTTTGTGTTTCATCTTAATTCCCTTACTGTGTTTCTTCTTAATTTCCTTTATGTTTCTTCTTAATTCCCTCGTTTGTGTTTCTTCTTAATTCAATTTTGTGTGTTTCTTCTTAATTCCCTATTTCGTGTTTCTTCTTAATTCCCTTTTGCGCGTCTCTTCTTAATCTCTTATTTTGTGTTTCTTCTTAATTCCCTTTGTGTGGTTTTTCTTAAGTCCCTTTTGTGTTTCTTCTTAATTTCCTTTATGTTTCTTCTTAATTCCCTCGTTTGTGTTTCTTCTTAATTCAATTTTGTGTGTTTCTTCTTAATTCCCTATTTCGTGTTTCTTCTTAATTCCCTTTTGCGCGTTTCTTCTTAATCTCCTATTTTGTGTTTCTTCTTAATTCCCATTTTGTGTTTCTTCTTAATTCCCTCGTTTGTATTTCTTCTTAATTCAATTTTGTGTGTTTCTTCTTAATTCCCTATTTCGTGTTTCTTCTTAATTCCCTTTTGCGCGTTTCTTCTTAATCTCCTATTTTGTGTTTCTTCTTAATTCCCATTTTGTGTTTCTTCTTAATTCCCTCGTTTGTGTTTCTTCTTAATTCAATTTTGTGTGTTTCTTCTTAATTCCCTATTTCGTGTTTCTTCTTAATTCCCTTTTGCGCGTTTCTTCTTAATCTCCTATTTTGTGTTTCTTCTTAATTCCCATTTTGTGTTTCTTCTTAATTCCCATTTTGTGTTTCTTCTTAATTCCCACGTTTCCTCTGGTACATTAACTATTAATTCTGATGACCTCTCCAGGCAAGGCAAATTGGCCAGCGCGCTTCAGCCTAGCCATTCTGTGCGCCACGGGGGTCATGGAAGCCTATATGACACGCATTAACTTGTCCATCGCCATCGTTGCCATGGTGCAGACGGTGAGCTGGCACAGTGATGCGGATCTGGTGCCACGAGAGCCATTCTGCCTTCGGGGTGCTGAAGTTCAAGTCGTCATTAACATGAGCGAAGTTGCTACTAGTTGGAATGGTTCGGAGTACAAGGCCATCGAAATAGATAAACTTCCTGTTGTCCCGGTAATTCATTTTTACTCTTGTATCGAATTGCGGTGTGGCGTTCGAGTAGTTTATCTTCACATGTTTCTCGCATATGGGTGTGATGCGAGTCAATGTGAGATTTTTGCCTGTCAACAAGAGAAAGGAGATGCTGCTGTCTCCTGACGAGGCACATTTATACTGTTGAAAAGGAAAAATAGAGTCACAGAATAGGAAGAACAAAGTGAAAATAATGACACCGGAATAGCGGTTTTTAAATTTCTAGAAACCAATTCGTATAAAAGAGTAATGGGAATTTGCCAACTATTATTTCTGCCAGCCCGTTTCCTGTCACAAATTAAGCCATTTTTTTATTATTTCTGTGACCCTTCGATTAACTGTAGCATCTAAGTAATAGTTTAGGCTTTAGAAATCTAAGTTTACGTCAGATGCGTTGGCAGACTTCAGCAAGTTTTACGGCTAGGTGTTTGTAGACGAAAGCTTGCTGAAACCTCCACAAATAGGTTTCAACTTGCTTTATTAACTGTTATCTTGGTGTTACTATTGAAGCTTTTTGTTATTTTTTTATTTTCGCTCAGTTATAGTTAGCTATGTCAGGATTTCAATGCAAACATTACCTTAATAAAAGGATAGAAATTAAAAAGATAAAATTATATTTTTCCGTCACTGCCAAACGATAGAAGTTGGTTGGTGCTCGTTGGGAAGAATGATCACAGTTTGATCACTACTGATCAATACGTCCGCTTTGCTCTAGTTATGATCCAGAGGAGGTGGCGCTTTTATTTCATCCATAAGAAAAGCTTGCTAGTATTTATAAGTGAAGAATTAGAACAATGTTGCAAGTCTATATAACCGGGTTCTAAATCTTAGTGCCCGTCCCTATCCGATGTCCCACTGATCCTCGCATTTCGTGATAGGAAATATTACAACGTCCTCTGTGGCTATAATTTCCTGCTACTCTGCCCCATCCCTTTGTTTTTCTTTTCCCGACGACACGATCAAGCTTTTGACGGGGATTCGGAAGAGTTGCGTGTCATTCCGTTGTCTAGGATCCAAAGCTGTCTCATATTTTGGTAATGGGCTATGCATCTTCACTTACACTACCTTGACCACTTTTTTTGACGAAGCTCTTCCTAAAGAATATCTCCTCATCGGGTTTAAGGTTTTCCTTAGTACTTTTTTTTTTCAATTTAAAACTGGTCTCGGTTGATAGCTTCCACATTTCCACTCCTCTTAATTTGGTCAAGTATACGTCACTATTTTCCAACCGAAAATACAACAAAGGTGTTGCCCGATGAATAAACGCAGCACATGTTCTTGTTATTAAGAGGTCTCTAAGACAACGAAAATTCTTTAACACTACGCGTTGGCTAGGCCCTGTATATATGGAGTTTGCTCTTTTTAAAGGCATTAATGAAGTCATTTAAAGTGAAATAAACTGTGTCAATGTTCCTTTTCCAGAAATCTGTGCCTCCAATCAAGATGACAACGATGGAACGGGGAAATGTGTTATCGTCGTTCTACTACGGTTTCTGGGCGACTGGGGTAGGTTTTTCGCTTTTATTCAGTCGCTCTACTTGGCCTTGAACTTGATGGCCATAGTCAACTCAAGAGCTTGAAGATTGCGTGCTCTCCAGGTACCAATATCAAGAGCGGGTCCTGTCTTAATTGTGGAGCATAGAGAGGTTCTACAGAGTTTACTGCCTTCTTAGTCCAGACTACCCAAAGTATTTTTTTATAACAGTACTCAATCTACTGTAGATACAATTTGCACATTTTCACTTTCCCCATCCTTACCACTTTCTTTGTAAGCCTTTCCCCATATGCTTTCTGACTGATATGCCCTCGTTGTTTTTTGCTGGCTAAGTTTAAGTAAATAGAAACCATTGAACGTTGTGAGACTTGAGCCATATCAGGGGTCATCCATCTTAGGACCTAAGAAAGGGGCAATCAAGCACCTCCCTTACGAAATATAACTTTTCTGACGGTTTACTGGACACCCTGGAAGTCCTTTCCTAGATTGCCAAGGAGAGAACAGGAAAAAAGTGAAATAACTGAAGCAATAGCTACTCTTTACACAGCTGTTTACAAGTTACAAACAGGAGACATCTTGTAAAAAGGCCAGCTGAAAAAAATCTCTTAAACTAACAAAAGTTAATAAAACGAATGACATCAATGGAACTCACAAGAAATATATTTTTCGATCTAATCAGATTCTTGGCGGACGCCTGGCAGAACTTTATGGGACTAAACTGGTGTTTGGCATTGCTATTCTCGTGGATGGTCTTGGGAATTTGCTGATCCCAGTTGCTTCCAAAGCTTATCCCTCAATGCTCATCTTTATTCGATTTATAATGGGGTTGTTTCAAGTAAGTACTGTTCACATGTTATCTTTTATTATTTATAAATTTATGTAAGGTTGGATCTATGTGGTATTTACCAATATCACACTGAGAGGAGTAATTGATATTCTTTTATTTCAAAGCTAACAATGCTACAGGAACAAAATGGTGCTGGCAATTACTACCCTTTACAAACTTGGGGTATGGGTGCTAAATGATAACAAAAAAAGCAAACCAAAATTTTTATTATTATATGTAAATGAAAAAAAAAATCGTGATTTTTTAATTCTGTAAATGATAAAATCTTCATTAGTGAAGGCAGCAAAAATTACGTTTGCGCGTGGAAAGTGAATTAATCAAATGTCATAATATTTAAACCGAACAATGAATTTTTCGAATAATAAAAAGATTCCATTCTCCGTAACAAAAAGTTCTTCCTAAGGCTTTCTATTTCTCTTTAAGCACAGTTGAGCTTTAGATCTCACCATTCGCACAACTACATTGATTAATCGTAGATTTTCCTTTAGCAAGTTGATTTCATGCGTTATTCATTCTCTCAATTGCTTTACATTAGCAGGTTGACTAGAGTTCACTCTACACTTTTAATACCCTCACACAAAAAATTGCAAGGCGTTAAATCCGGTGATCTTATGGGCACTCACTTGAATGATTCTGTGCAACTATGCGATTATTGAGATTTCTTGTCAATCTTTATATCACTGCAATTTGCTTTTGTGCTGAATCACCAGCCTGAATCCATTAGTCTATTTTATATATTGTGATAATTGCGGTTTAATTCTGCATTTATTTCTTCGTTAATCATATTCAGGTAGAGAATTCAATTTATGTTATTGTTGCAAAACAACGAACCCTTAAGACTGCCCTTACGGTATCTCACTCAACAGAGACACCTTGCAAATAGAGCTGTCAAAGTTATTTTCAGGGGACGTTCAGTGGTGTATAGGTCGAACATTATGGTTATTCACTTTCCAGCCATAATAAATTATGCTTTTTCAATAAGTACAAACTACATTGTCCAAAATGTGAGCTGGTAGATGGAGAAGCCATTCAACAAATCTCATTTTGTTCATTCTCGAAGAGCGGATGCCGGAGGTGCATCTTATAAGCATGCTATTTCAAATCAAGTTTCAATGGTGATTTTGATATACTCGTATGTATCCCATGCCATTCTTTCTGGTATGGCGACATTTTGACTTTCAAGAAGTTTTATTAGAGCATCTTTAATAATTTCTTCAGTCTTCTTGAATAGTGAAGACTTAATCACACTACATTTTTTTAAAACTTAGACAAGTGCCCTCCATTTTAAATGGTGGATTTAGTTGGAGGCTGCTGCTTATCAGAATAACGTAGCTCAAATATATCTTGCATGGTAGAACGGTTGTAAGAGAGTATATTGCACTTTTATTTTAGTAATTGAAAGCGAAATGTAATTAGGAACTAATTCTTTTTTATATGTAGCAAAAATTAACATCATGGTTACTAAGAAAAAAAGTCTAATCGACTTTTAGCATTTTTTTCTTTAATTCATTTGATTAGCACAAACGTAATTTTGACTACTTTCACCATCACACTTAGGCAGCTAAAAATAAAGAATACCTTTTCACTTATAATTATTTAAGTTTCGGTTCGCTTTTTCGTGAGACACCCGATATGTACTCGTATATGTACGCGTATACATATTAGGGTGTATGACATGAAATGCCCAATTTTTATATGTACCGTTTTTCATAAATGACCAATTAAGAAAATTGGTGGAAAGAAATAAATCTTCGAGGAACAGTTTGAAAACTTGCAGCAGACCTGTCAGTATATATTGTCTGTTTTTTTTTAACATCTGTGCGGTATCGAAAGAGCGAAGAAGTTGTACGAATGTGTTCCACATGAATTTACTGAACGTCAGAATTAACATCATGGGCAGTGGTTAAATGTAGGCAAGTCTCCGAAGCAACCGCCGCACCCAAATAAGGTTTTGGGGATACTATGGTGGTTTGCAAATGGCTTAATCCAATATTTGTTTTTTTGCAACAATGGAAATTGATTACTGTAAACATGTATGTGTAATCAGGCAATCGACCGAATGCATTAAAAAGTGAAATCAAGATTGGTTGACTGAGATGGGTTAATTCTGCTGCACCACAGCGCCATGCAACATACTTCTCAAATCACTATTCGGAAATTGATGGAGGTAGATTATGGAATATTTCCACTCCATCCTTATTCACTTGAACTCTCCCTAAGGTATTACCACTTTGTTAAACACTTGGAAGCCAGTACTCATAGTTAAGGCATTGAAGCAGTTTATATTCTCGAAAGACGAAAATCTTTTTATAAGTCAGAAGATATTTAATTAATTAAATTTGTTATAACCCATTTCTAATGTTTCTTAAAAAAATCATGTGGTTCACCCTTATATAAGAATTGTTCCCTTCTCAATCTCTTACCCATTTTTACATGGGATTAAATACGATCTCTCCCATAGTGTCACATTTAATTCTTCTCCAGGGAAATAAAATAAAATTTTCACTAATAAATAAAGGTCAAACAACTCTGATTAATAGAGAAATTAGGATCAAATTTTAAAGAAAGTAGAATAATACACTGACTTCGGATAGTTTGTAACTCTTGGAGGTGAAAGCTTGGCAAAAAAAAGTAACATGAAAAAACTTATTTTGAATTGAGTAGAGGAAGCTAAGCTCCATATTATTCAGAAGCAATATGTCTCTATGCCTAATTAAGTATTTTATAAATGATTCTCTTTCAATCTGATCGTAATTTTTCAGTTCCCTATTTGGCAGAGTTGTCCTTTATTTATCATGGAAAATTTCATTTTATTTCCTTCTAGAAGGATTAAATGTAACTGTATGTGAGTGCTCATTTTACTGAAACGTGAGCACAAAATGGCAGAAACTTGCATAGTACCTACATGAATACAAATAACAGAAATATTAAAAGGAACAAAATAAAATCTAAAAATTAAAATGAGACAAATTTCCCCGAAGAATCGAAAACTCTCGAAAATAACCTTAAGATTTTTGCATTTATGCATAAAGATACTGAAAAGACAACCTAGCAAAAAATGGGATGTTCAATCTTCACAAATCTCAAGAGTATTCTGGAAAACAACCATTGTGGCGTGATATGTGGAAATTTCTTAGAGAGGCCTAGTATTGAGGCGAGATAGTACCATGGTGAAGATAAGGTAGTAGTGGTTAATTATTGATCCAATTTCTTAATACCAACAGGGAATGTGTTATCCATCTATCAATGCTCTCATCGTTCGTTGGATCCCACCCAGCGAATCTTCTCGATTTTTGAGCTTCGTATTAACAGGTATGATTCAAAATATTTTCTATACCTCATTCATGACAAATTATCTCTAAACCTTCAATATATACATATATACAAGCCATGGCTTCGCCACTCCGCTTCGCTACGCTCGCTATCAGGCCTTCGTTCGGTTGGCTTTCGGTCTCTTTGATCTTTTAAAACAATTGCGATCATATCTTCCCCCCTTCACCTCCATTTTCCCTTACCCTCTCATCTCCGTCTTACTCTAACCCTATCACCTCAACTAATCCTCCAATACCCCATCCTCTCACCTCTCACCATTCCTTCGCCTCGATAGTCCTCCATATGTTTCCTAACCATTTTACTCCTCTTAGCCCACCTCTCTTACCCTATCTCTCTAATACTCAGTAATTAAAGATATTTTAATGCCACAATATAACAATTTCATACAATGGTCATCTCGATTTAATTACCACATGACTTTTTTTTATCCCAGGCAATGCCCTAGATAAAAAGGTCTTACTTTATTTCCGAACGAATAGTTTTTCGGGGAAATGACGGATATCTCTGAAATATATATATATATATATATATATATATATATATATATATATATATATATATATATATATATATTTAAGGGCCCAAAGAAATGAAAACTGGTAACATAACCCGGAAAAACGCTAAAGAAATTCATTACGTGGTCCATTAAAGCTAAAGAAAGAAATGGGAGAATTATAGAAACAGACAATAGGGAAGCTATTTTAACCGTTATAGGAAAATGAATAAAGGGGTCGGATTTGAACCTGTGTCATCAAGCGCTCTTCGCTAAAATGACCACGACGCTCATCGCCAGAGCTACCATCCTTTCATTTTTTTGGGCCTCTAAATACATCTATTATATATCGCGGTGTCATGTGGTTTTCGATTATATATATATATATATATATATATATATATATATATATATATATATATATATATATATATATATATATATATATTACCATTGTTTGAAATTTATATATTTTTGCATTCAAACATTTTTAAGTACAGTTTATTAAACGTGTGCGCACGTGGCCTTCAGGTCTCGCCTGGAGCGCGTACTCGCCGCCGAAGGCGTCCATGTTGACTAATATTACAATTTCAACACATATTTATATGTTAAAACAATAAAGACGTGTCTAACTGCATCAAAACTATCATTGTAACCTTTGTTGAGGGCGCCGTAATGAATGCAACAGGACTTTTGTAATACCAGGTATGTACTTATGCAAATCTATGTGACGTAAGAATGCGTCCATTAATCAGCCCAGGTCATTACAAGCTTTCTCTCCTTCTTACCCTCGCTTCTCTCATTGCAGTCTCAATACATAACGGTCGCATACAGTTTCACAATTGTAAATCTCACCGTCACCAACATAATTCTTGTGCTCACACATTCATATCCATTTTAGCAGTATGCAACAACCCATTTAATAGTACAATCGCATCATTTTCACCCCTACCATAACGAATCCCACCATATCTCACTCCCTTCACTGCATCATACACGAACTCTTGATAACCCTCCATTAAATCTATAACGGTATATTGTAGCGACCGGTTTCTTTGAGTCTACGTTAAAGTGTAGGCCATCACGAGCATAGGCTTTATACGGTGAGAATATGTAGTAGAAACCCGACCGAAGCACGTCAATATCATTCTCGTGTACCAAGTATGATACCCTAGGCGCTTCGCTACAGCAAGACAAGAAGTAGGATTTCGGTGTTTCCAAAACCTTTTGGAGATATGATTGCCTACAAAAAGGGAAAGGCTTATTGTAGGCTTCCAATTCCCGGTTCTTTTCCTCACCTGCCTCTCTCCCCCTTCCTTCCTTTTGCAATTTTCCGCCTCCCTCTTTTAATTACTTTTGAAGCAATCGACACCTTCTCGTACCATTTTTATACCAGTGCACTTAACAGCAATAATCTCTCGCAGCTGGCAGCATCAGCTCAGTCTTCACATTAGCCCTGTGCGGTTTGATCATCAGCAAGTTAGGATGGGAATGGGTTTTCTACATCAGTAGTTCGATCTCCTTCGTCTGGCTCCTGTTTTGGGCTTATCTGATGCATGATAGTCCAGAGGACCACCCACAGATTTCACACGAAGAAAAACAATACATCCAAGAAGCGAAGAAGGTGGCGAATCGTTCTTCCCAAACCCAGGTAAAATGGTTGACTGTACTTCCAAGTAACCCCACAGAAAAATGGCTTGTCACTTTAACTATTGGGAAATTACAACTAACTGTCAATGATATATTAACTCGGGATGTGGGGCACCCATAATATGGTTATAATATAACTTGTTTCAACACAAAAATTTCTATCAGTATATGTTTACATAAATATGACATTAACTGAGGTTGAATTTTAATATAACAATAATTATACATAGGTTTGTAATTAAAGGATATTTTGTTGAAAACCCACCTTCAAAAATTCCTTAGGAAAAAATTGCTCTTTTAACCGTCGACTCAGAATTTTAATTTCCTTTTATTTCTCAGGCTCAAAGTATACCCTGGAAAGAAATGTTACTGTGTAGGCCACTTTGGGCGATTGCTGTTGGTCATGCTGGTACTATGTTTGGTTTGACCTTTTTCGTAACCCAGCTGCCAATCTATTTAAGTTCGATAATCGGTGTTGAACTTGAAAGTGTAAGTATCAACACATGCATAATTTTATATAAGAAATTTAGAGGTTAGATTAGTTCACTGAAATGTATTTATTCTCAAATTTAAAGCAAAACCCAACGAAAGCAAATCCCGATCAAAGTTTGTAAGGATAGCTTTTTTGTTAAATTTTAGGAGCCCATCTGGCGACTGCCTACTAAGGCAGAAGTTGCCGTACTCACACAAGTGCATAATACTGGGCTATATTAAAAACGGATAACAATATGTAAATAACAACAATAAAAAGTACAAAAGCTGAACAAAACAACAACAAAAGGAAAACAAAGCAAAAAGGCAACAAGAAAGGAGCGGGCTCCGATGTCGAAGATAGGCCAGACTCCCCCCGGCGCAGGAACATGCGACCTACAACAAAGAGTAAATAAATTGGAGGAGGCCAGCCTCATCCAAAACGTCGTATAGTCGCCAAGTCTATGTGCACGAACCAGTCACGAGTACAAGCGATAAGCGGTAGCGACCCTGCTCGTCCCAGTATCGGGACAGGTAACGTACGTGAAGATCACCCAGGCTGGGACATTGAACAAGAATGTGCCAAACAGTCTGGGGGATAACGCAGTCGTCATAATAGAAACCGGGCGAGTGCTGCATCAAAATGGCGGTGCGTTCCGCGAGTGTGTCCAATTCGGAGACGAAAGGAAGCAACCTGAAGCCGTCGTGGCATTGGGGGATAGGTCCATGGGAACAGTCGCGGCGCAATGGCACACAAGTTCCCCTCGACTCTCTCCCATCTTCTTTGCCAAACAGCCAGGAGAGCTTAATATATTCCTACCATGTAATCGGTGTGAGGAAAAAAGAAAGACTGGTCTGATCGCCTACTCCTCGCCGACTCTTTGGCGCCCTCATCGGCGCGCTCATTTCCCACAATTCCTACATGTCCAGCAACCCAGTGCAAGATATTCTCGACATCTGCCCAGTTCGCCAATGCCATGGCGTCATGGATATCACGAACGAGGAGATGCAGAGATTTCAATGTGCCGCGGGCACTCAGAGAGCTTTGTGAGTCGCTATAAATTACAATCCGGTCTCCGAACCGGGCGCATCGCGTAATCTCCCGCACCGAGCGTGGTATTGCAACTAGCTCGGCCGTGAAGACAGACGCAGCGCCTGGGACAGCAAGGCTGACTTCAAACAGAGGGGATAAGGCGCAGAAACTAATACCCTCTTGGGACTTGGATCAATCCGTATACACTGGCACGGTTCCATCTTGAAACAAAGTGTGTTCCAAAAATGCCGAACGCATTACTCCCTGCGCTGTAGAAGCATTGGAAGAAGAGGCGGGCCGACAAATAGTCAAAGGTGGTACCCACCAGGGTGGCGTCCTGGGCAGAACCAGGAGCATCACCGGCTGAAGACCTATACCGAGCTCTCGAAGGAGATTCCTTTCCCTAAACCCAAAGGGATTAGGCGCCGTCGAGATAAGCTTCGGATGCAGTAAAAGATGTTGGCGATTGAGAGAGACGCCGTGCTCGTCTATATAGGCGAATGATGCACTGCGCACGGTGCAGAGTGAGTGGTATCTCCCAATCATCGACAACTATGCTCTCAATGGTGGACAGGAGGAAGGTATCGGTGGCCAGGTGAAGGGTGGTGTGGTGGATCGAGTCCACCTTCTTCAATACACGCTCGGCTGTGGATGCATAAAACTCGCATCCGTAGAGGAGCTTCGAACGAACAAGGGATCGATAAAACGTGAGGCAGTAACATTATCAGTGCCACAGGCGCTGAACGTAACGGATCAAAGAATATGCATGGCGCGGGTACAAGAGACCCTAAGGCTGCGAATATGTGCCTCCCATGTGATGCGTCGGTCAAATACAAGACCAAGGAAACGGTGCGAGTCCACCACTTCCAGGCGAACCCCACTTAGAAAGAATTCTGGGTCAGGATGGAGCCAAGGATGGTGGCGGAAGTGTACCCCTTTATTCTTTGCCAAGGAAAACCAAAGCCTGTGCGCCTCGGCATAGCGAGAACGCAGTTCAATACTTGTTCGAGTCGATGCTCCAAAGTTGGCATCGGGGCCGAGCCATAAAATCGAAAGGTCGTCCACGTAGAGCGCAGTGATGCTCGGGTCAAAGAGTGTGGAACTGAGGACACCCGTACGTAATCTAATCTTCCTGCTCAATTGGGTCTGAGAGGGCTCCTACCCGCAAGTACGCAGGATCGATGATCTCGCAGAAATTCTAATATAGAGATTTGGAGGCGTCCCCTCGCCCCCATCGTGTTGAGAGTCTCCATGTTACCATATCGCCATACGGTATTGTATGGCTTATCCAGATCGAAAAACCACGCTGTCTACGAAGGAAGGCCTCTTAGGCTTCATTTTCCAGTCGGAGCAGAGCATCCAACGGGGAGTGCAACTTGCAAAAGCCGCACTGTGCAGAAGGCAAGTACCCTCCGCTGACTTGAAAAACGGCTAATCAAACATTTAACAATTCATCCATCAGCTTGCACAGGCAGCAGGTTAGAGAGATTTTCGAAGCTAAAGTGACTCTCCTGAGTTTGCGTAAAGCGAGCACAGTAGCGATTCGCCACAGGTCTGGGATGATACCCTCTACCCAGTTTCTGTTGAACAAATCTAACAAAAAGACGATATCTCGCTCAACCAGGTGTACAAGCATGGCGTTCGGGAAATTGCCTGGATTGGAAAAATATACCCTCCAGGAATAGCTCGGAAGCAATGCGGTACCCTCTTCAGAGAGAATACCCTCATGGGAATGCCAGTATGCTTTCCGGAGGCAGAACTCCGGGTGCTGTCGGCCGACAATACGCTGAAGGTGGTGTCACCTCCGAGAACTTATCAGGGAGGCTGGGATCGCCATACGAGTCTTTTGCTCCCTCCTCCTCGAAACCTTGGGCAGGCTAGGGTCCCTCCTTTGGATGATACACCGCTATCGAGTCACCCAGCCTACCACTAGGTGTGGGCGTAGGAGCCGATGCTCCCTTAGTAGGGTGTTGCCTCCTGTGAGTCTAACGACTTGGTGGAGGCGCGCGGTCGTTTCGCCTTACGGGAAACGGTCACGTTGTAGGAAGGGAAGTGGGGGCCTTTTCTGCCGCTAGATTCACCAGTGGAGCGCCAGAGTGGGTAAATCCCGCACAAGGGTTCCGAATGGGCGAGGAAACGACCGTGCTCATAGGCCTGGAACACTTTACACAGACTTCGGGTAACGCCGACTTTACACGTCTACTGGAGCGATTCATGTGGCCGAAGCGGTTGCAGTAGTAGCACCTCAGCGCTAGTGGCAAGAGTTCTTTCACGCAGTATCGATACCAACATGCACGCACCGACATAGGGAGTTTGTCATAGTCGAACGTAACGAAGAGTGTAGAGGTGGGTCTTGAGGCCCCTCCATGTTTTATCTTCACACGTTCGACCTTAACTGCTTCTTTGTCGCCTAGCTCTAATGTGACTTCATCTATATATTAGTCCACGAGTTCCCTCGCATAAACTACTACTTTCACAAAGTTCATGGTAGAGTACGGTGTCACACTCACTGGGGTGCCATCAAGCTTGGCCACCTGGAGGGAACCAACGCATTCCCAAGAATGCTCCCGTCCGAGAAACGTGTCACCTTCAGCTCTCTACTAATCAGGCTTGCTGGTGCTCTTCTCTGATGGAACATATTGCCCTTAGTCAACTTGCTCCCATCAGCAGAGCGAATAACTAGAAAGCGTTTGAAGCAAGCGGGCTCCAAAACGCCAGGTAACTTCTAAATGGGGGCCCCGACGTAATCAAGGCTCCGCTCTGCGCACTTTTGGTCTTTGTCGGGGACTCCCCACCTATGGGAGCACCGGGTCAGACGTGCCAATCTTGTCTTGGTCACATAACGAAAGGGGGGCAGCTCTGTGCGCGCGGAGGGTGAGGATTCCTTAGTCTTTTTTAGTCTTTTTTTCTGTCTTTTCTTTTTAGGAGAGGAGAGTGGTGAACGAACACGCTTCTCTCCTCCGCCTGAAGGAGCCCTTAGACCATATGGACTGGCTTCAGCAAGATCCTTCTCCGAGATGGAGAAGGTCTTTGCTGCTAAAGGGGCATAGGCCGGGGGAGGAGGTTCCTCTTCTCTTTTGGGATTTTTGGATCCTCGGTGGCCCTAGCCGCCTGAGGACTTGCAGATGGGCGGATTCAGGTTCCGGTGTTTGGCACCTAGCCTGTGTTTAAACCCATGGAAGATCCTACAGTCTGGGGCTGGGTCACCTCAGAGACCATATCCATCTCTCAAGGGAAGGGGCCTCCATGTCCCCCCCCCCAAGACATCACGGAGCCCATTTGAGGTACCTTTTGTCTCGTATTCTTGGGCCGATGAGCTGGCATCCATTGGGAATGAGGGGCTTGGGGCACGTAGAGTGGGCCCCATAAACTTGCTATACACGCCAGCAGGACTTTAGAGGGAACAGGCCGACTGGCCATGTCACCCCTCACCCCCTAATGGGATTGGTCTCTGGCGTGTGCTTTATTTGCAGTCCCTTGGGAAAGTAAAGGTGGGAGTGCTGCTAGTAAGAGAGAGGTGCCCAAGGGCGACTCCAAAGATGGGGGTGAAGGGGAGTCCACTGCACCCTGAAAAAGTACAGGGTGAGAGAACCTCCTTTTCTACTGTGGAGCTACCCGAGGGCGGCGCTGACGGTGCTGACGGTGCTGAAGAAGAAGTGGAGTGAGGAGGGTTTTTTTCATCATCGGGCATGGTAACCCTATTAGTAACACTGGACGCAAATGCTAATCACCCCACGCAGTAGCCCGCTTTGCGAGGGGTGAACAGGGGTTGACAAAAGACTACTGCCGCCATTTATGACCACATCTCCCGCCCTGTGGCCAGGCAGCCCTTCGGCATGCTGGCTACACCTTGGGCTGGGCGTAAAATTGATAGACTGTGAAAGGAGATAGAAATGGTATGTCAGGAAGGTGAGGGTGAGGGTGAAGCAGGTTGTTACCCTCCCCCAACTGGAGTTCAGGGGTGTGGGGTCGTTGTCCCCTTCCCCCTCAGCCCTGATCAGGGATGGTTGGGTGAGAGGATGCTGGTCAGCATCTACCCTGTGAAATTAGATGCCGACCAGTAGCGGGAGAGATTGTAGGGAAAGTGAGCAAGTAGGGTAGAAACGCAGGCTGTCAGAAAGAAGGAAAAGAGGCTAAGCGACGGTCAGGAAAGCAAATGACCGTGCCTCTTACAGGGTTGTAAGGATAAGGGCTCTGTAAAGCAATTGGTGGAGTAGAGAAAGTGAAAACGTGTAGAACATATATAGACACAGATCTTCGTGAAGCCATTGAAGTCGCGAGGGCAAACTTCAGGTGTTGGCTCTAGGATAGCACACAACCCTTCATATGTCAGCCGCAGTAATGTTGTCCATGCTACAAATGGCATCCTCTTGCGGGTTACCTCGCTAAACTCATTAGTCCTTTATGTTTACACCTACCTCATTGTCCATCGTAAATTAAGTGTGGGTCCATCCTTGCTGATAAACTCGGTGGTTTTGCATATTTATTCTCTGAAAGCAGCTAATAATATTAAAATATCTAACTATAACAAGGTGAAGATATCTCCACCAGAAGGAATGTATTATCTTGTGCCCACAGAATGGACTTTTCTCTGCGCTACCATTTGTTGGACGATTCATAGGGAGCAACGTTTTTAGCTGGGTATCCAGTATACTGATGCAGAAGGTCTCGTGGCAGCCCAAAACATGGAAAATCATCCTCTCTGTCTTTGGTAGGAACCATTCATTGTTTGTGAGCTCGTATATTGTGGGCCGTGTGAGCGCTTTGTGTTAGAACTAAGATCAATTTGTAGAGAAAACTTATGACTGAGATATGCGAACACATTTAAGGAAGTTGGAATAAGGAAATAAATGGCGGAATAGGATAGGAGGAGTAGGTAAGCCTTAGGGTAGTAGTAGTGGCGCATCACCAAGGACTTTTTGATGGTTTATAAATTCTTACAGATCAGGTCCAGAGGGTAGATCTAGCTTTAATTGTTGTTGTCTTTCCCTTCGTTTTTATCTCATTCTCTCTAATTCTTCGCATATGGTGGCTTCAAAAGTTTCTTTTGTTTCTTCTCAAATGATAGTGCCATAGTTTCCTGTCATTGGCATTGGTTCCCCATTGTCGGTGCTAATGCTAGATTCTTCATTCCAAATGACATATAAATCCTGAAAAGATATAAAAAAATCCGTTTCTAATAAACCCATAATATTTATTAAGGGAGAGGACGGCTTAACAACGCCAGACGCGTTTCAATAATTATGGCATGATGCCAGTAGTAACAAATTTGGACTATGTTCGGATGTAACAACATAGGTTCCAACTCTCCTTCGCAGAGTGGAAAAACTCCAATAATAAAAAAATTATTCGAGATGATTTCGAACCTATTGAAAATGACGAGGCGAACCAGGTCACTTTACACGAGGTATTACGCAAATCATGTTTTCGCTTGAAGACAAAAGTCACATTCTTTTTTCTCCCGGATTAATTTATTTAAACCAGGCAATGGCTTCGCTACTAAGATTATAATTTAAAATCTTTAAAAAAGCAGCCATGGTTAAATTAGTATAAATTTTCCTAACTTCGCCAATTATAATAATTCTAAAAGGAAACTCTAAACTAAATTTCCCCCCTTTCAAAATATTACGTTGCTAAAATATAGCTATAGAAGAAGATATATAAAAATAAATCTTCTGAACTTCACCATTTGTAATTCTTTGGATTTTAAAAACTTCACACAATTTCGCTACTTGTATTTATTTCAGAACTTCACCCTTTTGTTTTTTGATATTATAAAAGATTTATTAGAAATAACTCTGATAAAAAAACATAAGTCATAACCAAACTAAGATGAAATTATCATTCAAATAGTCAAAAAAATCCCCTTCTTAAATTATAGAGTTAGTGATGATGATGATGATGATGATGATGATGATGATGATGTTGAAAAAGAAAATTTAAAAATCTCCAGATCAAGAGAGAGTTCAATTCCAGGCATATTAAAGTAAATTTAAAACGAGATCATAGGGTAACTCATCAAATTTTGTAACAAATCTTTAAAGAATCCTTTTTTTTCCTGAAGAATTTAAGTTAGCAAATATTACTCTGATTTTCAGAAGTGATGGGGTGGAGGGAGTGAAAAGATTGATTCTATAAATTATAACCCTATTAGCTTAACGTCATCCACGCAAGGAGGTGTCCCGTGTAGAATGTTACCCCTAGTACCTGGAGGAGCGGCACTCCCTCCAGGCCCCATTCCCCCTCCCCGCAGCTCACACTACTTTGAGACTACCTGAGTTTTATTCCTTCTAGACATTTCCATTTACCTTTTTCTCCATATGATTTACAAGCTGCTTCTCATCTATATATCTTGGCTGGCAGCTAATTCCCCTGGGTAGTCGCCAACCAGCTTGCGTCCATTCACCGTTGGCCAGGTAATCTAGGGATTTTTTTAAATTATTTTAGGAGAGCATCTGGCGACTCCCGAGTTGGGAATAGGTGGGCGTATTCACTACAACCTACGACTATGCTATATTAGAAAACAAATAACAATAAGTAAATAACAAATAGCGAGGATAAAAAGATCATAGGTTAAAAACAAAAAATAAAACAAAGCAAATAGGCACCCAGAAAGAAGCGCTCTACAGTGTTGGTGGAAGGCCCGCCTCTCTCTGGCGCAAAAGCATACAACCCACAACAAATAGTCAAATAAGGTGAAAGAGGCCAGCCTCCTCCAAAAAGTCGTAAAGTGTGCAAGTCCGTGTGCACGAACCAGTCTCGAATACAACGGACAAAGGGTAGTGACCCCATTCGTCCAGATACGGGGACAGGTAACAAGCGCGAAGATCACCCAGATTGGGACATTCAACAAGAATGTGACGAACAGTCTGGGGGACAACTCAGTCCTCACAATAAGGCGGAGGCGCGCGCTCTATCAAATGGCGGTGCGTCCCGCGAGTGTGTCCAATTTGCAGACGACAGAAAGAAACCTGAAGCCGTAGCAGCATTAGGGGGGTAGGTCCATGGGACCTACCCCTCGATAGTATCCCATCTTCTTTGCCAATCCGCCCGTATTCCTGTCATGTAATCGATGTGAAGAAAAGCAAAACGCTGGTCTGGTCGCCCTCATCATCGCGTTCTTTTCCCGCAATTCCTACATGTCCAGGAACCCAGCAGAAGAAAATCTCAACATCCGCCCAGCTTGCCAAAACCGTGGCGTTACGGATATCGCAAACCAGGGAAGGCGGAGACTCCAATGCTCCGAGAGCACCGAGGGCGCTTTGTGAGTCTCTATAAATCACAATCCGGTCTCCGAACCAGGCATCTCCCCAGCATTGACAAGAAGGCTCTCAATGGGGGACGTGAGGAAGGCACCGGTTATCATGCGAAGGTCGGTGTGGTGGATCGAGTCCACCGTCCGCAATACACGCTCGATAAAAAAGTAAGGCTGTGCGTCCCGCGAGTGTGTCCAATTCGCAGACGACAGAAAGAAACCTGAAGCCACACTCGCTGAATGTTACATAGATAAGAATATCCATGGCGCGAGTACAAGAGACCCTAAGACGACGAATATGAGCCTCCGAGGTAAGGTGTCGGTCAAATACAAGACCGAAGAAACGATGCCAGTCCACCACTTCCAGGCGATTCCCATTTAGAAACAAGTCTAGGTCACGGTGGAGCCGTGGATGAGGGTTGAAATGCACCACCTTATTCTTTGCCAAGGAAAACCGAAGTTTTTGCGCTTCGGCATAGCGAGAGACGCGGTTCAATGCCTGTTGGAGTCGATGGTCCAGAGTTGTCATCTGGTCCGCACCAAAACAGATCGAAATATTTTTCAGGTAGAGTGAAGCGAGAACATCTTCGGGCAGCACCGAGGTGATGCAGTTAATGTCCAGCGAAAAAAGCGTGACACTGAGGACATTTTCCGACGGGACACCTTCCTCCTTAATTGGGCCGGGAAGGGCTCCTCCTCCGTACGCAGAATCGACGATCTCGCAAAAATTCAGATATAAAGTTTCGGAGGCGTCTTCTCGTGCCCATTGTGTTGAGAGCCTTCATGATACATTATCGACATGCGGTATCATAGGCCTTCTCCAGATCGAAAAACACCGTGGCATTATGCTGCTTAGAAAGGAAGGCCTCGCAGACGACATTTTTTATTCGAAGCAGAGAGTCGGACGTGGAGTAGAACCCTCAGAAGGCGCACTGTGCAGAAGACAGATTGCCTCTGAGGTCCATAAAAAAAGGCTAATCTAACATTCACCAATTTCTCCATCAACTTGCACATGCAGGAGGTTAGAGAGATTGTGCGGAAAACGGCCGGGGTAGAGTGATCTCTTTCCGGTTTGAGAAAGGCGAGCACAGTAGCGATTTGCCAGGAGTCTGAGAGGATACACTCTACCTAGATCCGTTTGAACAATTCCAACGCATATGCCATGTCTCTCTCACCCAAGTGTCTAAGCATGGCATAAGGGACATCGTCCGGACCAGGGACCTCAAAACCTTAAGCAGGCGGGAGTCACTCCTTTGGACGATCCACTAACTTCGATTCACCCAGCCTAGCAATAGGTGTGGACGTAGGAGCCGAAACTCCTTTAGTTTTGTCCTCCTTTCAGGAGGTATCTTTAGGATCCCCAGAAGATGGCCTCACGACCAACTTCAGGTGTGTTGCCTCCTCTGAGTCTAACGAGCCTGTGAAGGAACGCAGCCGGTTCACCTTACGGGAAACAGTCACGCTGGTGGAAGGAGGGGGAGACATGGTTTTAGCTGGGGCTGGGTATGAACATTTTATGCCGCCAGAAAGGTTCCGAATGAGCGCGAAAACGGCCGGGCTGGTAGGCCTGGATGGGCCAGGAGCAGAGGGTGTCGTTCTTAACATTGAGGCATACGGCGTGCCAGGCCCAAGTCCTTAGGCTCTCGATGTGAGAGCTGACCCTGGGCTATATCGTCCAGGATTTCCTTATCAAGGAGATACGTACCACATTGCTTCGAAGAAGCGTGATTCGACTCTCAACAATTGACACACTTAGCCACACATGATTTGGACTTTATGTGTGCGGCCTTGGAGCAACTTACACAGATTTTGAGTAACCCCGACTGTGCGTGTCTACAAAGCGATTCGTATGGCCGAAGCGGTAGCAGTAATATCACCTTCACGGCAGTGGCACGAATGCCTTCACGCGGTAGTCATACCAACCCACACGCACCGACTCAGGGAGATTCTCACAGGCAAATGTGACGAAAAGTGTAAGCTGGGTCTCGAGGCCCCTCCCTGTTTTCTCATCACACATTCGAATCTGACCGTTCCATGGTCGGCCAGCTCTAAGGTGATGTCATATATGGGGTAGTCCATGAGTTCCCTCGCATAAACCACTCCTTTCATGAAGTTCATGGTATATTACAGCGTCATACTCATCGCCGTGCCAATCACACTAGCTAGAGCTCACCTCTGATGGATCATGTTGCCCTTAGCCAACATGCTGCCATCAGTGGAGCGAATAATGAGTAAGCGTTTGAAACCAGTGGGCTCGAAAACGCCAGGTTACCCTCCTGAATTAAGGGCCCTGACGTAATCAAGGCTCCGCTCTGCGCACCTTTGGTCTTTGTCTGCAATCCTCCACCCGGAGTAGCATCGGGGCCGGACGTGGAAATCTTGGCTTGGTCGCATACTTAAACGGCAGCGGCCCCGTCCGTCTCCGCGGCTCCTACGGACGGAGAGGAGCCCCGATCTTTTTATTTTTTTCGGTTTCTTTTCATTTTAGGAGAGGAGGTTGGGGAATGAACCCACTTCTCCCTTCTGCTGGCAGGAGCCCACAGGCCAGATGGGCCAGCCTCAGGAAGATCCTTCTTTGAAATGTATGTCTTGGCTGTTACAGGGAACCAGTCGGAAGGGCAGGGGGTCCCTCCTCTCCTTATAAGACCTCTGGCACCCGCGCCCTCTGTCAAGAAGCTTTCACAAGGGCGGATTTGAGTTCGGTGCTTGGCACCGAACTCGTGTTCTACTCCATGAAAGATTCCACCGTCTGATGCTGGTTCACCTCAGGGACCATGTAAATCTCCGTGGAGGCCTTCATATGGCCATCGCCCCCTCCAAGACATCATGGGTCCCCTTCAAAGGTACCTTTTCTCCTATTTTGGACATTGAAGGGCATGGGTCGACGGGTCCTGTCATCCCTCGCTCCCATAAGGGAGTTGGTGTTATCGAGCCGCTCTCCGGTCGAGGAGTTTTGGATGCTCTCCTGCAAAAGCACATGGGGGGGACGTCCCTTTTTTTCGGTGGAGCTGCCTGAATGCGGCTCCGGCGATAGTAGAGGAGAAGGTAAATGGCGAGTGTTATTTTTAATAGACTCATCATGGGCTTAGGGACCCTATTTTGAGCACGAAACGCATACGCTAATCACCTCGTGCAGTAGCCTGCTCTGCGAGGGGTGAACACTGCGCTTGTAAAACAAGCTGCCGCCATTTGAGACAACTCCTCCCGCCTACTGGCCTGGCAGCCCATCGACATGGCGGCTTCACCTAAGTTCACCGTAGAATCGATAGACAGTGAAAGGAGAAAGAAAGGGGATGCGAGGAAGGTGCGGGTGGGAATGAAGCAGGTGTTAAACACCCACCACCCCAAACCGAAGCTCAGGGATGAGGGGGCGTTATCCCCTCCCCTCTCAGTCCCGATCAGGGATGGTTGGGTGAGAAGAAGCTGTTCGGCGTCTACCCTGTGAAATTAGAGGCCGACCAGAGAAAATTGTGGTAGAGGTTGTATGGATAGTGAGCAAGCAGGGTAAGAAGACAGAGTGTCATAAAGAAGGAGAATAGGCTAAGCTGGGGCCGGAAGGGGCTGATTCCCGTCAGCGTGGCGGCCAGGGAAGCAAATCGCCGTGCTCTTTACGGGGGTTCATCTAGGGAAGATGGGGCAAGTTCATCCCTTCTGCTTGACTCCTGTTTGAGCTGATTTTAACATGTCTGCATGTACCCCCCCCCCCTCCTCATCTTTCTTTTCCTTATCTATACTTTTACGTAAACGCAAACGGATGTTGGGTGATATCTTGAGGAGTGTGTGCCCTCCCAGCCCCAGGATTATATGTGGCTTCATATCTTCCACACATTTTTACTTGTTTTATCCTCACCGTTTTATTTACAGTTCTCACCTTACTAACTTGCTGTGTGATACGGCCTCGTTGTTATCACGCTTTAAATTCGATATGAGTCTAAGCTTTTGGTGTCATGTAAAAGTCAAGATCGTAAAGAGACTGAAAAATGCAAATTAATTATAGCAACAGGTTTTCAGAAGACGTCGCTTATTTTTAACGATTTTATTTCTCATTTTTCACGATATGACGGAAAAATATGATCGTTATAAAGCCGTAGTCATTATTTACCTAAATTTTAGCAAGGCGTTCGATTCGGCTTCCCAGGAGAGACTTCTAGAAAAGCTTAAAACTCACGGAATAAGAGGTAATCGATTGCGTTGGATCGAGAACTGGTTTACAAACCGGAGGGAGAGAGTAGTAACAATGGAGAATCATCTGATTGAACTAAATTCACTAGCGGGGTGCCTCAGAGGTCAGTTTTGAGTCTTATATTATTTTTTTATCTTCGTAAACGACTCATATTCAAAATTCCTAACAAAGAATCATAAGTTCGCCATGATGCTAAACTAAGTCATATAGGGTAACATGATCCAGATCGAAAGGAAATACAACAAGACCAGAACGACCTATTTAATTGGGATATTACATGGTAGGTGAATTTTAATCTTAACAAGTGAAATCAGCTCTTGAAATGTAAAATTTGAGTATATATTAGGCGATAATCTATTAGAAAATATGTCAGAAGAACGTGATATTGGTTATTAAGTTCGAACAATTTTAAATATTTAAAACTGCGTTCAAATAGCTAACCAAGCAAATAAAACACTCGGGTTATATTGGAAGAATATTTTAATTTAAGTAAATATCCTTCTCTGCAAAAGGATATCACTACAGCGAAAAGAATACTGTTGGACATTGGACATAAAAAGTGAGGAATATAGTAGAAGAGGGTTTTAGTAGGAGAAATAGTGGGGAAATAGGGGAAAATTATAGGAAAGTGAAAATGAAAGGTAGTATGAAAGACAGATCCCTGGTGAAAGGGTATCACTGGCTTTCTTTGTGTTTTGGTTTGTTTTGTTTTTTTGATAATATATAAATATACTATCTGATTATGCACTGGGCATTCAAGCCTTTGTAGTTGTAGATGTTATCTTTACGTGGCTTTGTAGAAGATTTTCATCTTCATATCTGGGTACTTCACACCCAGATTTGATATTTTGTTATGTGTTGTTTGTTTTTTTTATTGTTTTTTGGCGATATTTCGCACAAAATTTGGGGAAGTATTTTTTAGAACTAAATTCAGCAAATGCTAATTCAGTGGCTAAATTCGTTTGGCTTTGTTCATGATTTGTTGTGTTATGAATAAGGGTTTTCTAGCTTTAAGTGAACTTTGGGTCGACGTTAATGTCATTCGGTAGTCTACTGCTTTTAAAACAAATTGGTCGTCTTATGTTACGTAAATTGTCAAAGTCAATGTGCTCGAGTACAAACTCGAGAGGGAGGTGCTGGTGCACCTTGTCCCAGATTTTGGTTGCTCTAAGGGAAAGCTCCACGCTTATGGGGGTCATCCCCAGTTCACCATGGAGTTCACTCTGCCTTCTCCCTTCTCTCCTTCGGGCTCCCGTAATGATGTATACTGCCTTATTCTGGACCCTTTGCAGTTTAAGGACTTGGGTCTTGGAAACTACGTTTATAGGGACCGGGGGGTACAGGAGTTTTGAGCGAATGCACGCATTATAGATCTTAAGTTTGTTGGAGGTGCTCAGGTTTACGAATTTGAAAAATTCACCCAAGTCCCTCCGTGCATTCTGTGTAGGTTTTGCTACATGACTCCTATACCCACCAGTCGTAATATGTAGTCCCAGAACCGTGCCCTCCGTGCGGTATGGCATGCGTGCACCCCCCACTGGATGTCTGCCAGTGTCCTTCGTAATAGTGGAATTACACGGAACTTTTGGGCATTGGTGGATATCTTCCATCTTCTCTCGAAAGAGTTGATGTTTTCGATTTCCACTGCCGTACTTCGTGCCATGAAATTCGCATTCCGATAAGGCCCCGTACATACTATTGTTATGTCGTCCGCAGATTGGACGTACAAGGAACCCTCAGTCAAAGGTTGGGGAAGGTCTATGGTGTATATGTTGTAGAGCAGGGGACTGATGCACCCGCCTTGCGGCACCCCCGCCTCGAGTTCGAACTCAGGGCCGCTATGACGTGTTTTTCTGATTTTACTTTTGCCAACTTCTCGGTAATTACGGCTAGCGCCGTGTCTGTTCCTCGCTTCGCTTGGAAGCCATGTTGTTGGTTATTGTGAGAGTTGTTATTCTCGAGGAACGTATTTGCCCTACTGGCCAATATCTTCTCCAAGACTTTCCCTGAAAATTCTAGGAGAGATATGGGCCTGAAGTTAGCTGAACTGTCCGGTGGTTTACCGGCTTTTGGAATGAATATCATTTTCGCTACCTTCCAGTGGTAAGGGAAGTAACCCACATTTAGGCATGCGTTCATGATATTCATGAGCCCCAATAAGATATTGGGCGGGGCTCGAATAAAATTCTCCTTCGTCAGTCCTGTACGCCCCGGTGCTCGCTGTCGAATGGATTTTAAGGTCATTGAGAGTTGCTCGGCAGTAATTCTACCGCCGAGTCCTTCCATTTCCCTATCCTGTGATACGCAATAGTGAGGGTGGGTTCTGTGTATTTGATCATTCAGGTCGTTAAAAATTCCGTCTTCGAAGTCCAAATCGAAGTCATCATTCTCTTCCGGGGATATCTTAAATATAGATGCCCAAAAGAGTCTGAATTCCTCTTCGATTCTTTCCACGTCAGAAATTTCAATGTCATCACGTCAAAGTTTAATAGTCTTTGCTGGCTGTCCGCCTTTTAGTCGTTTAACCGTCTGCCAGAATGTACGTGAGTCGGTTTCTACGTTTAGTCCGTCAATTAAATTATTCCAGAGTACATTCTGTTGGTCCCTTATAAGAATCATTAGTTCGTCACGTATGAGTCGTGTTTTTCGGTGTGTGTTGATGTTGGGGCCAGTGAAGTTCACTTCATTGATCCGTTCCCTATACTCCCTCGCGAGGGATTTCATTCTAGGGGTCCATGAGGGGGCAGGGAGAGTTTTAAACTTAACTCGGGGGACGGCTTCCTTGTCGGCTTTTAATAAATTTTCATTTAATTTATCCAACTCCTCGTCAATTTCTTCTAGGGAGGCATTATTTAAGGGTTCTGGGTTAGAACTTTCGAGGAGTTGTTTATACTTATCCCAGTTGGCTCGAGCGTAGCCAATGAAATTAAAGCGTTATCAGATGATTATCGTGGGAAACATTTTCACTAATTAATTGTTTCAATTTGCAACGCTCTTCCAGCTAATGAACTTCAAAGTAAGTCACTCAACATGTTTAAAAATAAATTAGACAAGTCCCTATTTAACAAAACATATTAAAGGACACTTAATAATAACCATAAATTAATGTTCTACTTGCTTTCTACTCTAAACGTCCTCCAAATACCTTCTTATCATACATCCCTTACTTTTCTTATGACTAGTCATAAAGCGGATCTGAGAGTCTTCGCTAGTCTTGATTATATGTATAATTTCTATATATCGCGATAATAATCTTTCCAGGCTTTGCGGGACCAGGTCTTGCCGTTGTTCTCATAGGCTATGCAGGATGTAATCTATCAGCCGTTTTGATATTATTCGCCCTTGCATTTGCCATGGGTGGGGCAAACATGTCCGGATACATTGTCAACGTAGTGGAAATTGCACCTTCGTTTGCAGGTAAAGCTGATTAGTTTTTGTTTTGTTTTTTCACCGTCCATCTGACGACAGCCTACAATGGCATAATTCGATGTGGTAAAACTGATAGAATGTATGTTTTAATAGGTTTAATGCCCGCCTTCATCATTAATAAAGTCTATTCAAGCGTGGAAAAGAACTGGGGTAGAATAAACAGAGTAAAAAAATTAAAGAAGATTATGAAAACAAACTATCACTTTGTTACAAAAACGCCTTTGTTTTTTTTAGCCCAAGTACAGGAATAGTTTCGTAGCATCACACTCTCTCCTTCAAAGTTTGACCGACGACTTTTCCTCGTTAGTACAATTATTGTTATTATTTTTCTAATTTTGCATATACGAAATGCCTTGGGTCAAACTTTGTGTGTTTCTACAGATGAAGGATGGAGCGTGATCCTCGGAAACTAGTCCTGAATTTGGGATGAAAAAATGTTAAAAAGACTTTCTATTTAGAAAAAAAGCTTTCATTTGCATTGTTGCTGTTTATAGCTAAAGTGGTCAATTGTTGCTAGAAATCACCAAGTGCCTCCCCTAACCACTAAAATGAGCGTTTTACAACTAGGGTCAGGTGTTGTGGGAGAAGCAGCAGGGATGATGATAAAGCTTCGAGACATTGGTCTACGATAAGGTTTTGTAACTTTTGACATTCCTTATTAACAATTATTGTTCCGACGGAGAGGCTTTTAAAGATGGATTTCTTTTAGCAAAGAGGCAAGTTCTGCTCTTTTACTGCTTCTTATAACCTCCTTCTAAGCATTATTTGATCTGTTTTTAATATAAATGTTAACAAGAACATTAAAATGATTTAAAATCTCACTATATTTGTTGAACGTAGGCAGTCAAGGAGATTTCTGATTTTTTTACGATTAGAGTCTAAACATTCAGATAGTATGGAATAATAGGATAAGGTTAAGCATGTAGAAAAATGGCGAAAGGTGAGGGCTCCTCCCTGCTTGTTTGCCTGGATAGGGAAAGAAGGAAAAAGTGGTGAAACTTAAATACAGGGAGGTAGAAAGTGCGCCCGGGGGTCGTGCCATCTAGAAAGTGTGCCCGGGAATCGGGACATCTCAGTATTTACATAATTAGTTATATATACATTGGAATTTTAAAAACTGTTACTGAAACCACCTCCCCCCAAAAAAAAATAATAACTATGGACAAAAAAGCAAATTACGCAAAGTACTAGAGTAAATAATAAAGAGAATACATAATATATAATACGATTAATTTGGTTATAGTCTATGTTACTCTAGTAGCTCCCTATTCTTTTATATTAAACTAACGAATTGGTAGTAAGGCATAACGAGTAATTTGGTTAGAGTCTGAGTGATACTTTGATCACTTTTTTATTTTAGCTCACGAGGGAGTTGATATTAGGGTTACTCGTAAATGGCCGGTGTGGTCATTGACCTTGCTGGAGGTATATAGCACTTGTATTTCTGCTAGTACCATAGGCTGAACCATCGTCTACAGTACTTGGGCGAAGAGTTGCCCTCAGGCTCTCCCGAATTGAAAGTGTAAAGATTTAACTTTAACAACTTCCTCTAGTACAAAAGTAGGGACAATGAAAACAATTATTATTGGACCCCTCCCCCCTTCTCTCCTCTGGTAGGTTAGGTTAGGTTAGGATAGAATCCTCTTAATTCTAACGAGACCTGTACCTATTTTCTCAGCCTAAGGGAAAATAAGATTTTCTTTTATGGGAATTTCTAGAAGAAATTCCCATAAAAGAATTTACTGAATAATTGCGATTAAATTTAGAATTTCACTTTCAGTTTTAGTTCTAGCAAACTAAACTTTAGTTCAAAGAACTTAGATATTAGTTTAGATAAACAATTAACCGTTTTAAATCTTAAATCATGAGCAGCTGTATGAAAAACAAAGGTTGCCTCTTTGGCAGCTATTAACAAGCTGATCAACATTTCTTCTAGAATATTATTTTAATGTACAAAAACTAGCCGATGATGCCAAATTAGATTTGTGTTTTAAACATTTCTCATGATCCTTGATGTCGGAATGACCGACATGAGCAACTTAAAATTCAGATGAACACTGGACAAATAACTCTATCATCACGATCACAATCTCTTTTCAGAAATGGATAGTCTTTCCGACAGTCATCAATAAATTTTCACTTTCGTTTAGACATTTTAAGGTCTAACAACAAAAAAAAATATCTATTCTAAAGGCAAACTCATTAATTTATACTAGCTAACGCTAAAATAATTTCCCACGCCTGCATTGACAAATCAGAGCGACCATGTGGCATTTAACTTTTTATGACTCTAGAACAAAAAATATGGATGAATGAATCTTAATTACATAAACTCTTTATTGCTATTCTGGAATTATTAGAACATAAATTAGTATGCATAACTTTATATTTATGAAGTTAAGATTTTTGCGGGGCAAATTATAAACCAGCCGAGACGCAGCGACTGTTGCTTGAAACGGCACAGTCCCATTTAAATCGGGAAGTATGGCAAGTCTCTCTCTCTCTCTCTCTCAAACCGAGACTTTAAAGGCGAATTCACGGTTCCTGGCTACCAACTCTTCCACAAAGATAGGCCAGACAGAGAGGGTGGCGGTGTAATGTTGTATGTCAAGGATACAATCAAATCTACGAACTCCAACGTTATATCCGACCACGAGCTCCTAGGCGTTGACCTAGAGATCGGTCCTGTCAGATACAGGACCCTGCTGCTTTACAGACCCCCTTCCCAACCCGTTGAGAAGGACAGGGAACTGTACCAGCTGCTGCGTGAGCTGGTTACAGGCAGAGTGTGCATCTTTATGGGCGATTTCAACAGCCAAGTTCCTCACTCAATGGGTCAGAGAACCGACGAGAGGAGACAATATCCTCGACTTGGTCTCTTCACCTCTAAGGATGATATCGTTGAGGATATCTCTGTAGGCGAAGAGCTCGGTGGCAGTGATCACCAGCTAGTTAGATTTAGCGTCAAGATCCCGAAGGTAAGGTCTGTTGCCAGTCAATCAAAGAAACTTGACTTGAGAAGAGCAGACTTTGCAAGCCTTCGAGCTGGACTGACTGACGTGAGGCTAGAAGGGTGCGATGCCGTTGAAGACTCGTGGAATAGTTTCAAAACCACATTCATGAGTCTTCAATCGCGTTTCATCCCTCTGAAATGCCCCCGTCTGTCTTCTGTTAAACCTAAGTGGTTTAATCGAGAAATCGGCCAACTGCTTAGGGAGAAGAGAACTATGTACCGGCAATCGAAGATCTCGGGTGACTTTGACGAATACCGGAGGCTAGCCAAGAGAGTGAAGTCCAGCATAAGGGCGGCTAAGCGGTCTGAGAAACTCCGAGTGGCGAGACTCTGTAAGGAGAATCGCAAGGAGTTCTTTGGATATGTAAACAGCCGTAAACCAATCCGTCGAACGATTGGCCCTTTGAGGAACGAGGGGGGGACATTAAAGCATTCAGATGCAGAAAATGCTAACCTCCTTAACGACTACTTCTCTTCAGTGTTTACTGAAGAATGTGGTCCCATCCCCCAACCAATGGATTCCTACTCGGGGGAAAAGCTGGAGAATATGGACTTCACCGAAGTTGAAATTAAAATGAAGATCAGTGACCTAATGACGAATAGGTCACCTGGCCCGGATGGGTTTCTACCTAAAGTGTTGAAAGAAGTGCGCGATCAAGTGTCACGACACCTGAGCGCAATCTTCAACATGTCAATCCGGACCAAATGCGTTCCTAGAGACTGGCGTGAGGCGGAGGTGACTCCTATCTTCAAGAAAGGAGATCGTAACCAACCGTCGAACTACCGACCTATCAGTCTGAGTTCGATAGTCGGTAAAGTCATGGAAAGCATCATGGTGGACAAAGTGACGTCGTATTTAGAGTCAAACCTGCTACTGAGGAGTTTCCAGCACGGCTTCCGAAGGCAACGGTCATGCCTGACGAACCTTGTAGAATTCTTCCACTTCGTTTTCAGTGAGCACGATCGGGACAAGGCGGTGGATGTTATCTACCTAGACTTTCAGAAAGCCTTTGATAAGGTACCACACCGCTGCCTTCTCTGAAAAGTGCGAGCGCTTGGCATAGACGGAAAGGTAGCCGGCTGGATTGAGAACTGGCTAAGTGGCAGACGGCAACGGGTGGTGGTAAATGGACAGTCTTCTGAGTGGGTGCCCGTTACTAGCGGGGTGCCTCAACGTTCTGTCCTGGGACCACTACTATTCATCATCTACGTCAACGACATGGACGGTGACATGGTTGCCAAGATTTCCAAATTTGCCCACGATACCAAGCTTGGTATGAACGTTGCAAAGGATGGAAATACTGCCCGCCTGCAGGAAGATCTTGGGAAGATTGGGGAGTGGTCGGACACGTGGCAAATGCCTTTTAACGTGGAGAAATGCAAAGTGATGCATATCGGCCACAGAAACCCAAAATCTCAGTATATCCTTAAGGGCACTGCTATTGAATCCACCGACACTGAGAAGGACTTGGGTGTAACAATCACTAGTGACCTCAAATCCTCGAAACAGTGCATTGAGGCGGAGAAAAAGGCCCAAAGGATGCTAGGCTATATTAAGCGCCAGTTTGGTTATCGAAACCAGGAGATTGTACTGTGCCTATACAACTCACTTGTCCGACTGCACCTGGAGTATGCCGTACAATTTTGGAGTCCTTCATTGCAAAAGGACATCGCAAGGTTAGAACGCGTACAAGCCAGGGCAACCAAGCTGATTCCCTCTATCCGACATAAAAGTTATGAGGATAGACTAAGGGAATTAGATCTGTTCTCGTTGGAAACCCGTAGACTGCGTGGTCAGCTCATCGAAGTTTTCAAAATACTTCGAGGGTTCGACAATGTTGACTACGGGGATATTTTCACACTGAGTGAGAACAGAACGCGCAATCACGGCTTCAAACTTGAACTGAAGCGTTACAACCGCAATCTGTGTGGAATTTTTGTCACTTACAGTATCTGCGGTATGTGGAACGCACTTCCAGTGGAAGTTGTCAACAGTGAATCTGTTGACCAGTTCAAGTCAAGACTAGACAAGGTCTTGAAAAGTGGCCGTTTAGGGACGCAAAACAATTGTGCAGCCTTGTGCCCGCTCGATTGCAAGTCCAAAGGTACCCTCTTTGAATGGACCGTAAGGTCTCCTAGGGTACCTTCTTTCCTTGTTGTTACTCCTTGTTTTTACACTCTCTCTCTCTCTCTCTCTCTCTCTATATATATATATATATATATATATATATATATATATATATATATATATATATATATGTATGTATATATGTAGATATGTATATATATGTATATATATATATATATATATATATATATATATATATATATATATATATATATATATATATATATATATATATATATATATATTAGAAAGAGAGAGAGAGGACGACCTCGGAAGACACCTTGACCCTCCCCCCCTCCTGATTTCGAGCAGAGACCGCGTGGTCTCAAACAAAATTAAAATCCTAAGGAGGTAAAATAACGAAGATTCTCACGTGGAAGCCGGTGAGACACCCTACCTGCGTTTGCCTAAATCAGCCGATCTCCCCCCCCCCTCATGACGAGCGGACAAATTAATCCCCTGCCAGACAGAAGACTACAGTCAACCCCACGCCTCGAGGCCAGAATTGGCGTCAGATGAGCATATTTTCAAACCCTTATCTGAAACAGGGCTAATCCGTTCGGTGCCAGGATTCCCTTGAGGCAGCAGCCGTGCCCGGAGGCCTTTTAGCGACTTAGCCGGCTGAGTATATATATATTCAGGGTCTCCCGTTACTCGACAGAGAGTACAGCTCACGTCCCTCGAAGATACGTCCACTTATCGTCTCGGATTTAGCCCTTGAAGTTTGAAGGTCCCTTCTGCTAGATCCATCGTGAACTTTTGACCATCCCCTATAGGCAAGTTCGTGAAGCAGTTTCTTCGAAGAGTTCGTGCGACATGCTCTTCTCATCCCGTTCACGAAATTATGTCGCCCCGTCCGAGTGCACTTCCTAAGCCAAGGTGTATTTCGCTACTCCGCCCACGAGTAATTCATCTTGCCCCAACCTCACTTCACCCTTCTTTAAAGTAATCGACTTTCATTGCAAGATCAAATCGCCGTGCTGCATGATCTTCTCATCACGTGCAATCCAAGTTTTAGTTCCGTGACCACCTCCCCCTTCTCCGAGAAGCTAGTCCACAAGGTAAAGGTCCTTCCGCCCATTTTTTAAATCCCCCCTGTTGGTTATTCCCCGCTGTCCATAATTTGTTAATTACCGAGTCCCATTTTCATTTTCCTATTGCATTAGTCCATGTCCGATCTGTGCATTGCAATTGCATAATACCTCAATCTTGACCCGTGTATATATTTTGTGATTAACTTTTTTCTTGTATTTAAATAATTTATTTTTAGATATTCTCTTTAATAACTTTGGATGAAACCTGGAATTTTGCATACCTTTTAAGGCCAACCTCGCGTACTCGCTTACGCCTCCTTTCGTTTGAGCTTCCCATTGAACTGGAGCGAGGCCTACCTCCTCACTCGTCACTCACGCGCGGCCTCTTAGCTTTCGGCGGCCTATTTATGCGTGTACGGACCCACGGACTAGGTTGTACACCCATAATTCCTCTACAATATATATATATATATATATATATATATATATATATATATATATATATATCAGTGGCGACTCCGGCACTCAGGCTGTTCGGGCTTAGCCTGAGTATAAATTTAGTAAAGCTGATTTAATTTCTGCCAACACTGACTTGAAGTAAGAAATTGCATCCAATAACTCGGGCTCCTTTTATTGAACCTTGTCGCAGTTCATATATTTTCGTTCAGCGTGTGGCGGTCGTCTTAGAGGTAACCTGTTTTAAAAAATATTATTCATAGCAGAGGTTCTCTCGACATTGTTCACATGAGCTTCATTCAGGCTCCGAAGTTACAGCCCGAGCTGTTATTGATAATCGTTAAAAAATAAAAGTAATAAAAATTCCATATTTTCTTGAAACAAAAGATTTCTATATAAATTAGGATTTAAATTCCAATCTATGAAAGGTTTCCGTTCAACAATATTCTTACATAAACGAAAAATTATCCAGCAACTCTGGCTAATACGAACGAGCTTGGTAGGTATAAAGACTAACTAGAATCTCTTGTCAAGCGTACAGTACAGGCGACAGTCAGATCAGTCTCTGGCTAATGTTTGTTATGCACACCGCTGTCGCTATTTGATTGTTGTTATTCTGTGCCTCTGTGTGCCATCAAACCAAGATGACCGGATGTCATATATAAATAAAGTGAGTAATTTTTATATTAAAACTATATTTCTGTATTATTGTTAAATCAGTGCATAAATAAGTCTCCGGTGTGCATTACGTCTCTTACCTTCTTTTACGCCTCTGCTCCCAAAGCTTGTACTGCGCCGGGAGTATTGCGTTCGACCTTTTTGGAGCACACATCGTGTCACGCTGGAACCGTGCCAGTGTATACGGATGGCTCCAAGTCCCAAGAGGGGGGTGGGCTTCCATGCCGTATCCCCTCTGTTTGAAGTCAGCGGGGCTCTACCAGGCGCTGCGTCTGTCTTCACGGCCGAGCTGGTGGCAATACACCACTCGGTACGGGAGATTACGCGACGTGCCCGGTTCGGAGACCGGATTGTGATCTATAGCGACTCACAAAGTGCCCTGAGTGCTCTCGAGGCATTGGAATCTCCGCATCCTCTGGTTCGCGATATCCGTGACGCCACGGTTTTGGCGAGCCGGGCAGATGTCGAGATTATCTTCTGCTGGGTTCCTGGACATGTAGGAATTGCGGGGAATGAGCGCGCCGATGAGGGCGCCAAAGAGTCCGCGAGGACTCTGCGACCGGACCAGCGTTTCGCTCTTCCTCACACCGACTACATGGCAGGAATACGGGCAGCTCTTCGGACTGCTTGGCAAAGAAGATGAGAGACGGTCGAAGGGGACTTAAAGTTGCGTGCCATTGCGCCGCGACTGTTCCCATGGACCTATCCCCCAATGCCGCGGTGGCTTCAGGTTGCTTTCTGTCGTCTCCGAATCGGCCACACTCGTGTGACGCATCGCTATTTGATGGAGCGCTCGCCAGCGCCCTATTGCAACGACTGCGTCGTCCCCCAGACTGTTCGGCACATTCTTGTCGAATGTCCCAGTCTGGGTGATCTTCGCGCACGATACCTGTCCCGGTACCGGGATGGGCGGGGTCGCTACCGCCTGTCCCTTGTACTCGGGACAGATTCGTGCACATTGACTTGTGGACTTGTTGACTTCTTGGTGGAGGCCGGCCTTCTTCCTATTATTTAAGCAAGGTTTGTTTTTTTCTGTTTTGTTTTGTTTTTTGCATTTGTTTTTTTTGTTGTTTTTTTCCTTTAGTTGCACGCTCCTGCGCCGGGGGTACCTCTCCCCGACGCACCAGCTTGCTTCCGTTCCCCCTTTTTGGGGTGTTGTTTTTTTCTCTTTAATTTATTTTAGAGTAGCCTAGAACTAGGCCAGTTTTAATATGGCGACTAATGCCCAAGTAGGCAGTCGCCAGATGAGCTCTTAAAAAAAAAAAAAAATCTTACCTTCTTTTATACATGTGTCTTATGCGAAATATGTGAAGAGCATGAGTGACGATGATGACCTGGAGTCGCCTCTTATATATATATATATATATATATATATATATATATATATATATATATATATATATATATATATATATAGGGTGGTCCAAAAAAGTTAAAAAAATAGTTTATCTCCACATGCCTGACTGTATTACTACATTGAACAGTAGGTCACATACTCAATTTCATCAAAATTGAACAATATTTACTGGTCGCTATATAGATCTTAACTTTTTAGTCTGCTAGTAAATTAATTTTGGGAATAGAAATGAACAGTCTTTGCAAATACTAGTTTATTTGAAACAGATCTTGGTGTTGAAAGACAATTTTTTTTTTAAATATTTATATTAAAGTGAAAAGAAAATAGTTAAATGGCAAATGATTTCTTTTTGACACAAATTCTAACTAAAATTGCTGATTAAACATTGATTCTTTTGAGCATGAGGGAAAATTTTTGTGATGTTTTCCCACAAGTCTGAGAAGCAACTGTTTCTGTTCTTCATCTTTTGTTAGAGATGCATTATACGATTTGATAAGTGCAATACCTCTTTCTGCTGGATCGTTAACAACAATTAAGTTAATCGCTCGGCGTTGAAATTCTTGTAAGCACGTATTCTCTTCCCAAGATCTTGGCTTAGTCTTCAGGAATGTATCCTCTGCAAACTTTTATCCATCTTTCATTAGGAGACTGAAGATTAGCTTAGTCTTTTGAGTTACCAGTTCATGCAAGTCCAATTCCTCGATGTTTTTTGTAAGATTCAATCAGCGAACAACTTTGGTGTTTTCATTACGTTGGAGATTGGAGACCATCTTCTGTTTGGTCTCAGCATTAATTCTATGATCGAAAAATGCAAGACCAACAAGATGTTCTCCAAGATACCAAAGGTGTCTGTGAAGGGCTGTGGTTGCTTCTTCAGATATTATCTGATTTGGGTACTTTTTCAAAGTTTTAAGAAGCAGAATGTCATTTAAAGGAGCATTAATTTCAAAAATGGTCTTCATTCCAAAAACGCGAGTCGAGCAAAGCAATAAAAAGAGAGCACTCTGTAATATTGGCCTTTTCACATTCCATTAGTTTCAGTTGATGCTTAAACAAGTATATTTTTAGGACATATATAGCCTTAGCTATCCAGCGTGCATGATGAGTCACTCCTGAGGTTCTTAATGTAACTTCTGTCTTATCAATGCTCCCAAGAAAGATGAGACTGAGTCGCAGCAATTCTTTATAATCGTCACGCAACTGACGAGATTTCAAAGCTTCCTCGAAGATTTTGCATTACTGGATTGACGAATAAACTGCTATCCACCTCTAAAAAAGAATAATTTTTAAGTGACGACCATTTTTCTTTAAAACGTTCAAAGAGACTCATCTTTGGACAAATTGTAGGCCCAAGTAAAATATTGCAAGCACATGACAACATAATTTCGAAAATATGATGACGGCACGCATTCCAAACAAGCTCCCTTCCTAATACTTTCTCAATTATGGTACAGGCTCCTTTTTGTAGGCATGTATCTGATGCAGTTGTGTCAAATACAAGGCCTTGAACTTGGTCACCAAGGTTCCAGTGATTAATTGATGAAATGCATGACATAGCCTGTTCTTCTCCTGTTGCTCGTGTTATTTTTGGCCCACCAAGAAGTTTTTCAATTCCATTTACAGAAACTATTATTTCAATTCGTTCTACTGTTTCCTTTGCCCCATCAATAGCAGGTAGTAGTTTTCCATCCCAGTGAAGAAGGATCGGTCCTTCAACAGAAAACGAAGCTTTGTTATCATTGTATTTTGCCTCTTTTACTTGCTTTCTGGAACGTCGTATAGAACTCCTGGAAAGTGTCATAGTTGCAATATCCTGACTCAAGGCTTGTGCTATTGATCCAGCAACCACTGTTGCTTTTTTATTCGTAATATTTGCACGATCAAGAACAGCAGCCACACCTGAAGTTGTAAAGATATTTTTTGAATTTGAAGGACTACATTGTGCATTTTTTTTCTAGTTGAAGAAGGTGGACAAAACTCTTTGTCTGCCGCAATTAAACTTTCTCCTTCAGATGATGATGACTCGAAATCTGCATGAGCACCAGACTCTGCTTGATTTTTAGAAGTATATACTTTTTCTTTGTATTGTTGGGCCTTCTCATGTCGATACTTTCGCGGGATTCCTTGGTTGAAGTAATCTTATCACGGCCCGACATACTGCAGGAGAAAATGTTCTCTCTCTGCATCAACAGAAATTGGCGGTCTTCTTCATTTTTTACCACATTTAAAGCATTTTTTGAGGCTATGTCAAAAAGTTTTGAAAGAGTAGATTCGAAACTACGCTCATTCATTCTATATGAGTACAGTTCGGTTTTGCAGTTCTTCTTCAAAGAAAGGTATTCTTCATACAACCTTTAGAGTTTCCTAACGCAAGAGTCTATTCGTCGTGTGGGAATTCGGGCTCTTTCCCATACTTTTATGACTTTTTTGCAAGCGAAGTTGTAATTTTGTGTCAAAGTCATTGACTCCACTTGATAGTGGTACTGAACAACACGAAGCACATCACCACATGCTGGTAGTCTTGTATATGAAAGCTCACTAGTAGGATGTCCTAAAGGCCAGACTGCCGCAGATGAACGAGTACTTCCAGCCATAATCTGAAACAAGAGAAATAAAAATTTATTGTAACTGAGTGAGCTCACGGTTCCCCTCCATTTAGTTATACTTAGAAGATATTTTTTTATACTCTAAAATATATAAATATTCAATATTCATGAAAGAATAAGCTTTCATTTGACATAAATAAATAGGCTCCTGTGTTTGTAAAAAATTACGGCAGTCATGCTTAATTAATATATATATATATATATATATATATATATATATATATATATATATATATATATATATATATATTGTGAATTAAGATATGAACATAAAGTGTGTTAACATATAATTCTAATATTCTTTAAGTAAGTCTGATACTGATAAAAAACTGCAAATTATCTATGCATTGAATAAACAAAGTATATTATGTACTTACCTAAATAATTATATATATATACTTGCATAAACCAGCACTTTTATTCACTTGTATTACGTCAACTGTTAAACTTCAAACTACAAATGAACAATTAATCAATCCTCGCTGACTTATATAGGAAATGGTGCGATTGCATCACCATTTGAAAGGAGGGGGCGTTATTGCGTCATCATTTTACAAATGGGCTCAGAAATCAACAAGCTGAAACAACAATTATTATTGCATCATACGCCGAGTATGTGAATGTCATTCCACTTTTCAGGTAATGCAATATCTTGATTTTTTTGCGAATTATTGTCATTCATAAGGAATGAGTTATCAATGACAAATATATGATAGTATATAAGTAACAACCAATAAATGCCTACTATTAAAAAGTTCCAATATTTTGACTGAAATTTTAAAATATGGAGACACATACTCGTAGCGACCTCTAAATATTAACCAATTTAGTCAATATTTTGCATCAGCTCTTTTAACATCTTATAGCATAATTCTAGCCATGTGGAGAACATTTCCAACTAATTTCAATTTTTTTCATATATTTTTGGACTACCCTAATATATATATATATATATATATATATATATATATATATATATATATATATATATATATATATATATAATAGAGAGAGAGCGTAAGTATTTGAGCTCATTTGTAGGAATGTAGAAAAAGGTGCATAGCACATAAGAGAAAAATTGCATTTAAATGAAAGTCAGTACAAATAATCTTGAGAATCCTTATAACATACCTATTTAATGAATCCACCATTAGTTTCAATGAGTGCTTCGATTAAAGGTCTGAAGCTTTGACATGCCCAAATTAGATCATTTTATTTTTTCAATTTCGGACATAGTCTTTGTTATAGCGGACTTGAGAGCTTGAAATGGTGTTGTGGGAATGTTTATTGACCTCTCTCTTTCTCGAAGACGCCCCATGAGTAATACTCAAGTGGATTGAGGACTGGTGAGCTAGGAGGCCACGTGTCTGAGAGAACATGGTCGTGAAAATTAACACGTATCCAAGCTTTATGAGATGGTGAAGAGTCTTGTTGGAAGATGTAAAGTTTTCCATTGAGTATTCTAATTAGCCAGGGCCTCACAACCTTCTTCAAAACCCCAAACATTTGTGTATGTAGCAGCATTGACTTTTAACCCCTGTGGAAAAAAGTAAGGTGGTAGGACATTCCTTCACTACTACTGAATCCCAGAACCATCACAGTTGCTGGAAGCCTAATATGCATTAGAGTTGAAACCTTGCTTGGCACTCAGCATAAACATCTGTTTACCTTTTGGTCTTGTCAAAATTTTCCTCATCAGAGCAAAACCAAAGCATTCCAGCTTCTTGAGGTTTCAACATGGAGAGCAAACTCTTTACACGGAACAAACGATATTCTTTTGACTTACCTGATGTTAACTGACCTCTCCGTATCACATTCGACTTGTAACGGGTATCTTTATGACAGTGGTGGATCCAGAATAAAAAATTGGTTGGGGGGGAGGGCTAACTTGATTTCTAACTACATCACATGGTAGTGAGCACTGACTCTATCATGTCCGTAATTGTTTTCCACACATGAGAAAATTATGAATTGTAGTTTTGGGAGGTCATCTAAGGTATATTAATGAATTTAATAATTATTTTGAGATTTACCTCTATTTTAGACATGTATCATATAAAGTACTCGTACATTCGATCGCAACTGTTTTATGTATGTATATTCTATATTATTACATAACTCTTTCTGATTGTCAGAATACAAGCGTGGCTTAAAAAAGAAATATAGACATAAACGGGTCTGAAATTTGGGGGGTTTCAGCCCACTAGCCCACCCTGGATCCGCGCGCTGCTTCATGCACAACTCTTCTGATGGTGATTCTGAAATCTCAAAGTCTTTTGCAAGAGCTCCGATTGACTTTCCAGATTTTCTTTAATTTTTTCCTGTAATTTCTGCACAAATTCTTGGGTTCTGATGACATTAGAACGCTTTGCATGTAATGGATCCCTATTAGCATAGCAACTTCCAGGTCTTTTCTAACTTTGGCAACGAAGGATCGTGCAACTTTCAGAAAGCGAGCAATCTCCTGTTCATTATGCTGAGTCTTTATGGTAACGATTACAGCGTGCCTTTTCATTTGTTTCGTCACTTTATTATCATTCATTATATATCTGAAAAAGAAATTTAAAAAAATATTTATCAGAAAAAAAAAAAACATTCTTAAATTTCTTAAGGGAAGACATATTTATCCTGAAATGTTTACAGTGGACGTTGAAAAAGATTCGATAAACAATGTACCTTGGTGCTTTTCTACAGAAACTGTAATGGATCCCTATTTTTATGTTAGTTACACTTTATGGCTCTAAATTCAAAGTTTTGTATTAGCAAATTAGTGTTGTAATTCAGACAATGCTATAATAACCAAACAACTGAGAGCTTTAGCATTTTTTACCCACACTAGATGAGAGCAACGCATTTAATGAATCTATGTCTTCCTTAGACCAAGAAAAAGAATCAGTGCTGTGCAAGTTTGCATTTTTAATTTTTTGAAAGAACCTGGTTCGGCGTTGCTAGGTGCAGTAGTCGAAGATCCCACATTTTAAATCGAGCTACGCCATGTTTTTAGCTGAAGTGTATAAAGTTAAACAGACCTACGAATTCTCTGGACAGATCACCCAAATCTTTCAATAGACGAGATTTAATAACCCATACAACCATGCCTAACAACAGAAATATATATATTCTCTTCTACTTTCAAGGCTTCTCACTTGCTCTCTCCTTTCTCTTTGATTCAATAACCTTACACTTCTGATTACACTGTACAACAAATTTAAGTGTCAAGAAAAAACTTAGATCTGACGTGCATTTTATTATGGAGTTGAGTATGCTGAATTCGAATTTGATAACAAAAATTTCCCATCACGTAAAACTTTCTTGTAAATTGCCGATTTAATAATTATGCACGATACCATAAATGTGTTTTGCTCCAAAAGTCAGATTAAATGAGTCCATTGTAATTAATTCATAAATATATAATGAATCAGCATGTTTGTTAGCATTATAAAATGTATTAACCTATATTGTAGCATTTACTTCTTTGTTTGTAAGACGTCTCAGGTGTGTCACGCTTCTGGTTCCAGCAGAAGTCAATCAGCATAGCAGAGCTCCATTTTCCCTTATACTTGTTTTCCATTGACGCTATATTTTGATGGAACCTCTCTCCATGTTAATTACTCACATGTCTTGCATTCTCGGGGAATAAAGACAGATGAGAATGAAGAAAGTGTATCTTCAGTGACATATTACATCCGAGATCTTGGTAGCACTTGATTAGCCTCTCCACTCTACGTTCTCGCTGGGCCCCATGGTGCTTTCCCAGAAGTCCTCTGCATACATCTTTGAATGCATGCTAGGCCGCTAGCTCAGTTTCATCCATTGTGGTCTCGAAGTCTTCATCAGCTAGAAGTTGACGAATCTGAGGACCTACGAATATGCCTTCCTTTAATCTTGGCATCGCTTTGAGGTACTGGAAACATGGCTTGTTATGTTACAGTGGTTTAGTGAATTGCTTCATTAGGCCTAGTTTTATATGCAGTGATGGTGAAATTATTTTCTCCTTTTTAACTAGTGGCTAATGAATTACATTATGGCATCAAGGCGTCATAGTTTTCCCGAGGTGACCATTCTGATCATACATAATTTTCTGATCTGGCCCTACTGTCCTACTTGCAAAGGAAGCAGATAAAATTAGTGCATCCAGTTCGTAGCCCATTAAGTAGGGCAACTACTTTCAAGTTCACACAAATTAGCCACTCATGTTCCTTGTAACTTATGCGGTCTAGAATAAAAGCAAGGTTGTCATATGTCTCTCTTAAAATGACCAGGTGAGCAACTGGAACTGAAGGTATGGTGATCACAATGTGCAACAGAACCACTTAAAGGCTGTAAAGGGATGCATTTATAAATAACCTCCACTCATATGGTTCAGAGGTAAGCTCAAGGGCATTGAATAGTCATCTGATATCATTACAATAAGTCAAGTTGATTTTAAAGGTGAAGAATTGCTGTATATCTGCAGAACGCTTCCTAAATACTGTAATTCGAGCGTGTTCATCCAACAGGTTCCATTGTTGCAGACGTGAGGCTAGGAATTCACGCTTTTAGAGATTAAGTGTTAGACCACGAACTAGATCATTGAGTTCCGGTTAGGTGATGAGGTGTGGTTTCTTGTCAGATTCAAGCTGTGCCACGTATAGTGTATCTTGATATTCTGAATCGTCTGAGTTGCTCTTGCCATCGCTTGGTAGTTCAAAGCGCGGATGTGGTACAGGAATAGCACTTGAATGTCGAACTGGGTGAATAGCAGACTGAAGATCTGGATACATGATAGATTTCTTGCCTAATCTGTTGCCACCTGCAGTGAAATAAAATAAATTCAGACTAAAAATGGATATTACTGGCTGTGACCACTTGCATAAATAGTGGAAGTACAACTTAGTATGTATTTTGATCTTTTTAATTGATACATCTCTTGAAAATATATTAAATACCAGGAAAGAAAACACATCGAATACCCACCTTTAATATATGTTAAGCAGAAGTAGCAATCCGTTGAATGGTCCTTTGGCTCTCTACAGACCATTGGTACGCCAAACATGTGGCCAGGCACAGACACAACATATGTGAGGTGTCCTGGTCACCCAATTTACATCCAAAGTACAGCTCATAAAGTTTCTTCACATGTTTAGTCAACTGTCTCTTGTATTGTATTAATGTAACTGATCTACATATATGTATAAAAGAAACTATCTGAGGAAATATTTCATTGTCTAGGCATTTTAGCTCTGTCTCCTGTGAAGAAAAAACACTGTAGTATGTGAAAAATAATTTAAATAGTAATGGGAACAAATATTAAATAAAAAGCTAAAATAGGAAGCATTTATAGTAAGTTACAAAATTATCAAGCATTACGTAAGAGTTATCACGGATTTGGACCCATATAACTAAAGAAATTTTACTATACTGTACTTTCATAAATTTCATAGGTTAGGTTGACAAATACCTTAAGAACACCCCATTAAAATTATATCAAAATCAATTTATAACTTTTAGAGTTGTTAGTTTCGGCCTAATCCTGTTTGCATTTAATCTCTACGGAACCATCAGTGTAGTTGACGTGAGATGGTAATTTACGAGAAATCGAGGGTCGCAGAAATAGCCGGATGTTATATTCGTGATTTACGCAAAAAATACCCCTAGAAAAGGTTATTCTCATTTCCGGGTTTTTTTTATTGTTATACAGTGTTATTCCTTCTTTTCCACCTTCCTCACGTCTTTCCATCAATACACCAACCAATTTAACCTTGCCCACCATAATCATGTGAGCAGATATTGCCATACTAATACCTCTCAAGCTTTCACATCAATTACGTTCCCTAGCATATTCTTTCTTACAAGGCACAAATCAATCATACTCTTAACTTCTCCCATTAACCTTGTGCTGAAGGAAGATGTTTACTACACTTAATTTTCTTTCAGCACAGAAACCTACCACCCTCTCTGCTATAGTTATCCACTCTAACAAGCTGTCACTTATTCGTCCATTCATATATCCTACACCCATTCGCAATTTCATCCACAACTCGTCCCAAGTCATTCCAGAACTTCTTTTTCTCAGCTTCACTTCTATCATTGTATGGCATATACACAGAACTACGCACAGTTTAACCCTTGCAAATCTCAATTTCACCCACAAAATTCTCGAGCTCACTCATTCATGCCCAGCCATTACATTATGCTACTCCTGAATAAATAAGCACTGCTAACCCCCTTTTTAATCCTATCTCCCTGATCTACATCTGATCGCACTCCATTCCGCACAAACTTCTTTTCATCTCTGTCGCACATAAAGCAAGCATTTGCAATTTCTCTGTTATAAAAGCATTGACTACCATTCCACTCTTTCCCACATCACATATGTCGCTCACATCCCACATACTCACTTAAGTCACATATTGACGCGAATTAACCAGCCTAACTGGACAAGAGTCGCCACAGCCCCGTTCCCTATTCGGACATAGTCGTCTTTTACGACACGCGCAGGAAGACGCGTGTGGTTTGGTTATATTCAAAGGTACTCGTAACTTATAATGCATCAACCTCATTGTCCATTATGGGATATTCCGGGAGTTGATAAAATGTGTCATCCTTAATCATCTATTCTTCTCCTGTAAATACATAGTCCCCATTAAGGTGTCCATTTTGACCAAGTTCATCTTCTACAGGAACTGCTTATGGAATGTGCGCAACCATTGCTTTTCTCTATGCAATGATAGTTCCTCTTCTGGTCGGCGCTGTGACTTCAGAAGAGGTAATGTTTTGGGTATCGGAATAGGTTTTACTTGATCTTTACTTTTCTGCTGCAATGACCTCAATTGTTGAATGACATTAGAAGGGCGGAATCACACCTCATAACTCTAGAGAGTACATCTATAATAAAAATTGAGGACAAGTTATGGTCCTCAATTCATGACAGAATAGGTTGTGTAGGTTCGTGGTTTAGTCGTGATATCAGTCCCTGTTTAAAATAATTTGTGGACAACAGTAGATTTTTGAATTTTTTTAAGGTTGCAAAAAAACATCCGTGGCCACCATAGCGACTATGAGTGCGATTCGCGCTGTTATCTCGATCGATTATAAATATTGGGCTTACAATATAGTTAATGGGCGGGAAAACGAGGATAGATAGTACAGTAAGAAATACTAAAATATCAATATACAGACCAGGCAATGAAATGCATATAAAATCAGAATGACTATCACAGACAAGCGCTAGGGATGTCCTTGTTGAAGGGTTCAGAAAGATCAGTAGTACCGTGTTTGTTTTGACCCCCATCCCAGCGAACAGGAAACCCTTCCTCGTCCAAGGGAGGGTCACACATTTCTCATCAAGGGAGTATGGATTTAAAAACCTATTCGGCTGGTCCTGGATGGAAGAGTAGTTTGTGTGCGAAGAGAAGAGGAAGAAAGAGAAAGTGAAGCTGTAATTGGTAATATATTATGGCATATGTGGCCAGAGCTCTCTGCTTATATGTTTCAGGACTCGATATGCCACCTAAATTGCGGGAGCTCCCTGCAAGAGCTAGGAATCGAACCCAGCACTGTCGCGTGGAAATACAAGGCCTTTTCCACTAGGCTAGCAGTTGCTGCTAGTTAATGGCGCTCATGCAGCGCAGCAGAAGCGCTTGAGTCGACCAACTTAGTCCAAATGACGAGATATTTTCCGCATAAAATTTGGGGAATGAGAGGTTCGTTTTAAAAGTGAAGAAGTTAGGGGAAGTAAAGATGTGTGTATGTATACAGCCAGAGTTACTTAGATGCAAGGAAGTTAGAGAGTACTCGTCTATTCTCGATCGAACCGTAACAGAATCCAGGGAGATTATTTCATCGAATCAAAGCAAAATCCATAATTTAAATTACATTTATTTTTTTTTTTTAAATTGAATTTGATATTGGTGTCCTTGCTGTATTGCGACGGTTTATTCATAATTGTGAGTACAGGTTGCTCTTCTTTTTCCACTAGGCAAACTTAAGCCCCTCTCTTTTTGCCTGTCCTTACTTAATCGTTTCATATGGTGTTCGTATTTTTCCTCTTATGTTTTTGCCAATTCCTCCATCCGTGAGCCAGGATGTAACCTCAAATTTGTCCCCTTTGACAGACTTTGACTCAATGGCTTCGAGTCTTTTGGATTTGTTTGGCCAACTTCATGATCGGGGGCGGAGTCTACTGTTTCTTCCTCTCCACCGATGTCCAACCTTGGAACCATACAGCAGACGAAGGCAAATGTGAGAAAGGAACTTCGGTCACCGATGCTAGAAAGAACTTGAGCGCAGATGAGAGCAAATATGTGAAAGGAACTTCATTTATTGTGATAAAGAGGACATGAATGCAGGAGGAATGGGTGAAATACACATAAGAATTATCATACCAATGAATATACTAGAAAGCAACTCACAGCGGCAATCCGGCTTTTTCGTTTCGAGGAATGGTCTTCATTGTATTGAGTGATGGTAATCCACGTAAATCCCAGTTTTAGTCACGATAATCCACCGGAGTTCATGGATTTGTAGGATTAAAACTGGAAGAGACAGAGCGAATTTTAAATAATTTTAAATAATTTATTCGTGGTTTTATTACTTATTTCAAATTAAGGTTTTTAATACATTTGTAAAGTTATGGTTAAAAGTGGAGACACTTTTTTTTTTACTCGCTGAAAAATTAAAACAAAACAATTTAAGTGTTCTGATTTTTTATTTTCAACATACATTTTCCAGAATTAGCGAATAATGTTGACTCCAATGTGATGCTGTTTTCCTTAAATGGCGAAAACAGTAATACTCGTATCATCGCCGGGAAGGGATTGGAAAGAGGTTTGTGAGAGAGTAGCAAGATTGTGAAAGTGCGTGTATGATATATAATATACTGAGTAGCCTCAGGGTACTACAAAAAAGATGCTGGGAAAAACTCAGCCAGAAGTAAGCGATTCATTGTGGTTTCTTCCATCGAATGAGACATAGGTAAGAAAAAAACCTTTGTGCCACCCTTTAAGCTCTGCTCGCGTACACAAATCGTAAAATAATCTCAAACGCTTTTATAAATGAGTTAATATTGGAACGAAACATGACAAAGTTAAGATATTGATCTCCGCGCACCTTTTAAACTTGGAATTTTGTTTCGAACTTCTATTATTATTAATTAGCCCCACAGAAATCAAAATTATGGCAAAAATCACAATCTGGGGCTAAATCAGATTCATTAACATGAAAAATTCACACCATAAAAAAACTACTAAAGAGCTCTCGCTACTCTGAGGTCGATGTAAGTGTTCAATCAAATTGAGCGCGGACACAAAACTTTCTTCAGCTTCAATAACTGGCCGCCCATTGGCGGATACGCTGAAACTCAAGCCCCCGTGGGGTAAGTAGCTTCACACGCATTTTCAGCAAATAGTCAATCATAACACCGTTGTCGTCTCCCTTACCGTCTCCACTGTAGAAAAAAGGCCTACAAGGCTATATAAACACGCACACACACGCCAATATGGTCACATTAATTAAAGTGTATTGTAAGGTCACATTTTTAAACGAAAAAGTGTGGTTATAACTAGTTATTTGGGTATCATGAGTTTGCCACCGATTCCCTTAAAAATCCGTTTAGGAGTCATCAACTCAATTATAGGGGTTGAAGAGAAGGAAGAATTCATGCGGGAACTTTCTGTCCTTGAGGAATATGATAAGAAAGCAACCGAGGTTCTTCTTAATATAGAAAAGGAAACGACCGCGCCATCGGGATCCAAACAAACGCAAAACGAGACAGTGACGGTCAGGTAGACACGGATCGTACTGCTAGTGGTTTTTTTCGACATAAAAACTAAAGTTTTAATATTAGCAGAAATCCAAAGTGCACAACAAGTAGCTTGCATAAATACCTTTATTTTCCACATACAGAACTTTGAAATATGTTTACCAGTTCAGATTTATTGTCATTTTTTTAAGTGTTTTTTGTACGGATCGTGACCATGTAGGACATGCTCCATACGCTCTAGGCACCATTTTTTGTAATTTTTTTGGATATGCCACAACTAAAATTAAAGGATCTATTACTACTAAATGATACACAAAGATTATAAAAAGACATATGATATATAAAAAAAGGGTTAGAATTGTTATTTTACAACATTTTTACATAGGTATCAAAAATAATATAAAAAAATAATACATTCCTTAATTTTATAGAAAATATTTGAGCAAGTAATGCACAGCCCACATTTTTTATCATTGCATAAATATATTAATAACCTCATTAGGCAATGTAAATCCCCATCTTACTGCAACAAGGTCTGCTGACCAAAGTCGCGTGCTCTCACTTATTCTGATTTATGACCTTACCATCTTCAAAACTTTCATTAATTCCCGGAGAAACTTTAGGAAGGCTTTGCCAATTATATCATTCGAAAGAGAACGTAAAACAACATTAGGGTTTCAAACTTCATTAGAATCGGCCGAATAGTTATGATGTTATAGCCAAAACAAAGTTATCTCTGGGCTAACCTTGGGACGACCTTGGCAATTATACCATTCGAAAGAGAATATAAAACAACACAAGGGTTTCAAATTTCGTTAGAATATACCGAATAGTTACAATGTCATTATCAAGACAAAAAAAACAAAACGGGGACCGACGGACCGACTTAGTGAGATATAGGGTCGCACTCAATTAAGCGAACGTGACTAAAAATGCAACTGGAAAATTAAAAATTCTAATTCACAAAATTTAATACAAAATAGCCTACAAAATGATAAAGGCTAAGAAAATAGAATGAAAATTAACCTTCTATCCTACAATACGATAAAGTAAAGAATTACTTAATACACTTAGCACAGCACTGTATGTAGTTAAATCTTGTATATAACGAATAATGTTAGATAATTACACAAATAACATCATTTAACACTGATAAAAATGGTCAACTTTTCACTTTGGTATCTTGTAATTTTATTCATTTTTTGTCGCTTTTTCACATTAAAAACACAAAACAATGTTACGTGATCAACATATACATAGTAGTTTCAAAACGAAATCTTCATTAGTATAATTCTCACGAATTACCAAATTTTGTACGAACCGTGTACAACAAGCCCTTTTATGTAAACTTTAAACACAGAAAATCTCACGCTGGTTCCGTCATGAAATCACTCATTTTCCTTCACAATGATCATATTCACCATGGAAACCAGAAGCAGCGAAATCACTCAATATTCATGAACGCTGTGGACTATAATGTAACTAGTAAAAATTACATCAGACACGTAAAATATCAACTTACCTAGCAAAGAAAAATGGCGTCGAAGCTTTGCGGGAAGAAGAGCTAGGTGACGTCATATTCAGAACCGTTATCTATTCTAAAGGTAAGTAGTCGTATTGAAGGTAGGAGCCCTAGTCTACACACACACATATACGCACATACACGCGCACACACATACACACACGCACATACAAACACACACGTACTTACATACACCAGCATACAAGCACATGACTTTTTCTAATGCAGTTAGTTTTAGGCCTAAGGCGAGAGCGAAATAAATTTGGGGAATAATGACTTGGGCTTTAAGAAAGACAATTACAAAAATATAAATATATTCATAAAATCAACGAATGTACAATGAGATAACTAGGTTAGGTATACAATGTAAGATATTTTAACATATGATTTACAGTAAAAAGATGCGAAGAGAATTGAAGTATGTGAAATTAATATGGTGGAATAATATGGTGAATAATATATAATATAGTGTAGTAATGTAGTGAATAATATAGAGTATCTATGATGGACTGAATTGGGGCTTTATACGAAGAAAGCTGCGAGTCGAGTGGGCGAAATAGCGTGCTATTTTGATCGAGCTGGGAACGTGTGTTTGTTTTTTTGTATGTGAAATTTAAGAGATGTTGTTTGGAACAGTATACGTTAATTAAATTGACAAGTAAAATAAATTAATTAATTAAATATTAAGTTTAACATAAAATGATTTAATTTACAAAAGTTGAAGTAAATTAATTAAAAGATTAAATTGACAAAGTTAAGTAAAATAATTGAATGATTAAATTAACAAAGTTAAAGTAAAACAATTGAATGATTAAAAAAGTAAAATAATTGAATGATTAAATTAACAAAGTTAAAGTAAAATAATTGAATGATTAAATTAACAAAGTTAAAGTAAAATAATTGAATGAATTTTATACATAATAAATGATGATATATATATTTAAGTTTCCCAGGAGGTTTTTATTATAGGAATGCCCAGAGGCATTGCTATAAGACTATTCATCTACGGTTGATTTCTTCAATCATCTTCGTCGACATATTCATAAACACCCAATCGATCGGATTGAATTTCTGTATAGTGGGTCAGTCCAACCACCTTTCAACTACAATAACGGAAAAGAAGTACCTGAAAATCTCTAGTTTATAGATTGAAAGTTTAAATCATTGGTGAAAAATTAAAAAAAACGATCTTATGGATGAGTTTTTTTCTTGGTACGAGGCCTATCCGATCGTTACAGTACATGGGGGATGGGACACGTTAACATAACATTATTTCACGGATGACAAAAGCCACCAGGGCCTATCAAAGGTCATCCGCAACTGTCTAAACCCCCCCCACAAAATGCACCCATAGGATTGACTCAGATCATGCATCTACAATATACAATTAGAACCATCCACAGGAATGTGTCAAAAACAAAAAGTATCATCAAGACTCGCCAAAATCCAAATCAATCATAATATACAATAATAAAAAACTGCATCCCCAGGAATGAGTACAGAATAACTCTCCCCCCCCCCCTCCCTCCGCAAGTTAACCCTCCTTCTTCATATAAACTTCTAATCTGCATTTGAAAACATTCAAGTTTGGACTGTCTACTGTCTCAGGTGGCAAAATATTTCAGTAAAATACCAATCTATTGGTGAAAAATATTTTCTAACATCCAGCCTGCACCTCTGTTTTTTTAGTTTTTTTAAGTGGTGACCCCTAGTCTTATTACTACCTTTTAACTCAAATAACTTGCTAAAATACAGCTTATCCATCCCAGAATAGATTTTAAAACGCTCAATTATATCTCCCCTCACACATCTTCTCTCAAATGAGAACATATTTAGTACCCTCAGTCTATCTTCATATTCAGTACTCTAAGGATTACTTCTATACTCTTGTAGCTAACATTCGTATTAATGTATCCTAGCGCCCTATTTTGTCTATTTTTTTGCCTCAATACACTGCTTTGAAAACTTCAGTGCCTATCTACTAGTACTGCAAAGTCCTTCTCATCCTCAACTGAATTCAGCCAATGCCCATCCATTTCATAGCTAAATTCCCTATTATCCCTTCCAATGTTAAGAACTTTGCATTCTTTAAGGTTAAAAGTCATCTGCCACTTCTGAGCCCAAGCTGATAACTTATTTAAGTCACTCTGCACTTTAAAGCTACCCTCAACTTCTTTAACTACAGCCGCTAATTTAGTGCCATCAGCAAAAATTGACACTTTGCTATTTACAGCCTCCCCAAGATCATTTATATAAACTATAAATAATAAGGGGCCTAGACTATCTGTTTCCTGTATTTCAGCCATTCAGTTATCCAATTCAAAACCTTCTCACATATCTCACGCTTTTTTAATTTGTGAACTAGTCTCCTATGTGGAACCTTGTCAAAAGCTTTGTTAAAATCTAAGTAAATTACATCAACATTCTCTCCCTTATCTAATTGTTTAGTAACCTAATCCATAAAATCCAGTAAATTTGTTAAACACGATCTACCTCTTCTAAGCCCATGTTGAGCATCATTTATTAACCTACCACACTCTAGAATGTCAGAAATCCCCTTCTTAACTATCTTTTCAAGAATTTTACAAACGATAGAAGTTAAGCTTACCGGCCTAAAGTTATTCGGTCCTCTTTACTTCCTTTTTTTAAAAATTGGCACTACATTCGCTAATTTCCAATCATTAGGTATTTCTCCAAACTCTAGTGTTCTAGTATATATCTTCTCAAGAGCTACTGCAATAACTACCTACACTTTCATTGAGTAACAAGAATGAATGTTGTCTGGGCCAGATGACACTAGTATTTAACTCCAATATAAGCCCTTCAATTATTTCCCTGTTCACATTAATGGTATTCAACACCACTTCCTTTGACCTAGAATTATCATCAATTAATCTATCTGGATTCTCATATGTATCTAATAGGCCCTATTTTATCACTGTTAGATTTGTTATTAATTATATAATAGCTAAAGAATTTTCTTGGATCTTTATTATTATTTTGAGCTAAATTAATTTCTGCCGCACTTTTGCTCTTTTAATAATCTTATTTAGCTCATTTCTGGTCGACCTATAATGATTTAAATTGTCAAAGGTACTTTCTCTCTGTAATCTCTAACATAAAGTAGTGAAAATCGCTATATTATTCGCTTCCTCTCATGGTATTCCCACCAGCTCACTGATATAATGAAAACCAAGATTGAAGAGGCAAGGATGAAAAAATTCCCCTTCTCATAAGATCAAGAGAATGTGATGAGTTATTTCGTTTGACAAATTAAAACATTGTTAGTATAACGCGTATTATTTCATCTTTATTTTATTCATATTAATCAGAGAATTTTATAAATGATAAAAAATATATACATAAAGAGTTCATAATAACTGAGAAGGATTCAATGTATAGTAACTATTTTTTACATGTTATTTAAGCTCCCTTTGAAACCGAAAGGTATGGTTCGATAACTCCCTGGGAGTTCAACTTGTTTACGAAATGTCTTTCAGAAAACCTTTTTCCCTCTCACCTCTTTAACTCCACCGTGTTCCTCGGCTCTGAAACCCATAAATATTAGAGGGATATGACTATCAGCATTCTCTCCACCATCATCAGCTCCAACTAGGCGTTTCATAGTATCGTAGGTTATTATATCCTTTGTCTGGGGGTTAATGGTTAATCCTTTAGCACGAAGTATATACTTCACCCCACTCGTCGCTTGGATACGTACTGAATAGGATTGGAACCCGTAGAGCAGAATTAATCTCCATACACATCGGCACCGTACACATCTTTGATCTCATCAGTGAGATCAGCTAGGAATTCTCCAAGTCCAGATTGTGGATCATATATCCTACCAATGAAGATTGCACTGTCTGTGTCGCAGTACAACAACCGTTCACCCAACGAGTCTGAGAGGCCATAGAGCCCTATTTGAGCATAGGCGGTTATGAATGCTACAATTGAAAGATCCGTTATTCGGGAGTCAACTTCTACATGTTCAGCATTCTCCACTTTCGCTATGTACGCATTGCCAACTGCATCCAAGCAGTTAACAATGTAAGGGTCGTTTTTGAGTAGCTCTGTAACATCATGATCCGAGCCACAGATGGCCGTTTTCAAACCGTGAATCCTCTGAGTGAACTTTTCCCAGAGACTGTTAACGAAGTAAATATGATCAGAATTGATGGACTATTTTTTTTGTATTATTATTTTATTTTTATTATCGCCTTTAAGTTTTAGAAATTATTAATTTCATATTCGTTGTACAATGCGTTATATTTATAAAATTACATTTTTGAATGTAATATATCAACTAATTAAGATCAATGGAGAAAGACTAATTTCAGGAAGAAATCCTTACCTGTTTAGACAGAGCTTTGATCTAAAACACTTTACAGGATTCCTTTCTATATTTCTATTTGTGTTTATCCCCTCGGCCTGATTTACCCTCTGCACATAATCCATTTTCTCCTTCTCTCCATCTACTCCTCGTGGGAATACAGAAACTTCTAATTTTTCTTCTAGAAGTGTTTTCATATACTCTGCGAACAACCCATTCCTCTTTTCAAACTCCCAAAACTCGTAAATTTTCTTGATCTTTTACTATTTTAATATAGGTAGGTTTGTGGCGCCGAAATTGTAAGATTGAATAGGCCCAGCGAAAAACTCCACTAATGGACGCTCGGCGATCTACCAAATCCTAAAAGGTTAGTTTTATAAATAAAGAGGCTAGTTTTATAAATAAAGGAAATAATATGCCACATGTAATAAAATGTAGGGCAAGCAATTCGTCAAAGACATCCTAACAAGGGTTGACAGCTGAGCAAACATAGGTGTTTAAACAAAGCTTATGATACAGATGCAGGTGCAGAACTTAAAACACGATAGCAGCGGTGATTGTTTAATTAACAGCGGTCATTGCTTGAATACCGAATGACTGCGAAATTCAGTCGTGTCTTAGTATCTTGGCCTGAAACAAAATCTCTATCTCCTGAAATTAGCTCCACACAAAACATGGAACAAGCTCTACCCGAAAAACAGCAGTGGATAATAATAGGCCACGCCTATTTTTTCTTAGACAAATATATTCTACCAAATACACACTAAGAGGCAGTCCGTATTCATCCTGCAGTCAGTCCGTAGTAGTCATTGATTATAATTCGACAGTCATAAAGTCTAGCGTTACGAAATCCCGTTAACTCGCCACTATTCTGCCGCCCTTAGACTCGTACTTTGCATAAAACAAGCCTACCCACTAACCGCAAGTATCTCGAGACGTTTTCGCTTGCCCAGTTTGAGTAGGTCAATTTAAAGAATAAAGTTATATTTTTGCCGCAAGTCCTTTTTTTGCACCGATCACGAAAACACCTGTAGACCCAGCCTATCTAGTATCAAAGCCAGCAGTCAAACGAATTCCCCTCTGCGCCAAAGCGTACTACAAGAACGCTCGGTGCCCCTATACACTTGATCCGCTATTAACATCAAGAGCCCGCTATAAACTCCCTACAGGGTAGAGAGTAGAACTAGCTATAATACATCTTTTCCAGGGCAAGTTTCAGTTCCAAACTCAATTGTATCCACAGACCGGAATGCTGTCTCGAATCGTCCCATGATATAATCGAATAGTGTCGATTCACGCAGTTAAACGAATGGAATGTGTAAATAGATATTATCCCTGGTTGCATCTGCAATTTCAAAACTTATATTTATACGATGATCGCCTTCCTCAAAACATTGTAGATTTAATATATACCGTGAAAGCTCATGCACTACTCGAGTAAGACCAGCTTATTCTGGTTTATCCACGATTACACGATATAAATTGATAAGAAAGTTTCCATGAGTGTTTTCTCTTAAGGGTATAATTTTGACACGAGAATGATTTTCTCTTTGCTGTAAAGGACGTTCTTTCCAATGAGGGTAGGAAGTTCTATACGGTTTATTTACTTCTCCATCCGAAAAAAGAATGGTGTTGTTACATGACCTATCTTCTATGTTTGAAAGTTCACCTTCAATTGCGAGTTCTACATCTTCATCGTCGGAGCGCAGTATAATGACATCGTAGGTAATGTTCAGAACGCCGGGAATTTTTTGTCGATGAAAATCTTTATCCTCATCATCGTCTTCATTAGGCACACTAGTTGGAGCAGAATTAGCTGTGTGTAAAATTTCACCGACGACACCTTCACTCAATGAGGGGTTGAATAAAGAGGAAGAGGTTGGCTTGTTTCAGTAGATCCGCTTTCGTTTTGCAGGAAGAGTAAACACCATTATGTTTCTCACTGATTTAAAAAAAGAGAGAAAAGATAATGTATATAGTTATCTGAAAGAAGTTGGCTCCTTTATTATACAAAAGGAAAGCCTAAGTGAAAGAAGTGTGAAAAAAAATAAATTCGTACTCCCCATGTATTTTAACCATCATTTGGCCGACGCCTAGCGGAAAACCCCACTTCCTATTTCGTATACTTCGTAAAAGAGATAAGATGTTTACTCAACGAACCGATAGAATCATCTGGTGTTACACTGTATGGCGGAAAGACTATTAAGAATTTAAAAATGAAGTCATGTTTCGCGAAGGTGTGTATGATGTGTCATCTTTGTATGGAAGAAGTCATACACTCCTTACTTTAGATGACTTAATGCAGAAGATAGATGCAAATATATCAGAGATATTCACAGTGACGTCCCACTATAAGAATATGTCCATATTCCTAGTGACCCTAAATCTATTTTGTAAAAATTCTTATATGCAAAATATTTCCTTAAATTGTCACAATCTAGTCTTATCTAAGGGGGACCTGTACCTCCCAAAATATTTCAGACTTCCTTAATTTTTTAACAGTGTATTAATATCATAAAACAATTTTAAAAAAGAGCAAAATTTTTAGCTACCCCTAGGGGGGGCAGGGCCTATGTGGGGGAATTCCGAGTGGAATTTCTTTTCCAGCACGAAAGTGACGTTCATGCGCTAAAGAAAATTCTAGAATTTGGTTAGGCTTAAATCGGTAAGCCTCCCCCCATCCACCCCCCACATCCACAAGCGGTAGCCTCGAACCGCGTCCACCTTGGACCACCTTTTTGCGGGTTAGAATCGCCTGGGCGTGAAGATTCGAGGCCATTCGAGAGTAGCGCTGTTTCCCCCACCCCTGCGGGGGGAGCCTCGGATATATAGGGTTCGTCTTTCAGGTGGGAGACACAGAGTTGAAGAGTCCCGCCAGGATCCAAGAAGCATTCCCCTAGTTCCGAGTCAGGTGCTTAGAAACGAAGCAAAGTGACGGCTGAACTTTCTGTGTGCTGGAATTAGCCCAGCCAGTGAGATAATTCCATTTAACGATCGCCACCGAGCGATTTTGCCGACTCCATTCTTCAACTCCTATCGAAGCCCTCCTCGTTCTCTCCTCGTCTCCGGGTGGCCGAAATACTCTCCCCTGGACGGGACGTTACCCCCTCCCCCCTTTGGAGAACCGTCATCACGTCAACTTCCCGTTCAGAAGCTCCTAGTGCCCTCGCCCTCACGTTTATTGCCTGCAGAAGACATCCATGAAACCTTACCCTGACGTCTCACTCGGAATCCTCCGTAAGCCAACCCTTCTCCTCCTTCAGCAACCCATTTGAGTTAATCCTTCCCATTGGCATAGTCTCCTTCTGTAACGCATTAATTTCTAACTTCAGAGTCTGATGCATAACTCTTCAATTCCCCCTCCATTTACCAATTTAATCTTTCACATTGATTCTCTTATTTTATGTAAATAAAATTATAATTTTGTTCATGCCTCTTTAAATAACCTGGAGCTTTGCCATTGCCCAAATTTTACCTGACTTCGTTTTTCACTCTTTTATCACTGCTCCGTGCATCGAAACTCGTGGCGTTCCGTCCCTTGTCGGTTCGCCTTTAAGTTATTAGTCCCTTCCCCCATAGATATAATATGGTATTGATATAATATAATGTGACACCACGATAGCCTACATTCAAACAATGATATTTGTACAATTTAAAAAAATAAAATCAATTAAACTACTGAAGGAAATGAAATATTTTTTTTATTATATGTAATATGCCCCCTATGCTTTTAAACTATGGTTAAATTTTTCTGATTTCTATATATAAACCCCAAGAATTTTTTTTCCAATAATATACCCCCAAAAAAAGTTTTTAGCTGGGGGAGGTCCATTCATAGCCTAAAATATATGAACTAATTCAAAAATATTGAACCATAAAATTGTTGCCACAACTTTTCTCTGCACGCTGGTTTTATTTGACTAAAATTGGCCAATAAATAAGGACTCGTCATTCTTTCATTCATCAATATTTTAACACTGGAGAAAAATGCAAATAAAAAGCAACAAGAAAATGAACACTTACGGCACGTCTTCAGCCATCCACAGCATTCCATAGTATGAGCTTCCATATTTTTTTTATTATTGGTTTCTGGTCCTCCCTCTGTATGTATGTATTGCAGACTATTACCTCTCTATAGAGATGGGTGCCAGAGCTTAACACGCTGCTCATTGTTGTCAGGTTTATAAGATTGAATAAGCTCTGTTGTTGTTTTCTGTTTCTTATTTTTCGGAGTTACTGACAAAGATCTATTTCCTTTTCTCTCTCTCTCTCCATCTTGCTCTTTTAAAAATCCACTTAGGCTGCTTGAATTCAAGTTTATCTTCTTCAGTAGACTTGTTTGTTCATAACCTAGGTTGTGGTCAAGAATAGCATGCCCTGCGATGAATTCCAATCTTTTCAAACCGACGAATTTAGTCTTTTTCGCTCTGCTCCATATTTTTTAATAAGAACTTTCGTTTGCATTCTGTGTTCGTCCTCTTATAGATTTTTCGAGCAATTCTTTTGTAGTCAGAATCTCATAAACTTTCTTTATTTTACGCTGAACGACTACTATAAATAGCTTCATAATTCACTAACTAAGGGAGATATAAGCCTGAAAAACTGTATGATAATTTATGGAACATAGACAAAACATTACAGAATGAAATCGCATAAACGTAAATTTTACCGAAATTCGGTCTGTCAGCCTATAGGGTCGGTCCCTTTAACCAGAGGAGAGACATCTCCCAAATCAATATATTCGCTGGAAAAATAATGCCTGGGGAACGGAACAGCTTCCATGTGTTCTTTGTGCTAGTGGGACAGTAGAGCTCGGGAAGAACATTACATACGCTCAGAATGGCCTTTAAGAGAAGAGAAAAAAGTAGGTTGTCTTAATGTCCTACGTGAACCATTGGTTCCTAAGGAAAACATAATTTTGCCACCACTTCACATAAAATTAGGTTTAATGAAAAAATTTGTGAAAGCCTTAAAGCATGACCAGCCATCCTTCTTATATTTAAAAACAAAATTTCCTAAGATTAGTGATGCTAAAGTTAAAGAAGGAATCTTTGTTGGGCCTCAGATTCGACAACTTATGGTAGATAGTGAGTTTGAGGCAAAATTGAGCAAGCCAGAATTTGAGGCCTGGCATACTTTCAAAGGTGTATGTAATGGTCTCCTTGGAAGGCACAAATCAGAAAATTATCACATTCTTGTTCAGAATTTGATTAGGTCTTATAATGAGTATGTAGTATATATGTAGTATGTCACTGTCGTAGAATGGACTCTCGACGATATACCATATATAACTATTCGCTGAGGGAACTATTCAATTATATTTCGAGTGCGTGGTTATCTGGTTGACCGATGTTATTTATCTTCAATATTCTTAAGAAGTGGAACTGACCTCAAGGATAATAATATGGCTATCATTAATAAAATAGAGTTTTATTAATTAAACTATCAACAACACACAAAACGGAAAATGTTTACATAAACAGAGAATGGAAAGGGTCTTGGGAATATCTGGCTAATCCAAGGATTAAGATTTGGAAGAGATTTAAAAAGGTAAACAAATAAAAATCAAAGGGATGGGGTGGTTCGCTAAACCATTTGAAGCACAGAGTAGGGTTGACGAAAGGTTAGGTAATCAAAGGTAATGCTCAGCTTACGTAATTACAAGTTGTTGCGCAGAGGAAGGCGACGCGAAGGAATCTTCGGTTCGCTGGCGAGTTCCAGCCTACGGGGGGAGGGGATTAAATTATCCTGACGTGACGTCTTGGGAATGAGAACCATTTCTTGACGAACGGGCTTGAAGAACAATGGCTGTTCTAACGTTGTTCTCGGGGGGGGGGTGAGAACCGTCTCTTGTCTACAGGCTCAAAGAACAATGGCTGTTCTAACGTTGTTCTCGGGGGGGGGGTGAGAACCGTCTCTTGTCTAAAGGATCAAAGAACAATGGCTGTTCTAACGTTGTTCTCTTTCTGAACAACAGGGGGGGGGTGAGAACCGTTTCTTGTCAACGGGCTCAAATAACAATGGCTGTTCTAACGTTGATCTCTTTCTGAACAACAGAAGGGGGGGGGGCTTGTGGACTTTGGCGTCTTGAAGGCTCGAACTTTGGCACTCAAGGGATATTGTCCTCTTCTGGACAATGATGGTGGATCTCGAGGTAGAGGACCCTGGTGCACAAGGTGATACCGGATCGGCGTGATGTCTCGCGAAGATAATCTGAATCTGATCTGCTCTAATCGGGAAAGTTTTGATATAAATACCCGGAGCCATCCCCTTGGCGTAGGGGACAATGGAGTGGGGGCTTCGAGGGACTGCCCCAGCCGCGCCTGATAACATACCTTATCTGTCCATAAGCCTAACTCAATCTGACGAGATCGACGCATGGGGCGAAACGGGAGGGGGGGGGAGAACCTCCTTGGTTCAATATTGACTCAGGTGGCGATAAGGCGCCCGCTTCGACGCGAAGATGCACGTGGGTAGCAACGTGTTTCTAAACAACATGTGATAGCGGTTGAATTTTAGCGGCCTCAGACCGTTCTATCACAGTCACTAAAGGTGCATTTTTTGCATTCCCATCTGTCTTTCTTTCTAGAGAATCCAGCAGAAATCAGCAATGAGCATGGTGAAAGATTCCACCAAGATATGAATATTATAGAAAATCATTATAAAGGAAAGTGGAGTCCTGCAATGCTTGCTAACTTCTGCTGGACCCTTCACAGAGTCAGAAAAGATGTTGTACATAAAAAGAAGCCTAAATATTCTAAAAATATATGACTATTGTATAGATTTCAGCAATTTTGAAAAAATATTAAATCTTCATGATTTTCTTAAATATATTTTTATAATACCACTCTCTGAAATGTATTAAAAGGAGTTATTAATTTCTTTTGATGAATAAGCTTTTTGTTCCACTTATCTTTGTACTTTTTGTCAAATAAAATAAAAATAATAACAAATATTTCATACCTCTATATACTGAATAATCTAATATTAATTAAAAAATAAATGTGCAGATTATAAACAACTGAAGTCATTTCATGAAAAATAAAGGTCATTTTCGTAATCTACGCAAACACTACAATAGAAAACTACTCTATCATTTCTGTAGCAAAATCAATGTTGCACAGTGTTATCAGCCTTACTCTCCACTTAGCAATATCTCATCCGACCTCACTAGGGTTGAATATTATATATCTGGTAGCGGGCAGTATTATATAGACCCGAGTAAGATTTATCTTTATAATAAAGCAAGAATTGTGAAGGCAAACGGAAGCGAACTTAAAGATGGGGAGAATATTTTTCCTGAAAATAATATTCTTCACTCTTTGTTCAGGAATGTTGATATTTATTTAAATGAAACATCTGTAAACTCCATTAGAAATAATTATCCCAATCGTGTATATTTGGAGACCCTGTTGAACTACACTGAAGAATAAAAATCTACATTTCTTTCCACTGCAGGATATTATTCTAGTAAAGAAAGTATAGAAAAGAAATATAGCAGATCGGAGTAAAAAACAATAGGGGAAGTCACTCCAATGACCTGCGGCGTTTTATGCTAAGATGATAAATGGTTATTGCATTGATGGTTTCCCATGGTTCAAATCACTTACAAGTGCTTTTGAATGGCTAGATGGCTAAATGAGTCTTCTGCCACTAGGTGGCGCCACCCAGCGAAAATTCCTGGCAGATTTGAAATCTCCAGTGTGAATAAACATATGTCCCATGGTCGTATGGGTCATTTAATTTCTCTAAATGGGTACAATTGAACTTTACTCCTTTTTTAAAAAAAGCGACGCCTTGACCTGCGGCGATATATATTATGGAAAACTACACGCCGATTTCTTCTCGCAACATAAGCTGTTGATGAATGGAGTCTCACTAAAGATAAAGTTATCCAGAGCACCGCATTCATTTACATTATTTAGAAGCCAGACCGGTTTAGAAGCTAAAATAGAATTATTAGAGTGTTTTCTATACATGAGAAAAGTCCGCCTTCCAGCATAAACTCATCTGGAGATGGAAAATAGGTTGCTTATATCAAACGCTAAGTACCCTATCACACAAGTTCGTATGCGAAATGTAACAATTGTGAGTGGAATATCAATGAAGAGTGTGAATAATATCTTCATGATGTGAATACCTACGAGGATAGTAATCGCTATGGTTGACCATTAAGTATTTTTTGGTAGCTATAATGCATCATCTTTTCAATTTAAACATTATAATGTGAATCGCATCACTATCTATATAAACGGGAATGAAGTTGAAAGACCATTTAAATTAGACTATTCGAACGATGCAGATCCAGTTGCTACAAGGGTTTTTTACTCGTTATATAACGGTAGGTGTATTGGAGGTGGGCAGAGTATTTGACTTACGTATAAACAATTTCTAAAAACTAAATACTACACTCCGATTTCTTCTTGCAACATAAGCTGTTGATGAATGGAGTCTCACTTAAAATAAAGTTATCCAGAACACCACATTCATTTATACGATTTAGAAGCCAGACTGGTTTACAAGCTAAAATATAGAATTATTATATAAAAGTATTAGAGTTTCCTTTACCTGAGAAAAGTCCGTCTTACAGCATAAACTCATCTGAAGATGAAAAATAGGTTGCTTAATCAAACGCTGAGTACACTATGACACAAGTTCGTATGCGAAATTTTACAATTGTGAGTGGACTATTAATGCAGAGTGTATATAATATATTCATGGGAAGAATTCCTATGGGAATTGTGATTGGTATGGTTGACCATTCGGCATTTTCTGGTAGCTATGATGCATCACTTTTTTAATTTAAACGTTATAATATTAATCACGTCACTATCTATATAAACGGGAATGAAGTTGAAAAACTTTGAATTAGACTATTCGGACGATGCAAATTCAGTTGTTTCAAGGGGTTTTACTCGTTATATAACGGTATAGGGTGTAGTAGATGTGGGCAGAGTATTGAACTTACGTATGAACAATTTCCAAAAAGTAAAAATATTTATTGTATTAACCCAAATCAAGACAAGAGTACTACTTGTCGTATAACTTAAAACAGGGCACATTATCAATAGAGTTACAATCTAGATCTCCATTAATAGAGTCCGTATCCCTTGTTATATATGCAGAGTTTCAGTATGTTATTGAGACAGATAAGTCTAGGAACTTACTAGTTTATTCTTAATAAAATTACTGCAATAGAAATAGAAGAACTATTGTATCGAAATAAAACTACAAAACGAGTTTTTCATGGCGGTTTTACGAGAGACACTCAGCTATGTCTGCTTTTAATACTGCCAGCAGCTTATAAGATTAAGCTGGACAAAAGCCATCGACCTGGGTCGAATTGAGTAGCTTTGATTGTAGGCAAAGATTTCGTGTGTTACTTTAATAGTCTATGTCTGAGGTTCCAGAAAGATATTTATATTCATAAAAACTTAGTAAAAATTATTATCGTCAATCTATTCAGAAATACTTTCCAGACTCTTGGGGCATATTTTGTGTCTATTTCATTCAGCAGATGACAATCGGTAAATCATATCGAGCTTTTATCAAACAATTTGAGTCTTATAGTGATCATAGAAACGAAGAAATCGTTGTAACAAATACTTGTCGTAGAATATAAAGAAAATCGATATATTCAATAAATATTAATTGTTAGTTGGAAATGTGTAATTATGGGACTATCTACTAAATCGTATGTATTATATGGCATTATGTAATTAAACAATATATATATATATATATATATATATATATATATATATATATATATATATATATATATATATATATATATATATATATATATATATATATATATATATATATATATATGCAAAAATAATCACCTTAAAAACACGTGATTTTTTGGTGATTATTTTTGCATTATGAATCCCATGTTTTACTTCGAGCACTATATTTCTTCACACCTGGCTTTACTCCTTTCGTCAAGAATCTCTCTTCTGCTTTCCTCACTTCTCATAAATTGAAATTTCAAGTGACGTTCCTCACGACTGAATAGCTGAAAAGGTAATCCCGAAGAGTTTTCTACCAAAGAGTATTCTTGAGTTATACGACCACCCCTTTGAAGACATTCACCGTCATATCATAGAAAAACATCGTGACATATTACGCATGAAGCGAACAGAAATGTTTCACGTGTGGTCGCCCTCCCTCAGTATAAATATAGAAAGATAAGAAAGAGTGCAAGCTATGGCTACGAAAATGATACCATCATTAAGAAAATACAGTTATGATACACGGCTGGAAAAGTTAAACCTTTTTAAATTAGAAACAAGACCTATACCCAATCTCGCCAGTTTGGCCGGTACGATAGACACACTCGCCCCCGTATCTATTAAAAATTCACATTTTTGATTGTATATTTTTGCGGCGATCGTGAAAACAGATGGCTGGCTAGTTTTCCGCCGGAAGTGGCGAAGATGGCCTAGAGGAAGGCTGCATTGGCAAAGTATCACCTCTCTTTGGCCACCTGCACCAGGCGTTACAAGTTTTTGCCTTTTCACCAAAATAAATATGAGCGCGGCACACCATAGGTTTTTGTTCCCTACTAAATGGCCGTAAGCCCACCGGGATTTTATGCTTATAGCCACTGTTATTATCCCCTGGCCACGATGAATTCGCGGCGATATTTACTTATCTTTATATCCACAGTTATTAACTGCACGATCTTTAAATGCATAATTATTAGATTCACGACTATGTAGAGGGATCCGCTAAAATAGTAGTATTTCCCCACTTCCTAAGATATTACTTGGGGAGAGAAAGCGAGCCGTTACTGCCCCCTCCCCCTACGACTTCACCCTTTTTGGACTTGCTACCAGGCCACTGAGAATTTCACACCGAGGCATGACGCTTAAATTGAAGGCTACCTCCCCGCCGTCTTATCGGGTGATTACTCATCTATTGTGAAGATTTGCCTCGAACAACTTTTATTGCTCCACTCGCTGGTCGTTCCCTATGACTCGCTGGTCAGGGCCTCTTACACTTTCCCGCAAGCACACGCTCGGTTGTCCCAGCCCATAATGAGGGTTCGATAAGGCCCCTCTCTCTATTTCCCTGTTTTGGAGAACTCCGGGTATATATGCACCCTCCCAAGGATTACCCACAGATTCGGTTAGACGTTGCTTTCCTGAAAGGAGTTCGATTCAACGATGCTCTCCCTCCCGAGAAGTGTTTAGTGACGGTCGAAGGCCACGGAAGAGCTGGACATTACACTCGTATCGTCGGGTCAGGGAGAAGAGTCTCTTGAGGCAACGTCAGCCATTATCAACTGCTTTCGGATCAAGGATTTGAGAAGCCGTCCTCCGAAATTCTTCTGATGACGTCTTGAGGACAAGAGGCCCAGTAGCTCACTCAATACGAGATTGGACAAGTCATCTCCCCCATCCCCATTCAAAGTTCAACCGGTAACCTCTTGAGGACAAGAGGCCCGCATCTCGGTTGATCCGAGTTTGGAGAAAGTAGCACCACCCTCTCAGGTTCTTGGCTACACCCGTGAGTAATCAAGGTCACCAAGACCTTCCCCAAGTTCGCCCCGCTTTTCTCTCGAGGTTCAAAGGAACTAAATCGCTCATTACCCTAAATCTCCCATTATAACCATTATAACAATTTGTATTCGGAACCTAATTCCGTCTTATTCATGTACTTATATATATCTATATTTATTGTGTGCCTTTTATTTAGTGTGTATTAAAATCTATTTTTTTCGTTGTGTTTGGAATATTCCTTGGTCACGAAGCTGCAGCTAACTATTCAAATCGCACTCTTAGAATAATAACAGTTGTTGCCTTACTTAGCCTACTTTAGTGCCCGTGTGCGTATATTCCCGTACACTAGACCATACTTCGACAGACTACTAAATGCACTATTATTAAATCACGATTATTATATGCACTATTTATTGGAACGGAGGATACAGATTCGGACACTACACTGCATTCCCTCAATTGCCCGCTCACGTTTACCCTCAGGCATTGCGTTTTGTCGAACATAATCAGTTAATCCGCTAATTTACCTAGCTGGGCCACATATAGGTCCTTTTGCGACGCGATTACAGGCGCTATGCTCGTCGGCAAGGACTGAACGAATTTATGTCGAACTAAATCTTCACCGACTCCTACCTGAAGTGCTGTCCTCCTTAGTGCTTCCAAATTCAATGTGGCCCGGCCGGTAAGTGGGGAAGACGCTCTGAGTTTGTCGAAAAGTTCGGGCTTGCTCTTTTAGAAAAGCCCAATGACTTCCGTCTTCAAGTTGATATAGTTCTGTCCTTCAAAAATATCCTCTGGCAGTCGATTGACAGTCTCCGGGAGGCAGTGAGGCTAAGACTTGAAAAAATTTTGCCTCGTTCTTTTTTATTCCGAAGTTGAGGAACTGAGCTTCAATTATATGGAACCAACCTGTGACCGCTGATTCGTTAGACATAGGTGATTTTATGCTCACCGAATTCGCGAAAACTCCTTCTTGCCTTGTTTGCTGGTTGTCTGTGCTTTCTATCTTCTTTCTTCTTTGTTCGCTCTTCTTTCTTCTTTGTTTGGTTTCTGCGGCTAAGGTTGCTAGCCAGTTATAGAGGTTCAAAAGCAAAAGGTCGCCAATTATAGAGTCGCTTATTATGGGGTAGGCGTAAGTAGACCTTGTTTTGATTGCAAGGCGATCCTATAAGCGTTTGGTAAAGTGGCTTGCTTACAGGTTTTTTTGACGTACGGCCCGAGGGATATTAACCGATCAAGGTTTGTAAGTAAAATGCTCCTTTGTGAAGGGATTAAACACTTGTATTTTATACCACTTTGAAATGTTCACACTTACGGTAAAAATTTAATTTGCGCAATGGAATATGCTAAATCGAGTTATAATGGCAAGAGAAAGAATAATGAAGATTCGCAGAGCGGTAAATTAAGAGTCTAATAATTGATCAATGAATAACTAAATGAATCAATCAATAATGTGTCAATAATCATCAATTTGAATGAAATGATCTCTTATTTATACCAGGCAGTATTTTTGGAGGGGACGCGTAGCTCCACCGTCCTTGGGTCGCCGAGGCGGTGCTTAGTATCTATCAGTCTAGTGGAGCCTGTGATTGGTTATAGAGTCTAGCTGGTGATTGGCTGAAATTCTCCACTTTGTATCTTAATTTGGGGGTCTCTTCCCTGTGAGGGTATCACAGAGACTCGGTTTGCTTAAAGCTACAAAATGACCTTATCAAATTTTACATCAAAGTGAAACATCTTTTGTCTCCGATTCTGTTCCCCATTCCAGACAGCTTTAATTACTCCCTTTGCCCATCTGCTCTCACATTCGGGTGCGATAGCTTTAAATTGTGGTCGGGTTTCAATCAAGACGTTCTAATCAGATTCCGCTGGTTCACAAACTGTCTTCAAATGACCTTATTTTATTGCTCCTACCATTCCATCTTTGATACTTCGACCTGGCAAAATGTGTATTTGTCCGTCTCTCTCTCTCTCTGCAACCACCTTGGCGTCGGTAAGAGCGAGAGAGAGCGCGGTCTGCTTGAGTTAAGCTAGCTAAGCTGGGGTCTTTTAGTCCGGTAGGGTCACCCATGCCAGTAAGGTAGCTTTAGTAGGATCCAGACTAAGGGTTGTCAAACTTCTCTCCCACTTCTTTGATGCGTCTCCTTGCATCCCCCTACCAACCTCTTCGATTCTGCTAGTACTAAGTTTCATAACTCTCTTCAACTGTAAAAAAAAAACGTGTAATGGCCTGACCAGCCCCTTGTGACCGCTACTTGGTGAACAAAGGCTTAACTGCTCTTTGATGTGAGAGCTTTTGTGCCTTGCTGGTTGCCAGATCAGCTAAAGATCTCGGATGAAGTCGTGGGCACTTAGCTTTACTAGTTGACTTAAGTCTGGCCGTTTTTAGTTGATTAGTAAGGCTTAGTAGGAAGATAGTTACACCTTAAGCACCCTTGTCGAAAAATCAGAGAACCAGTTCACTGGGGGCTCTCGTGCTGCTCAGTTAGGAGCTGTGGAACGATTGGGGACGTCCGGCCCAGGGGAGACCTTATGGTTGGTGTGCTTGGTCAAAGGGTTTCTGTTGGCCGAATGACCGAAAACCTCCTGGAAATAGGCGGATGTGATTAGTGCGAGAGAAAATCACACACCAAAAAAACTTATTTTAATGCGTATGGTCCGAGAGTTTTCAAGATGGCGAAGAAGAATGGTCCTCCGTTCCGCAAGTTAACCTAAAAAATATGCAAAGTTTACAGATGGAGTAAAGACTTCGAGGGCAGGAGTTGCAAGGAGCTCACAGATGCCGTTAGTGTCTGTGACTTCTGCGAACTAGAGAAGCGCCTGGGCGAGAGCATCGCTCAACTGAGAGAGGAGAACTCCCTCCTCAAAAGGGAGGTTCAACTCTTTAAAACAGAGAGATGCAGATGCTCAGGAAAGAAGGCTTCTGACGTCAAAGAGCAGGACTCTTCTGCTGCAGGACTGGCTCAACGAGCCAAAAAGAAGAAAAAAAGAAGAGAAAGTAGAAAGAGAAGAAGGGAAAGTAGAAAGAGAAGAAAAGGAAGTGGAGACAAAGGACGAGAAAGTAGAAGCAGAAGAAGAGAAACGAGAAACAGAAGAAGAAAAAATAAAGAAAGACAAGAAAAAGAAGAAGAAGAAGAAAAATGTATAGATAAAAGAGGAAAGCGGCAAGTCACTTCCGAAAGGGAAGTGACAAGGGTCATCTTTATTGGTGATTCTCAAGCACGGAGTCTGCAGGTTCTGCTAGCGGCTTGCCTTCGCACTTGTGTGAAGGTAAGCTGCCTGCCGGGATGGGGTAACCACCACATCAGATTAGATGCTGAGAAATCACAGATTTCTGAGAGCTCAGTCGTTGTTCTGATGGTCAGTGTCAACGATCTCTACCTGAGAGGAGGTAGGTTAGGCCCCTCGGATAAAATCCTCCACACGGTCATGGACGCCGTGGACGACCGTGGGCAGAAAACCCGCAATCGTGTTGTAGTCGAGATGCTCCCGATGAGAGGTCCAACACGGACTGCTCACTCGATGAACGTCTCTTTGAACCGGCGCCTGGCAGATTTGTGTACGGCAGAGGGGGTCCTTTTGTGGACCTGTACCGCACCTTTTATGGTAGAAATGATCTCTACCAAAAGGATGGGGTACATCTTTCTTTTAAAGGAAAGGCCTTTCTGTCGAACATAATCCAGGATGTCGTAGAGATGACCCAAAGAAGTATCTGGCCCAGAGTGAGGGCGGACGTACGCCAGTACGCCCGTGTCACTCATGGAACGACCTTCTCGGAGGTCTCAAAGAGGGGTGCCTCCTCGACAATACATAAGCCGGGAAACGGAAGAGCGTAGGGAGTCCTACATTCGGGGACTCCCTGAAAGTTCTGTTTAATGCGAGGTCAATCAGGAACAAGTTTCTGTAACTTCGTGGCCTCGTAGCGACGGAAGAACCTGAAATGGTAGCCATAACAGAGTCTTGGGTAAAAACCTCAAGCCGAGATTTTGAAGGTGAATTCACGATTCTCGGTTACCAACTCTTCCTGAAAGATAGGCCAGACAGAGAGGGTGGCGGTGTGATGTTGTATGTCAAGGATACCCTCAACTCGACGGAATGCAACATCGTATCCGACCATGAACTACTAGGTATTGACCTAGAGATAGGTCCTGTCAGATACAGGACCCTGGTGCTTTACAGACCCCCTGTCCAACTCTTAGAACAGGACAGGAGTCTGTACCAGCTGTTGAGCGAACTTGTAAAAGACAGAGTGTGTATCACCATGGGTGGCTTCCAGACCCATGTTGACTGGAAAACGAGAGAACCCTGTGGCGAGAACGCACTACTCCTGGAGTTCACGAACAACGAGTTCCTGACTCAATGGGTGAGAGAGCCAACGAGAGGAGACAATATCCTCGACTTAGTTTTCACCTCTGAGGATGACATCGTTGAGGACCTCTCTGTTGGCGAAGAGCTCGGTGGCAGTGACCACTGACTAATTAGATTTGTAGTCAAAATCCCCAAGGCAGGGCCTGCAACTATTAAATCGAGGAAACTTGATTGAGAAGATCAGACTTTGCAGGTCTTCGTGCTGGACTGACTGACGCGAGGCTAGAAGAGTGCGATGCTGTTGAAGACTCGTGGAACAGTTTCAAAACCACATTCATGAGTCTTCAATCGCGTTTCATCCCTCTGAAATGTCCCTGTCAGTCTTCTGTTCAACCAAAGTGGTTTAATCGAGAAATCGGCTAACTTCTTAAGGAGAAGAGAAATGTGTACCGGCAATCGAAGATCTCGGGTGACTTTGACGAATACTGGAGGCTAGCCAGGAGAGAGAAGTCTAACATAAGGGCGGCTAAGCGGTCTGAGGAACTCCGAGTGGCGAGACTTTGTAAAGAGAATCCCAAGTTCTTTGGATATGTAAACAGCCGTAAACCAATCCGTCGAACGATTGGCCGTTTTAGGAATAAGGAGGGGACATTAAAGCATTCCGCTGCAGAAAATGCTAACTCCCTCAACGACTACTTCTTCTCAGTGTTTACTGAAGAGTGTGGTCCCATCCCCCAGCCAACGGATTCCTACTCGGGAAAAAAGTTGGTGGATATGGACTTCACCGAAGGAGAAATACAAAAGAAGATCACTGACCTAATGACGAATAAGTCACCTGGCCCAGATGGGTTTCTACCTAAAGTGTTGAAAGAAGTGTGCGATCAAGTGTCACGACACCTGAGCGCAATCTTCAATATGTCAATCCGGACCGAATTCGTTCCTAGAGACTGCCGTGAAGCGGAGGTGACTCCTATCTTCAAGAAAGGAGACCGTAGCCAATCGTCGAACTACCGACCTATCAGTCTGAGTTCGATAGTCGGTAAACTCATGGAAAGCATGATGGTGGACAAAATGACCTCGCATTTAGAGTCAAACCTGCTACTGAGGAGTTCCCAACACAGCTTCCGAAGGCAACGGTCATGCCTGACGAACTTTGTGGAATTCTTCCACTTCGTCTTCAGTGAGCACGATCGGGACAAGTTGGTGGATGTGGTCTATTTAGACTTTCAGAAGCCTTTGATAAGGTACCACACCGCCGCCTTCTCCGGAAAGTGCGAGCGCTGGGCATAAATGGAAAAAGTAGCAGGCTGTATACAGAACTGGCTAAGTGGCAGATGGCAATGGGTGGTGCTGAATGGATAGGCTTCTGAGTGGGTGCCCGTTACTAGCGGAGGGCCTCAAGGTTCTGTCCTGGGACCACTACTACTCATCATCTGCGTCAATGACATGGACGGTGAAATGGTTGCCAAGATTTCTAAATTTGCCGACGATACCAAGCTTGGTATGAACGTCGTAAAGGGAGGAAATACTGCCCGTCTGCAGGAAGATCTTCGGAAGATTGGGGAGTGGTCGGATACGTGGCAAATGTCTTTTAACGTGAGCAAATGCAAAGTGATGCATATCGGCCACCGAAATCCTCAATCACCCTATATCCTTAAGGGAACTGCTCTTGAATCCACCGACACAGAAGAACTTGGGTGTAACTATCACCAGTGACCTCAAGTTCTTGAAACAGTGTATTGAGGTGGAGAAGAAAGTCCAAAGGATGTTAGGGTATTTAGCGACAGTTTCGATATCAGAACGAGGAGATAGTACTGTGTCTGTACAACTCCCTCGTCCGACCACACCTGGAGTATGCCGTACAATTTTGGATTCCTTCGTTTCAAAAGGACATCGAGATTGGAGCACGTCCAAGCCAGGGCAACCAAACTGATTCCCTCTATCAGGCATATGAGTTATAATGATAGACTAACGGAATTAGATATGTTCTCGCTGGAGACACGGAGACTACGTGGTCAGCTTATCGAAGTGTTTAAAATACTTCGAGGCTTCGACAGACTGGACTACGGGGATATTTTCCAGCGAGGCGAGGGGAGAACAAGAAATCACGGCTACAAACTTGAACTGAAGCGATACCACCGTAATCTGTGTGGGAAATTCTTCATATACAGTATCTGTGGTAGTTGGAACGCATTTCCGACGGAAGTTGTCAACAGTGAATCTGTTGACCAGTTCAAGTCAAGACTAGATGAAGTCTTGCGAAATCACCGTTAAGATCCTCACGAGTGATCTTCGAGGTTGCCAACGGACATCTTCGAGGATTCCGCTAAAAGTACTCTCCTTGTATGGACCGTAAGGTCTTATATGGTACTTATTTTCCTTGTAGCTCTCTCTCTCTCTCTCTCTCCCTCTCTCTCTCTTTCAATGACTCCGGCTCGGCTTAAGCCTAACGCCCTTCTTTCGTTTTCGCTGTAGTTTTTTTAATCTTACTTCAACTTCCTCAATTTTTTTCTTAACCGGAAGTTTCAAAGACACACATCCCTTAGCCATGAATAGTCAAGCCACGACGTTTATCTCAACTACCTCCACCACGCTAGCGAACCAGGCCTACTCAACTTTCATGATCACATATGCGTCACCTGTGGCAGTTAGTCATCCTGCAGCTATAAACCAGGATTTCAGCGCCCGAGGCACCAACCACACATCATTCAATCTTCCCGCTTTCGATATGACCGATCCGATCACATGGTTCAAATTATGCGAGGTTTTAATGGCACGTCAAGCCATAACCGATCAAGAGCGTATAATAAGCATCACGCAAAAAGTCCCAATAAGTAGCTTTGCTTTGTTTCGTGGAATTTTGTTACAAAGTGGAAGAAATGGTGTATGGGGGGGGGGGGAGGCAAGCTTTCAAGCTTGAATTTGGGAGATCCCAGGTTGAAGACATAAGGGAACTGCTAAATGCTCAACGAATGGGTGATAGGCGTCCCACGCGATTTCTTGAGCATCTCAAAGAATTAATCAGGGCGAAGAGCGATTCGTCAGAATTTTTTGACTCGCTCCTAACTGAGATTTTCATGTGTGGGATCCCTGACCACATTAGGCCCCTCATCATGATTGATGAGCACAAAAGCGTGGATGAAATCGCCAAAGCAGCAGAGACAATATATTTCAATCCTTATGTAAACTGAGGAACTGTCCCACAATGTCCCATTCATCCCTCTAATCTATTTACGAGTATTTCGCAGGTTCGGTTACCAACGACGCCTTTTGGCAATATGCCGGACCCGTGTAACGCCTCCTTTTCACATCCATCACCGGGCTTGGCTGCCGCTTTGGAGAGGATAGAGGGAGAGCTACATAAATTAAAACTCCAATGTGGGACCGAGCGACTGAACGGTCACAAGGGTAGACGAAGCGACAGGCGCCGTTCGTACTCCTGAAGACAAAACCAACAACGACATTCCAGCACAAGAGGTGAGGCGCGGCATTCATTTACTCATCATCCTTCCGCCTACCCCTCTCCACCTAATCTTCCCCACTCTCAACCAGAGTCTCTGCTGGTACCATGAAAAGTTTAGTGGTAACGCCGTACACTGTCTACAGCCTTGCCAATATTACCACTCATCCTATTCTCAATAATATGCTCTTTCTTAACAATTTCGTCCTTCTCACTGTCGTACTACTCATAGTGTTACTTTCATACAACAAACTAATTGGTGCTGGTACCACAACAAATATGGTGCATAAGCCGTAAAGTGCTTACAGCCCTGCACATATGTACTACTAGTACCTTCTTCTTCTTACGCTCATCCACCACTTTCATCTCCTCAACAACCAATTCACTCTTCTTAATCTGATGCTTCATTCCAACCTCAATCGTCTCATCCTAATAATTCCAATTCTACTTTAAACTGAGAACGCAAGTGATCAATGGGTCTATCACCTCTGCCGTTTATTCATCTCAGGTCGATCCACCATTTTGCATTTATGACCCACTCTCTGGTTTCTCATATTTAGTTGATACTTGTGCTCAAGGTAGTTATTCCAGCGTCATTGGACGATAAAGCTTGTTCGTCCTCTGATCTTGTCCTTAAAGCCACTAATTCTTCGGATATAAGGACTTATGGAAGGCGCATCCTTCAGTTGGCTCTCGAACTTCGTAGAGTTTTTCGATAGACCTTTATTGTTGCCGGGATCGACGTTCCTATTCTGGGCCTAGATTTTATCTCTGTCCATGACCTTTTGGTCGACTCTCCTAACCGCAAGCTTATCGATCGCACTACAATGCTCACAGTTTCGGGTTCATTTTTCCCGTTACAGAGTTCTCTTCTCTCTATCTAGTTTCCTTCAGCCAATTCACAGTTTCAGCGCCTGCTACAGGAATTTCCTGCAATTAGCATACTATCCTCCAGAGACAGGCCTATTAAACACAATGTGTTTTACCGGATAGAGACCACTGGAGGGCCTGTATTTTCCCGCCCCTGTCGATTAGCCCCAGATAAACTCGCCTTAATAAAGCAGGAGTTAACCTTCATAGTGAAAGCTGGCATAGCTAGATCCGCTACTTCTCCTTGGGCTTCTCCTCTTCATATTGTACCCAAATCTATCCCCAGTGAGTACAGAGCTGTAGGTGATTACAGGTGGTGCAATGCTTGTACTATCCCCGATAGATATCTGCCCTATTTGTCCAATTTCAATTCTACTCTTTTCGGTTGTTCGATCTTTTCTCGACTCGATCTGGTATGTGCTTTTAACCAGATCCCTATTCATCCAGATGACACCCCAAAGACGGCTGTCACCACGCCATTTGGTTCCTTAGTCATAGACAGGACGCCTTATGGTCTTCGTTACAGTGGTCAGACCTTCCAACGTTTTATGGATCAGGTTCTGAGAGGTCTGCCTTTCGTCTTCTGCTACATAGACGACCTCCTGATAGCATCTTCGTCTTTAGAGTAGCATTTGTCTCACCTTCGTCAGATTTTCACTCGACTTGAAGAGTACGGTATCGTACTCAACACTTCCAAGTGTCTTTTTGGTGTCCTCCAACTCTCCTTCTTGCGTCACCATGTCTCAAATACAGGGATTAGCCCACTCGAAGATAAAGTTACCGTGATGCGCAACTTTTCTCGGCCCACATCACGCAAGCAGCTTGGGCGTTTCTGTCGCATGGTTAATTTTTACCACAGATTCATAACTAATTGTGGCAAGATCATGCAACCTAAAAACTCTCTGCTCAGCAAGACCACAAAGAACTCTCTTTTTGAATGGTCTGCTGAAGCGTGCGATTCGTTCTCTCGCACCAAAGAGGCTATTGCCTGAGCTGCGGAATTGGTTCATCCTGCTCCAGGAGCCCCCATCAGCGTTGCCTCCGACGCATCCTCAATCCACGTAGGCACAACATTGTAGCAGAATGTTGGTGACCAATGGCAACTTCTTGCTTTCTTCTCTCGCTCTCTTTCACACTCTTAAAAGAAGTATAGTACGTTCGGAATCTACCTCGCAATCCGTCACTTCCGACAATACTTGTAAGGGCGTGACTTTACCATTTTTACGGACCATAAGCCTTTGGTCGGTGCTTGTTATTCTCGTAATACTTCGTCAGTACACACTGCAGTTGACACTCATCATCTTGACTTCATCCTGCAGTTGAGGAACGATATTCGCTATGTTCCTGGTTCTTCAAACGTCGTACCAGACGCGCTCTCTCGCCTTTCAGCGATTTCGGGCACGGAACTCTCCTGCATTGTGCCCATCGATCATGCGGCAATAGCGCTTGCCTAGGAACAAGATGAAGACACGCAAACGCTGCGTCACTCTTCTCAACTCGTCGGTGGGAAATCAACTTGCCGGACAGTCCTTCCAGGAGCATCCTGGTTGGCTACTCATTACCTTACTATCCTCGTTCTATCATTCCTCTCACTTACCGTCGTCACATTTTCGACCAAATTCACGCTCTCTCTCATCATGGTGTCAATATCACACGCAAACTCGTTGTCCAACGCTTCGTTTGGGCAGGTATGAATGCCGACGTGGCCAAATGGACTCGCTGATGCCTGCCATGACAGCGCGCCAAAGTCCATCGCCACACAAAAGCTTCTTTGGTCTCTTTTCCTCTTCCTTCGTCGCGTTTTGACGCCGTTCACGTCGATCTAGAAGGTCATCTTACTTACTCTCGTGGTTACAATTATCTTCTCAGCATGATCGATTGTTTTACTCGTTGGCCAGAGGCAGTTCTTATCTCCGACCTCAGAGCTTCAAGTCACTCAAGCCTTCGTCTCAAGATGAGTTGCTCGTTTTGGTGTTTTTCTTAACGATCATGACTGATCGTGGCAATCAATTTGAATCCCACCAATGGAATGCACTCACGGCAGTGCTTCGTTCCTTTCGCCTTCGTACCACAAGCTACCACCACCAAAGGAACTTGGCCGTCGAACGTTTGCATCGGACGCTCAAGGCAAGCTCACGCTCCACCGATCCTAACATCACTTGAGTGGACAAGCTACCTTTGATTCTGTTGGGCATTCGTTCGTCCTTGAAAGAGGATTTGGCCTGCTCTGCAGCGGAATTAGTTTACGGTACTCAACTTCGTCTTCCTGGTATATTCTTTTCTTCTTCTGACCGACCTCTACCTACTCACTTCAATCCTGCTTCTTATTTATACGATTTTGTACGGGTAATGGCTGAGGTTTAGCGTACCGCCTTTAAATTGCCTGCTAATCAGAGACCTTTCGTGCCGAAAGAGATGTCAAATTGTTCCCAATGTCTTTGTCCGTCACGATTATACTCGCTCCTCATTGCAACCCATTTATGACGGACCCTTTATCGTCATTTCTAGGAAGCCGAAATTCTATATACTGCAGTTTGGCGCCAATAAAGATACTGTTTCTCTGCATCACTTGAAACCTGCCTTTATTGATGCTGTTCATTCTGAGCGTCCTCATTTTCCTCTTCTACTATCTCTAATAATGGTCCAGTGAGTCCCCTACATCATCATCATCTAACCTCAAACCCAATCTCCTCTACCTCGCACATATCTCCATCTCCTTCCCGATTGCTGCCGCCTCCTCTTTTGTTGCAGGAAACCTCGTCGTCAGGAGACCATCCCTCCACCTCTGATCACCCCCGCAACCAGCAAGCCAGGCACAGAATGTCATTCTATCGCCAGACGCCAGCTCGGAGAGGTCACCCAAACGGATCTTCATCAATCTGTCCACTCTTGCTAGTCACAGTGCCTCGCCATCGTTTTGTGCCATTCCCAGCTGGACCTTAAGCAGAGCAGTTGTCTAATTATGCCATTATCTTAACACCCCAATTTGTCTTGGATATTTTTCCGTCTTTCGAGCGTTTTGGCAAAGTCAACGCTGTTAATATATTAATAATATGTAACAGTTTTCTGTGACGGTAAGCCAGACGACATAAAGGCGTGTCTTTGAAATCAGTATTTTGGTGCTGATGGATGGGCCATGCCTAAGTGTTGTCTTCCAGTTTTGGAGGATAAGATCACCTGCTGGACCTGAAGCAGAGCAGTTGTCTAATTATGCCATTATCTTACCTGCCCCAATTTGTTTTGGATATTTTTCCATCTTTCGAGCGTTTTGGCGAAGTCAACGCTGTTAATATATTAATAATAATAGTTTTCTGTGACGGTAAGCGAGACGACATAAAGGCGTGTCTTTGAAATCAGTTTTTTGGTGCTGATGGATGGGCCATGCCTAAGTGTTGTCTTCCAGTTTTGGAGGATAAGATAACCTGCGGGACCTGAAGCAGAGCAGTTGTCTAATTATGCTATTATCTTAACCACACCATATATATATATATATATATATATATATATATATATATATATATATATATATATATATATATATATATGGTATTCCATTAAGACGGATCGAAGTTAGCAGTAAATAAAACAGTGTTATTGGTGAAAATTTATTGATTTCATTATTGGCTCATGTTATTTGAGTCATGGAAATTATGTGTGAAAAATAATATCGCCTAAATGTCCGCCAAAGCTTCGGCGGCAAACCTCTTCTCGATGGTCAAATTTTTTGATGACGTCTCTGCATAGCTGCTCCTCAATCTCACCAATATGCCTTATTATCTCATTCTTTAGCTGTTGAATTGTTGTTGGTTTGTTTGCATAGACCTTACTTTTGAGATGACCCTAAAGAAAGCAATCTAAAGTCGTCAAGTCACACGATCGTGGTAGCCAATTGACCTAGCTGTTTCGAGAGATGATGCGATCTGGGAACTTCTCATTCAATAAAGCCATTGTTGCATTGGCTGTGTGGCATGTGGCACGGTCTTTTTGAAACAACAAATCTTCGACATCTATAGAATTCATGTCAGGTATAACAATGCCTCTGGGCATTCATATAATAAAAACCTTCTGAGAAACTTAAATATGTATATACATCAATTATTATGTAAAATTCATTATGCATTACTTTAACTTTATTAATTTAATCATATAATTATTTTACTTTGACTGTTAATTTAATCATTTTACTTAACTTTGTCTATTTATTCTTCCAAATTAAATTACTTCAACTTTTGTAAATCAAATCATTATGTTAAACTTAATAATTAATTAATTCATTTATTTTCTTGCTAATTCACTTAACGCATACTGTTCCAAACAACATCTCTTACATTTCACACACAAACAAATAAACACACGTTCTTAGCTCGACCAAATAAGCTCGCGAATTTTCCCACTTCACTCGCCGATCCCGTCGTCTAAAGGTCTGTAACCATTCTTTCTACAATTATTAATTTACCTCCAAATAAATCATACTGAGTTAATTCCACTCTCACATTCTGTGCAAACGACAATACGAGAGTAAGTCCTAATTATAATTGCTTCTCATTGCAGTCCCCAATTCACAGTCCATTATAGATACTTTAAAATACTCTAAATTACGACACTATATTACTTACAACTCAATATTATTTCCTATATCAAAGATACTCTATTATACTTTATATTACTATATTGTTATTTACTCTATCATTCACTCTATATTGTTTCACCATATTATTCACCATATTTACTTAGCCTACTTATCTCTGTACATTCGTTGAATTTTATAAATATATTTATTTGTGTAATTGTCTTTCTTAAAGCAAAGTCTTTATTCCAAAATTTACTTCGTTGTCACGTTAGGCCTAAAGCTACCGGCAGACATCTTCGATTTAACGAAATTTATAGTTATGGTTTTCGAAACGCTATCTAGGATGATTTATTAACCGAAGATAAATCACATTGCTAACCATACTCTATACAGGCCATAAAAGGTTGGTTATCATGGCACGATATCGCTCACCTGCCACCGTAACAGAATTTCCGGCATAATTTTGGAAGAAATACAGCCCATTGTTTTCGCTAGCAAAAAATGCATACCAAACAGTGACCTTTTGTGTATGCAGTGGCTTTTCAACAATCTTCCTGGGATTTTCATCAGCCCAAATGCGACAATTCTGCTTATTAACGAATCCACCAAGATGAAAATGGGCTTCATCACTAAAGATGATTTTTTGCGAAAAATCATCATCGGCTTGCCTTTGCTCGTGCACCCAATTTACGAATGTACGGCGCTTCAAATGGTCAGCAGTCTTCAGTTCTTGTGTCAATTGAATTTTGTAAGCGTGTAGAGACAAATCTTTTGTCAAAATTCGATGTAACGTTGTTGTGGAGAGGTTCAATTCCTGCGCGCGATGACAATAGAGGTGTCTGGATCTTCGGCCACATTCTCGCGCACTGCAGCAATGTTTTCAGCTGAACGGCGTAAACGAGCATGCAATGGCGTTTTTATATCTGCCAACGACCCCGTTTGTTTGAATTAACGAACAATTTTCCCGATTGCACAGACGGTTGGTCGATTATGTTTACCAAAAATATCGCGAAGTGCCCGAAATGCGTTTCTGTTTAAACGTCCATTTTCGTAATAGGCTTCGATAACTTTAACACGTTGTTCGATTGTTAATCTTTCCATGTCTGGAATTGCCAAAGACTGAAGTTGTTAAATCTGAAAGATAAAGAAAAAATCCTTAGACGCTTAAACTTAACTCACATTTAAAATCAGTCCAAGTTATTGGAACACCTTTTTTATATATATATATATATATATATAAATATATATATATATATATATATATATATATATATATATATATATATATATATATATATATATATATATATATATATATATATATGTTTATATATATATATATATATATATATATATATATATATATATATATATATATATATATATATATATATATATATATATATATATATATATATATATATATGTTTATATATATATATATGTTTATATATATATATATATATATATATATATATATATATATATATATATATATATATATATATATATATATATATATATATATATATATATATATATAAATTCAAGAAGGGTTGGTAACCCTGACATAAATCGGGAGAATTGTTACTCCCGCTCTCCCGAGCTTCTTAAAATAAACATGAGGTTCATTCGCAATGCTGTCCTTATCGGTGAATCAGGTCTGTAAATTGAATAGTAATTTTTAGCCAAATATCTCCTAAAAGAATCCCAAATTTATGCGTGATTCTTTTATCATTTACAGAACCTCCCAACTCCGTTATAACCTATTTAATAATCTATTTATCACACCAGTAATCTATTTACTAATCTATTTAACGACCCCGTTTGTTTGAATTAACGAACAATTTTCCCGATTGCACAGACGGTTGGTCGATTATGTTTACCAAAAATATCGCGAAGTGCCCGAAATGCGTTTCTGTTTAAACGTCCATTTTCGTAATAGGCTTCGATAACTTTAACACGTTGTTCGATTGTTAATCTTTCCATGTCTGGAATTGCCAAAGACTGAAGTTGTTAAATCTGAAAGATAAAGAAAAAATCCTTAGACGCTTAAACTTAACTCACATTTAAAATCAGTCCAAGTTATTGGAACACCTTTTTTATATATATATATATATATATATATATATATATAAATATATATATATATATATATATATATATATATATATATATATATATATATATATATATATATGTTTATATATATATATATATATATATATATATATATATATATATATATATATATATATATATATATATATGTTTATATATATATATATATATATATATATATATATATATATATATATATATATATATATATATATATATATCTTTATATATATATAAATTCAAGAAGGGTTGGTAACCCTGACATAAATCGGGAGAATTGTTACTCCCGCTCTCCCGAGCTTCTTAAAATAAACATGAGGTTCATTCGCAATGCTGTCCTTATCGGTGAATCAGGTCTGTAAATTGAATAGTAATTTTTAGCTAAATATCTCCTAAAAGAATCCCAAATTTATGCGTGATTCTTTTATCATTTACAGAACCTCCCAACTCCGTTATAACCTATTTAATAATCTATTTATCACACCAGTAATCTATTTACTAATCTATTTAACCAATTAATAATTACCATGCAAATTACCAATTACTTTTTATAAATTATTAATCTATTTACTAAACTACTGTATTTGCAAATTACTATTTAATAATTTATTTAACAATCTATTTATCTAATATAATATATTTATCATCCCATAAAACAATTTAAGCTATAATCTCTTTAACAATTACCAAATAATAATTACCAATTTAATTGCAATCAACCCCTTACTATTTATCAATTAAATCAATTAGTAATTTTCAATCAATTTCCCAATTTATAATTTATTTAATATTTCATATTTATCATTAATTTTCACCGTCACGTGTGTTATATTTTCGGACGACGCATTCCGCCTCACTCGCTTCCATTTTTTTTTCTCGCGTGGACTCATATTTTTCACGAGTGACTTTTCGACACGTGCTCATTTTCAATCCTTAGTTTACCTTAACATCCTTAAGTTCTCCTTTAGCAATTTCATAAAATTAATTATAATATACAGTAATAAATACAAGGAGTGACCAATTTTCGATAATTTTTTCATTTTTTTTTTACGTTCAAGCGCGTGAATTGAATTTGTTCACACAGACACACTTTTATTTTTGTATTAATGGATTATAACGGAGCCCCAAGCTACGCCCCAACTTCGGGCACAGTAACAACCACGTGAGCATACTCCCCAGCAACAACAACGACGTATTCATTCACATTCGCCCCCCACGCAACCATTCTCTCTCATTCACTCCCCACTCAACGCCCTTTCTCAACTCCCTGGTCGGTTCATCTTCCGCCATTTTTCCCACAAAATCCCATCGGCTGATGGGAAATGGTGGAGCTCATCTTCCTACACCAGGCAGTTCCTGAAGACCATAGAACAATCGTCGTAGCCCAGAGATTATTTTTAAGTATCTTTTCCAATTTAAAAGTATTCTGCTTTACGGGGTAATTTCTGGTTCTTAGGGAAGGTTCCCGAGGGCGTTCATGGAGGAATTTGGGAGGTCGCAAATTGAGGACCTCGGTATCCTACTGGATACGCAGGATATGGGGACAGGAGCTCCACGCTTTTTCTAAACCATCTTAAGGCCCTGCCACATGTCAAGGGAGCACAGCTTGACCAACTCGAGCCAATCATAACTGAGATATTCATGCGTGGGGTGCCGGACTAAATTAAGCCCCTCATACTAATGTCCTCCACGTCGAACGGGGGGGATATGGCAGAGGCGGCTGACACCCTGTATAACAACCCTTTCTTCAGCTGGGAAAATGCCCGCACCAGGTCGTTTAGCGATGAAAATGGGGGCGTAGCACATCATACAAATCCAATGTCAAGCACCACTCACATGTATCCATTTCCCAGGTTAGGTCACCGGCCGGAGCTCCTTACAACCGGCCAGGAATCCCTCAGGATAATCCTCCCAGGCTTCGGGTCTTTTATCCGCTCTGGAGAGGATTGAAATGGATATTTGTGCCCTAAAGGTGCGAAAGGGTCTTCACCGAGAGCAACATCATGAGCAGGACGGAGGCGCCAGACGTTGTTCCTCCTCCCGAAAAAGGAAACACCAACGAGGGAACTCCAGCACAAGAGGTGAGGCACAGCAGTTTCATTTCAAACCTAGGACTAATTCCCCCAATCCTGACAACTCTCAGGGTAGCTGCTGGTACCATGCTAATTATGGGAGCAACGCTGCCCGCTGTTTTCAGCCTTGCAGTTTTTACCGGGCATCATCTCATGCCCACAACTTTAACCCTCATTCTGGTCATGCTGCTATATTTCAACCTTCAGGCTTTTGCTGGTACCACCTCAAATTTGGTGCAAGAGCAGAAAAATGCTCAAGCCCATGTTCGTCCCATTAAAATGCTCAATCTTCATCTCAAACTGCGCCTAGACTAACTTACCACCTTCAAACCTACAAAATTCAACGGGTTCTCTTACACAACTTTCACCTTCAGCACAGGGAACTTTAAACTGAATTCGCAAGTGATACGTGAGTCTCTCACCTCTGCAACCTCATCCCTTCATCAGGTCGATCCTCCATTTAGTATTCATGACCCACTCTCCGGTTTCTCCTTCCTGGTTGACACTGTCGCTTAATGCAGTGTTATTCCAGCCTCTTCAGTCGAGAAAGCTTGCACTTCTTCTGATCTTGTCCTTAAAGCTGCCAATTCATCGGACATAAGGACTTATGGGAGGCGTATCCTCGAGCTCTCTCTCAGGTTACGTCGTGTTTTCCTATGGGCATTCACCATAGCCGACGTCGACATTCCAATTTCGGGCCTCGACTTCCTTTCTGCGCCCGACATTCTCGTCGCCGGAAGCTTATCGACAGAACCACGACACTACCAGTTGCGGGTTCATTCTTTCCTTCTACCAGCTCTCTCTCCTCTATGTTCGTCTCCCTGCAACCGCTCCCCACTTCTAGCAACCTTTGCGGGAGTTCATAAGCCTCTGTCTGCCTCCTTCTAAAGACAGACCTATTAAGCACAATGTGGTGAACATAATAGAGACGACAGGAGGACCAGTTTTCTCACGTCCCCGTCGACTGGCTCCGGGTAGACTTGCCCTAATCAAGCAAGAAGTTAAGTTTATGATGGAGGCCGGGATCGTTTCCCCTTTCACCTCCCCATGTGCTTCACCCCTTCATGTAGTACCAAACTCTATTCCGGGAAAATTCAGAGCTGTAAGTGACTACAGGCTACTTATTGCCTGTACAGTTCCAGATAGATATCCTCTGCCTTTCTTATCAGATTTTACCTCCGCTCTCTTCGGTTGCTCCATTTTTTCTAGGCTGGATTTGGTTCGCGCTTTCAACCAAATCCCAATTCAACCTGGTGATATCCCTAAGACGGTTATCACCACTCCATTTAGTTCCCTCGTCGGGAACCGAATGCCTTACGGACTTTCTAACAGTCGTCAGACCTTCCAACTCTTTATGGATCAGGTTCTGAGAGGTCTTCCCTTCGCATTTTGTTATATAGACGACCTCCTGATAACATCTTCGGCTTTAGAGGAGCATTTTTCTCACCTTCCCTATATTTTTGCACGTTTAGATGAGTATGGTATCGTACTCAACACTTCTAATTGTATCTTTAGGGTTACACAGCTCTCCTTTTTGGGATACCACATTTCCCCTGAGGGAATTCCTCCTCTCGAGGACAAAGTTGAAGTTATTCGGGCTTTTCCCGGACCTTCTTCGCTAAAGCAACTTTGTAGATTATGTGGGATGGTAAACTTTCACCACAGGTTTATTTCCAACATCTCCCAAATTATGCAACCTCTCTACGAATTGCCTTCCAAGTCCAAGAAGAACCTTCCTCTTTCTTGGTCCCCGAAGCTTGCGAGGCTTTCTCTCGCACCAAAGAGGCAATGGCTTCCGCTGTCGCCCTGGCCTATCCTTGCCCAGGAGCTCCCATAAGCGTTGTTTCGGACGCGTCCGCTACTCATGTCGGTGCGACACTACAACAGAAGGTTGGTGACTCTTGGCAACCCCTCGCTTTCTTCTCCAAAGCTCTTCTTCCTTCCTAACAGAGGTACAGTACGTTTTCCCGTGAATTACTGAGTATATACCTTGCCCCCCCTCAATACTTGGAAGGACGTGAATTCACTGTCTTTACTGACCACAAGCTATTAGCTGGTACGCTCGTCTCTAGTAGCACCTCATCTGTACACTCTGCAGTGGATATTCGTCACCTTGACTTCATCCTGCAGATGAAAAACGATATTCGCTACGTTCCTGGTTCTTCAAACGTCGTACCAGATGCGCTCTCTCGCATTTCATCGATTTCGGGCAATCAACTACCCTAAACTGCGCCCATCAATCACGCGACTATAGCACATGCCCAGGAACAAGATTAAGACACGCAAACACTTCGTCACTCTTCTCAATTTTTCGTTCGCGAAATCGACTTGCCAGACAGTCCCTCCAGGCGTATCCTGGTTGACTATTCATTGCCTGACTGTCCTCGTCCACTCATTCCTTTGAGTAACCTAGAATGAATGTTGTATGGGCCAGATGACTTACTAGTATTTAACTCCAATATAAGCCCTTTAATTATTTTCCTGATCATATTAACGGTATTTAACACTACTTTCTTTGAACTAGAATTATCATCAATTAATCTATTTTGATTCTCTTGTGTAAATACTGAAGAAAAATGATCGGTTATACTTCAGTTTATGGGCGCACGATAGGGGGAGCTGTTTCTGGGCTACAATTTTGGGCTATAATTTAGGCGTCAGACGTCACAAGGCGAAGCTCCTCATTTCGAAAGCAATTAAAAATGATAATTTTTAGCGGAAATAGCCTAAACTAGGCGGCGCTATCGTCTTTATTATTTCGATAAACGTGCAGAGCCGATCGCATGTTTATCAAAATAACAAAACAATAGTGCCGGTAAATATGAAGATTAGCGGCTCAGCCGAAAAAGTGGATTTTTGTGCGTTTACTTTTCGTTCACCCCTGCCGGAATATTCATAAGAAAAGAAGGAGACTGCAAAAGACCATTCATGGCCTACACTTGGCAGCTCCTGTTCCATGCGTTTTGAGTCCTATTCGAAATATAGCTAACGCCATTTTTTTTAGACAAAAATGCCCGAAAATAAAGAAACGAAAAACGCTGTTGACTTACTTTATTTCGGTGGGTATACTTAAGCAATGGCGATGAGGAAAGAGTGGAATCTTTCTTTAATTCCCGTTTTGGTAAACGGGAAGGCTTGCATTACTTGGCGGATGCAAGATAGGCATCGAACTATTCGTTTTTCTTCCGTAATTAAAAAAAAGATGGCGCTCACTTGAGTCACTTTTTGTTTTAGAGCATCTAAATTCAAAATGAGGGGTCACATCTAATGCCCGCCCACAAATCTCGCAATCGCTTTTAATTTTAACTAAATTATGAACGTCCAAAAAGGTTAAAAATTTATTGTGATCTAAAAATAGAGTTAATAATTAGTAAATAGACGACTGACAAACTTCACAAACCAATACCATTTTAAACTGCGTAAAAGGCGTCTGTACTACACCTAAACGGCTAAAAAAAAGTAGTTCCTTTAAACGATCTAGCTAATTAGATTTAAATTAATAAAAAAGGTAATAAAAAATAGTAAAATGGGGAAAAATATATTTACAAATAAAAATGAATCCAAATGAGGATAATAAAAAGATATTAAGTGAAAAACAAAATAAAAATTCAAATCTTTCATTTCTGACGTCAGACCACACCCCCACCCCCATTATAATTCGCAAAACGATTAAATGCGCTGACAGGATTGGGTTAAATCATTCACCTCTGCAAACGTTAGGACATTATTCCATAAACAATTATGATTATATACTGGGGGGGGCTGTGCCCCCAGACCCCCCCCCAATTTATTGAAACAAAGGATCGTCGTAGTGCGGTCCCCCCATTATGTTTACCCTCACACGAGCCGTCCCCTTAAATGTACTCCCAAAACGTGAAACATTTTGAAACACGGACGAAATAGTAGGTCCAATCGTTCGAGCCGCTTATATAAATATTTACCATAGTGCTATCTAATTTAGGCTTTTACCGCCAAAAATTAAATTTATTTTAGTATATGAGTATATACTCCCAGACCACACCAATTGATTGAAACTCAGGATCATCCTAGGGGGTGGGGGGCGCAGTGATATCTCCCCCACGAGCAGTCCCCTTGAATTTACTCAAAAAAGGTGAAACATATTGGAACATGGACGAAATATTATGCAGCCAGCACCGGGGATTAGCGGAGGCCAGCCCGTAACGCTGATCTTCAGGTTTACCCTATCCACCTTTCACTATTATAATTGAGCCGCGCTTCTTTTAAATGAGACCACGATCTATAGAAAAGTCTATTAAATTGCCCGAGGAATTAACACAAGTCGTATTGAAGTTGATCAAACCATATTCATAGGAATCGCCCTCTTTTAATGGTTTACTTTCACAAAAATAGTGAAACGAAACATACATAGACTAATACGTTAGTAATTATAAAAAAAAAATCAATTCATTACTAAATATTATAATTAAGTAGAAGTGCAGGCAAGTTCAAGATGTTTGCTGATGACAACATAACATAACAATTTCACAGATGACAAAAGCCACAAGGGCCTATCAAAGGTCATCCGCATCCGTCAAAACCCACCCACATAGGACTATATCAGATCATGCAACTACTTTATGATTGTGTCAGATCATGCATCTACAATATACAATTTAGACAATCCAGATTACGCGCCCACTATATACAATTTAAACCAGCCACACGAGCGGATCAAAAACAAAAAGCACTTTCGCCAGGGGAAGACAAAATCAAAGTCCCCTAGAATATAATAAAACAGATGACAAAAGCCACAAGGGCCCATAATAGGTCATCCGAGTCAAACGGCCTTTTTTTTTAAGGCACCCAAACTCCCAAGGAAACTACATCCAGAGGATTGCGTCCACAAACAAGGGTATCACCAATCAAGGCTTGTCAAGAACTAAATCATGCAGCTATAGATATATACAAACAATATTAATATATACAAAGCTTAGGAACCTTCCCTTCCCATAACAACATAACAACATAATTACACGGATGACAAAAGCCACAAGGGCCTATCAAAGGTCATCCGCCTCCGTCAAAACCCACCCACAAAAAGCACCATCACCAGGGGAAGACAAAATCAAAGTCCCCCACAATATAATATAACAGATGACAAGAGCCACAAGAGCTCATCATAGGTCATCCGAGTCAAACGGCCTCTTTTTTAAGGCACCCAAACGCCCAAGAAAACTACATCCAGAGGATTGCATCAGAAACAAGGGTATCACCAATCAAGGCTTGTCAAGAACTAAATCATGCAGCTATAGATATATACAAAACTTAGGAACCATCACAACCTTCCCTTCCCATAAACTCATCCAACCTACTCTTAAATACATTTAGATTTGGACTACCTACTACCCTCTGCGGCAATTTGTTCCAGAAGTCTACCACTCTATTGGTGAAAAAATATTTTCTTAAATCCAACCTACACCCTTGCTTTTTAATTTTCAAGTGGTGACCTCTAGTCCGATTTCCATCATCTAACTCAAAAAACTTGCTAACATCTAATTTATCTATCCCGGAAATTTTTTTAAAGAGCTCAATCATATCCCCTCTCACATACCTCCTTTCGAACGAGAACATATTTAATACCCTCCAGAAGTCCACCACTCTATTGGTGAAAAAATATTTTCTTAAATCCAACCTACACCCTTGCTTTTTAATTTTCAAGTGGTGACCTCTAGGTAGATTTCCATCATCTAAATCAAAAAACTTGCTAACATCCAATTTATCTATCCCAGAATAAATTTTCAACAGCTCACTCATATCCCCTCTCACACACCTCCTTTTGAACGAAAACATATTTAATACCCTCAGTCTATCTATATATTCAAGGTGCTTCAGGGAAAGAATAATCTTTGTTGCCCTCCGTTACACTGACTCGAGAAGATTATCATGTCTAAAATGTAGGGACCGTGCCTGTATACAGTACTCTAGATTTGGCCTAACATAAGAGTTTAAGAATAACCTCCTTACTTTTGTAACTGACATTTCTTTTAATGAAACCCAGCACTCTATTTGCCCTATTTCTTGCTTCAATACACTGCTTAGAAAACCTTAATGACTTATCTATTACTACTCTTAGATCTTTCTCATCCTCTACTGAGCTCAGCCAATGGCCCACTGATGGATGATGAAGATGAGTCTAGCCAAGAGGATGTGTACATCCCCAATCCTAGTCATACTTGTTTCTTTCAACTGACAAAAGCATTGAAGAGGCTGTGTGGAATTTAATTTACCCATATTATGACAGTATCACCTATGTATCCCTTGTGGTCCTTAACAAACTTGAAGACTTGTAAAGTCTAAAACAATATCCCAAAGACTGCAGTTGCCTCCCCCCCCCCACGTACTTTCCGTATTTTTCACTAGATATAGTGTTGCACATAATGGGTCTCTTATAATATACACAGATAGATCCAAAGTTGAAGACGGAGTGACATTTGCATATAAACATAATATTACGCTGATATTGTTCACATCTGACGCTACCGTCTGAAGTCCCCCACAATATAATATAACAGATGACAAAAGCTACAAGGTCTCATCATAGGTCATCCAAGTCAAACAACCTCTTTTTTAAGGCACCCAAACTCCCAGGAAAACTACTCCAGATTATTTCTTATATTCCTGAAATTTTAGCCACATAATTCTACTCGACATTCACTGTTGAATCACCCTATGGTGTCTACTGTGGTAAAACACCTAATATAATAATAATAGAAAAAATACTAATATGAAAATAAATGTAGGCAAGTGATGATAAAATCTCATAAACGTAGAGTGTACCACTGTGAAGAAATTAAACTTCAAACTTCAGTTATTTTATTTTTTTACCACCAAATTTAAGAGAAATATGTTAATCGGCATAAAGGCTCGGCAAATCACAAAAAATATGGCGATGTCAGTGCCATTCAGAAAAATATATGCCAGTGCTGATCGATTGATCATCACTATTATCTCCCCCCCACAGTATTTTTGTGGCATAAGGTCACTTTCTGTCTGAATTGGGCCCACTCGTGGGATGCACTGCCATTTATGCAGTGCTCCCCTGTACCTTACTGTGATGATTGCATTTTTCCCCAGACTGTTCACCACATTGTTGTTGAGCATCCCAATCTTGGGGATCTTCATGATGCTATCTGTCCCGTTTCCGGGAGGAGTTGGATTCTACCACTTGTCTTTTCTACTTACAATGGGTTCATTTACTCACATTTGCAGACTGTAAAATTTTTCCAAGGAAACTGGCTTCTTCCATTTTATTTAACATTTTTGTGTGTTGGGTGTATGCTCTGGCACTGTGAGGTAGCAAGCCTCTCTCTGATGACATTTCTTTATTTTCATTCTTCTTTTGCTGTTTCCTTTTTGTTAATCATAATTGCTTTTTAATGTAGCCTAATCTATTTTTTTGTTGACTTGGCAGTTATCAGGCGAAACTCCTTAAATAAAAAAACAAAACCTTACACCATAGCACCCTAAATAGTCTCCTTTAGCTTACTCAGGCTATGTTAGCAGTGATATCACCATCGGTTGTTTCCTTTTCAATTGTTTCACTCAGGAGTCCATCCACAAACTTGTGAAGTGCTCGGCAAAGTTAATGACCTTCAGCCAAGCATATAATTTCGGAAAACTACTGAGATTGCTCTGTATTGGCCTATGATGACTACTTTGAAGGAGTTGATAGAAATTATTGAGTAATTTTTCTTTCATAGTCAAATACCTCTGCACTCTGGTACCACTTTGTATATTAATCTAAATTGTTTTGTGTATTCAGTTTCATTATCTCTAATACCTAAAAATTAAAGTATTTTTCAGAAAACTCTAATCATATAACAAAACTTTATAGTTAAAATGACAAGCCTGGTGTAGCCATAATGACTGTTTAGGTGGTTTGGTATAACTTATATTTATATAAATTATATAAATTCAATACAATGGGATCAAGTGGTGTGCAAGTAAATGAAACCCAGATGGCTAAATTTTTATTAGGGCTAAAGTCCCGCAATGAGGAAACAAGAATTAGAACTGCATACGAGCTACAAAGATATGTAACAACAGAATTGAGAGAAGTAAGTATTTTTCTAGTATGTCAACTATATATAGTCAATAATATTTATGAGTCTTGGTTTATAACGATTACTAAAAACTCCCCACTGCATATTCCCTGAGATTAACAAACTAGTATATATTTCACAAGATAGCCTTCTTATTTTCAGTATATGCACGGCATTTTCCACACACTTGGTTTCCTATATATACATATCTTCTCTTCCTCTATTCTATACTAATCCAACTTTTATAAAAAAAAGAAGAAAAGAAGTCTGACTTTCCTCTCTTAATGAGTCAACTTCTCACAATACAATTTGACTAGAACAGACTCTAAACAGCATCTCTTGCTATGCCAAAACACATGGTTTTCAGTTTTTCTTGGCCAAGACTAAGGTGGTACACCTGCTGCTATCCATGACTCTCTCCTGACCCACACTTCTTCATAAATCTCAAATATTGTTCAATGCACCTTACCGCAACTTATAACTTTACCTCCCTATCTCTCTTCAGTGAGGATGGGGGCCCCCAGGAATGCCACAACATCCCCTAGGAGGGTCCACAGGTCCCTTATTAGTGTCTGTTGCATGCAAGTGTGAGGTTGGGGCAATCAAGGAGGTGTTTTGTGTTTTCTGGGGCTCGATTACACTTAGTGCATGTTGGTGTTTATGTGAGCTTTGTTCTCTGTTTGTATTCTTGTAGTATGGGTGAGTGGCTGGTTGTTAGTTGAGATAGGAGTACTCTGTTTTCTGAGGAGTGGATTTGTGGGGGCTGCTTGTTTAGGATGTGCTTATGCACATAAAAATTAGCTGTTTGTGAGTGTGGATGTTTTATCAAGGTGTGGTTTGGGGGATTCAGGGGATAGGGGTTATTAAGTTTAGCTTGGAAGTAGGCTGCTGGGATATCTTTTTTTGTCTGGGTTGTGTTGTAAGGGAAGGTTTTCTGTTCTGCTAAAGTGTTGGTCCTATCATGTCTAAGTGTATTTCCGTGGGTAATATGTTGGTTTCAGTGGGGAGATGTGTGATTGGTGTGGTTTTTGTTCATCCTGCAATGACTGAATGCATTATTTTGTGTAATTTGGAGCTGTTTGGACTTACTCTTTTTGAGTGTTTGGTGCCAGGCTGGTGCACCATAATTTAGGATGGTTTGTCTGAATTGTTTGTATAATATGGTGAGAGATTCCTTTTGCCCAAGGTAGGTTTGGCTATTGATTTGAGGGTTCTAGTTTTCTTTGTGGCTTTGTTTATTATCTTTGTTGTGTGTGCTTTGAAAGTCATGTGGGTATCAAGCATGATGCCTACAAGTGTGGGGGTTTTGTTCAGTCAAAATGCTTTTCCATTTAGTTTAATTGTGGGATGTTTATTTAATTTGTGGTTGCTGGCAGTTTATAGTCTTATTGATGATTTGGCTATGGATGTTGTTCATGTGGATGTTTGGTGATTGAGGTGTCATGAGTGAAGATGTTGAAAAGTAGGGGAGAGATGATAGCTCCTTGGCGAACTCTGTTGTGTCATTAACATAACATAACATACTTTCACAGATGACAAAAGCTACAAGGGCCTATCAAAGGTCATCCTATCCATCAAAACCCACCCACAAAAAGCACCATCGCCATGGGAAGACAAAATCAAAGTCCCCCACAATATAATATAACAGATGACAAAAGCCACAAGGGCCCATCATAGGTCATCCAAGTCAAACAGACTCTTTTTTAAGGCACCCAAACTCCCAAGAAAACTACATCCAGAGGATTGCGTCCACAAACAAGGGTATCACCAATCAAGGCTTGTCAAGAACTAAATCATGCAGCTATAGATATATACAAAACATATTAATATATACAAAACTTAGGAACCATCACAACCTTCCATCCCCATAAACTCATCCAACCTACTCTTAAATACATTTAAATTTGGACTACCTACTACCCTCCGTGGCAATTTGTTTGAGAAGTCTACCACTCTTGGTGAAAAAATATTTTCTTAAATCCAACCTACACCCTTGCTTTTTAATTTTCAAGTGGTGACCTCTAGTCCGATTTCAATCATCTAACTCAAAAAACTTGCTAACATCCAATTTATCTATCCCAGAAATTTTTTTAAAGAGCTCAATCATATCCCCTCTCACGCACCTCCTTTCGAATGAGAACATATTTAATACCCTCAGTCTATCTATATATTCAAGGTGCCTCAGGGAAGGAATAATCTTTGTTACCCTCCGTTGCACTGACTCAAGAAGGTTAATATCGTGTCTAAAATGTGGGGACCATGCCTGTATACAGTACTCTAGATGTGGCCTAACATAAGAGTTATAGAGTTTAAGAATAACCTCCTTACTTTTGTAACTGACATTTCTCTTAATGAAACCCAGCACTCTATTTGCCCTATTTCTTGCTTCAATACACTGCTTAGAAAACCTTAATGACTTATCTATTACTACTCTTAGATCTTTCTCATCCTCTACTGAGCTCAGCCAATGCCCACCTATTTCATAGTTAAATTCTCTATTATCTTTTCCCATGTTAATAACTTTGCCCTTATCAAGGTTGAAAGTCATTTGCCACTTATGTGCCCAGGATAACAATTTATTTAAATCCCCCTGCACTTTAAAATTATCATCAATATCTTTAACTACAGCTGCTAATTTGGTATCATCCGCAAAAATTGACACTTTATTATTAACCGCCTCCCCAAGATCATTTATATAGATGACAAATAATAATGGACCGAGAACTGATCCCTGAGGAACCCCACTGATAACATCCCTCCACTCTAACTTTACACCATTTAGCACTACCCTTTGCTTCCTGTCTTTCAGCCACTCAGCTATCCAATTTGAAACACCCCCACATATCCTAATCATTTTTATATTTATGAACTAGTCTCCTATGTGGTACCTTATCAAATGCTTTACTAAAATCCAAGTAAATTACATGTACATTCTGTCACTTACAAACTCCAGAAGGTCTAGTAAATTAGTCAAACATGATCTACCTGATCTAAACCCATGCTGAGCATCGCTGATTAACCCCTCCCTCTCTAGATATTGGTAAATCCCTTTTTTAACTATTTTCTCAAGAATTTTACAGACTACAGGAGTTAGGCTAACCGGTCTAAAGTTATTTGGATCCTCTTTACTACCCTTCTTGAAAATGGGGACTACATTCGCTCTCTTCCAATCATCGGGTATTTCTCCATATTCCAGTGACCTAGTATACAACTTCTCCAGAGCTATTGAGATACTTTCTACCCCTTCTTTAAGTATCCTAGAATGAATATTATCAGGACCGGAGGCCTTGGTAGCATCTAACTCACCTATTAGTCCTTTTATCGTCCTCCAATCCACACTAATGGTAGTAAACACCTCTTTCCCTGACCCATGAGTACTATACATAAGACTATTTAGTTTCTCCTTTGTAAATACTGATGCAAAATGACCATTTAGTACCTCAACTATTTCCTCATCAGTTTCTCTCACAACCCCTTCATATTTGATAGGTCCTATTTTAACTCTGTAAGACTTGTTATTAATTTTATAGTAACTAAAGAACTTTCTAGGATCTTTGTTGCTATCCTGAGGTAATTTAATTTGTGACACCCTTTTGTTCTTCTTTATAATCTTATTTAACTCATTCCTAGTCATTCTATAATCACTTAAATTTTCAATATTATTTTCTACCTGTAATTTTTTATTTGCCCTTTTCTTCTCTGAAATCTTTTGTGCTATCTCCTGATTCCACCATAATGGTTTCCTACTTTTGTTCCTAATAGTCTTCATTGGGATACATTGCTCTTGGACTACATTTATTATATGCTTGAAAGTATCCCACATCCCATAAGCATTTTTACCTCTGAATTCTACATCCCAGTCTACCAAATTTAGCAAGCTTCGAAGTTTTACATAATCTCCCTTATGAAAATTTGGAACTTTTACAGCATTCTCAGTTATTTTACCCTTCTTAATTCCCAAGTTAAAACAGACTATCGGATGGTCACTATTTCCCAATGCTCTCCCAACGGTTAATTCTTGAACTAAATGATCACTGTTAGAAAGTACTAAATCTAATATATTGTCCCCCCTCGTTGGCTCATTAACAAATTGATTAAAAAAAATTATCCTCAAAGCATTCTATGAACCTGCCACTTGTTCTATCCCTACCTATCATATTTTCCCAGTCTACAGAGTTTAAGTTGAAGTCCCCAATAATAACTGCATCTGTTTCACATCCCTTACTTATTTCCCTTATCATTAGTTCATCTATATCATCAGTCTGCCCAGGTGGTCTGTAAAAAGCTCCCAAATGCACCATTCTATTTTTACTGAACCTAATATCTATCCAAAGTGACTCAACTCCATCCTGCTTTATTGAAGTATTTAAACTTGAAACAATGTTGTTTTGTATATAGATAATTATTCCTCCACCAATCCTACCTGTCCTTTGACTAATGTACATATTATAACCCTGTAAATCAAATTCACTTATAGTGTCACTAAATTCTATTTCATTAACCCATGATTCAATAACACATCACTAATATAACTAAATAGCTCATCCTTCTTGTTTCTAAGACTACGAGCATTTGTATAGAAACAATTTAACCTCGCTATCCCTGAAGCACCTCTTCCAACCTGAATGACCTCACCTCTATCGCCTTGGAACCTATTTCTGTTATCTGCCAAGTCCATTCTACTTTCAGTACTATAATGTCCTCTCATAATTCCCTGACCACTATTAGTATCTAGTTTCCCGCCTGCAAAGACCTAATAACACGATCATACTCCTCCCACAACACATCTACCCCCCTCCTACTCAAATGCAGTCCATCCATCGCATACATTTCTTTCATTCCAACAAACCTATCCCACACATCCACAAACATGACACCTTCCATCTCACACATCCTCCTCACATAATCATTCAGCCCAATCGCATGAAACATACATTCTACCCCAACATCCATTCTTGGAAGCACACCTGTCACAACACCTTTCATTCTACTTTGTTTCACCTTTTCAATCAACCTCTTGTACCTCTCACGTAACTCACATGCACCCACTTTCTTCACATCATTCACTCCTACATGTGTAATCACAACCACATCCCTTGCACAGCCAGACACCAGCTCCTCATACCTATCAGGCAGATCTCTCACTCCAGCACCCGACAAACACACCTTCAAACCATTCAATCTACTTGCATTCAACTTCCTATCTAAATATCTAACTCGCGAATCACCCATCACAAGCACTTCAGTCAGACTCCTATTCCTAACCCCCACATCCCCACTCCTATTCTCATTCAAACTACCAGTCACTCTACCTCCACCCCCACCCCCATCAGTCATATCACTTCCAGTTACTTCCTCTCTTAGGGCACTGAATCTATTAGTCAAGCTAATAGGTTCTGTGTCCCTCTGACTCACACACCTATTCTCCCCCTGGCTAACCACCTCAACAGAGGCAACCCTATTCTCACAAAGAACAGGAGAAGCCTCCCTAGCTACACCTTTCCTAACCACTCTCCACTGTCCCCCATCCTCACTAGGCCTATTTCTAACTAATCTAAGGGCTAACTTCACTATCCCTAGAACTATCATATCCTACCTCCTCCACCTGAAACATCGAACTGGCCTACCTCACCACCTAACCTACTCCCAGCCCTAGGCCTAACACTAAGTTCCCTCCTGAGCTCAGCAACTAACCCCTCCAGCCTACATATCCTGTCTAAATCCTGCATTCTCATCCCCTCTAAATCTACAATGCATTCACGCAGCCCACATACAACACATGTATACCCCTCACCAACTACACCACAACCAATGCATACATTCCGTCACTCATGCTCACTTTCATCCCCGAACTCCATCACTTATTCAAACAAAGAAAGAACTAAGTAGTAATAAGAAAAAAAAGAGCAACTTAGCTTTTGCTGATTCTGTGGTAAAAAAAAAAACTAGAAAAATAAATCAACAGACCGAAACGAGATTTAAGGCACAACACAGTCCAAATCAGTTGCTAATTAAACCGTCAACCTAGAACGAGGTTTCAAAACACTAATTTAATTTAGCTACTACGTACTTTCCCGCACAAAATAAGGTAAACAAAAGAACCTGCCTGAAAAATTAACAATGCTAAACAACTTCATTATATTAACCAAATATACGATCTAATAACTTAATATTTATGTTTACTATGTCACTAGACTATACGTAATACTATTTTTCTTAAAAACTTCTATCAAACACCAAAGTATAGCAAATAATCAAAATATTCCGAGAGCTCTATGAAACACGTGCTATCTGTTCGAAGGCCGGTTTAAAACATTTAATATGGGTTTTCTGTATTACTTAGCCTTTGTCTGCCAAATATAAAGTTTGTAAGCTAGGATGTGTTTGGGTACTATGTCACTTGCTGTGAGGATGGTACATGCAGGGGAGCATTGTTTGTTCAAACCATCTAGAATGTGTTGTGTAAGGTTGGTTAGGAGAGTTGTGGTGGATTGTTCTTTTCTGAAGCCATGTTATATTGGTGAGATGGGTATGTTTGGGCTAATTTTTTGGAATATAGGTTTTTCTAATTTTCTTAGATTGGTTGCATAGGAGTGAGATGGGCCAGTTAGTTTGGTTGTGTTGGTAGCTTTCCTTGTTTGAGGATTAGGATTTTATGTGGTGTTTTCCAGATTGATGAGATTATATTGTTGAGCCAGGAGTGGTTAAAGATGTTTGTAATGGCTGAGATTGCTGTGTTTCCTAGGTGCTTGAGGTGGATGTTTGATTTGTTGTTGGGGCCTGTTGTTTTGGAGTTTTTAACTGATTTTACTGCTAGTTGGATGTTTTGAGGGCTGAAGGAGGTTCTTAGTGTTTGTTTATGTGCGTTTTTTATGTTTCTTTGGGTTTGTCTGTGGGTGGGTAGGGAACTGGTGTCTGAATAGTGTTTCATGATGATATTACAGTGTTGTTTTGGGGGCAATATTTGGTTGTTCCTGACATTCATTGTTTCCTGTGTGGAGAAGGGAGTTGCGTCTAATGTGAATTTTCTTCATGGTTCTCCAGAGTTGGTTTATGTTTGTTTTGTGGTCAATTGTGTTTATGTATTGGTTCCAGTTTTCTGTTTGTTGTTTTGCACTTAGAGATGTAGTTTTTGCATTGAGGAGTTGCGTATCTTGTATCTGTTGTGAAGGGGCCCTGTTTTGTTTTACTGTGTTTCTGGCTTTGATGCAGTCGATTTCTTGAGCGAAGTTAGGGTTGTATATTTTTCTAGCAATACAAAGCAAAACCCTAAAAATAATGACAGGCTTCTCAGCTACTACACCCACAGATCACCACCCTGAAACCAAAGTCTGCAAGGTCAAGGATCACCTTGATATGAGGGGCACACAAATATTAGCTGCAGCCTCCACAAACCCAGAGCACCCACTATACTAATATGACAGAGTACCAACCCCCACAAAGAAACATTAAAACACCTAATTTATAATACATTGGAAATAAACTCAATTCTCCCACCTCACCAACTCCAAACCTGCTTCCAGAAACATATCTTGACATTCCCCCATTCACACAATAAAATTTATGGAAAACTGCACTGCACTCAATCACACATGCCCACAACAGAATATATACACATTGTGTTTCCTCTGTAGGGAAAACCCGGTACTGGCTATATCCTTCCTGAGGTTCTTGAGGGGGGGGGGTTTCCAGCAACAAAACAAAAACAACTTCTCACTAGATTTGAGCCATATCATGGTGAGGTCTGACAAATCAAGTAAATATTAAAGCGGATTATCACACTTCTTTGATAGGCAGACAACTTGTGATATACAAAAACTATGAAATCGAGTACACAATGTTGAGTAATAAACTCCTTCTTTGTTTATGGCCAACATTTCAAATTGTGCCTGAATTACTTATTGGTTATTTTTTATTATATCGCCAAATTCATATGATTTTAATCTTACTAAATTTGAGTTGATCAAGCTGAAGGAATTATATATGAATGCTGAACTTGAAGGCAATTTGTAAGGAATTTACTCCTTTGCTAAGACTGCTTTTCAGGACCAATGAATCCTGTTGGAAAGTGTTGTATGAGACCACCAAAGTATGTAGTGGTGTCATAAAGGGTTGAGTGAAGGTTTTTTCACATTTCTAAATACCTTCTACATTTTTTAATTGCATGGAATTTTGCTTGCCTTTGCTCAATTATTGTGCACTGATGAGATGACCTTAAATTCAGAAATTCAATACCTTTGTATATAATGCTGAGAAAATTATTGATAAATGTTATTATAAAATTGATTTTTTATTTTTCAGGATTCAGTGGAAAATCTGTCTACTTTTCTTGAAAATTTCCAACATCATATATGGGAAATGGTATCTTCTAATGATATAAATGATAATAAAGGTGGAATTTATGCAATTAGTGAGTATTATGTTTGAACTGGTAACTTGGTATAAGAAATAACATTTGAAGCTTCATAATTTCACCATTGACTTGTTTCATGCAATTTGGGTTAGTATGCTTCAACTACCATCCTCTTCCCCCCCCCCCCCCATCAAACCCCATTATGCACAATGTCACCCATCATTTTTTTCCATGCTAAATTGCCAAATTAGCTATTCATAGCAATGGGGTTGTGGTGTCGGGTTTGTGACACCCTCACCAATTCTTCCTGTTGCCCCAACAAGATCCTCTTGCTGTTTCAAGGAGAGTGTATTGAGGAGAGAGGGTATTTTCTAAATTTATTTAAAACCAATAAATATTCCAAACTAAACCAAAATCACAACTCCAAAACCTTTCCTATAAATATACCTTATAACCTACAAAAAATGACTATATTTATTTACACACTATAAGTGGCCTTACAATTTTATTGGCCAACAACTGCAATCGCAAGAAAAGAAATGTCTAGGGCTTCACAAACAAATTACCCAATGCAAAGATGCAAGTCTGTCCAACTTTTATCGGATCCGGGAGGCTATTACCGGTATAAAGTGGGAGGGGGAAAGGAAAAGGGAGGCGGGCCCTCTTTCTGAGGGAAGGCGGCGTTCCTTAGGGTCTTCTTTCTTTCTATTTGGTCTGGCAGTCCAGCTCCAGCCAATGCGAAATGATCTGCACTGATGGACGGGTATGTGGTGGTTCTAGTCAATGCGGAAAGTGGGAGGGCTCTGGCTCCAATCGATGCGTAGGCGACTTGGAGGCAGTCTCGAGAATCACCTTTGAAAAACCGTCCCCTTACTCCCACATGAGAGTCAAGATTGGCTGCTGCCACCTCACCAATTCAGAATGCGCTGGGCAAGCTGGCACCAAGAAGCTGGAAAGGAGAAGGCATTTCCAATCACCCAATTGCTGTCACACTTAAAACATTCTTATACTGCTCTTCATACACACCCACCCATTCACACTAAGATTCACCTGAATAACTATTCAGTTTCCTTCTAAATTGTAATTGAACACATGCACTTTTTTTAATAACTCAAATTGTCTCTTGCTATTAACTATTCTCAATTTTGCCTGTGGGGGGGGGGGAGACAGGGATGAATGGGGGCCACGATAGAAGTCTATTGAGTCCCCCGCCCAGAGCGACAACAATGATGCAGCCGCAACACACACACCCTGAAAAGAGAAGAAAGGGATTAGAAACGGGAGAGGAGAGGCGGACACCAACACACCACTACAGGGTGTTATGTGCCTATTACACATAATCAACCAATCTTTTACATGGTCTTCCAACCTTTCTCACACCCTGACACTCATGAATATTATTTGTACAAGTCTATTTCTAACCATGCTTCTTATATACCCATACAATCTCAGAACACTTTCAGTCACAACCTCATTTACTCTCTTCATACCATAAACATCTCATATCCAGTTGTTCCAAGGTCTCACTCGTCTACACCAACATTGGCACCAGCATACACTATCATGCAGCTTCTTCACACATTTCCACACTTAAGCTCATACCATTGACTAATGCTTTAATCACCCCAGTGACTCTCCTACTATTTAAAACCTTGTGGGTGCAATCTGCTTGATCTGTAACACTATTATTTACAATGTATAGTAGATACCTAAAACTTTGCACTTGGATATCATATCATCCTCACTTCATTTTCACTACCAATTACCATTACTGTACTCTTTTCTATCTATATTCACTTTTCAACCCTATCTCTCACTCAGCCACCAACACCAGGTTAACAGCATAGACCCCATGCCCAATCAATCTCACATCCCTTTCCCTCATTGCCATACAGACTTCTCTCACTACTCATTCCATAAAGTTATTAAACAGCCATGGCAACATCATGCTACCTTGTTTTACACCCCTAGCACCCAAACCACTCAATCTGGCCATCCTAACATACCTTACTTCCAACATAAATACTCTTTAAAAAAACAAAACAAATACTCTTCATACCATCACATAGTTTACCATTTATTTCATTCATTCTTATCATCTGCTATAATGCTTCTCTAACATTTAAAGCCCAATAATTTTATTGGTCAAAATTTTCATTCCATGTACAAATTACCCTGTGATCATAGCTATATTTTAACTTATGTAGTTTTCATCAGTCTAAAAGCTAACATTTTTTGAAACTAGAACTTTTTACATTTCCCAGTTATATCATAATATAATTATGGTTTTGCTTTTATATGTAGGAGATATGGTATAATAGCTCATCTTGTATATGATGGAAAACCATCCTCCACCAGGATTCAAACCTGCAACCTCACATGTGTGAGGTGTGGGCATTGACCACAGCCACGATGGACTAAAAGGAAAGATGTGCCAAATTAATGGTCAGGGTTTTTTTATACGTCTCCCAATCCACACCTCAGGTAGTAGATAGCATTTAATTTGAAAGTATCCATTGTAACACTGAGGCCTTTGTATCAACTTGATAGGGTATAATAGTGTGCCTTGTGAATGATGGAAAAATCAGCTTCCACACAGATTCAAACCTGTGACCCTATTTTATTTACAAAACAAAATGCTCATTTTATAAATTTACAACCTATTAATAAAAATTTATATATGCAAAAATTGCAACTCACCAAAAATATATAATTACAAAATATAGCAATAGAAATATACAACACAAAATTAAATAATGGTTGGATTCTGATAAATAGTCATCACTCTAAATCCAATACATAAGAATATTAATAGTAATTAAGCACTTTGATCCATCCTGCTTTCATTGCTTTCATCTGTTCTCTTCCTACCATACACACTTAAGTCACAATACAGTATACAGATTTAAACTATTTTTTATTGGCTATATTTTTTGGGGGGAGAGTGTGTGTGGGGAGGGGATGCTGGATTATGGAAAACTTGGGGAAAAGGACTGGAGTTCCTATCTATTTTCTCATCTGTCATTCTGGACCAGTATTCGATAGCTGGGTGGTGCTTGTCCCCCAAAACTGTTTTGGTAGAGGGAAAAAAAAATTGCAAGAAAATATGTTAAATTGTTTAATTTTTTCCTTTGCTGCAGAGTTTGATGCCATGAAATTCTTTTCTCAACTCTTATCTTGTATTTTAACATTAGGCTTCAGGTAAATTTAATCAATTATTAAATATTTCAGCTGGTATAAAGTTTACTTCTATGCAAAGATATATTGATTTTCATTCAAATTTAGGGGTTCAAGGACCCATTATAATTCTTTAAATAATAAAAATGTGTAAATATAAGTACATCACTTTTCCTTCAATCTAACTTCCCTGCCAACTCTCTCACTCAATCTTTTCATTCACACAAAAGAATGGGCCCCCCCCCAAAAAAAAAAAACCACCCCCAAACAAACTAAAGGCAAAGTGGTGAAACTTTGTAAAAAAAATGGGTTGGAAAATGGTTTCCACATATAATCTCATACATTCCACCACTCAATACACCAATGCTCCTATTGAGCAAATTTCCTCCTCTCATATGTGTAAGGTTGTCTTCTTGGTTTCTTTTTCTCCATCTTATATTTTTTTTAATCAAGGAATGTGCTTTGCTTGTCTCCACTTCAGAACTTGTATTTTTTTTTTTTAACTATATGTCGTCAATCCATATTTGCATTCTTATGTATTTCTTAATGACATCCCTAAATATAAACTGGTAAGAGGCATTGATAAAATACTTTGCATTTTAAGCTTAGAAGCATGCCACAGAAGAGATTTTCTGTACCATCTCCAACTTCATTTTGCTCTTTTACTTTTTCTCTTTCCTATCCTGATACCAGGAGTCACAAACTGTTTTAACTATACATATTCTTGTACCTGTTCTAAAATTTCATTGACAATTCTTATTGCTCTTTTTTGGCCATTATTTTTGTCTTAATTTTCAATCCATCTTTGAGATGGTTGTGATAATTTTTTTTATATCATTGATTAATTTTTCTAAGATTAATTCTGATTCTCTTTTATTCCTCATCCAAAGTCTTAAAAGAGAAGTAAGTTTGCATATGAGTGAGGTAGAACCAAGAGATTAATGCAAGAAATGCAGCATTTTAAGAATTCATTCCACAAGGAGTATAGTGTGGGCAATCTCTATATAAGAAAGATGGCATAACAATTGGAAAAAAATTCTAAAAGTTTATCCTGGTTAGGGGTTGAAAGCCTAGTTTTATAATTTGTTTTTGAAATCATTTTAATATTTCTCCAGTCTAGAAAAATAGCTCCAAGAGCTTTATTAATCATATACAGCACAGCATAAAGAAGCAAGAACCAAACTCAACATAGAGATGTTTTCTTTTTCATTTTCAGTGAGTCTTGTGGATGTGGATGTTGGTCAAATGGGACAGAGAATTAGTCGCTTTGCAAATTATCTTCAAAAACTATTTAACAGGTATGTATGAATATTTAATTGAGAAATGGGGGTATAGTAATAGTAAATTCCATCATTAAACAAATATACAAAATAATTTTCTTTTTATGATTGTAAATTTGGCCCATAAGTGGGGCTGGAGAATACTCATACTGTCTTCTAGTACATGCTGCTAAAAGTGAAAACCTACATAAGGATTGCTGTCCTGGAAAGCTGCCTCCTTGAAACCTTTCATTCCACAATTGCATCAACCTGTTTTATAAATAGGTAGCAGTGTTGCAGATCCCATCCAGTTAATTTTATTAGCATTGATGCATACTGACCCCACTTTTTGTTTGACATTGGTGAGGGAGATGATGATGATGATTCTTTAAGTGAGGTTCACTGCCATTTACTTGCCATTTACTTCTCTTCATTTGATAGATTTCCATTTTTTGTTCTCATCAACAAATGCATATAACTTTTTGACTTATCTTCCTCACTTTCCCTAACTGCTCTGACATTAATACCTTAAAAAAAGGGGGGGGTTTTGCCCAATGGGATGCTCCTTTCAGCACAGTGCATACAGTATTCATTCTCATGATGACTCTCTTAGGAAAGATAAGTTTTTATTTTTTTAGTATGTTTGTCAAATTTGAGTCAGTTTGTCTTCATGACATGTTCCATCAATCTCACTTGATAAACCCACCTGTGGCCTTAATGAAAGCCTCCAGGTGACCTTAGAACTTGTCACAGGCCTTCATCATTATATCTGGCTTTAGGCCCCTGAAGGCCCTGGTAATCTTCGCCTTCAGCTTGTCCTTCATGTTGTAGCTGGATTTGTTGGTCTCTCGTTCCACTGTACCCTGTAAGGGCCACAGCGATTTGCTTTCCTGGCCACCATCATGCTGACCAGACTCAGCGCCATGTCCCCCCCCTCCCCTGCTTAGCCTCTTCTCCTTCTTTCAGACACCCTGTTTTCCTCACTTTGCCTACAACCTCTCCCACAACTTTCTCTGGTCGGCCTCTAATTTCACAGGGTAGACGCCGACCGGCTTCCTCTCGCCCCCTATCCCGGATTGGGGCTGAAAGGGGAGGGGACAATGTCCCCTTACCTCTGATTTGGAAGGGTAGGTTTTTAAAAACCTGCTTCACCTAGAACCAAGACCTTCCTCACATACCCTTTCTCTTTTAAAGCTCTATCAATTTTATGCCCATCTCATATTCACCCCTCGAAGAGCAGGCTACTGCATGGGGTGATTAGCGTTTGTGTCCCATGCAAATACTAGGTTCACCATGCCCATGAATGAAGTTAATAATAAATTCTCTTCCTTTACCCCCCCCCCCCTTTGCCAGCATCAGAGCTGTTCTTGTCAGCTCCACTAAAGAAAAGGCCCCCCCTCCCCTGTGCTTTCTCAGGGGACCCTCCAAACCTCTCTGACTGAAGAGGAGGCTTACTACTTTCTTATGTCTACGGGTGCAGGGGACTCCCATTCACCCACTTGTCTGGAGTCGCCTTTGGGTGACTCCCTCTTTCATGCAGCAGTCCCTCCTTTTCTTTCAATATGGACAACCCCCTTGGGGGCAAGGGATGGCAGGGCTCGTTGGTCTGTGCCCCCTAATTTCCTGCACTTGAGCGTTCTAAGTTTACAAGGGGTCACTGTATGTCTCCCGTGACTGATGCTGGTTCGCTGGCCCAAGATGAGACAAAAAGTTCTTGAGTAGGATTTGTGATGTCTTGGGGCGGGGGGCACACATGAAGCTTCTCCTCAGATAGCTTGCCCCCACCCCCAACCCAAGTCCTCACAAGGAGAGGAGAGGTCTCCTATCCCGGCTGGTACCCCTGTGACAGCCAAGACCTCCATTTCTGAGAAGGATCTTGCCGAGTCTGGTCCATCTGGCCTAAGGGCTACTTCTGGCCGGGGAGTGAAGCAGGTTCATTCTCCACCCTCTCCTAAAAAGAAAAGGAACAGAAAAAAGACTTGGAGCTCCTCTCCCTCCTTGGGAGCCACAGGGATGGATGGGTCTGCCTCACTTTCACTAAGTGACCAAGCAAAGATCAGCAAGTCTGTCTGGTGCTCCCAAGGGTGAGGAGTCCCTGAGAAAGACCAAAATTGCAATTGCGCAGAGCAGAGCCCTCTCATTCAGAGGTTACCTGGTGTTTTCGAGCCTGCTGACTTTGAACGCTTCTTTGTTATTCGCTCCACTGATGGCAGCATGTTGGCCAAGGAAAACATGATCCATCAAAGGAGAGCTCTAGATAGCGTGATTGATAGAGAGGCAAAGGTGACCCATTTCTCGGATGGTGAGTGTGATGCTGCACTCTACCAATAAGAGGAAAGTTTTTAGTTTTCATGTTTAAAATTAAAGGACAAAAGGAAAATATACAGAGTATTTTTACATTTATTGCAAAATGTTGATACCTTTTTAGCCTTTTTGCAAGCTTCATTTTTAGATATGACATCATAGCACCCTCTGCACCTCTTTCTTGACTAAGCTTTTGGGCCATTAGCTTCTACTAAAATATTACCTAAATTTCCTATCTATCCTGAACTTGTAGAACTTCTTTTTCCTGGTCGGATTTTTCTTTAGGTATGGCAGTCGTGAGTGACAGTATAAGCGATTCTTTGAAGGATAGAAAAGAAACTTTTTCTAAGTAAAATTTATATAAAATCCAAGCATTGACACAAGATATACCTGCAAGTAACTCAAAAGCCACTTTTCTATACCACTTACGTGACTTTTTTAGAGGAGTGTAATATAAAGACATGTGATCAGATAGATCAACTCCCTTTTTTGCATCGTTGTAGTCTAGGTCACTTTGGGGATTCTTTATTGGATCTTCTGATCTTGATAACTTTCCATTTGGAACCAGCTTCTCCTTTTTTTCAAATTAGCATTTAGTAGATCTTTTGGGTATATTTTTCCTGTTTGTTCTCAAAGTACCACAGAAGTAAGAAGTAAGGAGATGTTCAGCAAAAAAAATTGGTGGCATAGTAATTGTCAGCAAATAGTGTACTACCTTGGTCAAGATAACATCCAATTAACCCCATTACAAGAGATTCTGTGCAACTAAGAGGTGGACACCTTGTGCTTTGACCGCAATATAATTATAAATTCAATGTATAGCCATCTTTTGTGCAAAGTTTAAATAGCTTACACCCCTATTTTTCATCTCCTCTTTATCAGTGGAAACCCATTCATTTAGCCTAGATTTCCTTGTTAGTACACTAGAACCATGCACTTTATCAACAATCATATTGAAAATA